>CALNVZ010002974.1:6664786-6822918 GCA_940671915.1 Paracentrotus lividus
AAGAGAGAGAGAGAGAAGGAGAGGGAGAGAAAAAAGAGAGGGGAGGGGAAGGGCGCCCTTAAAAATGGACGGGTGGCGCGAATCGACAGTAAATTAAGGGCGCCAAATTGACCTTCAAACTTATAGGGCGCCTGAATCGCTATTAAAGTGAGACGGAGAGGCAAATACGACATTAAACTAACGGCGGCGCAGCCAAATTGGAGGCTTAACCGTAGGGAGCCTTAAACATTAGACGAAACATAATTAGGGCCCAAATTGACCTTGAAGCTAGGGGGCAACTCTAATTATATTAAACTTAGGGGCGCCGATATCGGACCTTAAACTCAAGTAAGCAGGCGCAAATTGTAAAAGGGAGGGAGGGGGCCGCCCTGTAAAAAAAATTGGGGGGCCGCAACACGTGACAGTAACTAAGTCAACGCCAGATAAACTTAGGGTTAACGAATGACCTTAAACTATTATAAGCGGGCGCCAAATTGAGCTTAAACATAGGGGCGCCAAATTGACTTCAACATAGTATGGGACAAGCCGAATACGACCTTAAACTTAGACGCGGCTCTAAAAGTCGACCTTAGATTTAGGGGGCGCCAAATAAAGCTAAAATCAGAGTGGCCAGCCAAGAATGAGGCTTAGGTGGGTGCGCCAAAATTGACCCGAAACTTTAGGATGGGGGCGCCAAATCGCCTTAAAACTTAGGAGCCCTAATCGACCTTAGATTTAGGAGGGGCGAAAATCGCCATTAGATTAAGGAGGCGCAAAATCGACCCTTAAACTTAGGGGCGCAAATCGCCTAATTTAGGGGTGCAATCGAATCTTAAACTAGAGGGGCGCCAAAATGATCTTAAACGTAAGGGCGCCAAATTTAGATCAAAATGTAGGGGCGCAAAAATGATCTGAAACTTAAGGGGCGCTGAATTGACCTGAGACTTAAGGGCGCTGATTTAACCTGAAGTTAAGGGGGTGCCAAATCGATCTTAAATTAAAGGACGCCAGATTGAGCAAATATGTAGGGGCGCCGAATTGACCTGAGACTTAGGGGTGCAAATTTATCTTAAACTTAGTGGCTCCTACGCTATATCCTATTTACCTGAAACTAAGGGGCCCCAGAAACACACACACAAAAAAACAGAAGGGGTCTTTAAATGGTTCTTATCAGAATAGCAAAATTTTAAAATTCCATGCCTCCTGGTTGTATAACATAGCAAAATTTTCGCTTGCGCGTTCGCGCTCGCATCATCTTTTCCATTGATTTATTACATTGTGTCGAGAACGCGGAAAATGACCGTTTTCTAATCATTCGAATGCATCAAATTCCATTCCTATTCGCACACGCCTATGTTTTTCCTCTTTTACCTGAACTAAGGGGCAACAAATAGGTTTTTAAAATATGGTCTCTATATAGATTGAGCAAAATTTCAAAATTCATGCATTCGGGTTGTATATACATAGCAAAATTATCGCTCGCGCTTCGCTCGCATACTTTTCCCCCCAATGAATTATTACATTGTGTCCTGAGGAACGCCATGAAAAGTTCCTGTTTTAATCAATTTGAATACATCAAAACTCCGTTCATGCTTCGTGGCTCGCCTATCTCTCTACGTTTCCTGAGGAACGCATGCAATGCCATGTTTTCTCATCATTCAAAGACATCAAAATTCCGCTCTCGCCTGTGTTTTTCCTCTGATCATAATATGCATTATAGGATACTAACATCAAGACATTTAAATTCATTTGAATACACGTTACATTTATTTTTGCATTTTCCTAGGGGCATCAAATCACCTAAATCGTACATGTATGGCGCCAATTCAAACTAACATTTAGGGGGCGCCAAATGATTAGTTGGCACCAAATTGAGCTTACACTTAGGGGCGCCAAATGTATCTTAAACTTAGGGAGGGAAGCAGAAGGATAGATAAGCAGCTAGACAGATAGATATTCATCTCTCTTTCATAATCATGTAAAATTACTGGGCAACATATACGGTCTTTAAATTATGGAGGCAAAATTGATCCCAAACTTCAGGTCTCTATTACATACAGCAAAATATTCGATCGCGCTTCGCGCTCGCTTCATTTTCCAAAGAGTTATTACATTGTGTTCCTGAGGAATGCATAAAATGTCACGTTTTCAGAGATCATTCCAATACATCAAATTTCTGCTCGCAATTCAAGCTCGCCTATTTTTTCTTTCTTGTAACCAGATTATGAGGATTCTGAACAAAAAAAACATCAATATACATTTGTTTGATTTCACATTACTTGATGGACAAATTTCACATAATTTTATATGGCTTGCTTTCAAATCGTTTTGATGGACAAAATGCAGCTCCCGTTCATATGATATTCTGATGAAGAGCTAAACAAATTTGATACCCCTAATTGCTTAGAATTCTTTGCTTTCTGATCGTGAAGTAGAGGGGAAAAAATCTGATTGCGCTTCGCATTCGTATTTAGAAATATTCGTATTTTCATCTATAGCGGTAATACCTAATTTACCTATAAATTCTTTTCCATGAACTCACCATTGGCAAGTATTTAAAAAAAAAAAAATAAAAAAAAAATTATTATTCAAAATCCTTCAACATACATTTAAGCCGTAGGCCTATGTTTGCCTGGCGGGGGGGGGGGGGGGGGGGGGGCGCCATATTTTGAAAAGTACATAGGGGCGCCAAATTCACGTCGGGCCCCCCGGGGTGCGAAATCCTGGATACGCGCCTGGAGACAACTTTTCTAGGTTCATAAAAATTCAAACAGACTACATGTCTTGCCGAGTAGATTGATTTGTGTTTTGGCCAGTTTTTGTCGTTCGTCTATCCTCAAATTAAGATTTTGATTCATTTTCCGACCTTTTTCCAACTTGTACAATTAATGTTTTAAATAAAGTGCGGGCTTTTCCGGCCAAGTGAGGTCTAAATTGGATAAAGACCACCGTTTATTGAATTTCCAAATCCATGCAATATTGTTTTTTCTTTGTTCAATTTTAGTGCTGTGATTTTACCAAAATAGACCAATTATTTCTTCAAATGACGAATGATGTCCGACCAAGTCTTTTCCAATGGATAGAGCATGTATTGCCGAGTAGACTGATCTGTATTTTGGCCACTTTTTGTCATTCGTCTATCCTCAAATATAATTTTGATTCATTTTCCGACCTTTTTCCAACGTACTTGTCCCCTATTTGGGGGAGCTTAGTGCCAAGGTGCTTCAAGAGCTAGATTTGGGCCTAAATTCTTCTCGGCTGGATATATGGAATTACTGTCATTTCCATTTTAATGATATAGGTGCCGTCTTAGGTACGATATTCACAAATTTTTGTTGCATGTCTCTTCTAAATAAATGAATTTTGGGGCCCCTTTTTTTCCCACCTCATACAAGGCTTCCAGACCGATCTGACAGGGTGGCACTGTATGGGCGCAAATCCCGCAGTACGTCACTCGCTCATTAATATTGTGACGAAACTGGTGACTAAGAAGATTTCTTCCCAGCAGATATCTTGTCAGGATGCCCCCTGCTGATAAAGTTCTAGGTCTGGTTGAAATATTTCGCCGTCACGGTGGATTCGTTTGGGCAGCCGTATACTACCCCAAATTGACGTAGACACCACTGATTTCCTCCTATCTAGTCCTTTTCCTTGGTCTACACGACCACACTGTCCAAAAAACCCTTCTAGACGTCCTTTAACACAGTTTCGGAAACACCTCCAGGCGCCTTGCTCCTCAGAATGAAGAAATCTCTGCCCCTTGTTCCGTCAGCTCAGGCGACCACACTTATATCTGGTTCTTGCACTGTAGGACACTACAAGAAATGCGCTGCTGTGCAGAAGAAACAAGATAATTATCTCCGCTTTTCATGATTTCTGCTCCCTGGTTGTTGCACTGTAGAACACCATAAGATATGGGCTGCTGTGTAAAAGGAACCAACATATCCGTTGACCTTGGTTTCTCCTTCTTGGTTCTTGCACTGCATGTATAGAACACCCAAAAATATGGGCAGCTGTGCAGAAGGAACCAGTATCCCGATGCTCGGTTGTTGCTGCAACTGTTGTCTTGGTTCTTTCTGTCTTCTCTTGTTTTCCGTCTTCTCTTGTCTTTCTATCTTCTCTTGTCTTTCCATCTTCTCTTGTCTTTCCACCTTCTCTTGTCTTTCCGTCTTACCTTGTCTTTCCGTCTTCTCTTACTTCTTATCTTTGTCGATCGTTGGCAGACTCAGCTCACCTCCAGAACAGTCCGGAAGACAGATCCCTGGTATCGTCGTCTCTTGGCACTAACGAACCTAGTGGCTCGGAACCTAAAGGTTCGTCCACAGACACGACCTCAAGAGAAGTTATTCTTGGTCTACGGCCTTAGACGAGAAATCCGTCACTCGGGGTGCCAAGTAATAAAAATATCAGTTCTACTTAATTTATTGGTCCGAGTTATTTACCGTGAGTGCAATGAGCCCTGTGGGCCCTGTATTTCTTCAAACCCCCACCGAAGTCCGAAGAAATTTACAAACATTTCCCTACTTATGCACTATTTACAAAATTAATTATTACACAATTAAGTTACTAATAATATTTAATAACTTAATGATACATGGAAATACTCGTCTTACTAACATGACTAAGATTAACAAAAATCCGTAGAAACCGAAAAGGGAATCTCACTTGTTAATTAAATAATCTAATCATTCTAATTAAATTAGACCAAGATTAAAAGTGACCAAGATTCGACTACTCGATACAGCGGAAATAACATGCAACTGCAATAACGCCATCTCACGTTAAAAACATTATAACTAATTTCGTTACAATATCGGTGCAGTATGCGTGTGTGCAATCCGAATCAGGGCCTAAACCATGAGGCGGCGGAACGAATTTAAAAGTGGGTTGGGTTGGGGGGGGGGGGGAGTCACGATGGAAAAGGGGCTCTTGAGATCAGAGGTATAAAAAGAAAAGTATTCAGATAAAATAGGGGGTGCGCATAAAATTCGCCTTTAATTCTATATGCTTTAAAGAATAAATTGTATAATGGCTTAATTTCTATATTTTATTAATGATAAATATAATAAGGAATGCGAGCGCGAAGCGCGAACCGAAAATTTTGAGATCAAAATTGGAGTTAATTGTGTATTATAAAGACTCTATAAAGTATCCGCGAGCTTGAAGCGCGTGTTTAGAATTCTGAATTCTAAATTGGAGTTTATTGTGCATTATTTAGTATCCGCGAGCGCGAAGCACGAGCCGAAAATTTGGAGTTTTAAAAGACATATATTATCATGGGGCACTTTTTAATATTAAAAGTGCCCCATTTATATTAATAGTGCCCCTTTTTAGTATAAAAATGGCATTTTATTAGCTAAGAAAAGGGGCACTTTTACAGTGTATGAAAAAGTGGGGGTGGACATTGCCCCCTGCCCCCCCCCCCGGTTTCGCCGCTTCTGGCGTAAACCCAGTACCATGGGCGTCAATCCAGTACCAAACTCATTGTCCATCATTTTGCTGCAAGTTTGATATCCAGTGTGCGTAAATCCAGTGCCAATTTCATTTTTATTACATTATGTATTTTGATATTCAATGGTCGTAAATCCAGTATAGTACCATGGGCTTCAAATTAGTAGGCCTATCAAAATAAATTTTCTTTCATTTTGCTGCAAGTTTGATATTCGATGGGCGTTAATCAAGTACCCAACTAATTTTCTATCATATTGAAGCTGCAAGTTAGATATTCAGTGCCCCCCCCCCCCCCCCGTTCCGTATTCTTAGATAATATAAGCGGCTTTCGGAGCACTACGGTAGCATGACTACGGTAGCTCTCCAGAGCAAAAATTGAACTGCGCATAGCGCAATTCCCTTTTCATATCCTCCTACAAAATGAAATGAAATTTGAAACATAAGTTGTTGTAGACAATCACAAGTTGTTATCAAAAGTTAACAGATATCAAATGTGTTTGCTAAGGTGTATCAAATTTTACCAAACACATCTGTTAACTTTAGGAGAAGCTACATACACGAGTGAATCTAGTGTTATTTACTTCAGATCGACTCTAGTAAGCGAACAACATGGATTTGCAGGCGCGTATCCAGGATTTTGCACCCCGGGGGGCCCGACGTGATTTTGGCGCCCCTGTGTACTTTTCAAAAAATAGCGAACAAACATGGGCCTACGGCTTAAATCCATGTTGAAGGATTTTAAGAACACCCTGAAGAAGATTTATTCAGTTTTTGTTTTTTCTAAAAAAAAACAAAAAACAATTATATATAATAATTTTAAATACGAGCGCGAAGCGCGATCGAATTTTTTCTCTTCTTTACCTCCAGAAAACATTGAAACTTAGGGGTTTCAATTTTGTTTAGCTCCTCGTCAGAATATCATATGAACGGAAATTGTATTCAAAACGATTTGAAAGAAAGCCATACAAAATTATTCGAAATTCGACCATCAACTAATGTGTAATCGAACCAATGTAAATTGATTCTTTGCCGGTCATAATCCTCATAATCTGGTTACAAGAAAGAAAAATAAGGCGAGCGCAAAGCGCGAGCGGAAATTTGATGTATCGGAATGATCTGAAAGCGGGACATTTTATGCATTCCTCAGGAACACAATATAATAACACATTGGAAAAAAATGATGCGAGCGCGAAGCTCGAGCGAATATAGACCAGGAGGCATGGAATTTTAAAATTTTGCTCTATCTACTATATTTTAAAGAATTGAAATTTGTTGCCCCCGTAGTTTCACTAGGCATATTCGGCACACTTCCATAAGTCTAGGATATAGTTTGAGCCCCTATAAGTTAAAGATAAATTTGGCGCCCCTACATTTGAGCTCAATCAGGCGTCCCTAGGTTTAAGATCAATTTGGCGCCCCTTAACTTCAGGTCAAATCGTCGCCCCTAAGTCTTAGGTCAATTCGGTGCCCCCTAAGTTTCAGATCCGCATTTTGGTGCCCCTAGGTTTAATCTTAATTTGGCGCCCCTTATTTTAAGATCGATTTCACACCCTCTTAACTTCAGGTCAATTCGGCGCTCCTTAAATTTCAGGTCAATTTGAAATGCAAAAACAAATGTAACATGAAATCAAATAAATTCAAATGTTTTGATGGTTAGAATCCCATAAATTATAAAAATGTAAATTCTGGTAAGAGGAAAAACAAAGGCAAGAGCAAGGAGCGAACGGAAATTTTGAAGTATTCGAATGATTAGAAAACAGAACAGTTTATCCGTTCCTCAAGAACACAATGTAATATCTCAATAAAAAATTTAAAAAAATATGCGAGCGCGAAGCGCGAGCGAAAATTTTGCTACATGTATGTTTAAAAATTTGCTCTTTCTACATAGAAAACATTTTAAAGACCCCTTCTGTTTTTTTTTTTTTGTTTTTTTTTTGCTCCCTTATTTTCTGGTAAATTCGGCACCCTCCCTAAGTTTAGGATAAAGTTGGAGCCCCTAACTTAAAGTTAAATTTGGTGCCCCTACATTTGAACTCAATCTGACGTCCCTAAGTTTAGGATCAATTTGGCGCCCCCTTAACTTCAGGTCAATTCGGCGCTTATAAGTTTCAGATTATTTTGGCGCCCCTATGTTAAAGGTCGATTTGGCCAGCCCATCTATGTTTAAGTTCGATTTTGACGCCCCTAATTTTAAGGGTCGATTTTAGCGCCCCTAAGTTTAAGGTCGATTTGGAGCCCCCTCCTAATTTTAAGGTCGATTTGGCGCCCCAATAAATTGAAGGTCAATTTGGCGCCCCCTAAATTTGTGGGTCGATATAGCGCCCTAAGTTAAAGGTCGATTTGGCGCCGCCTTTTAATTTAAGGTCGATTTGGCGCCCCTAAGTTTAAGATCAATTTGGCGCCCATTAACTTCAGGTCAATTCGGCGGTCCTATCTTAAAGGTCGATTTGGCACCCCCTCTAAAGTTCGATTAGACGCCCCCTCTAATTTTAAGGTCGATTTAGCGCCCCTAAGTTTAAGGTCGATTTGGAGCCCCCTCCTAATTTTAAGGTCGATTTTGGCGCCCTAAATTTAAGGTCGATTTTGGCGCCCCCTAAATTTGTGGGTGCGATATAGCGCCCTAAGTTAAAGGTCGATTTGGCGCCCCTTTTAATTTAAGGTCGATTTGGCGCCCCTGGGTTTATGGTCGATTTTGCGCTCCTTTAAGTTTAAGTTCGATTTGGCGCCCCTAAGTTTATGGTCTATTTAGTGCCCCTAAGTTCGATATAGCGCCCCTTAGTTTAAGGACGATTTGGCGCCCCCTTCTAAATTAAAGTCGATTTTGGCGCCCTTGGGTTTAAGGTCGATTTGGCTCCCCACCTTTGTTTCAGGTCAATTTGGCACACCCTCAGCTTTCAGGTCAATTTGGGCGCCCCACCTAAGTTTCGATCAGTTTTGGCGCCCCCCTCCTTCCCGCCCCCGTTAAGGCTCATTTTTGGGCCCTCTAAATTTAGCCGCCGCTAAGTTTAAGGTCGATTTGGCGCCCCCTCCTAAATCTAAGGTCGATTCGGCGCCCCACCTATGTTGCAGGTCAATTTGGCGCCCCTATGTTTAAGGTCGAGTCGGCGCCCCCTTAAATTTAAGGTCAATTTGACGCCCTTACTTAGTTCAAGGTCGATTCGGCGCCCCTCAGTTTCAGGTCAATTTGTCGCTCCCACACTAAGTTGCAGGTCAATTTGGCGCCCCTACGTTTAAGCTCAATTGCGCCTCCGTAGTTTAATGTCGAGTCGGCGCCCCTTAAATTTAAGGTCAATTTATGACGCCCTTACTTAGTTCAAGGTCGATTCCGGCGCCCCCAGTTTCAGGTCAATTTGTCGCTCCCACCTAAAGTTGCAGGTCAATTTGGCGCCCCTACGTTTAAGCTCAATTTGGCGCCTCCGTAGTTTAATGTCGAGTTTGGCGCCACCTAAATTTAAAAGGTCAATTTTGGCGCCCCCTTAGTTACTTGTCGATTTGGCGCCCCTAATTTTTTTTAAAGGGTGCCCCTCCCCCTCCTTTCTCTTCCTTCGCCCCCCCCCCTCTCTCTCTCTCTCTCTCTCTCTCTCTTTCTTCCTTCCTCTTTTCTCTCCTTTTTTTCCCTTTTCTTTTTTTCTTCCTTTTTTTCTCTTCTTTTTTTTTTTTTTCTTTCCTTTTCCCCTTTTTCTTCCTTCTTTTCGGCGCCCCTGCGCGTCCCCGGGGGGCCCGGGCCCGTAAAGTCCCCCCCCCCCAGAATAACGCGCATGATTTGTGCCTGCAAACTAACCCTTGGTCCGGGTTGCAGTCCTCGTCTGATAATTATGAGACCCATTGAGACCCTTCTTCTCAGCTAAATAAATCCTCTCCTCTGGGCCCCCGGCATGAGCGTAGACAGGTCCTCGAACCTTGCTGGTATGACTCGTGGTCCAGAGACTAATATTTAAAAAAAAAAGCACATGCACATGTTAAAGAATGAAACCCTAGGATTCAGTTGAATTGTATGAAACAGAAAAAAAAATAATAAATAAAAAAATCAATGAAAGTTTTCGTAAAAATTGAATAAAAGATAAGAACGTTATGGACACTTAAATGTTGTGATCATTACCGATGAAGATCCTCACACTGACAGGCCCAAGATGTGTGATGTCATTAAACATCATGAACAACTCTCCCATTTGGTAGTCAAAACAAATATCCAAATATCTCTTTTTCCTCATTCCAATGGTAGTTCAGACTCTTCGTTCGTGATTATACTATATATGAAACCTGTTAGATCTGTATACTGACAGATTTACTAAAAAAAAAAAAATAATCCTGAAAGCAATTTGGGGGCCTGCGCCCAATTTCGTCTCCCAAATTAAAATTCCATGCGAGTGGAAAATGTTTGAGACTGAATGAACAGAATAAGAATCATATATCAATACTGAATTTTTAACGGAGGTAAACATACATGGGATCGGGGGGGGGGTATTTCCTTGAAAATAATATAATAAGTATATATTTGAACGCAAATATAATAGATTTAAAAATCTGGATTTAATAATAATATAATTAATAATAATATGCGAGTGCGAAGCGCCGAGCGAATTTTTTTAGAGTCCAGATAGTGCAAGGTCTATTTTAGCTTTAAAAAAAAATTAACATCACCCATGAATGTGGGCAGTCCCGTAACTAGGGGGGGGGGGGTTCGGGGGTTCGCACAACCCCCGCTGGCGAGCAAAGGTCCGCTTGACAAAAAAAAAAAAAAAAAAAGATTAAAAAAGGAAAAAAAGGGGGAAGATCATGTAAAGAACGACCTTAGCGTACCCCTATAGTTAATATATGGTTCTTTCTCGATGGCCGAAATTTGTTCAAACACCTATTCCCCCCCCCCCCCCCCCGCTTATTGCGCGGCCACGTGACGTGAAAAAATTTCAATGTACCTTTTTGCTCGCCCGGTGTGACGTGAAAAAAATTTCGATCTACCTTTGGTCCACTTTTGCACATTTCGAACCCTCCCGTAAAAATCCTAGTTACGGGCCTGGTGGGGCCGGGGGGAGGGGTGATCGTACATGGCACCCCCCCCCAGTCTGCAAGCACAGAACTCAATTTGACACTTTAACAAATTTCAGTCTGAGAGTGGAGACGAGCCTCCAAACTTACTGTCTATGTCAAATGTTGAGAGGAGCTACAGTACACGAGTGAATCAGTTCTTTACTTCAAACCCTAGTAATCGAACAACACGGGTTTGTGTGGCAAATACCCCCCCCAACTACGCCCTTACTAATAAGTATTCAATGTGCAAATTACTCACGTAGGGATGTCCACACAAAAGCAAAAAGCCACTAGAACGGTTTCCACTTCACTGTATGGATGTAGTCACCCATGCATTTACAACATGCGCGTATTCTGGGGGGGGGGGGGCTTTACGGGCCCGGGCCCCCCGGGGGGCCGCAGGGGGGCGCCGAAAAGAGGAAGAAAAGGGAGGAAAAGGAAAGAAAAAAAAGGGAAAAAGAAAAAGGGGAAAAAAAAAAGAGAAAGGAAAAAAGGGGGAAAGAGGAAGGGAAAAAAGGGGAAAAGAGGAAGGAAGAAAAAAAAAGGAAAAAAAAGAGAGAGAGAGAGAGAGAGGAAGGGAAAAAAGGAGAGGGGGGAAGGGAAAAAAGGGGGAAAGAGGAAGGGAAAGAGGAAGAAAGAAAAAAAAAAAAAAAAAAAGAGAGAGAGAGAGGAGAGAGAGAGGAAGGGAAAAAAGGGAGAGGGGAAGGGGCCCCCTTAAAAAAATGGGGGGCGCGCACATATCGCAGTAAACTAGGGGCGCCAAATTGCCTTAAACTTAGGGGCGCCAAAAGACCCTTAGAATTAGGGGGCGCCAAATCGACCTAAATTTAGGGAGCGCCAAATCGACAGTAAACTAAGGGGCGCCAAATTGACCTTAAATTTAATAGGGCGCCAATGAGACTAAATTTAGGGGCGCCAAATCGACCTTTAATTTAGGGGGGCGCCCAAAAACGAACAGTGAAACTAAGGGTGCCAAATTGACCTTAAACTTAGGGGCGCCAAATCGACCTTAAATTAGGGCGCCAAATCGACAGTAAACTAAGGGGCGCCAAATCGACCTTAAATTTAGGGGGCGCCCTTAAAAAAGTGCGGGGCGCAAATCGATTAAACTAAGGGGCGCCAAATTGACCTTAAACTTAGGGGCGCAAAATTGACCTTAAACTTAGGCCAAATCGACTAAATTTGGGGCGCAAAATCGACAGTAAACTAAGGGGCGCCAAATTGACCTTTAACTTATAGGGGCACCAAATGACCTTTAATTTAGGGGGGGCGCCAAATCGACAGTAAACTAAGGGGTGCCAAATCGACCTAAACTTAAGGGCCAAATCGACCTTTTAGATTTAGGAGGGGACGCAAAATCGACCTTAAAACTTAGGGGCGCAAAAATAGTGGCCTATTTACGGGGCGCCAAATCGAACTTAAACATAGAGGGGCGCCAAAATGATCTTAAACGTAAGGGCGCCAAATTTAGATCAAATGTAGGGTCGCAAAAATGATCTGAAACTTGAGGGGCGCTGAATTGACCTGAGACTTAAAGGGCGCTGATTTAACCTGAAGTTAAGGGGTGCCAAATCGATCAATTAAAGGACGCCAGATTGAGTTCAAATGTAGGGGCGCCGAATTGACCTGAGACTTAGGGGTGCAAAATTTATCTTAAACTTAGTGGCTCCAACTATATCCTATTTACCTGAAACTAGGGGCCTCAAAAAACACACACAAAAAAACCAGAAGGGGTCTTTAAAATGGTCTCTATCTAGAAATAGCAAAATTTTAAAATTCCATGCCTCCTGGTTCGTATAAACATAGCAAAATTTTCGCTCGCGCTTCGCGCTCGCATCATCTTTTCCCATTGATTTATTACATTGTGTCGAGGAACGCATAAAATGACATGTTTTCTAATCATTCGAATGCATCAAAATTTCCGTTCCCTATTCGCACACGCCTAGGCTTTTCCTCTTTTACCAGAATTTACATTATGGGATTCTAACCGTCAAAACATTTAAATTTACTTGTTTTCACGTTACATTTTTTATTTATTTATTTATTTTTTTTTATTATTTTTTTTTTTTTTGCAGTTCAGATTTATGTTCAACATATTAGCGGCGTCAATTGAGCTTACACGTACGGGCGCCAAGATGATCTGAAACTAAGGGGCGCCGAATTTACCTGAAACTAAGGGGGCAACAAATAGGTTTTTAAAATATGGTCTCTATATAGATAGAGCAAACTTTCAAAATGCATGCATCCGGGTCTGTATATACATAGCAAAATTTTCGCTCGCGCTTCGCGCTCGCATAATTTCCCCCCCCCCAATGAATTATTACATTGTGTTCCTGAGGGAAGCATGAATTGTCATGTTTTCTAATCATTTGAATACATCAAAGCTTCCGTTCATGCTTCGCGCTCGCCTGTGTTTTTCCTCTTACCAAAATTTACATTATGGGATTCTAACCATCAAAACATTTCAATTCATTTGATTTCACGTTACATTCATTTTTGCATTTCAAATTGACCTAAATCTTAGGGATGCCAAATTTATCTTAAACTTAGGGGCTCCAACCATTTTTTAAACTTAGGGAGGTGTGCCGAATTTACCTGAAACTAAGGGGCAACAACTTGGTATTTGAAATATGGTCTCTAAAATTGTTAATTCCTCCTGGTCTGTATATACATAGCAAAATTCTGGCTCGCGCTACGCGCTCGCATCATTTCTTTTCCAAATGAGTTATTACATTGTGTTTTTTTTCTTTCTTGTAACCAGATTATGAGGATTCTGAACAACAAAACATCAATATATACATTTGTTTGATTTCACATTACTTGATGGAAAAATTTCACATGATTTTATATGGCTTGCTTTCAAATCGTTTTGATGGACAAATTACAGCTCCCGTTCATATGATATTCTGATGAAGAGCTAAACAAAATTGATACCCCTAATTGCTTAGAATTCTTTGCTTTCTGATCTTAAAGTAGAGGGGGAAAAAATCTGATCGCACTTCGCGCTCGTATTTTCATCTATAGCGGTAATACCTCATATACCTAGAAATTCTTTTCCATGAACTCACCATTGGCAAGTATCTAAAAAAAAAAAAATAAATAAATAAAAAATAAAAAAAAATAAATAAAAAAATTCAAATGAATTACTATTCAAAATCCTTCTAAGCCGGAGGCCTATGTTTGCCTGGTGGTGGTGGGGGGGGGGCACTATATTTTGAAAAGTACACAGGGGCGCCAAATTCACGTCGGGCCCCCCGGGGTGCAAAATCCTGGATACGCGCCTGTACAATGCAAACAATAACCCATGCACTGCCTACTCAATAATACACAGGCAGAGAAATAGCAAAATTTTCAACAAAAAACAGCTTTCGAAATTGTCATTTGGCCAGTGGTAAATATCAATCATTTTTATTCCTAATTGGTCAGTTTCTTCCTTAGAAAATACTTCAGCAGGTGATCAACTTTTCCTGTTGAAAAAATTGATATGAAAAAATCTACAGCGTGTTCAAAGTGATGCTTCTGTGTGATGTGTGTTATAACTGGAATTTCTCATGATTGGAATAAATTCAGATAAGGAAAAGTGGATATCTATAAAATTTAACTATATTTGAACAAAAAATGTATTGGGGTGAAAAACAAAGAACAATGTTTACCACTGGCCATTTAAGTTTTGAAATTACTCTACCCTCTCCAACACTCAGCTCTGAGCCACACCACCATGAAATAGCCTATTGTCTAGGGTGTTCCTATTGAAACATGCCCTATCCACGGTGGTCATATTGGATCACATACGGTAACATACCTGTCAAACCATCAGTTTTGTACTGCCATAACTTTTTGTATAATCTACTCATACGCCTCAATTATGTTACTATAATCTCATTTCATGTTGATACACACATAGAAAATGTTTGGTATGATTTGGTTGAATAAATCGAAGACAAAAGGACCATAAACTTGAGCTTTTATTGCATTTTCTGGCTTTGTCTGAAACTTGTAAAAGTGTTCTAGCAGCTCCGATTGGTAATCTGAGACACTCTTTGGGTCATATCTTTGAAATGGAACATCCAATTGTGATAATTCAAGTACCAAAATCTTTCTTTTAAAATGCTCTATCCAATAAGCAAAAACAACTTAAAAATAACTTAAAATTTTAGTGGACATCCTTAAAATTAGTGATCACAAAACTGCACGTGATAATTCGTTCAAATGTATATTCGTATCATGACGTAGCATATAGTACTGGCCTGGCAGACTGCAACTGGGGTGCGGGTGATCAATGAGGAAGAGACTGTGATATTTCATATAGCATTGACAAAATTAGATATTGCATACAAAAAACAAGAAAGGAAAGAAAGAGGAAAAAAAGAAAGAAAAGAAAAGAAGAAAAAGAAGAAGAAAAAAAAGACCTAGTTTTTCTTGTGCGTATGAAATGTGTGTGCTTTGGTCATCGACACTGAAATGTACAAGAGTATACGTATACGGGAATTGAATACGAGAAATCGAGCACAGAACGGGGCGACACCTACGTGTAATAGGATCTAACCAGAAAGACTCTGCCGGCTCGCTTAATTTCTCTTATTTGAAGGACTGTTAAATTTACCAGAACACTCAAAATGGTGGAAGGAACTGCAAAATGCATCAAGTATTTGATGTTCTTCTTCAACTTCATATTTTTTGTAAGTAAACGCGTTGTCTAACTTAGTTAGTCTCCAAGACATTCATAGACTCCTATTAATTATTGCGCACAATAATAATAGCGCACGCCAAAAAAAAAAAAAAAAAAAAAAAAAAAAAATAGACTTGACAAAATCAAAAAAAGAGATTTGACAAAATCATTAAAAATAAGTGTTTATAATGACATTCTCTAAACTTTGGGCTTTACTTGGTTATATATATTTCTTAATCTTGTGAAAGTATGAAGGGAGGTTTTTCTGCTCTCTTTTTGTTAAATGGGCTGCAGTAAAACTTGCCTAAAAATGTTATAGACTCTAACTTAACTGTTAGGCCTAACTTAACAAAGTTAGGCCTAGATTTTCTACAGCTACATGTAGTCACACTAGACCGACCAGTCCCCATCGCTTTGCGACGGTGACTGACTGACTGATGATTAGTTGTGGGGCTGGTATACTACCCCGAATCTCTCCCAAGTAATATATTTTATTAAAAAATGATACTCACATTTAATTTATGTAACTTCTTCTTCTTCTTCGCTTGACTTCCTCCAGTTTGGAGAACTGCAGTTGTTGCAGAGGAGTACATGTGTAATAGGTACAGACGAGGGTAGTACAGGACAGGGTTTACGTTACGACAGTAACCAAGAATACAAGAGCAGATAGGTTCTTCCACATATTTATGTTGTCATAAGATGATAAGACATTACAGTGAGTGATTGTTATTTGAAGGCGAAAATCAGTTCTAAACACGTGACGTAACTTGTGTTCATATCGCAAGTACGGTACATGGCGATATAAACTCCTGGTCGCGAGCGCCGTCTGCTAGCAAGCTAGCTAGGCTGCTAGAGCAGGCGGCTATAGCGCTCCGTATGCGCTGCTGTTCAAAGGCTACTTCCGCCTTCCGGGTCGACCCACCAACAAGGTCAACCCATCCATATTCAACGTAAATGAACGTTCCCTTCTACAGTGCTGTCGCCTTCGGCACTCGCGCTGTATATAGTTACAGTCACACAGACTGTCCGGTTGCATCCAAAAATTATTTTCTTTTCTGTGGATCCTCACGGATGCCTTTCCATCATAGTCAGCAGTGGAAGTAGTGATAATTTCGTTCATCAAATAAAACAAAATAATACATAAGAAATGATAAAAAGACACCTAGGGGAGAGTGGGGTTAGTTGGAACACGGGGTTAGTTGAAACATTGTAATTTTCTTGAACGTCTTATAAATATATTTATGCAAATCTACCCTCAGGTTGTTGCTATTAGCAACTGCCACCCACCACATTTTAGACGGCACACATGCTTCAAGCCTCGTGAAGTTAGAAAGCAATGTTTGTTTTTTCACCTTCTGAGTAAATTTTGTCATTTTTACAAATGTTTTATTATCTCAGAGAAGATCATCAATTAAGTTGGCCAGTTTTTATTGTTACAAACAGTTATACCAAGCTACAAAACAAGGTTAAATATATGGCATGTTGTTGTCCCTCTTTTGTGCTGTAAGCTATCAAATGTCAAATGGGCCTCTGGGGTTAGTTGGAACATTTTGGACGGTTAGTTGGAACATGTACTAAGTAAATAGGTTTCTGCTGAATAAAAAAATAAAAATCACATAATTCAATGAAGTGTTCCGAAATATTCCTATACATGTATATTAGTGCATATTGGACAATTTGATTTGGGTTTTAACAAAATATATTGCAGATTGCTACTTCACAGGACTTCAGAATATCTGTATGTGAGTGGATGATATCAAGTGTAATAAAACATGAAGTTAAACAAAAAATTGAACACCAATCTTTAATATTTTAATTGGAATCAATAAAGCAAGTTAGCTGAAGCCAAGCAATAATGTTGCAGGTATTTTAAATATGATTTTATATGATGTAATGCACAATGTTTCAATTTACCCCATACCTTGTTCCAACTAACCCCGTGTCTGGGGTTAGTTGGAACACTTGACATGGTCTTGTTGAAGATGGATTTTTTCCGGAACCATCACTAATTTTAAGAATTTTATGGGGTACATTTGTGCATACAGATCTACACTCAAGCTGATTGTTTATTGTTTCTTGAATCCGCTTTTGTTTTATGGCCATTTTTGTGAAAAAAGTTCCATATAACCCCGCTCTCCCCTAAGTGTCTGTGACTGCAGTATTAGGTCGGGTGAGTTGCTCGTAAGTTTCAGGTAAATTTCTGAATTAAGCTAGCCAAACAATTTTACATTTGGTGTCTTTCAAAGAACAAAAGTCAAATTGCATTCATATTTTTTTTGCCAACATATCACGCCCCTCAAAAAGACCCCCCCCAAAAAAAAACAAAAAAACAACAACAACAAAAAACAAAAAAACAACAACAACAACAAACAAACACAAAACCCTAAATTCAACAAATGAATGCAAAAAAAAACAAAAACAAGCAAATACAAATTAGAACCAACACTTTCGACCCCTTATTGATATTTTTTATAGATGTAATGTCTTAGAGGATTCTTCCAAGGTATCCTCTTCTATAAACAATAACTCAAACTTTCATTCATTTTTTTTTTTTTTTTTGCAATAGACTCTGCTACTGCAAATACTAATATAAGAATATGCATTTGAATAACATAATAAACTGTGTTAAAATGGCGACTGAAATTCTGTACTTAAAAAGAAGAGCAGCAAAAGACGATTCCAACATCAACAGGCAACATTCAACATGAAGCGGAATCACGATCACAACAAACTCACATCCTATGTATGTACAGCAGCAGTAAAGTCTAGGCCTAAGTTGCAGCATGCACATACAGTTGTCCGCAAAATTGTTCATACCCCTGACATTTTTCAACTTTTTCCAATTTTGCTTTGAAATAAATGAGTTTCGTCAAACTTTTTGGTGATCACTATGTTACCAACACCTGGATTATTAGGAAAGTTTGACATTTTGAGCAATTTGGTATTCCAGTGGTATTTTATTGACAGATTTACGAAAAACACCATGTTCATAATTATTCATACCCTAGGGGTACCAAGTCAAATTTCTTATCAAATAACCACAAGTACATATTATTTTCTTCAAATAACCATCTGAAATAGTTTATTCAAGAGTCTATGGTCTTTCTTGATGGCTTCTGTGGGGTCTGGCCCATGTGTCCTCTGGAAAACCTCCAGGCTGAGTCAGGTTGCATGGTCTTTGAGCCATCCTGTGAGTCTTCAGCTTCCCAACCCTTTTATTATTGGTTTTTTTGTCAGGACTTTGAATTTTTCACTTATGTTATTGAAATGAAATAACCATTCTACCAACACTTTTTAGTCTCTGATATAACACTCAAGTGCTTCTTTCATAAGCACCAGATGTGAGACACTTGGGGAAAAAGCTTCCATGGGTATGACTAAAAGTGCAAGGTGTCTCTTTGAAATGCCAAATAAGTATACTGCGAGGCCTACAACAACCCACAGATCACAACCAAAGTAGGAATGGACACCACTGACCAGCCAGAGACGAAGGAGCCAATGAGCGAATACTGCATAGAGGATATATTTAAATAGACACTTCTCAATACAGACTCCAATTTTGCAGTCAGACCCACCGTGAGGCCTCTGGACAGTTCCTGAGCTCATTTAAACCAGAATTTTTACTTTTGGACCATAATTATATAAGTTGATGAGAGAAATTTGGAATTAACGAGTGATATGGACTTTCTTCAATTTGGCAAAAAGAGACGAATCCTTCAATCTAAAGATCAGTTTCCTGATTTTAGCACGCGGCATTCACATAGAACTGCTATGGGGGATAATCGGTGCGGGTAGTACTGGGAATCTGTTCAGAATAGGAGGCATCCCGGTAAAGACATTTTTTAAAGATCCTGGATGAAAACTTGCAGAAGTATGTTTGTTAATGTTACCTGGGACAGCATTGGACATATCAACAGGACGAAATTCAGAAGCATATGGCCAAGTTAGTCAAGGATTAGTTCAAGCACAATCATAATGAATGATCTGGAGAGGAAAATTTGATGACCTGACAAGAATCCCCGTAGAAATGTGCCCGGGAAGTTGAAGACTCATAAAATGGTTCAAAGACCATGCAACCTTACACAGCCTGGAGGTTTTCCAGAGGACACATTGTACAAAACCCACGGAAGACATGAATGATGGTTCTGGACATTGGCAAGAACTATTTCAGATGAAAATTTAAATAAATAATTATAATCGAGATGAAAAGATAAGAAATAAGATTTGGTATTCCTATAGGGTATGAATAATTATGAACATGGCATTTTTAGTAAATCTGTCAACAAAATACACCTAGAATACCAAATTTTTCAAAATTTCGAATTTTCCTAATTGTTCAATTGTTAGTAACATACTTATCAACAGAAAGTTAGACGAAACGCATTCAGTTAGGAGCACGACTCAAAAACATTCCAAAACTACAGGGGTATGAACAATTTTGCGGACAACTGTACATGTACAATGCATACACAGTGCAGTGATAAATACACTCGGTAAGTGTCAAATATTTCACCACCATATTGCTTTACAATTACAGGCTACATTTATACACACTTTGGACAGTAAAAACTAACATCCCAAGGACAACACCCCCTCAGGGACTGACATTGCTAGCCCTTCATTCCGATCGCAGCAATACAACTCCACCTCTGAATCGGCAGATTAGCTAAATTAAATAACCCGTACCTCTGACCCGCGAGCGAGCTTCTGTGTATGTATGTTATTGACCTGTAGATGTGATTTTTGTGTTAGCTTTGTTCTTTAAAAGACACCAATGGAAAAATGGTGAGAAAATGTCTGGCTAGCTTCAGAAATTTACCCGAAACTTACGTGAAACTTAACCGACCTTTTATAACAAGCCAAACAAATAGACTCTACACTAGGCCTGTTAAACTGGCAACACTTTGGGGTACCTTGGCTTGAGCTGAGCAACTAATACAGTTATGCCAAAATCCCGCTGGGACCAACTTCTGATCTCTTCATGGACTCATCTGGACCATTGATGATCCCTTTCAATGTTGAAAAAATGTGTTTATTCTAGATCTAAATACATATTGATTTTATATGATTTTTTTTTAACAACAATGACGTCATCTTTGGTACAGGTAGGTGGTGATTTTGTTATTAACTAGATCTAATTACAGGCGTGCAACCTTTATTAGTGCTAATTACCTTCAAACTTGAAATTTTCAACATTACTACAAGTTAACCCAACAGTCCATTCCTATTATTTATCTTCTAAACAGGGGTCATTATGTAATCCTAATATGTCACAGCATACTGTAGATACAAGCCAATATTTTCACGATTTTTGACTTGTTAGGGAAATAGAACAAAATTTCAGGATTTTGGTGATGATTTCATTACTATAAAAAGCCTTGTACAGGAGAGGAAATTTTCGCAATGACTGACTCGCGAAATTCGCGAAAATAAAGTCACCGCGAAAGTAACCACTCATACAATACCCCAATGCAGACTTTTGAAATTGGGTCATTGTATTCAATAAGCAGTTTCTTCTTCTGACTTGCTTCATTTATCTGAAGTAAATCATTATGTGATAAGATGAAGCATGCCTATTGATTGAAAATTTGCTGTAGCTCTTCAGAACGAACAGAAACCCCCAATTTTTTTGACATATCTAGATAGAGTTTGAATTATAGATGTGATTTCATGTCTCATTTGTTCCTCAGTTATATCATGACGTCATCAAGATTGTGTCGGAACTCCAAATTTCCATTTTCCTTTTATGAAGTCATAAAAATTATGCAAATTTGATTCTGACTCTGTAAATATTGGTCGATTTTCTCCCAAATTTCAATATGGTGTAGCTGAGGACCTTTATTTTCCATTTAGAGAAACATATCATTGTGAAAAATGACAATTTTTAAAGGCATGTCTTTTTTGCTCATTTTGCATGTAATCTCTATTAGGGAGGATTTTTTGTTGAAACTTAAAACTGCATTGTCACCATTCATAAGCAATCCTTCCGTCATTTCTGCTTAATTTTCTATGAGATTTTAATAGGTTGTACAAGGAAATTCTCTATAAGATATGATACGTCTTTTAAAATCAGAATTCGGAATCATGCATTATTTAACTTGCCGTATTGGAGTTGTTGTTTTTTTTCGCTCTACGTGTAATCCATAAAGGGGAATTTTAGGTCAATCAGTAAGGCATTTGACTACATTCTGAGATCCCGGGTTCGAGTCTGGTTGCGTCCACATATTTTTTTATTTATTTATTTTAAAAAAAAAGATTTTTTAAAATTTAATGTGAATGTCTTCCTCTGTCATTACATGTACAACACACATACAATAGCCAATAATGTAATAAAAATACATTTTGCTTTTTATTTTAATTAAAATGAAATTTGAAGTGGCTTTTGTACACAACCCTAAGATAACTACATGTACAGTTGCTTTGTACTGAGCGCATATATCACGTCTGTGCATTTCCTCTTTGTTTCATCTTTTCTATACCATCTCCTATGTATTTCTTTGTTTTATCTTTCTTCCATCTTTCTTCGATCATTTCTTATGTATTTCTTACACAGACAACCTAATTCGTTCCCGTGACGAATTAAATTTCTAGTTATTATATTCTAATATAACTCCAGAGACTAAGTTATCCCTCGTTCAGGTCTATTTCACCTCGGCCTACTGATCATGCAGCCGAGAAAATAATACAATTTGATTGAGCAAGGTCTTACTAAGCCTTGATTATCGACCTGTATACAATTACAACTGCTCATGGTTCTGATGCTCCAGTACATTGCCTCTCATTGATTAGTGAGAGTTCGTAATTACTGACCAATAAAATTGATTTCCAGATGTATACATATTACATTATAGAAGTTTACATTATGAAATACAGTGTATAATGTCAAGTGTACTACATGTACTACTGTTCATGCACAGTGTCCATTATGTGCTTGTTAACACTGTATCATTATTGATTTTACACTTCCTTGTTTTCTATGTACATTTAAACCCATCTTTGATACTCTGGAGACACTGACAATCTAATTCAATTAGTCTTTGACATAACAAAGGGACATAACCCTTCTGACGTATTGAAAGCCTATGTTAGTACATTGTCATCATGAAGGGCCTGCTAGGAAATATATGTAGACTTGTTGTTTTGCATTTTAAAAAATATTACTTTCACTTAGATTTCATGCTGAACTACATGTATACTTTGCTCAACAGATCCGTTAGGACTCAAACCAGTGAATTGTCTTATTGAGAAATCGAGTTGCGGAGTTCAATTTGATCAATAAAAATGCATTTTATATGTTTCTCCATATTCTGATATTCTGTGAAGTGAAGCATGACACTATCATTACAAATAGGATACATGTATCAATAAAAAGGGGAATGAATCAAATCTGTAAAATAGTATGAATATCAGGAATAACTAAAGCATACCTGAAAAGTTATCATGGCCCAAAGTCGATTTGCGGAACTTTTTGTGAGGGGTTTATCCCCCCCCCCCAAGAAAATAAACAAAAAAAAACAAAACAAAACAAAAAAATACAAAAATGGGTGTACATGTAGGTTTGGTGAAATCTTGTTTTGTTTGTTTTGTTTTTGAAAATGTCGGAATGAATGTAACAAGCAATTAAAAAGAAAATTGTGTGCCACCCCCCTGTTCTGCTATGGGAACTGCTGCTAGTAATTATTACCGGTAATTGTATATTATCACATGTACTCTGTATTTATCAAAGTGTAGGTTCATTATGGCTATTAGATCCTTCCGCACTGAGTAACAACAAATCAGGTTTCTACAAGATACCATTTTATATGTGCAGTGACCATTGAATATACATGTACTAGTACTGGAAACAAGGCCAAATGGCTATAAAATGATATGCTGAATTTAAGTGCGGGTACTTGAGTTGTTTTTGCCAGTCAGTGCTTCGGCAATACATTTCGGTACCAGCATAAAATGGGTGACATCTACATGTATTGGCAAACACTTATAACAAGCAGACACACACCCACACTTCCAATATACATGTATACTGTGTACATACCCATAATAGAATACTGTTACAATGTACATGTAGTTCAATTTAGTAAATGCAATTCGTATGCATGCATTCAAGAGGTTTTTAAAATGAGCATTAGTATGATTAACAAGGACAAGATAGGTGATATGAAACAAAACTCTGATAAAAGGGGGCAAGCAACACAATGACATGTGATACAGCATAATGTATCAGACATTTGCAATGACATCAATATTATCTTGATAAAATATGGTCATGAAAGTTCAATGGGTTTTATATGAAACAACATCAATAGCTCAGATTTTGTATATTACTTGCTTGCTTTTGCTGGAAGTGGGTAGTGTAAGCATTCTAAATTTCTTGATGTGTAACAAAAAGGTGTAATTTGGGGTGTCATATCATTAGATAACATCAAGATTAAATTTTGGTTTGAAATCATAGGAACTGTCAAAAACAACAGAAAAACTTTCACCTGCATATCTTCAATAGCAGAGCTGTAAAGAGGGATCAAAGTGAATATGTCACTTGGGATTATTGCATAAATTGAATTAGCGCAGATGAAATTCTGATCCTACATTGTCTGTTTTATTTCATTTCTGAAAAGTGTACGAAATCTTCGTCTTGACACTTTACTTGTACGGTACACAGAAAAACATTGCAGTGCAATTCATGGGGAAGATGTACATGTAAAAGAACACTGCCATATGATTCATTCAATCTGCAAACAGTAGATTCATCTGTGCAATTTGTTTTTCTTCCACTATCACATCATTATGTGCTATTTTAAGGTGGATATTGACCCTGTGTTGGTTAGGTGATCGAGAGTTCACACTCTACTCCAATATAAATACCATCTGTTTTTACTCAAGCCCCGCCTTTACAGACACTTTTTTTGAATGCCTTCTCTGGGTAATGTCCAGACGTTACCCTGGTAAGATTTCTGTTACGATGCTCCGAATAGGGTGTTGTCCGGAGGTCCTCCGGATGACTTTGCCAAATTCTTACCCTAGTAAGACTAGGGTAAAGTCAAGGTAACGACCCAGTTTTACCCGGATGTCGTCGTTATGTTAAGCCGCTCTCGGGGTAATACTGGGGTAACATAGATTGCATTGTGATAGAAGAGGAAAGGGGAAAAGGACAGAACAAAGAAATACATAAAAATCGAAAAAGAGAAGATGGAAGAAGGACAAAACAAAGAAATAAATAAATAATGGAAGATAAGAGGAAAGAAACATAAAAAAAAACAAAGAAATACGTAATAATTGATACAGAACTTCTCATGAAAGAAAGACAAAACAAAGAAAAAAATAAGAAATAACGGAAGAGGAGAGAAAAGAAAGATAGATAAAGAAATATATAAGATCGTACAGAAATGGAAAGAAAGATGAAAGGAAGATAAAAAAAAAGAAATACAAAAGAATTTAAGAAAAGATGAAAGAAGTACAAAACAAAGAAATAAATGAGACATAATGGAAGAGAAAATGAAAGAAAGAAATACAAAATAATCGATACAGAAGAGAAGATCAGAAAAAGGACAAAACAAAGAAATAAATAATGGAAGAGAAGAGGAAAGAAAGATTCGAAAACAAATAAAAACATAAGAACTGATACAGAAGAAAAGGTGAAAGAAGGACAAATAAAGAACTTCGTAAGAGGCGATACAAAAGAGTATTCTTTTTATCTAGTCAGTCCCACATGTTGCTATGGAAACCTACATAGGGTAGGTTTTAAGCAAAAACCTGTTAAGACGGTACACCAGCTGCCCACCCGTGGTTTTATCAGCCTACAAATGTACATGTATAGTGGAATGTTACCCCACTTTTTCTACCCGGGTTTTCAGTCTGTTGGAATTTTATGCATACTACTGTATGTATTTGATACAAGGTTGCAAAACATTCTGTATCAGCCAAAATATATGGTATGATATTACATTGTAAATCCTTTTCTAGGTAGGGTTCGGCCAACGTAACTTCTGCTAGAGGCCCGGTCCCACTGGCAGGGAGTATTAATTGCGCATGAGTTGCGTATACAAATTTTGTTCGTCCGCAACAAAATTGACCAAAAATGACAAATTTCCTCATGAATTACGGATGTATAACGAGGATATGATGGATAAAAGCGTATACGGTTGCGGATGCTCTCCCATGGGAAGTATAACTGGTACAAGTAAATGTTGACGAATGTATTGGAAACATTGGGGATATATAACAAACAATTACGGATTTTTAACGCATGTATTGAGGAAACAGATCGGATGATTTGCGAATATCACGAAAGAATTACTGATGTTTTGAGAATGCATTGCACACGTACATGTAATGTATAGTTGAAGAAACAGCGGATGTGTTGCGTATGTTTCTTCAGGTTTCAAAGGTCTGTCTTTACACTAAGTCTATCATTCTCTCTTGCCAGGCTACGGAACCAGCAGGTGAATCGCACCAATGCTTGATGAGGTTGAACTGCATCTTTCCTTTTTTTTTTTTTTTTTGAAGCTCTGTTGGGTGCTTGGACGTAAAGTGTCAATAAGATTTTGGCCCCATCGCCATTCTCCAGGCTGCATTTGTGCATTTTGCAGCTGATGATCCAAAGTCTGTTCTGCAGGACGTGGTAGTGGGTGCGCATCAGGTTGTGGAGCAGAACACAAGCCTTCACTATGAGCTTGACTTAAAATATAAATTTCATAATCACCACCGTAATATTCTTAAAATTATTCATGATCATACTTGGGTTTTGGTTTTTTTTCCCGCTACACCCACTATAGCTTACTACATGTATTTACATTACTCTTTTAAATGTAGATCTTGGGCCTTGGTATCATCATTGGAGGTGCCCTGACTCTGACAACATACAAGGAGTATGTGGATTTCACTGGTAACACAGGGACAGCCATCCCCATAGCTCTCATCTGCGTGGGTGTCTTCATCTTCCTTACTGGATTCTTTGGATGCTGTGGAGCCATGAAGGAGAACTATTGTATGCTGGGAACGGTGAGTTTATATACGGTTTTTATATGGTACACCAGCATTCAATTTGGGCTTGATTGCTCTGGGCTTTATTTCATCTACATGTAAGATGTTTGAGTTTTGATAGGGTTTTACATGTATGCTAGATTTAGGGTTAGGTATAATGTGTGATTATTTTTTGCAAAAACTCACTGGTCACTGCTCACGAACATTTCCATTTCATACATGGCTATATTATAGTAACTAAAAGATCACTATACCCTTAAAACTGAGCTCTTGGAAATCTCCCACCCATTCCAAAATCGCAAAAATTGGCTTCATACCTACAGTAGTCATTAATCTAGGGCTGAAGTTGGTCATTGAATTAGTGGTTATTAGAGATTGACCACAGAGCAATCATTCGGCCTACCATATTGTCAAAGCAAATGTCATTGTACCTTAAGGCTGGGTTCACATAGAAGTATACGGCTGTCGCCATAAACCAGCATTTCCCCATTTATTTTGCATTGGGAAATGCCAGTTCATGTCTACATGTATGTCTATGACGATACTCAGCAGGATCCATAAGTAAGGATATAACGCTGAGGATATAACGTTCATGGTGACAGCTTGCAACTGAATGTGAAAAATGCCAGTCTGCGGCGACAGTGATGATTTAGTTTGACAATATATAGATTAGAAGCCCCCTTCCAGCTGGTAGTATGAATGGGTTGTTTGACAATCAGGGTATACCCATCTGTCTCATTTGACCCCTCCAAAAAATTGTTTTGTTTTTCCTCATTTTTTTGTATTTTTCTACTGTATATAGTACGCTTTCATCATGGTGATCCTGCTGATCGCTGAGCTTGCTGCTGGTATTGCTGGGTATGCACTGCGCGATACAATCGACACCCTGGTTGACGACAACATGAGCAAGCTACAGAAAGACTACAACACAAGTGACTCAACTGCAAAGCTCTTTGATAACATGCAGCAGAATGTAAGTAGCTCTCTAGGAGCAGTACCAGACACCCCTTATGTTGATTGCCTGTAATATCTTGTCTTGTGAATTGTAATGTCATGAATATGAGGTATCACTATTGGGAAGGGATTGTCATTGCCATCATCGTTACTTTTGATATTTCAATATATTGACTGTCTGAATTTATGTTTGTCAACAGTTGATCAATGGAAAGGCTTGGATTTTGTTTGTTTGTTTGTTGTTGTTGTTGTTTTTTTTGGGGGGGGGGGGGATGGGGGTTGTCGACCACCCAAAAAAGACAAAAACTATGGGCCTCTTTTCAAAATGTTGACAAACGAAATGGTCTTGAAACAAAAAGAAAATACAGGTGCTCCTTGTAGGGCTAAGGAGGTTATTTTATTAAATCCAGGGTAAATTCACCCTTATCCCTGGTATATTTGTAAAGCTAGGGCCAAATTCCATACATTCGCCAGTCTATAAAATGTCATGACAGTATGTAAAGAATTGCTAGATTTTCAATTAAGTTACCACTGTACAAATAAACATTGCTTAATGTGTGTAACCAAACATAAAGTTTTCAAATGAGTACAAAATACTTTTTTGAAAACTATATAATATTATAGTTTATATATACATGCTTATTTCCTCATTAATGGGTGATGGTTTCAATTATAATGACAAGTTGCATACTTCCCCAAACCCAAACTTTATGACATTCAGAGTATTTTAGATAATGTACAGTGTCTTGAGGAATTATTCATACACTTTACTTCAGCAACACTGTAAATGGAGATGATGCACTATGCCAACCTGGCTTTCATCAAATGTAATGAATAGTTTATCATATGAAACAGAAAAGTATAGCCTGTGTTATTCACCTATTTGCAAATTCATGATTATGATTATGAATAAGTGCAATAATGCACATTTTCAAACATTTTTGTGATGATTGAAGTGGAACTCGCAAAGCTTCAATGATCATGACTAATTTATTATTTTTCTGAGAGATGAGATGATATGCTTTCATTTGATATAAAATTCAGATACTTTTCGTTGTATTTATTCATTTTGATAAGAAATGAAATATGAAAATAATCTAA
Source organism: Paracentrotus lividus (assembly GCA_940671915.1). Classification (NCBI taxonomy): domain Eukaryota; kingdom Metazoa; phylum Echinodermata; class Echinoidea; order Camarodonta; family Echinidae; genus Paracentrotus; species Paracentrotus lividus. Next base: position 6,692,949 of record CALNVZ010002974.1, read on the forward strand.
TTGCAACCCCTGTACAAAAGTCAATGAGGCAACAGCAGACAGATATTCATTCATCTAAAATCATTTGCAAAATAAGTAATACCGATTGAAATATGAAGATCATTGCTCTATGAAATGTATTGTACTGTTTTTGATGTTGTTGGTAAATAAATAAATAGCATATCAAATGACAGCATTTCATCTCATCTTTCAGAAAAATAAAAATAACAAATTGCAAGAAACGTTTAATGATCACAGAAGTGTCTGAAAATATATTGTTTCATAATCATTCATGCATGACTGACCAAAATTTGCAATTTGATGAAAATGCAGGCTGTACTTTTCTCTCTCATATAATATACTATTCATTAGATTTGATGATAGCCAGGTTGGGAAATTTTTTTTCCCAGCATAATTCATCATCTCCTTTTATAGTGTTTTAAATAGAATATACAAATAATTCCTTGAGACACTGTACATGTATATACATGTAAATAATGATTATTGTTTAGTATTACATGTAGTTGGTGTAAGTCTGATTATTTGTCATTTCAAAATCATTGTTTCAGCATTGTTTTCCTTCAGTTTCTGTGTTTGATAAAAAAAAATGGTTAAGATGATTGTCATGTTGTATTGGCTTATGAGCTTTTTTAACAGGTCTCTATTTTGGGCGAGGGTGCACACATCAGCCATTAGCTTTTCCTTTGACATTCTCTGTCGGGTCGTTGGTAAATTGGTGGAACTAAAACTTTCAGCTTGTAAAGTAGCATTCATTTCATACATTGAATCAATATTTCACCTGCATGCATCACAAAAAAAAAAAATTCTTTCAGAATAGATTTAAAAAATGAGCAGCAACTGAACAAACCTGACATTTTTAGGCGTCTTCTCCATTCAAAGGGCGTCAGTTTCCCGCGGCTTCCTGATCGACTGCGGGAAACATTCAGCTTTCTGCTTTTAACGTGTTTAAGCCGTATTAAGATTTCGGGATTCTATTCAAAAGCCGATAAATCGGTTTTTGGAACAAAAGACGTGGGAAGCTGACACCCTTTGAATGGAGAAGGAGCCTTAGACAGAATGTGCCAAAATTCAGCCGTTTACTCTTCATGGAATATCTGAGATCATCATTGCTGTAACTTATGTCAATATAAGGGATAGATTTTTTTATACACATGAAAAATGAAATGAAAAAGATTTCATATAATAAAATGCAAAAGAAGTAGTGGGTCATTGACATCATCAGCTTGCTCATTGAATATGCAAAGAACTGTTTTATTGAAAAATGTAAGTCTTAATAAAAAAAAATCATAAATTTGTTATTTTTCAATTTCATCCCATATTGATAAAATGTTTAGTGTTGTGTTGTACTTGTTCTATTTTACTAGACATTTCAAACCATCTGAATTTCAGCCTGGACCCCTCCTTTAAGTATGAGAATAACATTAATGCAGCTTTACAATAGAAGAACATGATGACAATTTTCGACTAATCCCAGGCAGATAGAAACGGGGTGGTCTTCTAGTGCGCTGATATTGTCACAGAAGTTGTTGACTGATCTCTCAAAATTGTAGCAACTGAACCGCATAAGGGCACATGCATTGTGAAACACACTCAAACCCTAAACCACTAATATAATATTTCACTTCACTAACCACCATTGCATGTATTATCCTTGTGCTTTCCACCATTTTGTAAAGAACCTTGTACTTCTTCTGGAGCTTTTTTGTTGCAAATTGCATGTATGCAATAAAACCTGTCGATGATTGTCCTTAATTGCATGTATGTGTTGCATGGTACTTGTTTTTGTTCATGTATTTTATCTTTTCATGTGGATATTTTTTCGTCCCTATTTATTGTAAGCAGTCTGACTAAGGGTGGTATCTCACTTTGCGGAGACGTCTCCGCGACGGATAAAAAGTATCAGAGACGTCTCCGCGACATTTTTCCAAAACTGTGACAAAGCAGTTTCAAAGAACTGTCTCAAAGTTGTTTCCGCGACTCATGAAACGTCTCCGAGATGTCTCCGCGATGTTTCATGAGTCGCGGAAACTACTTTGAGATGGTTCTTTGAAATTGCTTTGTCACAGTTTTTGAAAATTGTCGCGGAGACGTCTCTAATACTTTTTATCCTTCGCGGAGACAATATTTTCTATTCTGTCGTGGAGACGTCTCAGCGAAGTGAGGTACAACAGGGAATATTTCATGTTGTTTAATGCCTGCTTAAAAGGGGGTTAGCCAGACTCTCTTGTATTATGACACATGCATGTTTACATTTAGTAATCCATGATTACAATTTACTTTACAAAAAAATTTTAACATTCCTTGAATGCACTCTACACAATACTGCACAAATTCAATTCTGTCCTTCATCATTGTTATGTGTACTTATTGGCTGTTATTGTCTGGTATACTGTCTCTCTTAATATTGTGTTTGTATTGTGTGCAATGTGAATTTTACATTCGTACACATTCTTGCATTCAGAAAATTAATGTTGAATTTGCATCGTTCATGTACATGTACGTGTTTGTGTGACATACATGTAAGTCATTGTCCTTTTTTTTTATACCAGTGTGGGAATTGCATATTGAAAATAGTGCTTAGATTTGATTGATACATACATGTACATGTACATAAACCATAATCAATCTATAACCAGCCAATATGCCCTTCACAGTCGCCACACAATATAAAATCAATTATTTAATATTAATTAAGCTACATTCAATACTCGAGATCCTATCATAGTATACAGACATACAATCCGTAAATTGAAAAAAGCTTCAGTGTTATGCCTCTGCCAACGAAAGTAGTGCTGGAGGCATCATTTTGTGGGGTTGTCCATTCGTCTGTCCGTCCTTCTTGTTTGCTCGTTATCCTGATATCTCAAGAACCACTTGAGATATGAACTTAAAAACTTTAGGTTAGTATGTATCACCATAGCAAGACGATCTGAATAGATTTTGGAGTATATAGGTCAAATGTCAAGGGTCGCATAGGTCAACTTGTGAAATTCCATGTATTGCGTTTGTTATCGCTACATCTCACCAATTGAGATATGAACTACATACTTGAAAGTGAGTTATTATTCTTTGTGGTGGAATTACTATTCACTTTATAGACTAATACTAGTAATCAATTGTGTTCTCTCGTTGCAGTTGACCACAAAGAGATCAATTAATGAGTGGTTTTCTACAAAGTTTTATGTATCGAGCTTTGAATACAATACACAAACCTTTTTGCAGGGATACCTAGAAAATATATGTGTTTGAGGTGATTGGAACTTATTGTCTGACTTGTACATGTACATGTATGTTCAAAGCAAGGAAATGATCTTTTATGTTTGTTCTTCTATTTTAATGTTTGTGGTACATTATCATGATTGTCTTAATATTCATGCGTGTATACATGTATTGCAATATTTAACTTCTTTCATCCTTTCATCTATATTATTTGTTTAATTGCAATTTCTAAATTGAAAGATCTGTAATCTAACATCCATGTTGCAAGTAACTTTACAAGTAATTACAGTGTACATTGTATGTACATTCTAATCATAAATCATTGTTGCAAGCTTACAGTCCATTCAAATGTTCTTCTTTGTACATGTAATAGCTTTTATTAATTCTATTCTGAACTAAATTTTTACCATGTTGTCTTTGTGTTTTTCTATTTAGAATTCTAAGGGCTTGACACATTTAGGTCATTGCACTTGCACAAATGATTAGACAGGCACTATTCAAAGAGGCGAGGGCAATTGGGCCTTAGCACATCTCCCCTCTCTCTCAAAAAAAGAGAGGGCTTGAAAAAGTCCAAATGTCAGAAATGTAGGAAGGGGGGGGGGGTTACAGGAGTACTCTCTTTAGTGTGTGGGTGACTGGAGCTCCTAAAATTTCATACACTTTTGGGTATTACTTTATTTTGCAAATTACTATTCTGGACATCCAGCATTCATGAAAAAATTATGTATTGTTTGACCCTATTAAAAATTTATTTAAAAAACATCGCGACCACAGAGAATTCTAAGTTTTTAATTTTCATCAAATCCATAAGGCTCAAAACTGACTACTAACCGAATACTAATTTCTTGTTAAAGCCCAAGTATAGTTGTTGTAGAGAAAATTGCATTTTTCAAAAACTTACTCAACTTGTCCTAATATTGTCCCAATAACATATCAATACATGGGCAAGTAATATAACCATGTGCCATGCATGTCTTTTCATGATATGTTATATTTAGCATAAACATGGGGAGATATTCATCAAAATGAGGCCATACTTCCTTCACTCTCACCCCAGAACTCTGGGCATGCCACACCACTGCTGACTGGTATGGCGTGTGGGCATTCTGTGTGTGTATCAGTCTGTGTATCAATAGCATATACTTTGCACACAAACCACTGCACATTGCACTCTCCCCAGTGTGATCCTGTTTAGGCACGGCCCAGAAACAAACCGATTTACACAGTTTTGTTGCTAAATTCAGGTCTTAGAGTGGATTTTATAACAAATAATTTTGAACACAGAGGTTATTTGAGGTATTAATTCAGATTATTCTGGTATGGAAGTAAAACAAAAAATATGTTCTCCCAAAACTATACATGAGCTTTAAAGGAGAATTGTCCCTTTGTAGATAGTTGGCTTACTGTGGATCATATATCAAATAAGCACATTAGTGAAGATTTGGTGAAAATCAAACAAATGATAAGAAAGTTATGAGTATTTGAATATTGAGATCTCTAATGACATAGGAAATCTCCCATTGGCAACGCGGTCACCATGTGTGAATGTCAAAGGGAGACCTCCCATATGGCGTGCAACAAAAACTATTCAAAATGTCTCTTTATTTTCATTCTAATGATAGAACAGCTTTTATTTTCATGATATATTATGACTTTCATATATTTACAAGTCATCCCATAAAAAGATTCTTTATTCTCCCTTTAGAATCAAGAAAAAAGAGGATTTAGTACAATGTGTACAATAGATATGGGAAAGATCTCCCTGCATTACATCACACATCATGGTCGCGTTGCCAATTGGAGGATCTCCATATCATGAGTGATCTCAAAATCTAAAATTCATATCTCTCTTATTCATTGCTGATTTTTCTGAAACTTTCCCAATATGTTTTGGGAGTTTGTCTCCATTCACTGAAGCTAAATTTCTCTGAGGGGATAATTCCCCTTTAAGCTTCTGCTTTACAGTGCATTCATTTTCATGGAAATGATAATCTTAAAGGGGAAGTTCACCCTGGAATTTTATTGGTCTTAAAAAATGAAGAAAAGTAAAAGAAAAATATGAGTGAAGGTTTGGAGAAAATCGACCAAAAAATTATGAAGTTATGAATATTCAAACTTTTGATTCTGGGACGTCACATGCGAGCAGATCTCCTATGTGTTATGTAGTGTAAATTCCATTAAATGTCATTTTTTTCAAAAGAAATTAATTATGTCAGCTATGCGGGCGATATATCATCAAACCTATGTTCATATACATGACTAAATCAAATTGACCCATTCCTTTATCAAGAACCATGACAAAAAGACAAATTTATGGAATTTACATACACAACCAATGGGAGAGCTGCTCGCACGTGACGTCACACAATCAAAACTTTAAATATTCATAACTTCGCTATTTTTTGGTCGATTTTCTTCAAACTTTCACTAATATTTATTTATTATTTTTCTTCATTTTTTAAGACTAATAAAATTCCAGGGTGAACTTCCCCTTTAATTGATTTTGATCTATGAAGTGCTTTAAAATCAAATATGTCAAGGCCTAGTTTGCTTTTTTCTCCTCATTTTGCAACTTGAAAATAATCTGACATATAATCTCATAACCATTTGCTATCCATCTCTAATTTACTCTAAACATTGCTTTCCATTCTTAACCCGCAATGCATCCCATCCACGCACCCATATGAAAATCACCCACCTACCCATCTGTCGTTTCTGCTCATCCTGCTTCTAATACCACGCTAGTTGGAGTGCTGTGGCGTTACCAACTATACTAACTGGTTTGGCTATAACAGCACAGTCGCGAACAACATGGTGCCAATCTCGTGCTGTATCACAATAGAGGATGGCTGTAACATGGATGTGTCGCACGACCCATACGTAGCCCAAGAAAAAATATACACAGAAGTAAGTTCACATTTTTCCATTCTTCCATTTCTCGATCTACATGCCTTTGTTCTCTCCTCGATGTTTAGCTGAAATGCTGTGGAGTTGACAACTACACTGACTGGCAGGGTTACAACATGACTGAACCAGACCTGGTACCAGAATCCTGCTGCAAAAAGTATACCGAAGGCTGCAATGTTGTCGGATCTAGTACCATGAATATCTACACTGATGTAAGCTTGGGATGTTAGCAATAGAAGTCTGGGGAGTGTCATGTCTTGGTATTTTATCTTATCTCAGAGATAAGACAAAATCGGTATTCTGGGAGCTGTTGTATCTTTTTGGCATAAATAATTGTCATAACTTCTTGGTGCACACAAGAAATACACTGTTTAATAAATGCGCAAAAGTCAACTTTTACGCGAAATTGCAGAAAATACGAGATAAAAGATATGACGGGGTCTAGCAGTCATGTCTTATGTCTTTTCTTTTCAAAAGTTTTAGTACCATGATACCCAGGTAGAATTGCCCCTTTATTGTAAGCAAACAACAATATTTTTTAAATTATATTGTTTCAATAGTTTTACTTATCATTGTTGACAATTTTCAACAAAATTTGTTTATACTGCCAGAAGTAAAGCCCTCCATGTTATAACTGCCATTTTTCCTCTCTGTTTTTACTCTCTTTTTTTCTCGTCCAAAAATTCTTCTGAGTTCTCTCTGTCTCTTTCTTTAACTTTGAGTAAATAAGCGCATTAATATGCGCAGTCTACTGTATTATGGACACACCCCTGCATGTCTTCCGGCCTTCCTATTAGTTAAAAGCACTTAAACGAGTAAATATGAGTGACTTTCATTGGTTTGTCTGAGAAAAGATGGGCAGGTACTTACAGAGATATGACAGAGAAAAGACAGTCTTTAGAATACCGATTTTATGACAATCATAAGGGTGTCATATGACAAAAGATAAGACAGTAGTTATGACAGTTTTTCAGAATACTGGCCCAGGATATATGAATATTTCCTCACTTTGTTGTAAAGGATAAGTTGCTATTTACCTCTTTTAACCCTATTCAGACTGGGGGGGGGGGTCAATTTGACCCCCCCCCCCCCCGCAACCCGGCGCTTTATGACTTTTTTCTTTCAAGTGTCTCGCAAATTTTGACACCAAGTTCGAAAAAATCAGATACTCCGTTGTCGCGTTACGCAACATTACGTAATCGCATGTCAGGCCTAACGAAAATCGTCATTTTGCATGCGTTTGTGTACAAAATACTGCTTTTTTCTAAATTTCTTTATAACACTGATAATTGTGCCTTCTGAGCCTTTTGATTGATTAAATTTGTCTTTATATTGATCAAAATACATTTCTCAAGCATAAAAAATTACAAAAACAAAGAAATAAAAACGATAGAATACATAAGAAATTCATAAAACAATAGAATACAAAAGAATTAATTTGAAATTCAATACTGTTGTCTTTGCTACTCAGCAACTTTTAGAAAAAAATTGGGCTTCATAACTATATTTATTAATGAAAAATTAACGATTTCCATAAAAAAGCATCTAATTTGCATACATGAGTATGCATAAATTAGCATAAATTAAATACGTGAATTAAAAAAAAAAAAAAAACATACCAGCGACACCCTTTACATGTGCAGCAACGTTCGCGCAAAATTTCGCCGCGAGCGGACCATCCGCGGCCGAGATCTCGGGGGGGGGGGGGGGGGGGGGGGTCAAATTGACCCCCCCCCCCAGTCAAAATCTCCTCTTGAAAAGGCCAGTCTGAATAGGGTTAAGGAATCACTTTTAACAATGTTTTATGCTGTACATATTTTAAAAATGTGTATACATGTATATAGACTCATTGCACCAATTTCCAATTCTTCTATTACAGCAGATGTGTAAAAATTGAATGGCTCAGTTTATGAAATTAAAGTGACGATCAGTGCTGTGGATATATCTGTTATTCAATGTGAAACACACAAATTATCTGTATCAAATAAAATATCAAATACAGTGGAAAATATATATATATATTTTTTTTAAATAGTATGTAGACTAATCACAACCTGGTAGTGTTTGATATTTCCATAAAGCACAAGAAAAACAGACTTTATTCTGCAAATTTTTTCATCCCATTTGGTGCTGTAGATCTTGAGATATAAGTTTTTAACCATCAAGAAAAATCTGTTTTGCATGTGCCGTTATTCAAAATAAAGCCGTGCAATGCTTCTGTGGACGATTTGAAAATAATATTAAGACAAAATGACCGTAGTAGAACAAAAGGTTTGTGTCAAATCAAGTTTCTCTTTGTCGCACAAAATTTAGCGTAACTTTTTCATACCATACCAAAAGCAAATTATTCAAAGTAAAGTGTATCAGGCAGAAAAATCTTTTGGCTTTAATTTGATAACACACAGATGATTTTATACCTAAATTATATTTTCCCCAGTTGTACCATTTTATTTGATACAGACTGGAGAAGTCAAACTGAATTTTGGAATCTCTCTAATAATTCAAATTCTAAGTAAAGTTTTCAAATAGTTTGGGAATTGGTTGATCAATATCCAAGACTTTAAATTTTTTAAAATTATTATTGTATCATTATTATAAAAAAAAATAAATTTCAATTTTTTATTCAAAGGCGTACACATGTATGTCAATTCAGTTAAGGTTTCAGGACATTCTTCCGTAGAGTATATTGAAATTAATGATTACCTTAACCCTCTGGTGTTTGTTTCAGCCATGCTACACAGCACTCAAAGATCTTCTGATTGGTAACATCGGAATCATTGCAGGAGTTGCTATTGGTATTGCTGTCATTGAGGTGAGTGTGTTTGGCATATTATAAGGATATAAAACAGTTCACCCTTGTGAGGAGCCCAAGACCCAGCCAAATCTCTCTTCCTCTTAAAGGGAAACAGTAACTTTCAAAAACAAGAGCAATTAGATCAAGATGAATAAAATTATATTGCTCTAATAGTAAAAACAAACTACTGAAAATTTCAGATCAAATGGAAGTCATTTACTACCACAAAACAGTGTAACAGCCAAACGCGAGTGAATTTTCAACCCCTTTGCAGCAAACCCTCCAGCCCGCTAGGGTCGGGGGGAACACGACAGGAAGTGGGGTGTCTTGAAAAGCACATGGTAATTTGTTTTCCACCACGAGATGGTTTACTAAATTTGAGTATGAAATCATTGATATCTCGAAAGTAAAGCAAGCAATTAACTTGTAATTTTGAAGAGATACCAGACTGACCTATAAGTTTATAATTATGTTGACAAAATGAGCTAAATCAAGAAATTGTGATTTGAATATCATTCAATGTTACTGCATCCCTTTAACATCCTTAGAATCGTGAAATAGATGTTCAATGAAATTCAATGAAAACATACAGTGTACATGTAGATTCACACTTTTTTTATTGAACAGGAAGAATTTCCTGGCTATAAAGAAATATCTTTTTATGCTCATGAACGCGGGTCCTCCATTCTCATCTTCTGTTAAATGCATTAATTTTGTTAATGATTACCAGGGCCTGTATTCCATAAACGACTTAAGCGTGAAATTTAAGCATTTTTCCTTATCTTTTGGCTGAGGCAAAATTCTTAGGCGAAATGTGTATTCCACAAATGCGCCTAGTTAAGAATTTTGTCTGAACTTCAGAATTTTTCTAAGCCAATATTTGACAGTTAAGCAGAAATTCGTAGATTTAAGTCAAAAGTCTTAAATTGAGTTTCGCCTACAAAAACGCACAAAGAGATTTATTTCACCCTATCTTTGAGCATACTACCTAGTGTCTTAACTTGTCGGCTGAGTATATGCAAAGCTCATTAATTAGTGGTAACTTGTTTAAAATGTAAATTCTATCTGTTTATAGCTTAAATATAACTGTATGTAAGCACCTTTGTCATTTAATGTTTTTTTTTTTTTTTTTTATCTCTCTTCAGATCTTTGGCATTGCCTTCAGCTGCTGTTTGATGAGGAAGATCAAAAATGAATATGAGACAGTATAAGGTTCATACAAACAGAAACACATCTGGGGTTTTATCTTGGGCTTTCTACTTTCCGTCTAACAATGTTTGCCTGCAATTCTGTCTTATTTTCATTTAGCCTATCAAATCATGTCAATCATCCAAGTTCAAAGTGAAAGAAAGCCAGAAATAGTCAAGCTTATTATGTTTAGGTAATGACAATCATATAAAATTTATGACCACCAAGCTAAAATTTATATTATATGGAGGCTTTATTTAGAAATATATCTTTACAGTACTGCATATAAAAAAGAAGAAGTTCTCAAAACTTAAATACTCTCATCTCATCTATTTATTGAACTTTTTTTCATCCAAGTACTTTCCATTTTGATATTGCTAAAACAGCACAAAATACTTTGTCTAATCAGTTATTACATAACTATTTTTAACAGCCTCTCTTTCATCAAACTTTTGTTTTTGCATTTGAAAACTGTGAATTTGTTTGGAACCGCTACACTTTGAGCATGAATCACAAAAATTTTAGTTTATTATGATCTAATGGGGAAAAAAATTATATGAAAATATGGAGGGGAAAAAAATTCTAATTCTAAAGTCTAATTCATGTGTATTGGACATTATAAATGCAGTTTTCATCAGTAGCGTAAAGAGGGGAAAGGGATTTTTAAATTTAATTATTGTACAATGTAGTTGATGGAGTGTTAAAAGGTATGTAAATGTGAAGGGTAGATATATATTGATAAACTCTGAATTAAGTTGTCTTTTGATAAGATTATTTTTTTCCCTACATGTGGTAACATACAGAAATGTACTTGGTACTTTGTTGGGGTTGTGCATTTAGGTGTATAAACTGATTTTATTTTGATGCTGTATACATCTCTGTAGAGTAAAATATTAGAATAATTATTTGAAGAATTATAGATGAGGTGTAAGCAAAATATCCAGTCATTGTTGTTAAGTCAATGGGATACAATATCATGTCTTTGTTTGCACTATTTGTTTCGCTGTGTGCAGATCATTTGATTGCTCCGTACATTTTATATCAACAGGGTTTTGTTTAGGAAACCAATGTGATAGAACTTTTATATAGTATATCAATAGTGTATAATACACATAAAGTACTTCTACTAACACTACTCCTTCTTCAGTACTGAAAAAAAAAATGCAGTAGCTACATTGAAAGTACAGACAAACATAAACACGTACATGATATTGCTGTGAAACGGTGCACATGTTACATGCTATGTCATGCTCTATTCAGGTCTAGTGACAGCTGATGCTTACGAAACTAAATCTGGTTTCAACAAGTTTCCTTCTCAAAATAACAGCATCATTGTGTAAGGATGATTTGGTACTTTCTAGGAGAAGTTGGGTATACTATAAATGCTAGATATTGATGTATTTAAATGTAAGGGCTATAGTCAAGCACCATGTTAATACAGGAAGTATGACGTTGCAATATTAACATCCTCTTCTATATGTACCAGCATATTTTAGAGAGGGCACAGTAATGCTTATTAAAGGGCAGTTATAGAAAGAGTCCAGTAGATCATACATGTATGTATACAGTGTAGAATGCAATGCTTGTTCCTGCACTTAGTTTTGACCATTTACATGTACAGCTATTGTCTTGCAGTCATGAACACTTACTACAATACATATTTATGAATAGGTAAATGTTATGTAAATTCAACATCTTTACTAACTTTAATACTCTATACATGTACACATATAGTCAATTTAGAAGGATTTTGCTTCTTGAAAACATTTTAAATCGAAATGAACAGTTCAAAAACATGTTTTATCTGACTTTTACGTACATCTGTTAGTAAAACTATTAGCAAATCTTACAGTGCCTCACTGACGACATGTAGCTATTGCAAAAAAAAAAAATTGACACTTCCTGACCGTAATGGACAAAGTGTAATTTTGTGTTATGTCTGTTTCACCTCAATTTTTTTTCTTTGGCTATTCAGTAAAACATTGTGGAATTTGTTCTTGCTGTCACAAATAGAACATTGTAATTTGTTACCGATAACCTGAAATAACAATGTTTTGGAATGTTTTCAACAACCAAAATCTTTTAAAAAGTCATGCTATTTGCGCTGGAATAGACGATATGTATTGCTTTTCTTCTTTAACAATGCTATTTCATTATCTCATATTAAAAATCTTTATTACGGTACTATCTGGACTTCATGCATTGATATTTAGACAAATTAATCTTTTTTCAACATGATTCATCTCTACAACATCTGGAAATATCTAGTCTTTGGTTGTATAATAACAAAAACAGAACTACAATATATGGGGCAACTCAATGTTATTTCGATTTCAAGTACATGGTTTCTTTTATAAGATGAAACAAGTGCTGTCACACAACATGCATTTTTAGAAAAGGTAAACTTCATTGAAATTTTTGTTTGAAGATGGACTAAACTAATACGTTTCCTTTGTTAAGCTAATGTAACAACCGAGTATTGAAAGGTAAGCTTTTTATTGCATAAGTCATGCTAGCTGTAAGCTTTACTATGCTTCTTTCAAATGTAAAGTACATGTATCTGTTGTAGAATGTATATTCTATGTATGTGATCCTGTCTAGCTTTTTAGAGCTTTGTTTGTTACAAGTTAGTCTTTTTCCATCGAACACAACTCATTTTATGATGTTCGTTATACAGATGTCTAATAGAAAGGAAAAAAAAGTTTTCGTTTTACACCAAACTTCAAGTTGCTATCACAGTGTCCACATTTGTACAAAACTGGGAAATTGGTTTTATTCAAAGATATGTGAATCTCTCAAAACCAAACATGTGTATTGAAAAAAAATCATTACTACATTATTACATGTACATAACCAAGTTGCCCATGACGACTGCTGGCATTTGGCTTCCTTCAAAGAGTAAATTTTTCATTTTGAAAACATGAAAAAATGAAGTTGGATGTTGATAATTGTAAGCCACATCCTCCTGTGTCATCAGTATTGAATTACCCTGCCTCCCTGTCTTACGAAAGAATAGACATCGAAATCAAAATATCTGTGCAACAAAAGAGAAAGTCTGTATTCTCAACAAATCTATTTTCTTCATACTTTTATACTGAATACCAAATATTATATAGTAAGAGCACCTTCTTTCCTTGGGAGGGATATTTCGCCCTACTCAGACAAAAGGTAACCAAGTGATATTTCCTGTAAAAGACCAAGATGTGTTTGTCATTTACACTTGTGTGAATGTAATCTCATGGGCCTGAATTCACAAAGGTGGTTTCAAAACCGTGGACAGAAACTATTGATTATGTAAATTTTGAGAAATAATTGAAAAAGGTCCAATATGAATGTGCAATTTTGTCACAGCTCGCTTAATTTATGCTTGTTGCTATGGTTCAGTCTGCTGTTTAATTAAATTAATTTAAATAAACCGTTGACTCAACAATGGACTCATTGATTCAAAACTGTGGGCTCATTATGCTAAAACCATAGCAATAGGCGTAAATTTAGCGCGCTGTGACAAATTCGCGCATTCATATTCCACCTTTTTCAATGTCCGCACTAAAATTAAGCATAATTATTACACAAAATTTACCTAATCCATGGTTTCAGTCCACGGTTTTGAAACCCTCTTTGTGAATTTGGGCCATGATGTCTTTGTGGTGGTCACTTGATGTGTTGTGACCACCACATAACCTGACATATCTTGATGGTGGATTAAAGTTGATATAAAATTTGGCCAGGAAAAAGAAAGCTTATGAGATAGCAAAAACTTGTGTTGTATGTCACTAGCTTCTTTTGTCAGAGTAGGGCATTATTATCAGATGTAAGATATTTTCTTCATAATTGATCATTTATACTCTGGGAATTTAAGATTTATTACTCTAAACAACTTATAAATATCTAATAAATATCTCATTAAGCGTCTCTCTATAATCTTTGTACCGTCTTACTTTGTAAAATATGATGTGTATGTACTTGTGCTGTAATGAGGTAGGCTTGAGGCACCAAGTCAATTACAATCCATTCCCATTACGAGGTGTCTGACACCAAGTCCATTACAATCCACTCCCATTACATCGTGGCCGACACCAAGCCAATTAGAATCCATTCCCATTACAAGGTGGCTGACACCGAGCCCATTAATACCTTATAATAAGCAATCTTATACTGAATAGTAAACACAGGTTTCAACAAATTTGGATTGGGGGTTCATACGTACTGCTTGCATGCTTATAAAATCGTGTGCATGTTTGAAGTTGGGTCAGGAAAAATTGCCTTGCCATAACAAAATGTTATTTCTGTACTCATAATTGAAATAGACTGTTTATATTTATGGATATTTTCAGCACCTAATAATTCTAAACCATGTGGTTATGGTAAGGGGTCAGGTTATGGAATCATTCATGGCTTATGCAATTCAATAGAAGCAGATGATTTTTTTTTACTTAAGAAACACTATTTTAACTCGAGGCAATAGGCAGTGTGACGAACGGACGCCATTTAGATCCCTCGTCTCGCCTTCACCTCCGGTAGGTGAGACAAAAGGGTTTTGGACTGGATTTGATGCTGTATTTCTTCAGTTATTAATTTCATTTTCACCGACCCACTCTGTAGACTAATCAAAAGAAAGAAAGAAAGAAAAAAGATTGATATTGATTCTAGATATACCGAGTGAGTCAAAAAAAACTTTACACATAGAAAAATGTCAATAAAAAGAACAGCAATTTATAAACCCTAAATTATTTTACATATTCTGAAAGAGTAACTCCTCCCGCATCTTCTGGTACCATTTTTGTGTGCTATGTCTTTCCTCTGATGAACACGACGCATTGTTTGCGAATATGCAAATTTCGAATTGTGCCAGGGTGGGATGAATTGAAACAACAAAAGCTGACAAAAAAGCAACTCCATCATGAATAAAATAGCATAGCTTTTTAACGAAAATGTCTTCCGCTTAATAACTTGGCAGGGGTGTTGTTACACATATTGACTACATTTGTATGAAAATTAGATTGACTCGTCAAGTTATGCACGAATGAGTACACATCAAAGAGTAAATTGCCACTGACAGACCTAAAAAGGCCTAATACTTTTGAAAGAGATTATTTTGTCTTTTGACGTGTGCTCATTCATGCCTGACTGTACAGATTATCTCATTTTCATACAAAATGTAGTCAATATGTGTAACAACACCCCTGTCAAGTTATTAAGCGGGAAACATTTTCGTGTTAAAAGGTTGTGCTATTTTATTCATGATGGAGTTGCTTTTTTGTCAGCTTTTGTTGTTTCAATTTCATTCCCCACCCTGGCACAATTCGAAATTTGCATGTTCGCAAAACAATACGTCGTGTTCATCCAAGCGTAAAGACATACCACAACAAAAATGGTACCAGAAGATGTAAAATAATTTAGGGTTTATAAATTGGTTTTCTTTTTATTAACATTTTTCTAGGTGTAAAGTGTTTTTTTACTCACTCAGTAGAATACTCAAGATTTCAATATTTGCTTAATGTGGTACAGCAGTAGACTAAATGTATACTCACAGAGTTGACATTTAGGGGCCTACCTTTGTAATCTTTGCAGAACATGTTATATTTGAGGATAATTTGATTCAAATAGAAATTCGCTCTTTTTCCCTGTTTGTTCAAGATGGACTTTGGACCCTCTTTATACAAGTCATGTGCAGGATATTCATAGTGAGCCAGAAAAAAAAACTAAACACCCAGAAAAAATGTCAATAAAAAGATACAATTTGTTAACCGTAAATTTTTATACATATTCTGAATGAGTTACTCCTCCCTCGTCAACTGGTACCATTTTTGTGTGGTATGTCTTTACGCTTGGATAAACAGGGTGCAGTTTGCAAACCTGAAAATTTCGAATTGAGCAAAAGTGGAGGCTAAACCAAAAGAACAAAAGCTGTCGAAAAAGCAACTCCATCCTGATGAAATAGCATAACTTTTTAAGGAAAAGGATTTGAGCAAAATAACTTGGCAGAGATGTTGTTACACCTTTTGACTACATCTTGTGTGCGAATGAGATGGATCTGTTAGTAGAGTCAAGCATTTTTAGTCCATTAATTTCTTGGTCTCTTTCACCAACTAATACTATCTGTCCCTCTCTTTCCCTCTTAACTTCAACGCCTTTATCCACCTCACAAGAATTAAAGCGGGGAAGGAAATGTCCCTTTCATATCGACCAAAGTTTAAGTTGGTAAGTGGTCAATATAAAAGGGGTATGAAGCTACAAATTTATTCCACATTGGAATCTATTTCTTGTTATCTTTCACCAACTTATGCTGTCCATATCTCTTTTTCCCTCTTGTCTTAATTTCCACTTAGCAAGATTTTTCTTGTCTTCAATTATTTACTATCCTCTAAAGTGTGCATCAATAAAAAGGTTACCAAAATGTAAAGGTCTCATATTCCAAGCTTATTTGCTTTTCCAATTCATATCTAGGATATAAAAAAAAGTGTTGCATTGGTGAACGGGGAAAAGTGAGAAGTTTCTCTTTAAAGGTAACTTATGAGATTGAACTGTAGAAGAAACTGTCTCAAAGTGAATGGCATAGGTTGATTAAAGTGCATCTGTATGTAAGAATTGCTGTATGCTGTAAGGTTTTGGAATCACTAAACTAACAAGAAATTAATTCAATGTGTGGGACTAAAAATGTTTGGCCCAAGCGTTTCCTGTCACATTTCTGCAATTTCCTGTGATTTTAGAGCTATACAGTGTGTTCCTAAAAAAGGTAACCAAAGTTCAAAGGTCAGTCATTTCAAAAGTACATGGTTTATTCTCATGATTTGTTTACTAAAATATTAAGTAACTCATCAGCTTTAATTCAAGACATTGCTTACGTCCAAATTGTCACGGGTCACAGAGTTAGGGTCATTTGAAGGTGAAAGATACAAAACCCACTTTTGCAAGTTTTTGGTTAGTAGGGTACGAAACCAACTTTTTGTAAGTTTTTTGGTTTCGTTTTTTCTTTTCACACTAAGTTTCAATGAAATGCAATGTCATTTGCCAAAGTACCAATCTCACTGGCAATAAGATGGGCTCACAATAATGACTCTCTTGAGTCTCTGAGACTTCATCGTTACATCCCCCGAGTCTTCAGGGAGTCGCGGGGAAAATCAAACAGAAGTCTAAAAAATTTACAAACATGTTAGATTTCTTTTAATCGCTTGTAAGTTCTGAAGTCTCTGCGTCTCGACGTTGTGGATACTTAGGGGACGTCATGGCAACCCCGCAGAGACGTCGCATAGACTTGCTCACCTCTGAAAGAAGTTCACTAAAAGATTGAACATGTTTGACATTTGTGTGATCTTCTCGCGATTTCCTGGAGACTCGGGAGATGTCATGGCGACCTCATCCCGACTCTCGAGAACGCATCTCATCGCCAATGAGAAATCCACTTTAGCAAAGAAGATAACATTTCATTGAAACTTACTGAAAAAGACCAATGACACCAACTACTTTCAAAAGATTTGTTTGGTACCCTACAAACCAAAAACTTGGAAAAAGCGGATTTTGTACCTTTCACCTTCAAAGGACCCAAACTCTGTGACTGATGACAACTGGGACGTTAGCAATGTCTCAAATTAAAGCTGTTGAGTTACTTAATATTTTAGTAAACAAATAACTAGAATAAACCATGTACTTTTGAAATGACTTGACCTTTGAACTTCAGTTACTTTTTTTTAGGAACACACTGTACACGCATTTGAGGAGCAATCTTTGGCAGAGGACCCTCTTTTAAATTACATTCTTCCTAAATACACTGAACATAAAAATCATTTGAAAGCGCACAATGATTCTGTCCACCTTTTCCTATTCAAGAGTTTCCTACCGAAAAGGTGCAAAATATATTAGCTTGAAATATGAGCTCTCTACATATGGAATACCATTTGATTGACATGCGCTGTATAAATCCACTCCAGAAATTCACGATCATAACAGCAATTATCAGAATGACAGAAATGGACAAACCAGATTTAAAACAATTGCACTCAGTTTCTCTGTATAGAATACACATGTATATTAATTCATCTAGCATTGACTACTGCAGAACTATTGAACAGTACTGGAAACAGAAAGAATATGTAAAATTCTGGTAGGAATGTACATAGCTAGGGAGAATGAAAGTATATACAAGGTGATTGCAAGGGAAAGTTATATCTACACTAAACCAAAAAAAAAAAAAAAAATGAATAAAATGCTTCTCATATTGCTGAAAGGGGACATTGCAAGGGAATGAATGCAACATTTTTTAAAAAGTGGAATAACATTGTAACTACTTGAGATTCAAATAATGAATACATATAGACGTAATCCATGTTGACGATTCTAATGAAGAAAAGTTTGAATAGTACTATTTCACATGAAAATACATTACCAAAGTGAATGAAAATTACACCTCAAATATTACAATACAACACAGATCACACTTGATTTGTAGCTTTTTTCAAGTCGAGCCTAAAATATTCAATACATAATAAATGAATGGGAAAGTACTGTATGGCTAACAGGTCTCATTAAACAAACCACAAGAGATCAATATGAAGCATGTAGCAACTTTACTTCACTACAAAAGACTGCATGAGAAAGTCCTCCCTAAATACATCAAATACTTTTGTAAAAACCCTTGATAAACGCAATAATTGTGTAATGAATACTGTTTAAAAAAAAAAAAATTAAATGGGGGAAAAAAAGTGATTGCTACATTAATCTCTTTCACAAAACTTTCAATTTCCTCTTCTTTAACATAAACTTTACTTTCCTCTTCCTAATTTTCCTAATACATGTACACGTATTCAGGCAATGTCTGCTTGTATTAATAGCATAATTTTAAACAAAATGTCTAGAGCTGCTTTAATAGTACGTCTGGAAAGATACAGGTCTACACCCCTAATATGACTTCCAGTATAAATAGCCTTTTTTTATAATCATTTATTCATGGTGAACATACAAATTTTACACAAATCATGAAAACATTACCCCATGAGGATAATGAAAAACCCACAAGAAAAAACATGCATTTTTAATGGGGAAGTGTGTTCTTTCATTATAACTACGTAAATGATACACTGAAATATGCAACATAAAATAACTGTTCCATCTGCAAAAATTGATCTTATTACAAAGCCGTCATAACAAGTGACAAAAGGCTAGATGAGAACAACACAAATTGTTCGGAAGGGAAATGCTTTCATTTAATACAGTTTTTCAAGTAATTCTTTCTTTATATTTTATTATTTTTAACCCTTCAATTTTTTAAATACTATTTCTTCACTCCAAACAGATTCAACTCAAGTAAAGTTGACCTATAATATTAGAATGGACTTTCATCTTACAAATGTAACGTAATATAGGTTTTCCCGGCCAATTTCAGACATTTATCATCCGTTTTCATTTAATGTGTATTCAAATTCGTGTGTTTGATGCGACAGACTGACTTTAGTCAAACAATTTCGTGTTCATGCTCTCAAGTTTGTTTTTAGGCACACAAAGTAATGGTTGCAAAGTTCAAATTCCGATATAGGCATTTAATCTCATTATTTGTGCATTCATATTAGTGCGAATTTGAGTATATATGCATGAACTGTCGACAGGGTGAAGACGAATTTGAATAGTTATTGCCGAATGTATATGCTTATTATGTGAAGTAGAATGCGCAAATACGAAATCAATCACAACAAACATTAATTTTGATGATTGAATACGATTTTGAATGCATCAGCGTTTTTTTCCGAAAATGAATGCCTCTAATATGCAATTGATTGACAAAACAATGAAATTGACCGGGAAAACCTATATTTTGTCTCTTATTAAGTGCAACCAATCTAAACAACGAAAACTATTGCAGAATACAACCCAGAGTTAACTATATGTATGGATAATATAAGGTCCAATGAGACAAACTACATGTATAACAAGGAATACATCAGCAAAAGAAACAAAAACAAAATTATACAAGCAAACTACATTAGAGTCCGAAGTTATATACAAATAGAACAAAATTGCTTCTTATTATCTCTATCCATTCCCAGATTGCACAATATTAATACTTAAACATACGACTTTAAGAGATTAAAAGCAAAAGGTATGATTGTATTGTACACTTGACGAAATATGTCTTTTGCGTCTGTTTCCCACCCAAAGATACATGTAGATATGCATGGTAATAGTAAACCCACAAGTGAATAAATAATTGAACCTGTCGTCTTTAATACTTCCCTTTAAAAATCATCTGAGTACCATTTCCTACAGTTTTAATATATTTTATACTTTCTTTCTCAAAATACCCCAACAAATAATATATAATCATACCCAACATAAACAGGCGCTCCATAGGGCTGTGTCCCCACAACGATTAGGAATATAGAGGACATATGAAGAGGTCGTTTCCAAAAGGTACTACATCCACTTTTGTTACTTCTGAGTAAAATGCATTTGTTTTCCATATTTTGTACAGGCGTCTATGGAAAAGTGAAATTTAAAAATGCATTTTTTGATAGTTGCTTTCAAAATTGAGGTGCAAAATTTTGTTCAAAGAAAGGTACCTACCTGAATAATGGTGTGCGATACCAATAACTCGATTTTCATAAAAAGTGGATGTAGTACCTTTTGGAACTGAGCTCTTCATATGTGTATGAAGACAAACACAAAATGTTTGGTCAGGAACCCCAATGCAATTAATTTGAGTGGGAGCTGACTATGACATTAATTATACCTCATCAACAATTTGTTCTTGCCATTAAGTGTCTCAAATTGTAGAATAAAACATTACAGTAAGATAAACCTTCTAATACATTGTATGTTGTCTGTGTTTCGAACCTTTTGGTGTGTTTATTAAACTCAAATACAACCCCATAACATGAAGCAAATAGTTGAAGAGAAGGCAACATAAATCCAGACAGTTACTGGGTCAGTGGAATGAATTTTATCCTTAGGTATACAGTACATGTATGGTTAAAATCGGTTCTTCGAATAGGCCATTGATCATTTATGCGTTTAGATCCCAAAACAATAATACATGTATAACATTAGAATACTACAAAATCACTGTCACATGTAGAATCACCCCAGTACCTCAAAATATTTATCAGCAGATAAATAATAATGTTCTGAACAGAATTATGGCTCTGTATAAATGCTGCGAATCATCGTCATTCTCCTTAACTGCTAAAAGGAATTCTGTAAGAGCAACATAAAGCATTGTGCATACTGCCTAATAGAGAATACAGAAAGGTATTCTAAAGATAATGTTGGTCTTTACAAACAAGCCATGTGCAAATTTATAATATTTTTACAGTGATCTAATTATGCTTCACGTGTTAGTATCAAATTTGGCTTTACAAAATCTTCTCTCAAAAAAAAATGCACAAAGAGCTAGCATGGTTAGAATTTGTCAGAAACTGTATTCGCTATTATTTTTTAGGATTAATTTTTCGCGCTGAGCGGCCTCAAAGAACGTTCACAGGTTCTTGAATTTGTGCATCATGTTAGTAACCACGCAACTGAACCCTACCAATACATGCATAAAAAAGCATGCTTATAAATTTGCGGGGTTTTATATTTGCGCCTGCCGATCTTCGTGCAAAATTTGCAAAAATTAATGGACCACGAATATTTCCACAATTACATTGTAAGTAAATGTCTCCTTTTGCTAATTACATATCACTATTTTCCACATAACAAAAGCTTATTCCACATAATACTTTATCTCATACATGTACTATGAAAATAAAAACACCTCCATGATTTAGATGTCTAATCTACATCATATCCAAATGCTTCATATCTTTTATTTCATTTTACATATTCAGATACAAGAATGTACAACAATGGAATGCAATGGTTTACATTCTTGTAAGAAAAATACACAAGACGTCCTCCATTTTGACTTTACAGGAATGCTAAAGGCTGATTAACACAAGACTCGTAAAGATGTTGACCTTTTTAACCGTGAAAAAAACAATTTGGACACAATGGTGTTATCGTTTCTGTATGACTATTCTTAATAACTAAGTCTAGAGTAGCAGCCTTTAACCAGTATACATAATGAACATTGGATAAACGCACTTGCTTGTATCTTTAAAAAAGAAGACAGTCTAGTTAAATTCAAATAACTATCAATAATTTCATATTATTTTTAGCTGCAATAAACTCCAATATACATGTATATATTGTTGTAATAAATAAATTAACTTGCAGTAAACTCTTGGTAAGAAATCATACAATGATTAATGTTCTTATCTTCTTTCCTATACTGAAAAATGTCAACAAAATGTTGCTACATCATGGCTGATTTTGAGTAATGACTAGTATTTAGTCACATGAATAAGTCAGGTGATTAAGTCGGTAATTAAGTCAGGTGATCATGTCACATGATCCCTTAATCTGATCTATGGAAGGTGATGCTAACAATTCCTGTCTTCAACCTCCTTGCCTTCCTCATGTCCAATATCATCGGGATTAGCCAGGGGATCAAGATCCGCAAAGAGATTAAACCACGCGGACATGTCCGTCTTTTGACCCTTCTTAAAGGCTTGAGGTTTACTGGAATCACTCTTGTTGGATTGGGCCCCTGTGGTCTGTTGAGCTTTCATGCGGTCAGCAAAGAGGTCTGAGTACTGGGGAGGGGCTGGCATGCCCCCTTCCCTACCCCCCTGGGGTGTGGTGGCAGGGGAACCTGTAGAATGAACAAGAATAATGATAAGAATAACAGGTCTCTTTGAGAGTCAATTCAAATCATTCATTTCCACATTACTCATAATACTAGCACATCAATCATGTGGTGCTCATCCGGCATCTCGAAAAAGAAATAAACGCGATTTTGGAAAATGCGCATAAATTAGCATATTTAATGAGTTTCAAAATTCTGTGTAGAAGTTTTGAATCCCCCACCTAGTGCTATCATATAAAGCAAACAGAATTGAAATCGGACTTGAAATGACGAAGAAGAAGCATTTTGAAATTGTGGACAGACGACGGAAGACATGCCAAAAATGTAAAAAATTGTTATATGGCAGCAATATACCAAGATATACATAAAATGACAAAGTAGAAACAGAAGTGGACAAATTCTCATTTATGGTCAATTCAATAGTAACTAACATGATGTTCAGAAATTTTGGGGTTGCTAGAAAACATCTTGAAATGAAAGAAACAGGTCCACACATACTTTTATTGCTGGGTAATATATCTTCCACTTACCTGTAGGCATTTCACTCATCATGGATGTAATCTCCAGTAGATCAGATGGCATGAATCCTCCCCCTCCTATCCCCTGGGGCGCAGATGATGTTGGTACTCCTCCCATCTCTCCTGGTCCTGCACCCTCCACGGGAGTGGGGTGCTCTGACGGGATACCCGAGGGTGTGTTCAAGATCTCATTTAAGAGATCCATCTCGTCCTTCATATCGTCTGGGGTGGGTAGGTCACCTGATAACAGATCAGCTGACGTATAGGCACCTACAAGGACATAAACAACATGAACAGTGTTGAGTTCTGGGACAATGTAAATGTAAACATTCAAATGTAAGCAAAGGCAATATCAGCCATTTCTAAATGACAAGAGAATGTGAGAACATTTTAGCATAATACTAAAACTATATCTGACATATCAGGACTTGAACCAGTGACCTCCTGATTGCTAGACTGGCACTCTTACAGACTGAGCTATGGTAAACCCTGTATCAGTGTTCATCTTGATGGAATCCCATTTTCTTTGCTCATTTTCAAATTATTTTTTATCAGTTACCTTATTTGTTCAAATAAAATAAACTTGAAACAATATGACCTCTGTTCTACCCAAAACCTTAATGAAAGATGTTTAAAGGTGGTGTATAGTTTCGGGAGAAAAACAAATTAATTTGGATTCACATTTAGATAAATTATGAAAGATTGAATCCAATAACAATAATAAAGCAAATTATAGTACTTTAAATCTCATTTTAATGTCTTTATTTCATAATATAAGTATAAAAAAGATAAGATGGGGACCCGTCTCAGGTTAGTGCTCACATGGAAAACCAATGGGATTCTCTTGTGTGGATGTTACACACAGATCTTCGCACTAATTCACGCCGTAACCTCCGGTGTGCAAACGTCTCAGCAGAGGTCTAAACGGCAGTTAAATTACGCTTCATTCAAACAATTTCAATAAAATTCATCATAAATAATGAAAGGAATGTCACAAGATCTCTTACACATATCTTTTAGTGCAATGTGGACAACATGTAACCATATTTGATCGGTTTTGTGCCAATTCCTTTTTTGTTACCAGAACTACATGTATACACCAGGTTTAAGCTTTATTGTCAATCTATGCAAATAAAACTAGATGAATCTTCGACCGCGCACGGTCGGAAGGCATGCCTCCGTATTGCCACATCGGAAAAAAAAGGCATGGCGCATGCTTGAGTATTTACATCCATTTATACCATGACTCTTTGAGATATTGACCCCAAATCTATTAAAGTTGTATCATCAGAATTATTTCAACTCAGGAAGGATGGCTACTGATGTATAAAAAGGATAAACATGTTTAAGTTGATCTGTCAAGGTCCTTCAGAAATTGCACAAACGAGTCATTTACATAAATAACCAGTGACCTTTGAATGTCCTGACCTCAAAATCTAATCAGTTCATCTTCCTCCCACATGACCCAAGTTTGAAGTTGATCCATAAAACGGTTCAGAAGTTACAGCAAGAACGTGCATTTTCAGTAAATGACGTCTGTGACCCTTGACCTTTGACTTCATGACCTCAAAATATAATAAATTCATTGTCCCTACCATATGCACACATGAACCAAGTTTGATGTTCATCATCAAACTGTTCTTAAGTATCGCAGAACAGCCATTTTCACGTACAACAATGTCCTCTGTGGCCTTTGAACTTGACCTCATGACTCTAATTCTAATCAGTTTATTGTCCGTCCCATATGCACATATGACCAATGTGAAATTGATCCATCAACGGTTTTTTAAGTTTATTGCGAGAAAAGCCTTTTCATGTACACAATGACCTCTGTGACCTTTGACCTCATGACCCCAAAATCTGTAAGTTCATTGTCCCTCCCATATGCACATATTACCCAAGTTTGAAGATGATCCATTACACAGTTCTTAAGTTATCCGAGAACAAACTATTTTTATGTATACAAGACCTCTGTGACCTTTGACCTTGACCCCAAAATCTAATCAGTTCATTGCCCTCCCATATGCAACCACATTACTCAAGTTTGAAGTTGACCGTCACACAGTTCTTAAATTATTGCGAGAACGAACCATTTTCATGTATACAATGACATCTGTGACCTTTGACCTTTGACCTCATGACCCTAAAATCTAATCAGTTCATTGCCCCTCCCATAGGCACACATTACCCAAGTTTGAAGTTGACCCGTCAACGGTTTTTAAGTTATGGCGAGAACGAGCCATTTTCATGCATACAATGACCTCTGTGACTTTGACCTTTGACCTAATGACCCCAAAGTCTAATCAGACATTGTCCCTACCATATGCATACATGATCCAAGTTGAAAGTGATCCGTCAAACGGTTCTTAATTATCGCGAGAACGAAAACGGGACGGAACTACGGAGGACGTACGCGGACGGACGGACGTACGGACGGACGGACGGACAACCCGAAAACATAATGCCTCCGGCACCACCTTCGGTGGCGGAGGCATAAAAATAGAGCAATTTACCCACATCTTATGTTACGTGTCACGGACAGTGAGAATAAAGCTCATGAAACACCTGCATTTTGCATGTGATAAGTCATAATCTGCATTATCTCAGGTTTCGGAAGCCAGTAGGTTTATATCGATATATGATACACACCAGATTGAATTACTCTATCAAACTTTGGTAAGACTTTAATCTACATTTGCATGGCAGGTATTATGATAAAGCAGGGATACTAAATGAGAATGACCTTGATCATGGACAAACATACAGTTGAGGCCATAAGTTTACATACACCTATAGGAAATTCAATAAAACTTATACATTTCCAAGCATCAGAGAACTTATTGTATATTCAGGAATATTAGTGCTGTCATATCAAGTTTGGTATGAAATAGAAGATCTTATTATGCTCTTTCATGTGATTGGGATGCCGATTGGACAAAAGTATATTTTGAGTGAAATTTTCTTTGAAGAAAAGAAGTAATATTTGTGCCAAATTTATTCTATCATTAGTCATTATATTTCCAAATTTCGTTTCATAGCAACATGCAAATGTCAAATCTACGATTGATATTACATTTTTTATCATGATATGTAACCACCAACCAAAACAATGTTTGTGTTCAGAAAAAATGAGCACAAAAAATATGAAATGTTTTGGTAAAGATTTTTCTAATTTAAAAGTTTGTCTAAAATATGAAGATTTATTTGGGGGAACTGACATGTAAATATATGTCATCTCCTGATGGCATGTCAGTATGTTGAAAGAGCATGATATCGTCTGTTGGGAGCCATAAGGGCATTCTTGCATTTTATAGATGTTCCGTTGAGAGCCAGAAGGGCGCTATTACTGTACAAAGTCAATGGTAATAGCGCCCTTCTGGCTCCAGACGGAACATCCTTGATCTGCAATAGCGCCCTTCTGGCTCCAAGCCGACGATATACTCTTTTGTTTGATATCAAATTAGGCATCATAGCACTGATATTCTTTAAGATACAGTTAATTTTATGATGCTTGGAGACTGCGCAATTTTCATTGAATTTCCTGGGTGTATGTAAACTTATGGCCTGAACTGTAGATACACATGAGATCGTAATTACTGTCCAAAGGTCACACAGTCACACTAGCACTTTGTTGTGTGCGCTGCACCTGCAATGTCGACCCTGAAGTTAGAAATTGGCCTGTCCGCTGCAACCGATAGGTGGCGCACCGTATTGTGAATCGACCGAATTGACACAGAATGTACAGTTGCATGCAGATTTATTCAACCCCCATAGTATGAGTGCAGGTATTGATATTCAAAATTTCAGTTTGGTTCTTTATTGAACAAAAATTTGCTTGTAACATTGTAACAAATTGTATATCAACTTCAAGACAAGACAATAGCCTCTAATTTAGTCAACTTTGGAAGTTGTGTTCATTCATGCATAATTCGCTATGGTCGAATAAATCAGTTTATATCAGTTTCATACCTTTCTGTGATTACTGAAGCATAACTTGTAATGCTGCGATAGTCATAACTTGGTCATTCTAGTTTTTGATAGATGAAATTATACATATTTCTTGATATCTCAGTCGATTTTGATCATTTTTAGAGGAATTGAAATTGAGATTTTGATTGTTGTGTACAACCCTTGCACAAATTCAATGGAGGAAATTTTCACTTGAAGTGTATTTGCCAAAAACTGTTCCTAAAATTTATAATACCAATTAAAACAATATGACTCATATATCAAATTAAAGCATATTATGTGCTTAATTGAAAACTTGAATGACCGAGCCAAAATCATTTAAGCATTGCATGTAATGCTTCAGTGATCACAGTGACGTATGAAAATGACGTTAATTTGTTCTATTGATCATATCTGTCCGTGCATGAATGAACATGATTCCTTATGTTGATCAAATTAAAGGCTATTGTCTTACCTTTAATTTGATATATAATTTGTTTGATATGTTTTATTCAATTTAGAAACAAAACACATTTTTATACTAGAATATGTGTACTCATTATATCATGGGGGTTGAATAATTCTGCATGCAACTGTACATGTATATTGTAGTTGTATCCATGCTTGTTATGGACGGTATTCTCATTGGGATCTTTATGACAAAACTCTTCTCTGTTGTTTCCCTTCTGTCTGCCAATGAGACTCATAAAGGCTGTTCTTACTTTTTCTGAAGGCTCATTGGCCCGAATTCACAAAGGTCGCCTAAAGTTAAGCCTAGCTTAAATCAGTGGTTTAATTATGGCTAGCAGAATGTGAAACAATCTCAAAAAGAAGATGTTTGATTTACCAGAATTTTTGGTAGTGAAACTACTAAAACTAAGTTTTCCTTACAATTAAAACACAATTCCAGAATTTGGCAATCTTTTCAGGAACATGCAACATAGACAGATTGTGTCCCATTTCGCTAGGCTTTGTAGCCATATTTAAACCACAGATTTAAGCTAGGCTTAACTTTAGGCCACCTTTGTGAATACAAGCCAATATATTTTGCAAGAAAATTATTAGTACACATCATTAAAATAAGAACAATAATCACCAAACTCTTCCCTATCCGATCCCTCGTGGCCACCAATGAGACTCATAAAGGCTGTTCTTTCTTTCTCTGTAGCCTCAACATCATCTCCAAGTAGATTATCAGCCCCTTGTTGTCTCATAGGATCATGGACACCATTATTCCTAGCATCCAGAGATCCTCCATGGTCTATGTGCCTTTCAGAGTCTTCACCCAGGGAAATTAATCTAAAGAAAATATAAAAGGAGAGATTCAAATAAAATGTAAATGCTGATCTGTTTGTAATGTCATGGTTGCAATAGGATGTGCGGCAGTCTTGCACCTCTCTGGGTCTAGTCTGCATTGCATTTCACAGGAAATCCTGGCATTGAATGTAGTTCAAGTACGCTGAAGCATGTACTCTGGCTACAGCCAGGTTGAAAGGCGAGGAATCAAAGGACAAAGTTTGTAGTTACTCAACTGAAGTTTTGACATCTAATCGCCCGTCGTCCCAATTACTGGTTCTAAACAAAAAAGCCCATGCATGAAGTTTAGCCTAAATGCGGTCCAGCAACGGGCTAGACTCGGGCACATACACAAACCGGTTTCGGTGCAATCATGTTGCTATTGTCCAACACAAGATTGTTTAGAACCAGCAACCATGACAACACCACAGTTATGACATCACACTTCGGTACTCTATGGCATCAAATATGAACCAATTTCTCTCTATCATCTATGCATGCATTGTATTTTAGGTGATGTTATCCTAGCTCTCGAGGAACAATAGCTCTTGCCAAATAATCATACTAATATTACTCAAATTTATAAAACGCGTTTTGCACTGGATACAAAGCATTGATTACTCCCTCAAGGAAAGAAAATCAGGGACAAGGACGATATAGGTAACACAGTGTGCCTAGAGAAGTATCATTCACTTTATAAGTGGATCTAATCATTATTTATTTCACTTTGCTGCATAAAAACAAGTTTTAAAGGTAAAATGTACATGAATTAAAGTGAATCATAATTTTCTCCATTGTACCTATGCAACTGTAACATACTGGCCCGAATTGACAAACGTGGATTCTGCAAAATCCATGGTTTCAAGCCTGGGTTTAACCTAGGGTTGGACCTAGGATTTTCAATTTGGTATTCATAAAGGTAGACTCGACTGAATCCACAGATCCACAGCGTCATCATACGTCATAATTTAGGTCAACTGTTGGTGAATCATAAACTGGTGGATCCGTGGAGCCGTCGATTAAAAAACTCACGGATCCACAGTTTGCAGAATCCTCCTTTGTGAATTCGGGCCATTGATTTTAGTAACTGGCAAATATATATATATATTAAAGTTTTAATATTAATAGAGGAATAACTTTGGTTGTAAAGGTGTGAAGCAAGGGATTTCAACTTCTAACATTTCCTTGTATCTGTGTATAAGGCGCACCCCTACCATTGCGTAATCAAATGTTGGGGAAAAAAGCGTGCCTTATCCGCGGTAATTTATGGTATGTGACTTTCAAAGATAAACTGCACGTGTGAGTTTGCCATTGTGCTATCTAACCTTTGTCGAACAGCCTCTCGATCCTCCTTCACTTCTTGAGCTTCATCAAGATCTGTCCGACTCGCTGTCTTGGGATTAGTCTCCTCTGCCAGCTGTTTACTCGTTTGTGTTAGGTCCTGCAATTCAAATAATTTTCAAAAATGTCAACCAGTACGCAGGCTACTGATGAGATAGTGAATACTGGGTGTACCAGTGAAAAGGAAACCCAAGTTTGATCATCAATAATTTCAAAAATATTACCATGGCGGTTATAAAATTTATATCACTGGAAAGTGCAACTCATTACCATTTTAATAATACCTCGCTCAGCTCACCAATGTCACGCATCACTAAACCCTATTGTTTTGAAAATGTCTTACAAAATTGTGAGTGGTTCACTTTCACGCTCATTGAGATGGGTTGTTTCAATGTGCATAATTTGGAACCCAACTTTCATCATCAATCATTAAAAAAATATGACAGTGGTGATTATGACGTTTATATCACTGGAAATTACAACTCATTACCACTTTAATGATAATTCTTTCAGCTCACCAATATCATGCTTCACTGAATCCCATTGTTCTGAAAATATCTCGCAAAATTGTGATTGATGCACTGTCATGCTTCTTAGATTATCGACGGTGAACTGAAGGTTCTGTGGGTTGTCGTGAGCAGTAACATGATGAAATTTTACCTGGATGGTAAGATTGACGGACTAAATAAGTAGGCATTTCCAACCCATTTATCAAAACAATTTATTTAAAGTCACTTGAATGTTTTACTTAGAATTGCTAGGCACATTTAAGCAACTCATCTCAAGGAGCATGAAAGAGAACCTATCACAATGTTGCGAGACAATTTTCAAAACAATGGGGTTCAGTGATGCATGACATTGGTGAGCTGAGAGAGGTATCATTAGAATGGTAATGAGTTGCACTTTCTAGTGATTTAAACTTCATAATCACCACTGAAATATTTTTGAAATTATTGATGATCAAAGTTGGGTATCCTTTCCAGGCACATTCAAACAAACCATCTCAAGGTGCATGAAAGTGAACCACGCACAATTTTACAAGACTTTTTCAGAACAATGGGGTTCAGCGATGCATGATTTTGGTGAGATGAGAGAGGTATCATTAGAATGGTAATAAGTTGCACTTTACAGTGATATAACTTTTATAATCACCACTGAAATATTTTTTAAATTATTGATGATCAAACTTGGGTTTCCTTTTTTCGGAAACACCTAATATAGTGATAGTGAGGGATGAATGGATTTCAGGGGAATGGTCTATAAGGTGGTTTTTAAGAGGTACAGCAAACCGTTTTTAGAATGTAACAGCATTGTATAGAACTTATTGTTTATATTTGATAGTAGTTTGTGTAGGCAAGCAGATGACCTTTCAAGAGATATGGTCAATATTTAAACTTGAAACAATGTTTAGAATTATATATTTTTTGTGGGCTTGGGGTACATGTAATAGAAGGGCCAGTACAGACAGCACCTTGGGAGTGATCATCTCTCCATCATCCTCAAAAGCAATCTTAATTTTTTTTTTAAATAATACTCCTTTGCCTTTCTATATGACATGAAAGTATTAAAATGTTAAATCTTTAGAAATTAAATGTCACAGTTTATTGACACAAGCACAAAGAGTAACGACTGATCAAAGTCGATCATAATTTTCCAATCAAATAGATTATACATATAGGATGTAGACTCAATTGTATTCTGCTGTAAAGGTGGATGATTTTGTTTGCTGTCTCATATAAATTTGGAAAAAAAATATAAAAGGCATAATTTTATTATCTTTTCCCCATTATTTTATATACCATAAGACTCCTAAAAATAGGGAGTCAATTTGAAAATTCATTTTCTCAGACTATATCAATTATAAATCAACATATACACATACTTTCATAAATATGAGTAAACAGAGTATGAAACTAAATTACAGGAACGGTGATAAACAATTTAACTAAATGTAACATTATTATGTAGAGATATTGGCCCGCATTCACAAAGGTGGCCTCAAGTTAAGCCTAGCTTTAAACTGTGGTTTAACTATGACAAGCAAAATGGGAGAAATCTTGAAAAGTTAATGTTCGATTTATCAGAATTGTTGGTACTAAAAATATTAACAACTGCATGGGGATGAGTTTTCCGAACCACTAAAGCATAATTCCAGAATCCAGTAAACGTGTAAGGAACATTGCAACGTAGACATATTTGTCTCCCATTTTGCTAGCCATAGTTAAACCACAGATTTAAGCTGGGCTTAACTTTAGGCCACCTTTGTGAATACGGGTCATTAGGTGCAATTTTACATGTATAAATTAGTGCCACAGATAATAATATAAGAATTAGATGTATGTGCAAGGATAAATACAAGACGAAACAAGAAAGGTAAAGTCAAGGCAACCTCTGCTAAGACGTTAATGACAAAGAAATGAAAGTAATTTCTATAGCACCTTTTCTACTTAATACAAAACACTTTGAGAAGTCATACATGGTCATATTCAATTTACGTGGGGCACTTAGCTGAAATTTTACTGTGGCGCTGTGCATTTGAAAATGCAAATTACGATCTAGAATCAACACAAAGGCTTCTTTGCAATAAAACCAATTATTTATGTTCAAACATTATGTGATCCAGTTTTCTTACGCTGAATAATTGAGCAAACAGGAATTTGCACATATGGGACTATGGTGCTTTAAATGCCTTTTATTCATATATCTATTCACTTTTTTCGAATTTGTTTTGCTTAAAGTAATAATTATCATGGACTACTCTAACATCGAAAATACACAGAGGTAATTTCGATCTAGTTATTTACTTGCATTGTTGCATTTAAGGCACTGGTCATGTCACTCACGTTTTGGATGTCGTGTCACTCACGACACAGAGGTGGACCATTTTCCACAGAGAGGGAATGATTGATAAGGATAATAAATGTCAGAGAGGTACACTATTCATGTACATATACCAGCACTTATGGTACCCTTAAAGATCTACTTGGGCACAAATCCAACCATAATCAATGATGGTCAGAAAGCAATGTCTTTTTTTTGTTCATCGTGTTACTCACGCACTGTTTTTTAATCATAATTTCCAGGACCAGTTGTAAAATTCAAATCGAACTTGTAAGGACACATGCCACTCCTACATTATACATAATATGGTAGTCATGATACATTCATAACCTACAAGAGCAAAGATATGCACCTTTCTATCAGTCAAAATGTCGTGTCACTCACGTTTGAATATGACCACATGTAAGATGCCAAGAAACAGAAATTACAGAACAGACATATGTTGGATTCATTTAAAAGAATGGAATAAATATCAATATCTATATGAATATGAATGCAAAAAATGTTGAAATCTAGATTTGAAAAAGAATGTAAGAATACAGTGTGTAACCTCACTCACACACATAACAGTTCACCACTTAAAAAAAGAAAGAAATTGCAGCAGCAAAATGATATGAGTTGGTATCGTGTACAATTGATTAAATTATCTTCTTGCATTCATATGCATGTAAAAGCTTTTTTTGTTGTTTTGTTTGTTTATTTTATTATTGTTGCTGTTGTTGTTTGTTTGTTTGTTTTGTTTTGTTTTGTTTTGTTTTGTTTGTTTGTTTTTTGTTTTTTTTTTGGGGGGGGGTGGATTCTTTAGTCATGTCTAATCCACTGGAAAAAAAAATGCACAAATAAAACATGAGAGGCCAAGGGAGACCCCACCCCCCCCCCACAATGTCAAAAATAGACCCTCTAACTTGATTTGATTTGACAAGACTTGATTTTTACATGAAGAAGCCGGCTTCATGGCTTGTAAGACGATGAAACTTTTCTTGATATTCCAGAAAAAGCATCCCATACATCAAATAATTATAAACTGTATTCAAAAGAAGACGAGTAGGCCCTATTACCAAACATACATGAAAGCCAACTTAATAAATAAGATTGAATGATTGTTGCAACATAATAATTATTTTTTTTCCCAGCAAGCCCTATACTACTAGAGCTATATATTAAATGTAGTAAGCACACCTATTGTAAACCTAAATCAGGGTAATTAAGATACAAACTATTATTGAAATATTAAAGATATACAGTGGTGGCCAAAATTATTAGAACACCAAGCATATTTAAATTATTTTAAAAATTTTCATTCAGTTGACCATTTAAATACCTATAAAATGGTTGGAATGTCTCCGAATATCATCATTATGCTTTAAAAACTGAGCAATCAGCATATGTAATTGGCATTTTACTTTTTTGCATTTGGACTACATGTTTAATACACAAGTCTATGAGGGAACCAAAACCGCATAGCGCAACTATTTTTAATACTGCGCTTTACCAGATGGTCGAAACTATATAAATTTGGTATCAACATATGTGATACGTCTTGTCGAAATGAGAGAGAAGTCGCAGATCAAAGATCCGAGTAAATCGACAAACTAATAAAAAACTCAAAATTTTGAGAAATTTTTTTTTTTTATTTTCTGGTTCTACCATGCTTCATCTTTGCTCTGTTAAAAAATGAGTGAAAATGATAACGGGAAAGTGGTAAAAAAGCAGTTTTTCGGCGAGTGTTTTTTCGGTCATAATTTTTTTTTTCCGGACATACAAGCGCACGTCCACGCTCATTTCCTCTCCGTTTAGCTCCGCTCTTAGCAACGCATGGCTTTGTTTATTGGACGGTTCACGGTCATGTGATGTGTGATTTCAACTGGCTTTTTGTTTCGTTTTTGTGAGCGAATAGCGAACTAAACTCTCTTTAGCTGCACTCAGAAATTTTGCGTGCGATGCCACAACCTGCTGTGAATAAAGCTGTTTCATCCAGGATAGCGGAGCACGCAAACGAATGTCAAATCTAACAATCGGGTGGGGGAGAGGGGGGGGGGTTATGTGGGGAAAAGCTACTTATTGCTTGACTTAGCTATCTGGATCCAAATGAATGTTAATTTCAGCATTTTATTTTAGGGGCCGCGATATCTGTTGTCCTGATGGGAAATTAAAACCTCCCTATAA
Source organism: Paracentrotus lividus (assembly GCA_940671915.1). Classification (NCBI taxonomy): domain Eukaryota; kingdom Metazoa; phylum Echinodermata; class Echinoidea; order Camarodonta; family Echinidae; genus Paracentrotus; species Paracentrotus lividus. The sequence continues at coordinate 6,727,843 of CALNVZ010002974.1, forward strand.
AAATTTAGTTCCATCAGGGAAACATAGAGCATAACAAAAGAGGTGACGTGATAATACTTCTGATATAAGTATTTAGGTTAAAGTCTTAAGACGCGTAAGAGATGCTAATTTAAAATTGAAAAAAAAGTATGGTTTTAAAATTGGTTGATATTGCATTATGTGGAAACCAATGAGCTAAGGGGGGGGGGAGTGGCAAATCAAATGAATCTAGTTTATAACTGCGGCTGGTATCTCACTTTTCGGGAACTACTTTGAAACAACTTTAAGACGGCTTAGAAACAAGTTTGAGACGGGTTGTTGAGACGTCGCGGAGACGTCTCCGGACGTTTCATGAATCGCCGATACTAATTTGAGACATTTCTCTGAAACTGCTTTGAAAACAGATTTTGAAAATTGTCGTGGAGACATCTCGGAGACTTCTCCTCGACAGAATAAAGACGGAATAAACGTTATCCGTCGCGAAAAATCGATTCTTTGCGAAGACGTCTCCGCTATTTTTGTAAACAAATTTTTAAGCTAACCTAGCCACTCATAAAAACGTGATCAGAGAAATTCTAAATACATTCGTGAGGCGCAAATAATTTATTAAAACATTTTGGAGGCTTATCTCTACATATACTTATTCAAAGAATATAAACAAAATGCATAAGCCCCTGTACAAGAATAATTTAGTCTATAGACCATTATTATGTTCAAAATTTCCAACAGAGTTCAGATCAAAATGACTCGCTTATTATGAGTAAGAGTATACGCGATTGACATTCAAAGAACGCACGCAAACATCGGAATAAACCCCAAAAGGTTTTAAAATAGTTTTTTTCTAACTAATTTAGCGCCAGGATTGGTAAACACTTTTCTTAAAAGAGCGGACTTTTTCTTAAACAATTAGAAAGAGCATGACGTTTTTATTTATTTGACGAAGATATAAAACAACTAACCAAATTCAGCTTCTTTTTTTTGAGAAGATTGAATGTTATTAATAGACAACATCGCCGTTGTTTCCGCTTGCTGCGCTTGCCTCGATCATGCGGACGGACGAGTATTGTTCTCTGTATACCTGAATGCAGCCTCCTCATTGGTCAATCGTTTCACCTTTGTAACAAGTGGTTGCTAGGGCATTTCGGTGAGTACAGCAGTGACAATAATGTTCTTATTTTTCTGGCGCGGAGTCAAACGGAAGTCAAACTTCGCAAACGTTTTTCTCTTGATTTTGATTTCCAAGAGCACAATTCTCCTCGCGTTCAGAGGCTAATATCTCCACTTCTATTTACTCTTTACAGTCGGGTTATATATCAAATTCAAGGCAATGAATCAGGGATCAATAATATCAAATAAAATGGATTTCAAAAATCGCGACTAGTCTCTCATTTCGACGTGACGCATCACATATACGTAAGACCCTATGCTAAAAAGTCATGAAAGCTCATGGCACTCAAAAGATATCTTTAATCTGATTTCAGCAAATGAATTACGGCATTGACAATCCCATAGACTTTGTGTAGGTTCAGGTGTTCTAATAATTTTGGCCACCACTGTACATATTAAAGAAAGACATCCTCTACTCTGATTTCTACTCTCTATCTCGCCTCTGAATTTTCCTTTGCTCCACTTTCCCTCCTCTCTCACAACAGTCCTGTTCAGGACTAACCACATGGTGAACTGTACATGGAAACCTCAACACAATAAAGATACGCCATTTACAAATGCTTTGAATGAGTAATTTTGTCTCCCCCCCCCAACTTTTTTTTTTTAATGTGCACTAAACCACCTAATGCATTAAAAGAAAGTGTAAAGCTTTCCCCGATAGTCCAGAAAGAAATCAACACATCCCGTCACCAAGGCACCGAGCAACCAACAGCATGCAGGAAGATAAGTGAGACCAAGTTCAAGATGATATTCCATAAATAAATTGAAGAAGATGATCATTGCAACATGATAATTTACGTTTGTTTGCAACCTGCCCCGAGCGTCTTGTGACTGTTCTAACCCATCCCAATCGGGGGCAACATCCTTAGCTCCAGTCATCTCAGCCAGCTGCTTACTGGTTTCTGAAAGCTCCTAGGGAGAATCACATGACCACAAAACATAACAGATGCACAGCAAATGTGTATGGTGTACATTACAGGGAATTTCAAAATAGATATATATGTAGTGGCACTAGAACAGTTAGAGAAAAGGAGAAAGAGACAAATTATAGAGAGAGAGAGAGAGAGAGAGAGAGAGAGAGAAAGGTAAACATAGATGAAAGAAAAGAGAGAGCAAAAGATAGAGACAAGAGGGAGACAGATAGAAAAGCAAGAAATTGAATGAAATGGACAGGAAGAAAGAATGCGAGAAAAAAAAAAGTACACATACAGACTGTATTTTTAAAAAACGGTACATCTGAGGGGGAAAAAAAGTAATTTACGTATTAAATCTTCTCAAACAATATGTGTATGTGATACTATATGTAAGCCAAAATATTTTTCTTGCTTATACACTTGTTTTTTATAATTTGCTTTTGTTCTGCTAAATTTTGTGCAAAGAGAAGAAAATCGAAATCACCCAAATCCATTTTTTTTCAGAGCGCTAAGTTCAAGGTCGTTATGTGTAAAACCCTACACAAAACTATTGAAAAGTATGCGCAAAATATTTGTTTTTTATTGTAGAAAACTGATCATATTTCAAGCTCTACTGCACCAAATGATATTTTAAAAAATTGTAGAACAAAGACCAATTTTTAAGTTATGGAAATATCAAATACTACTAGATTGCGATTGATTAATCTTTGTACTATAATAGTATTTAAATAAAAGGTTTTCCATTTGTACCATTTTATTTGATAGACTGTACAGTATGTGAGAAATGAAACATACTTAGGAGATGAGGAGCACAAGGGTTAATACAATTAATACATTTAAATTTATTAAACATTTAAAACATGAAATTCCAATACACAAATGATTTTAATGTGAACTTCATTATCAAAACAGTTACAAAAAGCAAATTGATTGAAGCATACTTTCTCTCGAGGGCACATACATTTATTCTGTAGATCATTCTTTCTGTAAGAAATTTACTGAATATCTTGAATACTATCTTTATAGAGTAATCTTTATGATTTCAAAACAACATGAAGCATTGATGAGACTGGAATGTGTAATATTAGGCTGATAAGTAAAAAGCACAAACAATCACAAGAAAAGTTTTTTGACTGCAATAGAAAGGACACTTAGTTACAATCAAATCTAGGTCTATACACAAAATAATACTAATCACAAAAATAAAAGTAGCATAAATATACGATTAGACAAAAGCTACAAACTGACAACTCCCTGCAATGTACACAGAGGCGTTAGGACTTTCAAACCTGAAAATCTGTTTAGCTTCCGAAATATATATTTCCTAAACTCAAATTTCATGACAATTAGCGGTTCTGACAATGATGCTACTGACAATGATATCAACTCCAATGAGGAAGCAACCAGGATAATGATGATGATTTGAATGATACATACCTTCAGCATGTTGAATTCATAATGTTGGTAACCGCGGAAGCCTTCCTGCACAGCAGCCATGGTCCGTGATGTCTTCTCCCAGAAGTGCAGCAGGGTGTTCTGATACGATGCTAGGGTATGTGAGAAGAGGTTGCACCGACTGGCCCCTAGGAGGTCCACTTTCTGGCATACATCATTCTTTAGCTTCTCAAAGCGTGCCTTAGTGGATCGCACTTGGGCCTGGACCTGGTGTTAATATTCAAATCAATTAAATATATTTGCATACTTTTCATAAAAAAACGTTGGAAATATTAATACAGTATAATGTTGATCATTGTTTACATAGTAAAAAGTAAATGGAGGAATCATAAAAGTCACTTGTTGAGATTTGAAATGATCATCAGGACATTTTAGAGAAAATTCTAAAGAAAATTTGTATTTCAGGTATTGTACAATTTATTTATTTATTTTTTTTTTAGTTACGGATATAACAGATGAAACTGAAGACAGTAGGAGAGCAGGAGACAGGTATACATGCATATTATATACATTAATATTTCTTCATTTCATTTCCATTTCCATTTCCATTTCCATTTCCATTTCCATTTCCATTTCCATTTCCATATCCATATCCATACCCATTTTCCTTTTTATTTTCATTTTATTCATTCGGGTAACCCTTACAGTACATGTAAATCAGATATTTTCAAATGTGATTACTATCAACACCACTAAAAAGATCTGTGGCTGGCGAAAATATAAATTTCTTGTCCTAAATTTGACAGGGAAAATGTAGCATTAAATACTTCAAATAAGATACGTTCATTAAAAACAATCCAACATCTTAATAGATGATTAAAATACAACAGAAAAATATCACTAGCATTGTACCTTTAGATGAACTCCTAGCATGTTTATGCTTTGAACTTTGGGTCAAATATCATGAGCCCTCTAGCTGGCAGATATCAGCGCTTGATAAAAAAAAATCCTTACTATCATTATTATAGATATCAATGTTACCTTTCTGAACTTCTCTAGCTGTTTATAGGTGTCTGGATCAAGTTCTTTTGAAATGTCTTTCATCCATAATAAAGCTGCTCGGTATTCCAGCCGGGCTCCTTCCATTCGGTTGATGGTCATGAGCGTATCAGAGATGGCACGGTAACGAAACGTCTCAATCTCTTGGTACAGCCTTGCAAGGGGTGGGCGTAACGCCAATCTGAAACAAGGTCAAAAGTTCTTACTGTAAACGTAAAAAACGAAAAAGTCATCGCGAAAATAACAGCGAATACAGTATATTAATATCAGTATTTTGGAGAATTTTGAATCAGCTTTGTTATGTAACGAGAAGTCTCAATCTCTTTGGACGGTCTCGCAAGGGTAGAGTGTGGGAGGGTGTAAGGCCAAGTTGAAAAAACATTACTATGCAGACTGCATCACCTGACCCTGGAAGGGGAAAGAAAATTAAAACACTCTTGGTCTCTCCTTCTTTCATTTTGCAACTTTCATTAATTCTACATTTCTAGTTTGAAAGAGACTATCTATTCACAAACAGATGTTTATGGTTCATTGTCTAAACTTAAAGCCAAGCTTGAGTTCTTACAGCCAAAATAATTTGAGATAAATCTTTAAGATATGTCCTCACATTGTTCCATTAACATATACATATGCCTACACAAGATTATATTCACGTTTTGATAATGATTTCAGAAGAAATGTTGAAAAAATATTGAAACAGTCCGTCAAATTGAGACTCGGAGTAGACCGCTATATCACTACAAGTAACGGCACAACAAACACACACAGATCCGATGCGAATCGCGTGCACATGATATACCCATAGACTTTCCATGTGGCCGTGTTAATCACGTATGTGCTTGAATGGGCCGTCCAGCTACAGAAATTATGCTTATTTTGCTCTTTTCTCAGCAAATTCTGAATTTTCTGTAAATTCCTTTGGTGTGTAGTATTTATTTCCTATGCTTGAGATTCTGGTATGAACAAGAATGTTTTGATTTATATCATCATGACTACTACTCTAGATTATCTTTAAAGCAAATCTCCAGTGCAACCCGAGGGATCCAAAGTATGACAAAATCAATTTTAGGCTCAATATCATTCCTTAAAGTGATATCGCTTTTAAAAACTTATTCACTAAGATATTTGGGATTAGTTTTAGCATTAAAATCCCTTTTAAGAGTTTAAGCAACCTCAATCGCTATTTAGCATTGATTATTGTACACAACTTCAATTTTATATTAGCACATGCGCAAGCTCATTTAGTTCAAGCACATTACATGTGTTTGATTTCATGTGTTTAGCCTACTGGTATATATGCAGATTCGATTAAGAGGTCAAGAATCAATTATACAATTTGTGAATGACACACATTTTATATTCATTCATCATTTACAAAATATAAGGCTGACAAAATTAATTTTTCTGATTAGTTATTGACTGCTTACATGAATATTCATGTACCAGAACTTGAAATCGATCCCAGGTTTTTACTAATTTGGTGATCGGTAAAGCTGGTACTGATATTTATCAGAGAAAACGCTTTTAGGAACGATTATAATCCCCGTTTATAGTGAATCACTTCCCATGGCCATCATTCACATTTATCAGATAAAACGCTTTTAGGAACGATAATAATCCCTGTTTATAGTGAATCACCTCCCATGGCCATCATTCGAAATGAACCCTGTACACAATATGCTTCTTTCACTCAGTTCATTTTTATGATATATTTGTGCGTTAACTGTATTTGGGAACTCCTGCCTTTGTAATTACGTCCTTCTCTCTTGTTGAGGTAAACCAGAACAGACAAGGACCTTGAGTTTGATGATTATCCCTGATAAGTACTGGTACACTTGAGCTTTTCAACAAGCTCCCCTTATTCAAGAGTTTTAAATCATGAAATTTAATTCGTGATAAATGAAATAGCAATCACTTCAAAACGAGATGCATGCTGTACAAGGAAGTGTTATAAGCTTTACAACCATCACACTTGGGCATATTAACAGTAAAATGGTGCCCACAAAAGCTCATAACAATGGATACACGGAGTGACAATGTATGTCATAGTTATTAGCTTAATTAACATCGAATTGTTGGCAGAGATAAAATCAGATTATGCCAGGTCCTAGATCTAGGGATCTATTAACTACAATAGTGAACGTTCTATCATACAATATCTCTGGACTATATGAACCCCTAATACAAGATTATCCTTCATGCAAGTCTGTAATCGTGGAAATATTTGCGGTACATTGATTTTTGCGGATTTCGCGCAAAGATCGTACGGCGCGAATTTAAAAACACACGAATATATGAGCATGCTTTCTTATGCATGCTTTGAATGGGATCAATTGCGTTCGTACGTAAATGCAGCGCGAATTTCAAAACCTGCAAATATTTTTTGAGGCCTCTAAGCGCAAAAGATTAATCGCGCGAAAATAACAGTGAATACAGCGGCCTTGGTGCAACCATGGATCTACTAGGACAGGATAGGTAACTAGGGAGAGATCAGAAGATGTATCCTTGGAGCCGCCATGCCATTTTCCTTTGAAGCATTGTGTTTTAAACAGGTGTGTCAACAATACCAACATTTTATTTAGAGACAGATTATCGGGAAGAGCAAAATAAATTCAGGTTCTAATTTTTGTTGAGGTTGCAAGCTCCATGTCGCGATGTATGGTATCAACAAAACAGAAATAAGAAACAAACACTGGGCACGCTGTTACGGCCATCCGATCAAAAAAAGAAAATCAATGTTGAATCTTTGAAGAAGCAGACCTACCTTTGTTCAGATGAACTAGTTTGTGCTTTGCCCACAGCGGCCATCATTTTACCAGCTCTTGTCTTATCCACACTGCTACATTGCTTCAAGAAACGACCCATTCCTCCCTCCTCTTGGGATAAAGCTATAATTTACAAAAGAAACAAAACAACAACTAAAGTGAAATCAAATCCTAGGAACAAGTTAATTTGAATGAAACTATATCTGCCTCTGCCTACAACAAGTAATACAAGTAATGCCAGGTATTGACCCCTTTGACCTTTGACCTTTTAGCTCATTACTTCAAAGATCCAATCAAAATGTCTGGTGATCTCATCAAGTTCACATCTCAAGGAGTTAGATATCACAATAACAAGGACACCTGGATTTTCCAAAATCTGACCACTGTAACTCTTGAACTTTGACCTACATTGTATAATGAACGGACTTCAATACCTACTCAGATCATCTTCCTATAGTGATACACACTATCCTGGCACTTGAAGTTTATATCTCAAGTGGTTCTTTTATTTATTTATTTATTTATTTATTAATATTTATTTACTTCTGCTCTTTATACAGGGTGGCAGATTATCACCAATATAGGTGGTCTTTAATGAGGCCCTGTTGCAATAATACAGAAGACAAATATAAATATAAAAAAAAAAAAAATAACAAAAATAAATAATACAAAATAATCAATATACATTTCCCTCCAAGACCCATATATTTCTTATTTGGTAGCCATTTCAAAAGTGTATAGTTCTTTCTGGGACACACTGTATACACATGCATAAACAAATTCATTGGTATCCTTATAAATAACGTCATCCATTTCATGGAAATTGATTAGCACTTAAATTTGAAAATTTCAGATCATGAATAATTTTAAAAGTCGCGAGAAGTTGGCCAATATGTTTTGGAAGATACAAACATACATACATTTCTGTGTAAGTGCATGTGACCCTAACCCTAACCCTAACCCAATATTAAGTTAATTTCTTATCATTTTGGCAATTCCAAAACCTCACAGCACACTACACTGTTTAGGTAAACTGTTATCAACCTTTCCAAAGGAATTTTAGACAGTGTCTTCCAAATTTCAATTTCATGACCAGAACAATAATTTCACTTTCATACTGAATGTGCCTGATAAGTTGAATGAAATATGTTTTTCGTATCTGTTTATAATTTTGTTTTACAATTGATTAAAAAAGAGATATACAAAATCTCTCCAACTGTCATGTTTGCTGCGCTACAGTTGTGTTGGCCGATACTGCAGATTGTGTCCCCCCAAGCACCATTGAAGTAACATTGAAGTTAATAATGGTAACTTACCACAAAGGTTGTCTTGATATTTCTCTATTATCCTCAGCATCTCCATACATGTATTTTGAATGGACTTGAAAACCTGTAATAAAAACAGAATATACACGCATCGTCGAAAATGATCTTTTTATCATCAACAAAATTGTAAGCAAAGTAGGTGTACCATTGTTTTCAGATTGAATTTCCCTATCTTATCCCTGTTTTTTTTTTCTCCATGAATTTCTTCACCTCTTTATCTATATCTTCACCATTTCTCTCTTCGATATCTGCTATTCATATTCAACATATCGATATTAGCCAACAAAATAGCTTAGTATGTAACCATGTGTTTCAGCCAGGTACATACATTCAATACTTTGTCTTGAATAAAGTCAATGTAGTCTCTCTCTCTAAAATGCTGTACTATCAGTAGACTTGGGCAATGACTGTATGTTGCTCCATAAGTACTTGTAATTTTCTGACTCTGGATTTTCCATTAGATTTTCAATCTCCTTTTGAGTCGTTTTAAATCAGTCCATCCAATTTATGGATTAAGCCCAAGTATAATTTGACAGGATTACAAAGTTTTATCAATCCATCCAATGTACATATAGGGTATGCATCAAATAAAATGGTACAAGAGGAAAACATTTTTGAAAGTATGAAAATCAATCAAAATCTAGTAGTGTTTGATATTTCCATAAAGAAGAAAAATAAGGCAATTTTTTTTCATCTCATTTTGTGCTGTAGATCTTAAGATATGATCAGTTTTCTATTTCAAGGAAGATCTAATTTGTGCATGGTTTTCTATGGCTTTGTATAGGTTTCGCACATAATGGCCATTAATTCAGTTCTCCCGAACAATAGATGTGTGTAATTTTGATTTGCTCCTTGTTGCACAAAATTTAGCATAACTTTTGTTTTACAAAAGCAAATTATACAAAACAAAGTGCATCAGCAAGAAAAATATTTTGGCTTTAATATTTGGTATCACATACACACATTATTTGAGAAAATATTTTTCCCCCGACATCTGTAATATATGTATAAATACCCTCATTCTTACTCTACATTCCTTCCATTTGATCTTTCCTGTATAGTGCTCTACATTTTCTCTATAAATTAATCCAAAATGATTTGAAGATAGAACGTAGGCCATATGCTCTCTAATTCCTTATGCTGCGGTCACACCTTCGACGTGCAACTCCCTATGATGGATTTCGTAGAAAATTTGTGCAGCGCAGGTACCATGCAGGCACGTTGCATGTACGACGTGCAGGAAGTTTTTACAATACCCTTACTACAGAAATGCATTGTTCATGCCACGCAGCCTATTACCAACCCACACACAATAAGTCCTAGTTTCCTGAGCTGATGACTGTTCAATCAAATCAATGAATGGAAAAATTGAGTTTTGAATATTGAATATCTGATGTCTGCAAATCACCTCAAGTTTAGAATCTAGCTCAGAGTCACCAGCTATAACGTGTTCATCTTCTTTTCTTCCTAATTTCTTGATCATACTCTGCTTGGTCACCCAGTACTGTTGCTGCATCCTATGTATTCAGACAAAGAAAGAAAAAATTGAGAATAAGTCAGAGAAAAAAATGAGACAAAGAGATACGGAGACAAAAATATATTTAAAATAAAACTTCTTGGTCACCCAGTACTGCTGAGACATAATGGCCCAAATTCACAAAGGTGGATTCTGCAAAATCCACGGATCTGTGGATTATGTAGATTTTGTGTAATAATTACGCTTAAGTTTAGCGCCTACTGTGAGAAAGGTCCAATATGAATGCAAGATTTTGTCACAGAGCGCTCAATATACGCTTGTCGATATGGTTCTGGTTGCTGTTTATTCAAATTAATTTAAATAAACCGTTGACTCAACAATGGACTCATTAATTCAAAACAGTGGGCTCATTATGTCAAAACCATAGCAACTGGCGTAAATCCAGCGCATTCATATTGAACCTTTTTCAATGTCCGCGCTAAAATAAAGCTTAATTATTTGTAAAAAACCAACATAATCCATGGTTTCAGTCCACAGTTTTGAAACCACCTTTGTGAATTCGGGCCAATAAGACAAAGAAACAAAAACAGAGAATGAGTCAAAGAAACAATGAGAGAAGGAACAAAGAGACAATATCTATCCAAAGTAAACTTCTTGGCAATCCAATAGTGCTGTTGCATTCTACACAGTCATATATAAAGTTGATTAGTGTCAATTTATCTTACATGTGGTCATCTTCAAACAAAAGTGGACATGGAGCTGAAATTGTAATGTCGCACAGTGCCTTTGTAAATGCAAATTAGGACCCAAAATCAACACAAGGCCTATTTACAATACAACCAATTATTTATGTTCAAACATTATGTGATCAAGTCTTCTTGCGCCGAGTAATTGACCAAACAGAAATTTGCACATGTGGGACTATGGTGCCTTACCTGTAAATACCTCTTATTCTTATATCTAGTCACTCTTGTAAGATTTTTTTTTTTGTTGCTTAAAGCAATACCCTACATGTAGTTCCACTGGTGTGCTTAAAGGCCACCGCACACCATACGACTTACGACTTTGGATCTGAAATAACAATGCCCACTGCAAAATATACGTGCTTAGTTATTTCAACAACTTGTCTTTTTTAGTAGTTGCCCTACAGGGCAACCAAATGTTTGATTTTGCTCCAAAATGGTTGCCAAATGAAAAATCTGGTTGCCCTGCAGAAAAAAATCCAACAACAACATTGAAGTTTTAAATTTTACGTCAAAATTTTGTGCATAGAATGTGATTTACAACATGTTTTTCTACTGTAACCTAGGCTAGTTGATCTAGCAAAAAAAAATATGGCTGCCCAATTTGGGCAACTACTTTGATAATTTCTTCCAAATTTTGTTGCCTCTCTCTGCATCTGGTAAAAGGAAGATTTTGCAAAAAAACCTTGAATAATGGATAATTCTAACTGCTTTCTTTGATGTCTTCGGCTTACCTGTTGGCAACAGACTTCTTGTTTCCCGACTGTTCCTGGACATATTTATCATATGATGAGGATGAGTAACCAGATTCCCAGTTCCTGTAAATCAAACAAAACATTCTAAGTTATTACACTTCTAAATATCAATTAGTAAAATTCATGCTGGTAGTTTATTTCTGCTTTATTCTAAAACAGATCAGAGCACAGTACAGCGCTTTCATATTCTACACGAATGTAATATTCAATCAATTTTTCGCAATTCTTAAAGTCGTACTGTCTGCCAAATTCAACTTTTATCACAACACAATTAAAATAATATATTTTCTCTTCATGGTGTTTCGCAATATTATGTGAAACAAGCAGAACTACAATTTTAAGTATTCACCACACAAAAGAAATCATTGAAAGGCGAAAAAGCAATGTTTGTGCTAAAAAATAATGTGACATGCGCAAGGTTATAGCAATATTTCCCTAATGATACCAGCATGTCACCTCGTAGTCATTTACAATATTGACAACATAATATTCAAGTCTGCTCAATATATCAAGAGCAACATTTTTTTCATCAAAACATATTAGACAAGCAGTGAATGAACTTAAGGTCAAAAATGTTAAAATATTGCGTATCATATAATACAGGATACTAGGGTATAAAATGAATTTTTTTTTCATCAAAACATACTACACAAGCAGTGAATGAACTTAGGTCAAAAAGGAACTAAAATGGCATAATTTTGGGACACAAAATAATAGTAATTTGGACCTTTACAAAATGGAACAACAATGCAACTCATCTAGAAAAAAAAAATTACATTACTAGGAATATGAAGACCTGTGCTTGTAAAACACCTCCTCATTTGTCATTCACTACATTTTTTCCAAATAAAATGATACCTCTAGAACAACATTAATAACAACATTGTATTGTAACATTGTATTGTAACATTGCCAATATTTGTAGCTGCAGATCAATTTCATCATTTTTAGTGCTAAGTGGGAAATTATATCACACATACCATTTTCTATCTTCCATAAGACATATCAAATAGAAATACTGTACTACAAATATTTTCCTGAATGGAAATAACCAAAATATCCTTTGATTTATATAGAAATTCAGTTGACATCCTCGTTTTGATATTCCAATTCAGTATTGTGCTGTTTTCATGCTTTGGGCACAAGTCATTAGACTTCATGTAATGCTGCTGCCACACATGGCCAGATTGCCAAACTAATGGTACCAAAGTCCATTATACGATTCACACACTTGACGAATACTGGCAGATTTTAAATGTTAAAATTTGTTTGTTTTATTCCTGTTGATTGACATTCATCATCAATATACAGTCTGTGTCAAATAAAATGGTACAAGTGGAAAACATTTTTGTATAGTATGAAGATCAATCACAGCCTGCCATTGTTTGGTATTTTCATAAAGCAGGAAGATCAGGCTTCCACCTGCAATTTTTTCATCACATTTGGTGTTGTAATTTTCGAAATATGACTAGTTTTCTACAATCAAGAAAAATCCATTTTTCGCACACCCTCCCATGCCTTTGTGTATAGGTATCGCATAATGGCCATGAATTGCTCAATTTCGATTTGTTCCTCGTCGCACAGAAATTAGCATAACTTTTGTTTTACGAAAGCAAGTTATACAGAACAAAACGCATCAGCAAGGGAATTCTTTTGATCTTTAATTTGGTACCACAAACACACATCATATGAAAAGATTTCACACCTAAATGATTTTTTCCCCGACTGTACCATTTTTTTTTACACAGACTGTATAGTCAATATACATGTACATGTATATGCTCTAGATTTTATTGTCCAAAACAGATATCTGTTTTGCCCCTTTTCTCGTGGGCCCGGCAGCCGCTGAGCAGTGCTAGAAGGACGTTGCTCTATCCCCCTCTTGTTGAATGCCAAACAGGTAAGCAGCAACTACCATTTTTAACGTCTTTTGGTATGACGCGGCCGGGGATTGAACCCACGACCTCCCGATTATGAGGCGATGAAATAATAGTGAGGTAACAAAAATGTAACCAAATAACAACTATCAAAATTATGAGAAAGGTAGCATAAGTAGTACTATAAAATATTGCACTTCAGATTTATATATTTTGTCAAAATTCTAAAAATAAAGTTAAAGAGAAAAATCTGTCAACAGAATACCCCTGGAATACCAAATTCCTCAAAATTTCAAAGTTTCCTAGTTGTTCAGTTGTTGGTAGCATACTTATCACCAGAAAGTTTGACGAAACACATCCAGTTAACAACATGACTAAAAAAAATTTTAAATGACAGGGGTATGAATACAACTGTACATGTACACAGCATAATTGCAGATTAGGCAAAGTACAAACCTACCTTATTTAGAAAAACTAACAATGTACATGTACTTTGGTAGTTTTGAGCTGCCACAGACACTTTATAATTCATGTAGTACTAAAATGGATAAAAACCGACTGCCATCACAACTTATAAATGGCTTTTTGGAATGGATTGTTCTACATCTACAAGTGAATCAAATGTATATAAACACAATATGTACAATTCATTTTTTCATTACACCAAAAAAGAAGGAGCTTTTGAGATCAAAGCTTTAGATAGCACTGTATTTAATCACACAAAATACACATACATGTAGGCTATGCACTAAATTTGAGGAGGTATTCTTTGAAGGTTTCACTGGTGGTAGAACGATTAGCAGGTGAAGGTTTCACGGTGCACCAAGAATTCTTTCTTGAGGTTATGTGTGGTCCTGAAAAGGACCTACATGTACATGTATCCAATCTCTGAGAGATATAAAGAGAGTAGGGAGGTCCTTTTCAGGACCACTCATAACCACAAGAAAAAAATACTTGGTGTACTGTGAAACCTTCACCTGCAGAATTTGAGGATTTTTTATTCTGTGAATATACCAATCAATTATAATATACATGTAACTACAATAAGTATTATGGGTAGAGGCATATGTTAGACAAATGATTTACCCTTGAAAGAATATATTGTTGCAAGAAACAAAATAAACAGCAAATGGTTCACAATTTGAACCGTAATTAAAAAACACAACAAAAAAACAAAAACTAGAAACTGCTAAAGCTAGACTTTGGAAAGCAAACAGAGTCACATGTTAGTCATGCTCTTCATCAAAAGCACTATTGACAAACAAACAGAAACAACCAATACTAACCTTTCAACTAATGGACCTTCTTCTGGATTCTGGGACCTAAAATGTTCATCATAAATGGGTTTTCAGGATTTGAATATAGAATGAGGCAACATTTCTGCTTTCAACCTTGTATTTACCATACATGTATGCCAAGAAAAGCTTGGCAAAATAGCACATAATTTCCACTGTTGATAACGATACAAGCTAACATTTAGAAAATATTACGAACACCTGCATGGACGAAGAACAAGTTTTATACTGGAAAGATTTAAATAAAATTTTGCAAACCTGTTTGTTTAATATACAATGTGGAACAATTTATGTGCGTGTATAGTAAATGTACCATTAAAGTAATAAACATTTCCAGTATCATCAGGGCTCACTCTCAACCTATTTCTTCAGGTGGCCAACAGAACCATTTCAGTATTACATCCATATATGGTTGATAGAAGATTTTTCTTTATTTCACATGGACAATTTTAGTTGGCCATAGGCCCTGGGTCAACATGTATATATACATGTACGTAAGCACAATTAAAGCTTAGAACAGAACTACAATATCAAGTGACATGGAAAAAAAAAAGTTTACATAAGAATGTCTATTTTCTTGCTATAAAGTTAAGGAAATACCAAACTTAATATAAGATATGATTGATCTTTATTAAATTTTTTTTCCACTTGTACCAAATATTTGATATACACATACAGGTTTGATTTGGTTTGACAAGGTTTATTGGATACTCAAGATTGCAGCTAAAAGCTGATACATTTAAATAAAACAAATTAATAATGTGTACAAGGAAAATAATTTTCAAAAGTACATAGAATGAACTTTATTAAAAAAAAACAACAGACAATTGAAAATTGGTAAATTACCAGATTCAGGGGGCATGGAGCCACTGGGGCAGTTCGCCTGTTCAGCCCCCCCCCCCCTACACTTTCGACTCTGCCCCTCTACTTTCAAAAGTACTCCATGATGCCCAAGATTTGTGAAGTTTTACAACAGTAAACATATTGAAATATATAGAGTATTATTTGAATAACATAATTTTGAAATATAAAAGGTAAGAGATTTGTCCCTTTTTATTTTTTTAGGCAACCTTGGATAAACATATTAATCAATTAAACAAATTTTATGGCAGCAATTAATTTTGATAGGCTATTTATAACAATATTAAAAAATCAATTACCATTCAGAAATAGTTTGTTTTGTACACGAACATTGTACTGCTTATATAGCACAACAGAAATATTATGACAATAAAATATGACAATAAACAACCAAGATTTATTGTCAATATAAATTCACTATTTAACACAGTAGAACTTGACTCAGAAGTGCGATGACTACTTATATGATTGAAACATTTGACGAATTAAAATCAATATTTAAGAATAGTTTAATACATGTAAATTTACCTTTGCTGATGCATAATGCTAAATACTGTTTGGTAGTGGCCTCAAGTGATCTTTTTCTCTCTGGACTTCCAGCTTCAAAGTCTGTCTTCATACAACAGCTACACAAGGATAACTTGGATGCTGCAATTATTGTCATTTGGGATGAAACAAAAAGATAAAACTTTCCTTTTTACTTGTGCTTTCCAAGCATGAGATGTTGTGGTATATTCTATTCTCATCCATTATATTTAACTTCACACACAATAATAAATCACAATATTGAACTCAATTCAGGGGGGGGGGGGGAGCCAGGAAGACCGAGCCGACATTTATTACGAAGTTCTGTTCTTTTTTACGCTGATTATAAACATTTTCTGACCAGCAAATGATATCAATTCCGAAAATCTTATACATGTAGATTCAAACAATACACGTGTGTCATTCCATGGTAACCCACATTACCAGTACGTTTCAAGATTAAAGACCTTTCTTTAAAACAGTCTATCAGTAGACAAACATCCTAGATGTAGGTCTACACTAATTTTCTTGTCCTTTCCCAATTTTTGAGTCTAAATCAGTTATTAAACACTACAATAAATTAACAGGCATTGTCGTATACAGTGCGTCCCAGATAAAAGTATACCCAACTTTGAGAGCCTCATATTAAAATTGTATAACTTATGTGTAATTAATTTTAATTTCATTACAAAGATTAACTCATATTCTATCTAATGATACCAAAATCATACCGATATTGTCATGGATGACTGAACACTCGAGTGTTTAAAAACATTGGTCACAAGTGATCTGCACCAAGTTGTCTGAGAAGCAGCCCTGGGCTTCTGATCATTCATTGTTTGTTTGAGGTCAGCCTTCCTGAGTCCATTCATTAGGCACAAAGGATTACCTGATGTATTGAAATGCAAGGGCTAATTTTGCTCAAACTTGGGACACGGCACTTTTTACGCTTGTTTTTTAAAGCCCAACTGCTTAGTCATCCGTCACAACACAGGTATTAGTTTGGTATCATTGAAAAGAATACGAGTTGCTCTTTATCATGATATATGTTTCAAGGTCACACAAGCTATAATATTTTAATATGAGGCTCTCAAAGTTGGGTATACTTTTTTCTGGGACGCACTGTAGATATCATTCATGGGATTAAAGTGTGTAAAGTCAGTGGAAGACGAAGCCGATGGGACACATTTGTTTTTACAAAAACATGTTGGAATGACATTGATAATCAACATGGATGGGGCCTTCTCTTGTTAAAATCGCCATGAGTTTGGTCAAATTTTCATCAGATTTTCGGCACAATTAATCAATATTATATAGTGATGCATCATATCAAAATGAGACACAAATTGCTGAGCAAATAGTCGAGGAATTCAGCGAAACAAAACACTTCTTTTCTTATTCCTTTCTTGGTGACTTGTGTCTCATTTTGATGATAAAGTCACATTTCTCTCAATATTAATATTTATTTACCTTGCTTCTATTTTACCCGTAAAAAGAAGGGGTTTTGAGCTGGGAAATGAAACACTACTTTGCTATTACGGCACCTGTTTTAAGCCAGTGCATACTTCGCCTCCATTCACTTTAGCGCGTATTATCCAGTGCGTAGATTTAAGGACCCACGTAGCTTTAGGACCCCCAGTCCCCCTACCATATACCATGTGTTTTGCATCAGGATAATCCTTAGAAAATGTAGCAAAAGATGGTAGGACTATTCAAATAATTTGTAAAATATTATAGCATTAACACACGCCCGAGCGTGCGTTAGCGGTGAATGCAGTGCACCGCGAGATAGCTTTGGATAGGGGTCGCGCTGCAACGAGCCGCAGGCGAGTGCAGCTGCGCCCCATCCGAAGCATCGAGCGATCACTGCATTTACGTTTAATCGCACAATACAGGGAAGTGTGTTAACGCTTTTATAAAATTGCGACATTGCTCTAGTAGATCTTGAGTTACTTACCAAAAAAATTCCAAGGGATTATCCCTTGGAATTTTTGGTAAGTAGCTCAAGATCTACATCACGATCGTCATCCAAGAAAGTAAACAAAACACGGAAAAGACCCGGATGTATGTGTTATCACTTTTTTTGCGCCGCAAAATGCACGGTGGTGCATTGCATCGAAAATTCAGCATGCACACGTGACGCGTTTTGACCAACCACGATGCGTAAAATCACAGAGCTATTTTATAATGAAGTTTATGACTTATAAAGCGTGACAAACTAAGTGCGTAGCTTTTGGTCGCCCCTTCATACAGCTACCGACTGGTCAGCTCCACATACTGGTATAGATCTACAGATCTAGAATCTACTCAATTCTTTTGGGTGTCCGGACGTAGAAATTTTTACTCCACAAATATGCACGACGCTCGAATGATCATGTTAGCATATGAAATACACTACCATTGTGCCTTCCAAAATTTAGACTCGTCATTTATTTTTTGGGTAGACTTCTAAGTCCTCATTTTGTCATACGTTTTCAACTGTCGGGCGGAGTCCAACAGTGGATTCCTTGAAGTTCCTATTTATATTTCTCTTCTTTATTCTAAAAAGTAATGAAAGAGTGGCTTTCCGGCGCACATTTTGTGAAGTCGAGTCTTGCAGTTTTTCTTGCGAAATGGGTCCACTTTGGTTAGGATAACAGCGCGCACGATAAAAGCGGTCTTTCGGGAACAGTTGAATCGCGTTGTTCAGATACGGTCAACGCACTTCAGTCATCACAACCAGGAGGCGGAGCTTCATGCAATAGCTAATCAGAGCGCCCAACAATCAAAATGCATTGTCCTTTAGCTCTGTACGAACGAACTTGTTGTAGAATCTAGATAATTCGATGTGGTCCGGATGCTCAATTTTAACTAACTATACACAGCCCCGTTGCCGAAGGCGACGGGGCTGTACTTCCACCGCCTCCATTTACAGCGAAATAATCAGCGATGATGAGCGATCAGGTGATTATACTGGTCAATTTAATCAATCTAATGTTAAAATGTTGTTGTAAGGTTTATATGATGTTTCACGCGTAACAACGACTAAAAATAAAAGTATATAAGAGCTTCTTGACTTACCAAATTGAATTTTCCGTTGGCCTTGTCTCTTCTCATACTGTTTGGTGCCATCGCTGCCATTTTCTATGACGTCATTTTACTGTGCGAAGACGTATGGCGAAGACAACGCACGCAGGAGAAATATACGTTGATGGACTCAATTTTCCTGTATTTTTCTACATTATTAGTTGATTACTTCATGTGAAACATTCGCAGATGTCACCAATTCGAGGAAAAACTTCAAGATTTGATTCAATGTGAGTATGATTCAAATAAGGTATTTTTTCCACGAAATTTGTGGTCATGTATAGATATTTTCAAAACTTCGCCAAATATGTCTACTGGTTCGTCAGTTCCCGTCGCTTCGCGACGGGGGCTGGTCAGTTTAAATTTTAACCAGCCATGACATTTGAAACAGTTTTAATTAAAGCAAAAACCAATGTCTTTGTAGCTTTTTAGCACAAAATGTCAGAAATAATTGTGGAGAACAAAATTTATGATGATAAAAAGTATTCAACATATATTGTTTGGCTTATAATCCTTAGACGAAAAACTGACTTCATTTTGTAAAGTGTCCGGACACCCAACCCCCCACCCATCCCTAGGCTAGCCTACCGTTAAAACCGACCAGCCCCCGTCGCGAAGCGACGGGAACTGAAGACAGTAGACATATTTGGCGAAGTTTTGAAAATATCTATACATGACCACAAATTTCGTGGTCAAAAATACCTTATTTGAATTCATACTCACATTGAATCAAATTTTTGAAGTTTTTCCTCGAATTGGTGACATCTGCGAATGTTTCACATGAAGTAATCAACTAATAATGTAGAAAATACAGGAAAATTGAGTCCATCAACGTATATCTCTCCGTGCGTGCGTTGTCTTCGCCATACGTCTTCGCACAGTAAAATGACGTCATAGAAAATGGCAGCGATGGCACCAACACTATGAGAAGAGACAAGGCCAACGGAAAATTCAATTTGGTAAGTCAAGAAGCTCTTATATACTTTCATTTTAGTCGTTGTTACGCGTGAAACATCATAGAAACCTTACAACAACATTTTAACATTAGATTGATTAAATTTGACCAGTATAATCCTCTGAGCGCTCATCTTCGCTGATTATTTCGCTGTAAATGGAGGTGGTGGAAGTACAGCCCCGTCGCCTTCGGCAACGGGGCTGTGAATTTCGGGGGCTGTGTATAGTTAGCCTACCGTACGGAATCACTCCGGGCATGCAGAGCTCCACGTAATAACAACATGTCAGCCTCAGTCACACAGTCAAGACATCCATCTTCTTACACAGTACACGGCATAATTTCATATTCAAAAGATTGAATATTTATCTTACCATCTATATTTATGGCTGTGACTGCACAATACTCATTATACAACAAGTAGATCACTGAAATGCTGATAATTTTCTAAGGTAGATTTACATAGATCTACGTGTTTGGTCAAGCTGCTGGTCTAGTTTAAGTTGTTAAAGAGCGCCATCTGTAGCTAGCTAGCAGCAAAAAGAGGAGCTAGGAGAAAGAGAGAAAGGGAAAGAAAAGAAAAAGAAAAAGAAGAAAAAAGGAGGGGGAAAAATAGAAAGGGGGAAAAAAAGGGAAAACGGGGAAGGAAGAGAGAGAGAGAGAGAGAGAAAAAAAAGGAGGCGCTAATTTTATCTTAAATTTAGAGGGGCGCCATAATCGACAGTAACCTAAGGGGCGCCAAATTAAGCTTAAATGTAGGGGTGCCAAATTGACCTTAAACTTAGGGGCGCCAATTAGCTTAGACTGTACTTAGGGGCGCCGCATCGACCTTAACCTATAAACGTAGGGGTGCCAAATTGACCTATAAAACTTAGGTGCCAAATTGACCCTAAACTTAGGGGACGCCAAATTGAGCTTAAAGATAGGGGCGCCGAATTGACCCGAAACTTAGGTGGGGGAGCCACTTTGACCTGAAGCTGAGGGGGCGGCTAATCGACCTTAAATTAAGAAGGGGTGCCAAATCGACCTTAAACTTAGGGGCGCTAAATCGACCTTAAATTTAGGGGGCGCCGAATCGAACTTTAGAAGGGGTGCCAAATCGACCTTAAACTTAGGAGCGCTAAATCGACCTTAAATTTAGGGGGTGCCGAATCGAGGGGCACCAAATTTAGCTCAAATGTAGGTGGGGGCGCAAAATTGACCTGAAGCCGAGGGGGCGCCTAATCGACCTTAAATTTAGGAGGGGGTGCTAAATCGACCTAACATTTAAAGGGTGCCAACTCGAACTTAAACTTAGGGGCGCTTTATCGACCTTAAATTTAGGGGGGCGCCAAATCAAACTTAAACTTAGAGGGGCGCCAAATCAATCTTAAACTTAGGGACGCCATGCAGATTGAGCTCAAATGTAGCGGCGCCAAAATGATCTGAAACTTAAGGCGCCGAATTGACCTGAGACCTAGGGGTGCCAAATTCATCTTGAACTTGTAGGCTCCAACTTAATCCTAAACTTATGGAGGGTGCCGAATTTACATGAAACTAAGGGGGCGACCAAAAAAAGGGGGGGTCTTTAAAATGGTCTCTATCTAGAAAGAGCAAAATTTTAAAATTCCATGGGGGCGCCTAAATACCCAAACGATCTGAAACTTAGGGGGCTCCGAATTTACCTGAAACTAAGGGGCAACAAATTGGTCTTTAAAATATGGTCTCTATCGAAATAGAGCAACATTTTAAACTTCCATGCCTCCTGGTCTGTAAATATTACAGCAAAATTCGCTCGGCTCTCATCATTCCCTTCCCCCCCCCCCCATGATTTATTACACTGTCAGGTTCTCTGAGGAGCGCATGAAATCTATTCATTCGAATGCATCAAAATTTCCGTTCGTGCTTCGCGCTCGCCTGTTTTTTTCTTCTTACCAAAATTACATTATGGGATTCTAACCATCAAGACATTTTAATTTTTTTGATTTCACGTTACATTTATTTTTGCACTTCAAATTTAAACCCAGAAAAATCAAATTGATCTAGAACATACATGTATGGCGCCAATTCAATCTATTGAGGGGCGTCAAATAGACCTTATACTAAGTTGGCGCCAAAATGAGCTTACACTTAGGGGCACCAAATTTATCTTAAACTTAGGGAAGCATAATAGATAGATAGATAGATAGATAGATAGATAGATAGATAGATAGATATATAGATAGATAGATAGATAATAGATATTCATCTTTCTTTCACATGTAAACTTACTGGGCAACATATTGAGCAAAATCCGTCAGGCCAGGAGCAGTCAGACTTTTTTGACTGCTCTCAGAAACGGATTTTTCTCACCATCTTTGTCGCATCTGGCCACTGATGAAGAGCTATGAAGTGTGCGACTTACTAACCTGTTCGTTCTATATTTACTTTCCGCCTGCCGGAATGGAGGGTATAGACTATTTGCCATATTTTTTTTTTCTTCACATAGATAGATAGGTAGATAATAGATATTCATCTTTCTTTCACATGTAAACTTACTGGGCAACATATTGGTATTTAAATTGTGGAGGGGGTGGTGTTATTTTTTTAAAAGTACACAGGGGCGCCAAAATCACGTCGGGGGGGGGGATGCGAAATCCTGGATACGCGCCTGGGGTTGGTCACTTCAGAGGCAAGCTGGAATGTAGCTATCTTTCCAAAGAGAAGCTCAAGAAAGCAGCTCGCCGAGGAAGTAAAATGGGAAAACAAACTTGAGACAAAATCCACTGTTTAGAGCTAAAAGGGCGTTAACTCTAATTTTCTTTTGACAAGACTCTTTTGTCAGAAAAACACTCTTCTAAAATTGAATGCTGTACGGTTTTCGTCAACTCAACTTTTTTCTTAAATTTCTTACGTAAATTTCAATTTCATTTCATTTCTTTCCCCCTTTTCTTTCCCTTTAATCTTTTCACTATTTTTATCACCCTTTCTTTAACTTTCTGATATCGATCATGTTTATGCCGTTCTGTTTTTCCATTAGAACTTCGTTCCTCTCTTTCCCCGTTCCTCTCTCTCTAATTAATCTCTCTTCATCTCTCTCTCTCTCTCTCTCTCTCTCTTGAACGGCGATCAGATACAACATAACCATAGACAATATTAATAAAAACTAATCAAGATTAAAACGTGAATTATGCTAGCCTAATATTGTTGCCACATTCTGGTGACCCTTATGACCTTGCAATATTGGGTCAAAGATCAATTTATATGGTGATTAACAGCCTGGAAATGGCATTAATTTGGCAAAAAAACAGATTTTCTGTGAACGTTGACCTTATTTCTAGGTCAAATGTGTCAACTAAAAATATGATGAACTCTATTTTTTGGTTGATGGCATCAAGGTAAACATATTCATGTGAGTTGCCAACAAAGTTAAGCTTATATGACCAACAGGTCAAAGGTCAAAGTTCAAGACAGGCGTTTTGGCTAAAGTTTTTGATTTTGACCTTAGTCTTATATTGGGCCGTATTACTTGAAATATTTTATTAAACACTGTTAATGTGTTCTACTTGATTCCATGAACCAGGAAATGTTCGTTTTCATTCATTTGGATAAGGTGAAAAGTGTAAACAATACATAGTTTCTACTATTTCCCGGTTTTTTAGCATCATATTATTTGAACTTTGACCTTAACTTGAGGTAATATGTGTCAATGAAACTGAGAGAATAGCAACGTTAATATTCTGATTTATGGGAACAAGTAGAACAAGAATAACTATGATTATCAAAATTATTAAGCTATAATATGGCCAATTAAACAAAGGTCAATACACACATAGAAAGTTTAAGGAATAATTAAGGGCCAAAGCTTTCTGTCTTGACCAAAGTCCTGTTTGGCCGTATTAACTTAATAATTTTGATAACAAACAGTTGTACATGATCCCTTGATACCATGAACCAGAATATCAACGTTGCTTTTCTTTTTCATTGACACATATGACCTCAAGTTAAGGTCAAAGTTCAAATAACATGATACTAAAAAAACCTGGAAATAGCAGAATCTATGTATTTTTGGACTTCACCTCATTTAAAGGTCATAGGTCAATGAACACGAACATTTCCTGGTTCATGGGAACATGTAGCACACATTAACAGTGTTAATAAAATATTTCCAGTAATACGGCTCAATAAGACTAATTAGGTCAAGATCAAAAACTTTGGCCAAAACGTCTGTCTTTAACTTTGACCTTTGACCTGTTGGTCGTATAAGCTTAACTTTGTTGGCAACTCACATGAATATGTTTACCTTGATGCCATCAACCAAAAAATAGAGTTCGTCATATTTTTAGTTGACACATTTGACCTAGAAATAGGTCAAAGTTCACAGAAAATCTGGTTTTTGCCAAATTAATGCCATTTCCAGGCTGTTAATCACCATATAAATTGATCTTTGACCCAATATTGCAAGGTCATAAGGGTCACCAGAATGTGGCAAACAAAATTAGGCTAGAATAGTTTCACGTTTTAATCTAAATTAGTTTTTATTAATATTGTCTATGGATATATGTATGTTGTGTCTGATCGCCTTTCAACTTGACTCTATTATTAGGGATGGCCACACAAGAGCAAAAGCCACTAGAACGGTTTCCACTTCACTGTATGGATGTAGTCACCCATGCATTTACAATGCAAACAATAACCCATGCACTGCCTCCTCAATAATACACAGGCAGAGAAATAGCAAAATTTTCAATAAAAAACAGCTTTCGAAATTGTCTTTTGGCCAGTGGTAAATATCAATCGTTTTTATTCTTAATTGGTCAGTTTCTTCCTGAGAAAATACCTCAGCAGGTGATCAACTTCTCCTGTTGAAAATATTGATATGAAAAAAACTACAGCGTGTTCAAAGTGATGCTTCTGTGTCATGTGTTATGACTGGAATTTCTTATGATTGGAGTAGATTCAGATAAGGAGAAGTAGATATCTGTGAAATGTAACTATTTTTGAACAAAAAATGTATTGGGGTGAAAAACAAAGAACAATGTTTACCACTGGCCATTTAAGTTTTAAAATTACTCTTCCCTCTCCAGCACTCAGCTCTGAGCCACACCACCATATAATAGCCTATTGTCTAGGGTGTTTCTATTGGAACATGCCCTATGGAGTATTTTTCCACGGTGGTCATATTGGATCACATACGGTAACATGTCAAACCATCAGTTTTGTACTGCCATAACTTTTTGTATAATCTACTCATACTCCTCAATTATGTTACTATAATCTCATTTCATGTTGATACACACATAGAAAATGTTTGGTATGATTTGGTTTAATAAATCAAAGACAAAAGGACCATAAACTTGAGCTTTTATTGCATTTCTGGCTTTGTCTGAAACTTGTAAAATTGTTCTAGCAGCTCATTGGTAATCTGAGACATTCTTTGGGTCACATCTTTGAAATGGAACATCCAATTGTGATAATTCAAGTACCAAAATGTTTCTGTTAAAATGCTCCATCCAATAAGCCTAGCAAAAACAACTTAGAAATAACTTAAAATTTTAGTGGACATCCCTACTATTATGCATTAAATTATGCATAAATAAACTAATTTGCATATTGCTAAAAACTGACGGATTTAAAAAATGATAATTGACTTTAATTGCTAGTTATAAAATTACCTACCATTTGATACCAAATTTGACACAATTTGAATAAAATTATGTTTATATTAATGAAGCCTGACCTTTGACCTTCATTTTGGGTCACAAAAGGTCAATTAAAAAATTCGCGACATATATTTTCTGATTCGTGTGATCAAGTAGAACATATATATATATATATATATATATATATATATATGTATATATGTATATATGTTACCAAACATTAACATGACTTGCAAACGAAACTACATAGGATCTCACACTATAATGGGATCAGCAAAAACACAATGGAGATTGGAAAAAGAAGGGGGAAGAATGCCTTAATTGA
The DNA here is from genome assembly GCA_940671915.1 of Paracentrotus lividus. NCBI lineage: Eukaryota > Metazoa > Echinodermata > Echinoidea > Camarodonta > Echinidae > Paracentrotus > Paracentrotus lividus. The sequence goes on from CALNVZ010002974.1 coordinate 6,753,944, forward strand.
ATTAAATCTATGATCCTACATATACATAGAATTAAGAATACAGTAAACCTTACCGAAGTCGAATTTGTTCCAACTGAAGAAATCGCTTCTAGCTTATGAAGGGTTAAAACAATAGTAAGGCCTTTGACTTGGATGATTATTTGACTTCTATCAGTTTGACTTAGGCAAGTTTTACGGTTTTTAATTATAAAATTTGGACAGTGGGTAGTAATGCATTCCTTTTGTCCCTGTCCTGTGACTTTTTATACCAATATCTGATGTGCTATTATCTTTTTCTTTCTCCATAAATCATTGTTTTTCAATCATTCCACCTTTTCCAACTCAACTTAATTGCAATCTCAAATCAGTCAGGGCATACAACATATAACTCAGTCACATCAGAACAGTAGGCCTACTATTCACTTTTAGTTTATTATCTTTCATGCAAACATATAATATATAATAATATTGCATGCATGACCGCCAATTACATTGAATCGCAGATGACTATTTAAATTTTATTCACATATTCTACATGTGTTATAAATCATAAATGTTCAGGCATACATGTCTCCCCAATGTGTAGGACAACATGATGAAATTCTGGATCCCTTGTGGCTTTTTTACTAAATTAATACAGGTCAATAGTTCAGAACATATTCAACTTAATAATATCATCTATGATTATTTAACATAAGAAATCAAAGAAGCTTGACATAAAATTTCAAATATAACTAAAGCTGGAATAGAAGAGACATGTTTTAAAGCATACATAAAATAACTATAATATAATATACTACAGTGCACTCCCATTATAACGAGGTACTCATGACCAAGCACAATGGCCCGTATTCTCAAAAGCCGCCTAACTTTAAGCCTAGTTTAAATCTGTGGTATAACTATGGCCTGCTAAAAGGGAATCAAAACTGTCTATGTTGCATGGTCCTATCACCTTCACTGAATTGTTTTAATTGTAAGGGAAACTTTTGTACTTATTCCCTAGCAGTTAATAATAGTTTCACTACCAAAAATTATGATGAATTGAACATCTACTTAGGGATTGATTCCCTTTTAGCAGGCCATAGTTAAACCACAGCTTTAAGCTAGGTTTAAATTTAGGCGGCTTTTGAGAGTACGGGCCATAGGCCTAACCTTGTAGCAAAATCTTGTTCTACTGAAAACTTTGGTAAAAGGATTCATGTGAAGATAACTGTAACTGGGAGCTAAATATCTACATGCCTTTTTAAAGAGAAACTTGAGTTGTAGTAATAATGGAAAATTAATGCCCCACAGAATCAAAACAAGTTTACACTAGAATTAGTGGAACTGAATATAAATGATAATTGCTAAGTGATTCAGGTAGAAAATTTGAAATAGCTGAGTAATAAGCAAATAAAGGAAAAATTGTCGGAACGTCACCACATGGTCACCTCTCACAGCCACGCGGTGACCACGTGCAAAGCACAATAACAGTGGCATGCCCGAAGTTCACACCGTATGTGTGCGATATTGAGTGCGGGGAGCTCTGGCAAGATAGCAGAGTTATGAGCTGCATCAATTTAACCGTCCTGACCAAAATTTACTCTAAATTTCACCTGAAATTGTGCAAGATAAACATATCTATATATAAATGGAACAATGTGAGGACATATTTATACAATTACTTCCAATTTACTTTTGGCTACAACTCAAGTTGAGCTTTAAACGAGATCTCATATCTATGCTCAATATAGCAGAAGTAGACTGTAGACCTTTATACAACCAAACTTTATATGTTGGCATTATATGCCGAAACAAAATAAAAGCAATATTTTAAAAACATAAAACAAGGATAAAATGCACAATACATTATCGAGAAAATTGGGCACTATTTTCAATGCTCGACATGGTTAAGAAAAGCAATGAATTTCCATGTAATTTAAGTTGGTAGATGTGTATTCTTCCAAATCTGAGGAATAACAACATATAAAAAGGCTAACTAAAATACAAGATATTATATTAATGCATATTAGTAATACAAATGATCTTATATTCATTTCTAAGTTCTACAGCATTAAGCATTGCACAAACCCCCTTTGTGCACTAATACAGTCCAATCCTGTTATATTGAGGAGCATAAGACCAAAATAATTAGTGGTACCATAATAAGATTTTGTTATACTGAATGGCTGGTATTCTCGAAGGGTGACTAAAGTTAGTAGGTCTACTAAATACGTATTTAGTCACCCTCTTGCTATTGTTCGAGACAATAGCCAGGCCTACTAAATATGTATTTAGTAGGCCTACTAACTTTAGTCACCCTTCGAGAATACCGGCCATTGTGTCATTTGCACAGCGGGGTGGGAGAGAGAGACTTGCAATAAACAAATCTCATTCTATTTATGCAATTTGCTTTTTAAAAACAGGACTGGACTATATATCCCATACTAACTACATATCCTAGCAAACAATTCTTATGCTTTTGGCGCTCAACCCAACAAAGATAACTAATTTGAATAACTCATGAAATATTTTGACATTAGCCTTTTTATTACTAATCTTCACCTAAGAAGTAAGTTCAACTGTTTTTCAAAAAAGCAGAACAAAAGAAAAGTATCAAGTGAAGGTTTGAAGAAAATCCACCACAGAATAACAAAGTTATGAAAATTCATATTGATTTTGTGATGTCACTTGCGAGCAGATTTCCCATATGTTGTGTACAGTAAATTTTATGTTGATGAACATGCTTTTAAGAAAAGATCTATTTCTTAATTCAGAAACATGAAAAAAATGAAAAAATGGGTAATTTACATAAACAACATAATGGGTAATTTGCTCGCACGTGACGTCACAAAATCAGAAATTGAAATGTTCAACAACTTTGTTGTCTTTGACGGATTTTCTTCAAACCTTCATTGATATTTTTCTTTTATTTTTCTACTTAAAAAAAAAAAAAAAAAATTAAATTCCAGAGTGAATTCCCTTATCAAACCCAAGAATAAATAAATAAACTGAGAAGTTTGCACAATGGAAATATGATAGTCCTATAAAATTACACCATTATTATTATCATGAAAAGACATTCTATTAGAACACCATGTACGCCATAGACAGCCAATCCATGCGTATTAAAGTCCACTCCTATTATCACAAGTCACTGATACGACAAGAGTTTGGAAGAATTAGGCAATATTCTTGGTCCATTATAAATAATAATAATAATAATAATAATAATAAAATATATATGATTGACAATGCACCAAATCCACTCTGTGGAGTGCTCAAGGCGCAAGAGATACAGGTACTGATAAGTGGCTTAGTCCTAAGCACCCTGTTATATAACAGGAGCAGATACAAGTCAATTTCTTCCTGTGGCATATGCTAAAATCATGATTAAATATGAAACTAAGAATTTGAACCCAAAGTTATAGATGAATTTGGGCAGCATTTCAAGGAAGTGAGCCCTCTATGTGCCCGCCAAATAGCTGGGGGTTACCCAGTGTACTACGCATGCACCATGTGAGCGTATGTCTCTGCGTTTGTACATTTTCCTTTGTTATGCATACATGCGCACACAAGGAGCATGCGTAGTACATTGGAAGTCCCCAGCAATGGCTGCCACCAAGACAAAACATCACCCAAACCAAATTCGTCTATACTTCTTGACACTTATTTTGATAGTTTGGTGAAAATCTTGTATTGCTGAAGAGTTGAACAATCATATCCATCATAAAAATAATCTGCACCTGTTATTTGTCTAAACCCTTTCATGAGACAAAAGATAATTCCAATTAACAAGCCACAAGCCAAGAATAGTAACTAAGCTGTAAACAGTAGAAAGATTACTTACGTCTGCATTGGCTGAGCTTAAATCACATGCACTATGCACTAGAGTTGTTTTGGACTTTGATTTTTTTACTTTTCAACAGCGTTCCAGTGTTTTCAAAAGTGTTCTTATACGTTGAATTTAATAGCAATGATGGATTTTATCCAAATATTTTGTTGAACCTATGGTCCCCTCAGTGCACGAATGTGACCATTTTCCTTCAGGGTTTCCCTGAGGAAAAAAGTTGCATTGGCGTCACTACCCATCCTGCTCTATAAATCTGTTCACTACCAATGAGAACACAGTTAGGGAATGATAAGTTGGCAATAGGAATGGCGAATCAATACAGATCTTGAATACCGCAGCTACATTGTATGTGCTTCATAGACTCTTCATCTTGGCCATTAAATCATCCAATGATTCTTCTTCTTCCTGCGTTGCCTCTCTGCCTCCAATCGGTTCTGAAGCCTGAGGGTATGGATACAACACATAATTACAGGATGTATTATGTACAAGAATGAAACAGGCAAACCAGTTAGTTTCATGACCTGGCCCTAAAAGAGAAGCCTGAACAGGGATGCCAACTGATTATTTTATCCTTTTGGGACTAAACATAAACTTGAACATGAGATAAAGACTGTAAAACCTCTAACCCCTAAAAAGAAGTTCAAACATGCTGAAATAAACAACAAAACAGGTGTGTCAGTCTGATTTACCCTCCGCCTGGCCCTAAAAAGAAGCCACAAGAGGGATAAAAGATGGTTTTACCCCCTGGTGCTAAAAAAGAAGCCCAAACATTTATGCCAATTGTTTTAACCCTGTTGCTAAAAAGAAGCCCAAACATATATGCCAGTTGTTTTAACCCCTGGTCCTAAAAAGAAGCCCAAACATATATGCCAGTTGTTTTAACCCCTGGTCCTAAAAAGAAGCCCAAACATATATGCCAGTTGTTTTAACCCCTGGTTCTAAAAAGAAGCCCAAACATATATGCCAGTTGTTTTAACCCCTGGTTCTAAAAAGAAGCCCAAACATATATGCCAGTTGTTTTAACCCCTGGTTCTAAAAAGAAGCCCAAACATATATGCCAGTTGTTTTAACCCCTGGTTCTAAAAAGAAGCCCAAACATATATGCCAGTTGTTTTAACCCCTGGTTCTAAAAAGAAGCCCAAACATATATGCCAGTTGTTTTAACCCCTGGTCCTAAAAAGAAGCCCAAACATATATGCCAGTTGTTATGTATTGTTATGTATTGTAATGTAATGTAATGTAAAACCAATTCAATTCAAAAGTTTTACCCCCCTAGTTTTGCGACCCAATAATTTATAATGTTAGAACATTTTTTTGTTGCTGAAAACAGTTAATCCATATAAAAAACGAACTCCATATGCTATTTATTCCCTAATATATCCTGCAGATATATACTGTTTCTTTAGACTTAAATTTAAACATGTACGTCTGATATCATTAATTCGTAATTTGAATTTAAAAAAAAATCCTATTTAGAAAGATCCTAAATGTATTATCTTTCTGTTAAAATGATTATTCTAATGTCACATTTTGTTCAGGATGTTATTTGTTGGCACGATACATATATATTTATCGTAACAATGATAATAATAGTTTTTGAATAATTACTACTTTTGATGTTTGTAAATTTGTCACAATTCCGCTTAACAGCTGAGTTGATGAAGATTAATAAAAATCAATACAATTCAAAAGTTTTACCCCCTAAACGCTAAAAAGAAGCCCAAATATAGATACCAATTGGTTTTACCCCCCTGGACCAAAAAAGAATCCCAAACCGGAATGCCAGTTTCTTTACCCCTAGTCCTAAAAAAGAAGCCTCAACAGAAAATGTCAGTCGGGTAGATGCCCTAAAAAGAATACCAGTTTGTTTTATCCCCTAAGCCCTACAAAGAGGCTCAAAATGGGATTCCAGCCATTTACCCCCTAGCTCCCGAAAGATCAAGCCCAAACAGAGGTGACAGTCTATTTTCCACAACCTGGTCTGAAAAGAGTCCCAAAAATGCATGCTGTCCTACATGTGTACAAGGTATAGAAAGTTTGAAAAATATTGGTGTTATTGTTACATTATAAGTAATATAAATACACTCATTACCTCTCTGAATTACTGTATGAGTCAATATTTTCGCGTACAGATATTTTCGCGATTTTACACTATTTTGGGAAATTCGAGAGTCAATAATTTCGCGTTTTTTGTGATGTTTTCATTACTATAAATAGCCTTATATTGAAGTGGTAATTTTTGCGAAGATGGACTCGTGAAATTCGCAAAAAATAAAATCACCACGAAAATTACCACTTATACAGTATACTGAATATTAACGCATACCTGCTGCTGTTCAGATGGCATATCATAGGCATACGAGATCCCACTGGCTAGCTCAGGAGCTTGTTTAGTAATTAGATCATCCGCACTCGTCTCGGCCACGAGCTCAATACCTGCATAGGGTATACACAATAACAATGGACTATGAACCTTATTTTGCTACCAAGAATCTTTAAGATCATATAATAAAACTCCATCCTTCATTTCATACAATTGCTAAATACTACATTTACATAGAGTGCAGAGATGCCAACACTACAGAATAATTAGAAGATTAGAAATTAGAACATGAATAACGCAAATAGTTGAAACAGCTGAAACAAATGTCTTGTTCACAAGAGAAAGAAATCTATCGATTTGAATACATTCCCAAAATTGAATGAAGGAGAAAACAACTATTAATTATTCATGCTATCTCTCATGAGAAGTCATTTAATTCAGCTGTTTATCTATTTACTATATTTGCATCCTAATTTCTAGTGTTCTAATTATTTCGTAGTGTGGGTATCTGTGAAAGTGAAATGAACGAGCAAACTCAATTAGCACCTTTGAAATTTCTAGTAAGATTATTATATTCCTATCACATCACTCCCTACATTCTTGATAGATATAGGGGCAAGGTATACTGTTAACATGGGCAAACTTAATGCACAGGCTCAGACAGAAAGATGCCCCACAACACTAATGAAAACATGATTTGGCCTCAATTATATGGGCGTGTCTACAGCAACGGGGTATATTTTTGTTACATCTACTATATTCACATGAATCTTTTAAGTTCACCATTTGTTTGTATTATCTTTTCAATTGTAGGCCTATATCATCAGCCAATAAAAATAATATATTAAATCAATGTATAAAATTGAACTGTACGAGGTTCTGTAAGCTCTGGAAAATTTGCTCTGTACATTTTTCCCATAGCACGTTGGTAACAGGACAGACAAGTTTGTAACAAAGTAGTCTGTCCCTGTTACCAATGTTATATATGGAATTTATACAGACTTAATTTGGGAACATATGATAATGAAATTTTCTAAACAAAATTCTTGCTGAATTTATCACTTTTGAAGGAAATTCAATCAACTACCGGGTATCTACTTTTGGTGGTACAAGGTGGTCATGATTTAAAATGAATCCATTTTGCCTCAAAATTTCCCATTACTTTAGACAGGCCCATATATCAATTTCTATCCCAACCACAGCCCAATGTAAGAATGGACATGAATATTTGAAATCTACTTCGGTGAGACCGAGCACAAAGCTTCTAAACCCAAGAAAAATCAATGTAGTATTTTCAATGACATTTGACCTACCATAGTCGTTGGCCTCATGTACAATCTCTTCTTCCTTGATTTCTTCTACCTTACAAGATGGATTCAGAGCCTGCTGTTTCTGTTGTAAAGACATCAATAATAAAAATTATGTCCAATCTTATTATTCATTATTATCCAAAAGAACTTATTATACATTTGCCCACCATGCTATTTGACCTCAAATCGTCAAAGTTCGAAATTTACACCGAAAATTTTTGCCCTGTATTTGCCGTTTGCCCCCGAAACCCCAATAGATGGTGACCTCCATTGATGAAAATGTGGTCGGGCGTGACTTGTGTATCTTCCTCTTCTGTATGTTGATGGCAAGGAGGACGGAGGGAGGGAAGTAGGAAAATATAGTTCTACAATGCGTCCCAGATAAAAGTATACCCAACTTTGAGAGCCTCATATTAAAATCGTGTAACTTATGTGTAATTAATTTTAATTTCATGACAAAGATCAACTCATATTCTATCTAATGATACCAAAATCATACCGATACTGTCATGGATGACTGAACACTCGAGTGTTTAAAAATATTGGTCAAAAGTGATCTGTACCAAGTTGTCTGAGAAGCAGCCCTGGCTTTCTGATCATTCATTGCTTGTTTGAGGTCAGCCTTCCTAATTCCATTCATTAGGCACAAAGGATTACTTGATCTATTGAAATGCAAGGGTTGCTTTTGCTTAAACTTGGGACAGGGCACTTTTTACGCTTGTTTTTTAAAGTCCAACTGCTTAGTCATCCGTCACAACACAGGTATAAGTTTGGTGTTATAATATTGAAAAGAATATGAGTTGCTCTTCATCATGACATATATTTCAAGGTCACACAAGCTAGAATATTTTAATATGAGGCTCTGAAAGATGGGTATACTTTTTTCTGGGACGCACTGTATATCATAAATAATAAAATTAGATGTAATTTTTATGATTTACATTAATAGAACAATACCTTTGCCCACCATCCTATAGACCAGCACCGAGGAATACTGGGAGGGCAACCATACGGTTAGATAGCTATGGAAGATGATGCCGCTTTGAGAGGTGCGACTGAAAAGGCACCCTCACTATCGGCGACGTCAATACAATACATTTGCCCACCATGCTATTGACCAGCACCAAGGAATGCTGGAAGGGCAAATATACGGTTAGATAGCTATGGAAGATGACGCCGCTTTGAGAGGTGCGACTGAAAAGCAACCCTCACTAGCGGCGACGTCTTTGAGGTAGAAAGAGGTGGAGGAATTTGGCGAATGCCAGTACGCCGCCCTACAAATTTCCTCCGACGTAACTCCTGGCAATAAATGTAGCACTAGGAATATAAGTAGGGTTGGGCGAATCTCAACTTTTTTTTTCAAACAAGTTGTTTCTAGAGTAAAATTTGATGTAGAAACCAAAAATGACAATTATTTTTACGTACGATGACGTCTTACGTCATAATTGTCATTTTTGGATTCTACATCAAATTTGATTATTAAGAAACAACTCGTTTGAAATAACTTCTCAGAAAAAAGTAATTATTTGCCCAACCCTAATATAAAGCACACACCATTTTCTCCCATCTGATGTGGCCTGCAGCCACAGAAAGGGCGTGGCTTTAGCTCCTATTTTGGAGCGACACGATAGCAAACAGGAAGCAAGTCTTGACTGAAAGATTCAACAGCGAGGCAGAACTCAAAGGTTCAAAGGGGGGTTTTGCCAATGCTTCCAAAGCCTTTGGTAGACTTCACGCCGGTGTCAAGGGTTTGAAGACAGGACGTTTCAAGGCGAAAGCCCGAAGCAAAGCCGGGAGTTGGGGGGGGGGCGGCCGAAACCGAACCCCCGTCAGCAAAACCAACATGAGTCGCAGCAATCGCTGACCGATAACCCTGTATCGTGGAAAGGGACCTACCCTTGTCGAACAAAGCGATCAAAAAGTCTGCAATAATCGGAAGAGACTCCCTCTTGGAGACACACCTAGGGAATCACACCAGACATGAAACGCTTCTAAACATTAATTGTAGACGTTTCTAGTGGAGTTCCTCTTACTCTTGATTAGGAAGTCAGCTGCGCGATCTGAGAAGTCCGCCTCCCTCGCCGACTGGCTGATAGCGGCCATGCGGTCAGGTGAAGATGAATCGGTGCTTCCTGCAGAATGCAAGGTCTGGAAGGCATGGAAGAGGCCACGGTTCGCCTGCCAACAGCGTCAGTAGATCCTGAAACCAGGCTCAACCTGGCCATGGGGGAGCTATTAAGATCACCGTCACCTCATCCTCCCTTATCTTTTCTGAGTATGAGTATGCCTTCGACAACCACCCACCACCCCCCCCCCCCCCCCCCCCCCCCCCCCCCACAGTGAAGTGAGAATGCGTCCAGGGTGAACGCCGTGACCTCCAGAGCCTGGAAACAATAATGAGGAGGCCTGTTGTTGGGAGAGTTCGCAAACAGATCGATCTCCATCCTCCCGATCCTCCGGGATAACTGGCTGAACACGAGAGGGGACAGAGTTCACTCTGAGGGAAGACAATGCCACCTCGAAAGAAAATCCGCAATCAGATTGTCCTCGCCCGGGATGTGGGAGGCAATCGGGAAGATCTTCTCCCCATTGCACCACTCCCACAGGCAGAAAAATGCCTGATATGGTCAATTTTGAGAAGTAAATGTGTGGTTCAATAATTTATTTTTATCTTGTAGGTTCCTCTAACAGTGCCCAATAGCTTGCCATCGTTGATTTGAGATTAATACAGTACACATATTACTTTTTATGATGCACATAAGGTCTTTTTTTCTGATACACAGTGATTGTAAAATAACCATTATTTGATACACTGCCTCTCTTGCTATTGTAGACTAAAGAAAAACGAATAAAATTGAATATTCAACAGCAGAAAGCACAATAATCACCAGAACCATAAAAAAATTATGGTGAAGCAAGCATTTAAAGGTTAAAATTTCAGATAAAATTAAAGAATTGTTTAAATAAAAGTTAAAAGAACGAACCTGGAATTCCACTTGACATTTCCGGCAGAAGCTGTCATCACAATTAGGATTTGGTTTCATAGACATTGTAGGGAAGAAGTCTGTGAGGGCACTATACCCTAAGTAATGAGTTACATTCCCAAACTCTAGAAGGTACCTGCAAAACAAAAAAGCATGAATAGATAATAATTGGTAAACAATAGATCAACAGAAGTAAAATTCAGAGAGATATTTGCTTGTTCCATATTATTCAACTTCCATAATCATTACACATCATGTAAAAAAAATATTCTGTATTATGTGAACAATTTTTTTTTTTGAGGGAGCGCTCAGCCCCCCCCCCCCCCCCCCCCCCCCCCCCCCCACCCCCCCCCCCCCCCCCCCCCGGCCACGAATTTTGAAATTTCAAAGCATTTCAGCATTTAATTCTCTCGGTGACTTGAATAGAGACCACCTTCTTTGTTTTAACCTACTAGCATTCTACCCTTTTTACCCTAACCCTATCACAAGGTTGTTTAAGTTAAAACCCTATCCTTCCACATACAGTATCCCAAAACTAGAAAAAGTGCAATCCTGGGAATCAAATGTCCATCCATTTAGTGCACGGATAAGCACTATGCCTCTGGTCTACAATGATGATTCAGATTGTAGGGTTTAAATAGACAAGTATAAAATATTGGTATACATTTGAAGAGCTTACATGCAAAAGGGACTAAATGCACTTTCATGACTTCAGAGGAAATGGCAATTGTTTACCAGATTTTGTACACGCGTCTATGGAAAAGGGAGATTACAAAATGCATTTTCTTACAGTTGCAATCAACATTTAAGAAAATCCTTTCGTTCAAAGACGGGTACGTACCTGAACAATGGTCTGATATCAATAACTCAATTTTCATCAAAAGTGGATTTAGTCCCTTTTGCATGTAAACTCTTCATTTTAAGATTGATTATCTATTGACTACATCCATACACCCACCATTGCTGAATAGGGTGGGAATCACAAAAATCACAAAAAAAATAATAAAAAATCAGAAAACCTGGATGGAGGTTTTGAGATGATGTCTTACTTGAGTGTGTTTTGAACTAAAAGACCGGCTACCACACCCATGGTGGTGGGTAAGCTTGCTGCACATACACCCTCTCTCTTCAATGTCTTCTCATCAATGTTCTCAGCTACCACTAAGGGAGGGGCACACTGTCAATCAAATCATATTTATATAGCAGTAATTTCATATTCTATAATAATTCTATGTGTTCTAATATATCTTATATTCTTATATTTTGTATATTCTACAATATTTATATATTCTGTCATATTTTATTCTTTTACCATTATGGTAACATAATGTAATACCTTACGATATTACGTATGATAGAATGTATGATTTTTTTTTTCAAGAAAAAAAAATTGACATTTTTTGTGTTATGAGAAAAAAAAGACAGTTCAAGTTAAAGTTCAAGTTAAAATTCAAGTTTATTTTCTACAGTTCATTTAATAAAACATTACAAATAAGCATAACATTGTAAAAGAAACAATCAAACAGTAAATCTTTATATTAAAAGCCAAAGCCAAAAGAGAATGGAATGGAGAGCTGCCACTACGACGGTATGCAGGAAAATGTGCAATACCATGCATGACGCAGTAGAGATCCGTTTTCGCCTGCTGTTACGCATCAAGACCCTACACATTTATATAAACATACTGTTGACGTTTGGTTAAGTAAATGTTCAACCAGTTTGAAACATTTCCTCTTATACCTTAATGTGCCATTTTTCAAAATGAGTAATAAGTGATCAAGTGTATTGAATGCCTTCAAAAAATCTAGGAGAAGGCCAAATAATTTTTTTTTTCAAATTCTGATGTTATATGATTAAAAAATTCAAAAGGTGCCATGTTTGTGCTAAACCCATGACAAAAGCTGAATTGTTCATTATGTAAATTTTTTTTTTTTTTCAAATTCAAGAATGACATTAATCTTTCGAGAACTAATTTTTCAAATATTTTAGAGAAAATTGAAAAGATGGATACAGGTATGTGATATGTATATTACCATTTATTACCCTTTTTTTATAGATTGGGATTACTTTAGCCAACTTTAAATAATTAGGAATACACCTTGCTCGAATGACAGAGATAATGATGATCATCATTATCACATCATTATCATGTATATCATCATCATCATCACAAACAGCAGTACCAAAATGAAATACTTACTTTTTTTTCCTCATTACAATACAAATCAAATTTTTGTTGAAAATATATGCAACAGTATATAGAGCCTTTAAGAACATTGTAAAACACAGAATACCTTATTCCATAGCATGCAAGTTTTAAATTTTACAAATATAAACACATATCCATGACTAAATAGAGAACACTGCACATTTGAGTGTTTACACTTACAGCAAAACAAGCAGTTTCTCCAGGTTTGATGAGTTGTATGTGACCAGACACAGCGTTTTCACTTACTCCTGACTCTATCCAATGCTGTGTGATCTCATTACAAGCCTGTTCACAAGAACAATACAATCAATTACTTAAACCCTTCATAACATAATGATGATGATAATAATAATAGTAACAATAAAGCAAAGTCTTTTGAATAAAATACGGACTTGATCCTGTTAAATAAATAGCAGCATAATAATAATAGTAATAGTAATATTTTTTTGTAACAGACTAACAGACCAACTGGAAAAAGAAATTAAAGTCTTACTCCGCTCATGCGACCATCATTTAACCAGATTCCTCTATCAACCAGCCATGAACCAAGGCAAGATTCCCTTTCTTTAAATTTTATATATTCCTTATTAAATTTCAAAAAGTTTTGCTTTTTTCCTCTTATTCATATTAGTTTCACCTCGTTACACACAGAAAGACATTATTGATCATTTACAATCATCCACCCTATAAATCCTTCGATCCCTTCAAGGCTATAAATCCTCCCATATAAATTTTGATAGAAATGCCATATGGTGTCCCAATACATGTACACTATTGGAATACTCTCATAACTGGCCATGTCAACAATGGATGGGTGTCGATCCGAACATACCGATAGTTAGATAAGTAAGGTCAGACTGTACTAAGTCTCTGCTGAACTTTGTTCAGGTGAGACAAAACAGGGTTCATACACTTTTTTTAAAGTTAAATTTTCCATGACTTTCCATGACCTTTCAATAAAGAATCCCACAACTTTTCCATGACCTTTCGACAACTTTTCAAAGAATTCTGCACCGAGATGTCTGGGAACCAGAACTTGCCTAGGACACACGATGCTCTGGGATTCTCAATGCTCTTGGCTACATAAATTGGATATTGAAAGATTTTTATATTCCATGACGTTCCATGGCTTTTCAATGGAAAAATAGATTGTCCATGACTTTCAAGGCCTGAAACACAAGATAGCAAAATTCCATAACTTTCCAGGTTTTCCATGACCCGTATGAACCCTGCAAAGAACAATGCAAACATTCATATTAAACATTCACATCAAGGTCAACAAAGAAAAAGAAGTTAAAAATATAAAGAAAAACTAAGAAATAGAATACCGGTAGGGTAATGCAAACTGGAGTGAGAGTGAAAATTAAATAAGACCCACCATATTAATTGCCATTCTTGCTTCAAAGTTGTCTACACAGCTTAGCACCAGGTTGACTGCATCCCCATTCAGACCACCATGTCTATGTGAAAAATAAATAGTCAGGAGTACACATCAATCAGGAATAAAGAGAGAGTATGGTGGTGTGACCATAATTCGTGTGTGACATTAGTTCACGCACGCCCGATATCTCAAAAAGTAATTAATATCGTGAAAATCTGACAGCACCATCAGAAAGAGGGACCCAAAATTGCTTCAAAATCAAACTTTCGTCACGGTACAGTGTATCAAATTGTGAAATTCTTGACCAAAAATTGGAAAACTGTGTATCCTTTCCGAAAAATCTGACATTCCTGATAAGGGTCTGGAAATCATCATTTTCAGAGTTAATGCCATCAAAATTGTGTGATTATATTGATATCATCTAATTCTATGAAATTTTGACTTACATTTACTGTAATTCCCTTTCCTTAGGCTGATGGAATTTCTTGATAAATCTTTGTCAAACGCCCGTGCGGGAATTAAAGTCTCACTGTTGTTCTTACTTTTTCAGCAGAATGCGCGATCGTTCGATCGACATAGAATTTTGAAATCGCGATATTGTCGAAACCCCTTGACCTAGTTCACTTCTTCGTTCGGCAATTCAGAGTTTAGAATTTTGCCATTTAATTGTGATCTATAATTTTCACTGATTTTGTGTAAAATATAAGTAATTCTTGATTGAATGTTGCATTTTTTATTATTTTTGAAAATTGCTAGAACTATGGTCACCCCATCATACAAGTAATATTCTGCCATCAAGCATCCATTATTTGTTTGAAAAATTAAAAAAATTGTCCAAGATTATATAGTTTTTTCTGGGATGCCACTTTGGTATTACCCAATGGGCCTGAACAGAAGCCGAAACTTATTATAGACTCATACATGTATATACTGTTTTACAATTAATATACGAGAAGGGGAAGATATCAGTGTCTCAAATCAGGCAATATCATGACATTGACAATGGTCAGTCAAGAACTGGTATCTCGCCAAATAGCACTTGTTCTAACTTCTTGTTCCCTACACCTTCTTTTTTCTTTTCTGATTTTCTATGTATTATAATGCTTATCTGTACTTCTGACTGTTTCCATTATTTTAAGATTGTATGTCATTTGGATTGATATCATGTGTTAATGTTGATAAATAAATTCAATTCGATTTCATCTCTCATATGGTCCGATGTGTTTAAAGCGTAAAATTGAACACACTTCAATGAAAAACACAATATACAGGGGTAAAGGGAACTGCCACATGTGAAGTAGGTTCCTACTATCACTTTCAATATAAAAAGCGAAAAATGGATGTTACTTACTGAATTCTGCTCATGAAATGTTTAAAGTTCTCCATAGTTGTGATGTTATAGTTATGAGTCTCAAACTCGACATCGGGATTGATATCTCTGTGCAGAAACAAAGACAAGTAATCAAACAGATATGCCTCCGCCATTTCCAGATCAGAAATATACGGCACATTCAATTATTCATTTTCCTTTATTCAAAGACGTCTTTGGCCATCGGCCTTGTGACCCCAATCCTAATAAGATCACTGTCCCTCTCAAATTTCGACCTCTGTGACTCTTGACCTTTGACATAAGTACTCCATAATCTAATCAGACAATCTTCATCTGGCGATACATACTACCCTTAAGATTGAAGCTTAAATTTTAATTGGTTCTTGAGATATCGCAATATTAACTAACTCAATACATGCAATTTCACATTTTGACCTCTGTGTCTATGACCTTTGACCTACATACTCCAAAATCCACTCAGATCGTCTTCTTATGGCAATACATACTACCCCTAAGTTTAAAGCTCATATCTCAACTGGTTCTAAAGATACCGTGATAAAGAATTTGACCTTTCAGACCATGACCTGTGACCTACATACTCCAAAATCTAATCAGATCGTCTTTCTATAGCAATACATACTACCACTAAGTTTGAATATCATATCTCAAATGTATGGTTCTCAAGATATCGCAATAACAAACTTGATATATGTAATTTCACAATTAAACCTCTGTGACCCTTGACCTTTTGACCTACATACTCCAAAATCCTATCAGGTTGTCTTCGTATGGGTATACATAGTATTCCAACGCTTGAAGTTGATATCTCAAGTAGTTCTTGGGATATCACGATAGCGAGCAATCGGAACGGACGGACAACCTGAAAACATGATCCGGTGGCGGAGGCATAAAAACACAATGATTCATTAAAAATTTTGCCAAATTATTGATAACAAGATACAAATTTCCCATCAATATTCTTGTCCATTTATGTGTTTACATGCCTACATTTATTCTTATTTAGGTATTATCAGCTTCATTTCTCACATGAAAGAATGAATGTTTACAATCTCTGAACAAAACCAATTAGCAATAGCAAATTGTATAAGTTTATTTATCGTTTTTCGAATTTATTAACAGTTAATACCTGAGAGTCTTTTCTGCAGCTTGTACTTTGCTCATACCGGCCTGATGAGGTTGGAAAAAAAGACGATTCATGTTGGCAAGCTCCACCTTGTCATAGTCAAACAGGATTAGCTAGTATAAGAGATTGAATAAAGTTGTATTAATAATATAATATGATATGATACAATGATACTATTGATACCAGTGGAATCCAAATTTCTATGTAACAATGTTTACAAAGACCAAAAAATATCTTGTATTCTGTATGATAATATAATATACATGTATAAATCATATCACGTTAAGTCCCTGACTGATAAGAGAATTAGAGATAAAAGAAAAAGAGAAGACATGTCAATAGATGTTTAGAGTTTAGTAAGTAAAAGCATCCAGTAAGCTCCAAAAACATCACTCAAAGTGTAATTATGTGCTAAAAGATGTAAACATCTCAACTCTCTATCATTGTCCATTTACAGTGCGTCCCAGAAAAAAGTATACCCAACTTTGAGAGCCTCATATTAAAATATTCTAGCTTGTGCGGCCTTGAAATATATGTCATGATGATGAGCAACTCATATTCTTTTTAATGATACCAAACTAATACTTGTGTTGTGACGGATGACTAGGCAGGTGGGCTTTAAAAAACAATGCATAAAAAAAGCCCTGTCCCAAGTTTGAGCGAAAGCAGCCCTTGCATTTCACTAGATCAAGTAATCCTTTGTGCCTAATGAATAGACTCAGGACGGCTGACCTCAAACAAACAATGAATGATCAGAAAGCCAGGGCTGCTTCTCAGACAACTTGGTACAGATCACTTTTGACCAATGTTTTTAAACACCCGAGTGTTCAGTCATCCATGACAATATCGGTATGATTTTGGTATCATCAGATAGAATATGAGTTAATCTTTGTCATGACATTAAAATTAATTACACATAAGTTATACAATTTTAATATGAGGCTCTCAAAGTTGAGTATACTTTTATCTGGGACCCACAGTATTGTTTGAATATGTAATAAACTATAAAACTGAAACTAAAGGTGCAGTAGCAAAGAACTATACTGTCCAATTGCTAATTGTAAACAGTAAAGATCCACCATCACTAACATTTGGGCTAATAATGACTAAAACAGATTTTGACTTCTTACTTTAATTTCAGATTGTCTGTTATCAGGTGCTAAAACATCTTTACCATAATTTGTTGAATTCATTCATAAGAGTAGAATCTGATTTGTTTGTTTCTACAGTGCGTCCCAAAAAGAACTACACACTTTTGACAAGGCTACCAAATTAAAAATATATGATTCTCGGGGAAAAGATTTAGATGTATATAAAGCTCATATCCTCAACTATCATTATGATACAAAAAATTCTGAAAGTAACGCATTCTTCAGTGAGCAATGCCCACTTTTATGAAGGATACAAAAAATAGCCTGCGCAAGAATTTGCTATTCATTTAACACCTGGGTATGGTATGCCAAGAACAATTCAAAGAAAATGATGGAATGAATCAGCTAACAGAGTAAAAGATATATCATAAGTCAGAAATAAACAATCAATATTATGCAAAATGCAGTTTTTCACAGTTTTGTTTTCATATCATTGATTTCTGCTCTGAGTTCAGTTTATTTTTGTCTTATCCATTCCATTATTACTTGAATCCTTCTTGGCATGCCATACCCAGGGGATTAATGAATAGCGAATTCCTGCGCAGGCTATTTTTTTTAGTCCTTCATAAAAGTGGGCATTGCTCACTGAAGAATGCGTTATTTTCGGAATTTTTTGTGTCATAATGATATTTGAGGATGAGCTTTATATACATTTAAAATGTTTCCCCATGAATCATACATTTTTAAAGGGGAATTATCCCCTCAGAGAAATTTGGCTTTAGTGAATGGAGACAAACCCCAAACATATTGGTAAAAGTTTCAGAAAAATCAGACAATGAATAAGAGGGATATGAATTTTCAGATTTTGAGATCACTAATGATATGGAGATCCTCAATTTGGCAAGGCGATCATGATGTGTGATGTAATGTAGGGAGATCTGTCCCATATCTATTGCACTCATTTTACTAAAATCCTGTTTTTTCACAATTTGAAAGGTTGAATATAGAAATTTGTTTATGGATCACATGTAAATATATGAAACACATAATAAATCCTTCACACAAAATCTGTTCTATCATTAGAATGAACATAAAGAGACATTTTGAATAGTTTGTATGCACACCACATGGGGAGTTCTCCCTGTATGACATCACAAATGGTGACCACATTGCCAATGTGAAATTTCCTATGTCATTAGAGATCTCAACATTCAAATACTCATAACTTTCTTATCATTTATCCGATTTTTACCAAATCTTCACTGATGTACGTGCTTATTCGATTTTTCTGTGTCCACAGTAAGCCAATTATCTATAAAGGGTCAATTCTCCTTTAGTTGGTAGCCTTGTCAAAAGGGTAAAGTTCTTTTTGAGACGCACTGTATAGTCATATTCTTACCTTTCCTATTCCACATCTGGTAAGCATTTCAGAAGTGACACTCCCCACACCGCCAACACCAACCACAGCTACGGTAAAGTCTCTAATCCTCTGTACAATATACAATCAATTATTGGAAACAATAAGTACATAATTGCTTTCCAGTTATTCTAATATGCAATTTCATTTAAGGTCAGTACTTATTTTAAAACTGCTTCAACTTTCTCCTGAAGAAAAAAAAAAATGGCTTCTAACATGAAGAGAGATTAATGCTTTATCTCTTGTGACTTTTTATTTTTTAGTTATTGATTGATTGATCGATTATTTAGTATTGTTGTTAAATTTATTATTACTATTATCATTTGTGGGGGGGGGGGGTCAGTATCAATTCAGTACATATGTATGACATTGGTAACATTCCTAAATACAAAATGGGTATTTCACTCTAAATTAGGCATTTAAAATCAGTAATAGACTAATAAAAAAAAATGAAATAAAAATGGACAATGGAGAAAACTTTTGCATGAATAAATGAAGACTCGATCTATACATTTGTGTGTATTAAACTATTATGATATATTTCCTTTTAAAAGAACTTTTTTTAAAAAACATTTGAAGTTCAATTCAATAACAATGAATAAAATGTATTATTTTTACCTCGTAATTATCAACAATGCCCATTCGCTTTAATGCCATCAGTCGACTGTTGGATAAAATGAAAATAAACAAATGTGTTTTGAAAAGATAATCAGGATCAGGAGAGAAAGGCAATCATAAAAAATTGGTAAAAGTTTCTGCAATGTATTGTAGTCTACAAACACGCGCTGGAAAAAAAAAAAAGAGGAAAAATTCTTGGTGGATGACTGACCTGATTATAAAAGCAACTGAATCCGGTCATCATACATAGGGGATATATGACGACCCTCTTAATAAGATAAAATAAGATAAATCATTTATTGTCCCCCAAAAAAATTTAACACCTAGAATCTAGATCTACCCCTCAAAAATACTGATAGGATTGTGAGAGATTTTAGCCTACACAAAATTGAATATATGGGACAATACTAAATTTACCTGTAAGGATTACTGTCCACAACTTCAGAGCTCATCGTCTCTATTTTCTTTCTACTACTAGATAAAGTGACATTTTTTTCCTTCTCTGTCTGTAGTTCTGTCTCCAACCGATGTATTTTAGCACGAAGTTCTTCAACGGTGGCCATTTCTGGAATCAGCTTGAACTTGAAGTTGAAAGTCTACAAACATGAAACAATACAAACATATGTTCTAAATTTCAGTTTCACGTGACGCAAATGTTGCTTGCTTCCGTCCAAGAAAATTGCCTTTAAAAACAATATTTTGTGATGAAATTGTAAATAGAACGATGAGAAACTAAACTTGGATGATCATACGATCTGTGAAGGGGTTATACTTGAGCATGGGCAGATAACTGAGTCTCCATTTGATGTAAAAATGAAGCATAACGTTTGGTAAGTTCTTACTGCCTCTTTCATTACAGTCCCACATATTGAATATGAACGTAGTTCAGTCCCAAATATAAGGTTTTGTGGTGGTAGGCGAGTGCGTCCCAAAAAGAACTCGATCTAGATCGAAATTAGAGAGATCGACTGTACACTTTGGAAATGGCAACCAAATAAAAAAACATATGATTCCTGGGGAAAATTTTAATATGTATAAAAAGCTCTAACAGTTAGCTCATATCCTCATCTATCATTATGACACAAAAAATTCTGAAAATAAAATGCATGCTTG
The DNA here is from genome assembly GCA_940671915.1 of Paracentrotus lividus. Taxonomy (NCBI): domain Eukaryota; kingdom Metazoa; phylum Echinodermata; class Echinoidea; order Camarodonta; family Echinidae; genus Paracentrotus; species Paracentrotus lividus. Next base: position 6,774,675 of record CALNVZ010002974.1, read on the forward strand.
TTCTGTAGATCGTAGACCGACCAGTCCCCGTCGCTAAGCGATGGGGACTGATTGATGATTAGTTGTGGGGCTGGAATACCCCGAATCTCTCCCAAGTAATATGTACTGTGTAAATTGATATTCACATGGAATTTATGTAACTACCAAGGATACAAGAGCAGTAGGTTTTTCCACATATTTATGTTGTCATAATTAATAGTGAGTGATTGATATTTGAAAGCAAAAATCAGTTCCAAACACGTAACTTGTGTTCATATCGCAAGTACGGTACGTGCCGATATAAACCCCCAGTCGCGAGCACTGTCTACTAGCAACCTAGCTAGGCAGCTAGAGCAGGTGGCTATAGCGCTCTGTATGCGCTGCTATTCAAAAGCACAGCGATTTGTTCTACTTCCGGGTCGACCTACCAAAGAGGTCACCGAATCGGTATTCCACATATAGTTTCCATTCCCTTCTACAGCGCTGTCTATAGTTAGCTTGTTCTACATCTCGGATCAGGAGATCAGTGGGAATCCTACACCCTTAGAAACAAAACTCTGAATGAAAGATTCCATAGTGTGATGTTATCAAGTAATCGCTCTTTTCCCTATCAAAAGTGGGCGTGGCTGGAGTAAATAAGAGGTGTTTATAAAATGCTGTTTTAATCAATTTCCAATAGTCTATATGAGTTATAATGGGTACCATCATCTTCTACATGCTCTCTAGTAAATACTCTGATCTATAAACCACTAATTTGAGTGATTTCCAATAAAGTTCAACTTTAATGAGTTTTATTGTTATCGCCAAATGACTGCTTATGGCTTTATACATGTACGTGTAGAGGCTAGTGCTAAACTATAAATATGAAATATTTGATTTCATAGTGCAAATGCTAGAAAATGTATAATTAAGTGTACTTAATATTGACTGTTATGTATTTTGCAGTATGGTGTCTGACTTTTTCTTCCCTAATACTGGAGGTGTCGAGAGTCATATCTACCAGCTCTCACAATGTCTGTTAGACAGAGGCCACAAGGTAGGAATTAATATTATCTATGGTCATGTGTTATGAACTCGCCACCCAAATAGGGTGGTGCTGTTACGCTTTTTGCTATTTTTCAACATTAATTTGTCAATATTTTCCAAAGTAAGACAGTTTATGTAATAAATTTGATTTCATTATGAAGCTATGTTATTGTGCTATCTCCCTGTGAAGTTTCATTGTTCTAGGTAACATTTTGGTGGAGTTATAATGGTTTAAGTTTGGGACAGTAGGGGTGGTGCCGTAAGCGGCGCCGCCTGTGCAAAGTCAATGGGAAATTTTACATTTTGTGGTTGATTTGGGGAAAACTTGAATTTCTCTGCCAAATTTTGGCTTATGACTGTGAATGTGGTACCAAACTAAAGCTTATAAACTGCTTTATACCATGAAATCACTGAACAATAGGTTTGATGTCACAATAGTACCCAGGAAGACTCAACAATCATTATTTGACCTAAAATGGCAATGCCTCCTGTACAAAGTCATTGGGAATTAGAGATATTGTAGTACCGTTGGGAAAACTGCAATATCTCTGCCAAATTTTAGCCTATGATTGTGAATTTAGCACCAAATTGAAGCTTTTAAACTGCTTCATACTATCATATCACTTTAACAATATGTTTGATGGTGCAACAGTACTTAGCAGGACCCAACCCCCTCATGAATTTGAAAAAAAGCTATATTTTCAGGGCTAAATTTCAGATCGTTATATTTTTCATTCTAAAATTGTAAACCATAATGAATTATACCTTGTTTGAAAGGTCTTATTATTCTCTACCAGAATATAATAATATTATTAATATTTGGGTGATTATAGATGACTTGACGATGAAAACAATGAAAAATTTAAAAAATCTAAATTTCCTGAATTTTTTCCTAATAAATTTTTTATCTTGCACCTGGTTTAATTTTTTTAATGCAGATTTAGATTCCTTGAGGAATTTCCTTTCAGAAAATGTATAGTTTTTATATACTATGGTGTATACTTTTCGAGATACAGGTCTTTAAAGTGAAAAAGTGCCATTTGTAGTGAAATTGGCATGTAACGCAAAAGGCGGCGAACTTATAACACACGGCCCTATTAAAAAATTATGTCACAAAATGAAAGGCACATTAACCTTTAAAAAGGCTGGGTAATTTTTGCCATCTCACAGCCAGGGGGGGGGGGGGCTGATTACCCCCCCCCCCCCTTCAGATCTTGGTCGCTGATTTGCACAATAGTAGTGTGCAAGGTAATCTACCAGACTGTATAGTTCGTTTTTCCAAAATAATGTCTGATTAATTATGCTAATTTATGCATGAAATCATACTTTTTGCTCTAAATCACTAGATAAGGCTCCTACATTGTAGAATGCAAATTCTTGGTGTAAATATTCTTTGTAGCATTCCTAACGATTGTACATGAAAAAAAATTCCGGTGTTCAGTTAAATTTCTTATGTATTTTATTGTTTGAATAATTTCTTATGTATTTCTTTGTTTTTTATTTATGTATTTTATTGTTTTTTGTTTGGAATACTTTGGTTATACATAAAGTCCCCCCCAAAAAAAGTTTAGGACGCCCTCTAACTGTAGAGCATGCGGCAACCTATACTTTGGGGGACATTAGTTTGATAGTCTGGCAATTTGAGGTCAAATAGTAATGGTAGGCAAACATATAATTCTAAATCATAAATAGTAAAATGAGTGATAATTTTTATGATTAGGCCCCCGGCACTTTTAGGCTTAAAAAGTAATCCCAAGTTTATGACAGAAGCTAACGAAATTCACACTTTTTTAAAGAATTAATTTGAGTCAGTGTCTCTAGATTTTCCATCACCACATCTCAAAATTTGCTTGAACTTAGAATAAAATGAACTAGATTTACAAAGGTTGTTTTTGCGGATTTCACGCAAAGATCAGCAGGCGCAAATTTAAAAACACGTGAATATATGAGCATGCTTACCTATATGCGTGCTTTATATGGGTTCAATTGCCTTCTTACATAAATGCAGTGCAAATTTAAGAACCTGTGAATATGTTTTTAGGATGCTCAGCGCGAAAAATTAATCATGCGAAAATATCAGCGAATACAGTATCAGAATGAATAAGACCTCGCTTTGCAGCACTAACATCTAGGGGTGGTGTCGCTTCCTTTGCAATGTACATTTAAAATTAATGAGTGATTTGAATAATAATATAAAATATATTAAACCTGCATCATGCACCCTCTCCTCAAAGTTTGTAGCACATGGCCATCCATCATTATACATTAAAATCTTTGAAAAAACGTGGGGGGGGGGTAAAAAAAAAGGACATTAGTGTTTATATTTTAAACTTGGTATAAATGGAAATAGGTGATTTGAAATGTTTTTATATTAAATACCAGCAATCTATGAAATGTGGGGGAATTCATGCAATAATCACATTTTGTCTTTCCTTTGTACATCACAGGTAGTTATTATAACCCATGCATATGGTGAAAGAACAGGCATCAGATACATGACTAATTTTCTCAAGGTAGGACTCATTTTTAATGAAATTGTTTTTTGTCTATTAAACTTGAATGAAATTTGACAGAGACTTTGTAATCACTTTTCTGTTGGTCTGTTATAAAATTGTTTAAATTTTTTGTTAATTTGCAATAATTTCTTCTGCATCAATTGTGATCAAACTTGGTACAAGAGAATTTTGAATGTTACCACATATTTTTTTTATATATTGTATTATAGTAAATAGTGGTGGAAAAATATGCATCGTCATTGGATAGATCAGTACCACGTGACTTACCTTCAATTTTGTTATATTGTGCATATGTACAATATATCTTTCGGTTTTTGTAGGGTAAAGCCTGTGTTAAATGAATGGAGAGAGTAATCGATTCTAATGTTTGCCTTACTGCGCTCGCGCGTAATAACAGTAAAATTTTGCGCAATAAGGCCCATAAAAATGAATATGCGGATCAACAAAATACGTCACAATGGCTAAATTAGCACCAAAAAATTGGCAGATAAAACCAGATTAGGCAAGATCAAACATCTAGGGGTCTATTTACTATAGTAAATAGTGAACGCTTCATCTTGCAACATTACTGGACTATATGAACTCCAAATACTCAATTATCCCTTGTACAGATCTATTTCACCTCGGCCGGCGGCCTCGGAGAAACAATTCAGCCCTCGGGTTAATTTAGTATTTGTCGTACTTATAATCCAGTATATTGCGCGATAGATTGTACTCTATTTATATAATATATTATTGTATTTTATATTATTGGAACAAATTCAAAATTTTCAACAAAAGACATGTTCAGAAGGGTTGTTGCACTTAATTCCTAATACATCAAACGACTTTTGCATCAAATTTCATGGTTGGATGAACATGAGGTAAAATTTGCAAAAACTGCATTTTTTACACATATTTACTTTTAAAAGTTATTGATTATGACGGAATATGCAATCTGGAAGAATGTTTTTAAAAACAATATCCATCAATTCACGGTTGAACACTTAATAACAACAAAAAAGGATATTTTCAAATTTCTTAGGTAAGTATTGTCCCATTTTGTGTAATAAAATCATTTTATCGACATTTTTTTGTTATATGTATGTCAAATAATTTTTTTCAAATGATTCTATGGTATTTTATTATTAATTCACGCATCATTCAACACGTGATACGTGAAAACCTGTTTTTTTTCTTTTGAGGACTAAAATTAAATTGCTTACTTTAGAAAACCTGATTTTTTTATGAAAAAAAATATGATGAAATATTGACAAGTGTATTTGTCATTGAAAAAAAAAGATATAACCCCCCCCCCCCCAAGAAACCAACAGGGACACACATAAAAGTTGTATTTCTGTCAAATCAAGAGTCACACATTAACTTTTTTTCCTTCCTATCTAGGTGTATTATCTGCCATTTGGACCATTCTACAATCAATGTATCTTACCTACACTGTTTACAACACTGCCTCTTATCAGAAATATTCTCATCAGAGAAAATATCACAATAGTCCATGGACACTCGGTAAGTTTATTTCTACAAAAGCAAAAGAATGTGTTATCAATGGATACACTTTGAACGTTTGACAGTTGTACTTTATTCTATTTTTATCAATTTAAAACAAAAAGTTTATCCATGTACTAGTATCCTGGATCAAGGGGACTTGTACATTTCTAATGTAATGGACTTGGTAATTGAGTGGAAATGACCTAGCTTGGTCATTTAGTCAAAGATGTGATCTCAAATGAGTGATATTAAAAAGCTGATTCTTTATTATTATAGGTGGTATCTCGCTATGTGGAGCCGTTGTGGAAACTCATGAGACGTTGCGGGTATTAAGGAAACATCTCTGAGACGTCTCTATGTCCGATGAGATGTCGCAGAAACTCAGGAGACATCTCAGAGACGTCTTTGATACTTCTCTGCGACAAGTATCAAATCCATCTCAAACCTGTCACGAATTAGTCTCAAATTAGTCTCATGGCAAGTGAGATACCACCGTATAGAAACAAATCACAAAGAGTATTATGGTGATTCTATGCTAGTAAGATCAATTTGGGAACAGGGGTTAGGCAGAAATAGGCATTGATGCATGGTCTCCTCCGCATTCGCATTATGGCATACCTCCTGATGTGAGCAGGTGCGATGCCACTTAGGATGTAGAGATCGTCTACCTTGGTTGCTTTAAGGCAACCTGTTTTGGCCCTTTATGTGCTGTTGAGTGATGAGTCTAACTTTGGAGCATGGGCTGACTGTACCCATAGAGGACATGCACATTCCGCAGCTGAGAAGCAGAGGGCAAGGGTTGTTGTGCAGATGGTGCTGGCACCATTCCCCCATTTTGAGTTAGTTAGCTTCTTTAGGATGCTGTTCCTGGCACTGACTTTCTTCTTTGTTTTCAAGATGTGATTCTTGTAGGTAGAGTGACCCCGAGGTAGACTGGGTTGGGAGTGTGCTATACGGCCTTTCCATACCACTTGACTTTTAGCTGACAGGTGGCCTCTCTATTTTTGGGGTGGACAACGCTGATCTGGGTCTTGCAGGGATTTGCACAAAGGTAGTTGGTGGTATGGGACAAGGGCATGCAGGTCAGATGAAAGCGTAGCTTCAACTTCCTCGAATGAGTCACACTGTCAGGCGATTCAGAGGTCATCTGCGTATATGAAGCTCCTGGTATCTGGATGGACTGGTTGGTCACTGGTGTAGATGCTACAAATGAGAGGGGCAAGGACACTCCCTTGAGGTGCGCCATCTACATTTGTACTGTGGCATTGTTTGAATGAGCTCTGTGAACTTCATATCTTTACTCATATCGAAGAACTTCTTGGCTAGGAGCTGATGTTTGATGGTGTCATAGGCCGCTGATAGGTCTACAAAAGCAGCTCCTATGAGCAGGCCCTTCTCTAAATCATCCTCGATATGCTGAGTAAAGTTGAGTAGTTGGCCTTTCCAGGTCTGAAACCAGCCTGTTCAGGAATGAGATGGTCATCCACATATGTGGCAATCCGATTCAGCAGGAGGCGCTCAAACAGCTTGTAGGTATGGCACATCAGGGAGATAGGTCTGGAGTTCTCTGGGACCGCTGGATCTTTGCCTGGCTTTTGTAAGGCTATGACTTTTGATTTCCTCCAAATCTTGGATACCGTATCTTCTTTGTGTTGAGGCAGGAGTTGAGCATGTATGAGTAGTCAGTCTAGTGCTACAGGGCCTAGGTGTTTTATCTGCTCACAGAGAAGATCGACAAGTCCAGCTGTCCTGTTGTGCTTCATGACTTTGATAGCACTGATTAGCTCTAATAAGCTAAAGGGGTCAGTGAAACCATGGGGCTCTACGGAACAGGAGGCTGCCGTAGTGGAGAGCTTAGCTCTCTTTGGGTGGTGATCAGGGTTACCAAGTTAAGTCTTGGTTCTTGTGCCCCTTCTGGTACTACTTGAGGATCAACATCAATCAAGAAAATATATTTATTTTCATGCCAAAAGATGTAAAATGTTGTCAAAATGTCCCGTACAACAAAGCATGGAATCACCCATTACCCCCTTTGAGACATTTTCCCTTTTTTACCTTTTGACTACTGAATTCTCTCTTTCCCATAGATGTAGTATAACAAAAACTGGGTTCCAGTACACAAAAGGTTTACAAAATGGTTATTAGCAAAATGAATTGGCAGGAATGTTGCACTAAAATTACTGATGATACAATGGTAAAAAGTATCTTAAATAAACACAACACAAAGAGAAAGTTCCCCCTATTTCAGATATCAATAATTTTTTAACCAGGAGGAATTTAGAAAATCTAATTATATGTCCATGTAGGGAATTTAATTAACTACAATGGGAACGAATTTTAGGGAAAATCATCAAGTCATGCTTCATTGAGCAATGGTTGAATGCAAAAATGTCATTTTTTGAAGTTCACAAGCCTAAAATGGCAACTTTGATTCAATGATAACGGACCCATTTTCAGATTTTTAACATTTTACACTTCAGAATGTATGCAAAACGTGCTTCCCAATATACGGAAAAGAAACTTGCGTAAAATTTCACGGTTGAGTGAGCATGCTGCAAAAATTCCTCCTGGTTAAAAAATTATTATTTTTGTTTTGTATTTATAAATCAACATGTTTCTCTTCCTTTTTAGTCTTTCTCCACTATGGCTCATGAAGCCATGTTCCATGCTAAAACCATGGGGTTAAAGGCGGTGTTTACAGACCACTCCCTCTTTGGCTTTGCTGATGCAAGTTCCATCATCACCAACGCCATCCTGCAATTCTCATTGGCCGATGTCAATCATGTGATATGTGTGTCTCACACAAGGTTAGTCATGAAATCACAAAAATTGTTTTTTATCAACCAGTTAATACCAACTAGTCAGTACTCTATAAAACTATAAAAAAAATGAAAATGCAAAGGAGATTAGGCACCTTCTCCATTCAAAAGGCGTCAGTTTCCCCCGGGTTCCTGTTCCACACCGGGAAACATCCGGCTCTCAGCTTTTAACATGTTTAAGCCGTATTAAGATTTTGGGATTCTATTCAAAAGGCGATAAAACGGCGTTTGGAACAAAGGATGCGGGAAACTGACACCTTTTGAATGGAGAAGGCGCCTTAATAGAAATGCTATCAATTTTTAGGGAAAAGTGAATTGAAGTGTAAATTATAATTGATAATCATAGTCAAATTAATTGATTGTATATTAAAACTTTTAGATTTTCTGATCGCATATTAAAATATTGCACTATCTGTGACCTGTGTGTATAATCTAGGCATTTACACTCAAATAAATAGTAGTGGTAATGTCTTTATGTTTTCTGTACAGCCCTAATGTGCCAAATAGTTCTGCTTTAATAAGATTAGGAAAGATTTTTTTTTTTTCAATTTGATATTAATTTACAATTTGTGAGTACGCTTTATATACCTTAAGTAAACATATTTCTATCATAAAGCGTTTCAATATTATTAAACTGAATTGTGGCTTGATGCGGTAATAGTTGAAATCAGGTAAAAATAGTTTGATATGTGAAAAATTTCAATGTGGTGGCGCTTTTAGTATTATTTCAAAACATATCTTGAATTCAACTGAGATAAGACAACTCTACTTAAAAAAATCAAATGAAAAAAAAAATGACTATGCTTCTCAAAGAAAGCCAATACATACAGTAATGTAAATAATTCTCATTATTTCCTCTTTATAGTAAAGAGAACACTGTACTAAGGGCATCTATGTCACCCAGTCTTGTTTCCGTCATTCCGAATGCTGTGGATCCAACTGTCTTCAAACCCGATACGTCCAAGAAGATGAATGACAGAAGTAAGTCAGAGCAAAAAAGAGACAGAGATACAGAGACAAAAAGAGAGAGATGAAGAAAGAGAAAGAGAGGGGGTGAGGTACCTTGTACCTTGAAGAATAATCCCTTTCAGCAGCTCCAAAGCTATCCCGGGATGAAAACATTCTGTGTATCAGTGCGAGGTGCCAAGGTGAAATAAACTGAAATTTCACTTATATACAGTAAAAGTGAGTGTACACCGTGCAAGTAAAATATGCCTCTTGGTTTACAGCATAAGAGACCCAACAGGAGGCTGCATCACACGGATGACTGGCAGTCATCTAAATACAGTATTTAGACAGAGCTGGGTTTGTTTCTATTACAACAGATCCTGGTAGATAGACCAAGATGTAGAGATCTTGGTACATGTAGAGAGACCAAGATATTCAGACATGATTAAATAAAGAGAAAAGTAATGAATGTCAGAGACAATTTTTAAAAAAATTTTGAAGGGAAACCCATTTAAAAAAAAAAAATCATAGTGCAATTGATTATGCAGTTTCCCTCAAAATTAAAGATGGAAATACAGGTGTAGTAGCTGCAAAGTATTTTCATATGACATTCATGTACATTTGTACATTGTAGCTTTGTTTGTCCCTACATCAGAGGTATCGGAAGGCTCTGTGGAGACAAAAGATTGAAGGGGCAAGCGATTGTGATAGCAATGGCTTGCCCCTCCAATCCTTTGTCTCCTCAAAGCCTTCCGATGCCTCTGACCTACATAATATACAGAGATGCCAACACTACGGAATAATTATAACATTAGAAATTAGAATGCGAATAACGCAAATAGTTAGAACACCGAAAACAAATGACTTCTCACTAGAGAAAGCATGAATAATAACATCTTGCTCTGTCATTCAATTTTGAGAATGCATTCAATTCAATAGTTTTCTTTGTTTTAGCTGTTTTAACTATTTGCTTTATTTGCGTTCTAATTTCTAATTTCTAATTATTCCATAGTGTTGGCATCTCTGTAATATATTATAGATATATTGACTGCTTTGAGGGACATGATCGTTTCTAGACTGCTCAAGGGAATCTCCGCATCTGCTATAACCCAAGACCGCAGGTCGCGGGTTATGGCAGATTTGGAGATTCCCGAGAGCAGTCTAGAAACGACCATGTCCCGAAAATAAAAGCAGTCAATATATATTTTGTATGCCGAATCTAAAAACAACAAACGTGGTCTAATTTTGACCTGGAACTAAGTCTAAGTGAAGTCTACGATCTAGATTCTAAAATAACGTTAGATCTAGACTAGCCTAGAACATGTCATGAAAGTTAAGTCAGTTCGAGCCTCTGGCTCTGCAGGCCACAATTGCATGCTCGCCACATGCACAGGCAACACAATTGCATTCTACTTACAGTTAACTGCAAAATGCCGAGGAAGATTAACCTCTAAATCGCTTGTTTAGATCAACATCGTCATCGGAATTCAGGCTTAACGCTCAACTAGAAATCTGGGATCCGTTCTAGCGCGACGAAAGAATTTGTCTACGCTGCGCGTGCGCGCGTTGACGCACAAGCAGCGGAGTTGTCTAAAATTATCGACCAAATCGCGCCGCAAATTATGGTATCTGAAATAAAGCAGCCTTGCACGCACGTACGTAAACAAATGGGGATCGCACTATGCCCACGGGCAAAAAGTACTGTAAAAATGTTCTATTGACCGGTAAAACCGGGAAAAATGACTATGGTGGCCATAGGTCAGATTATGACTGCACTTTCAACCAATCAGAAGACAGGATTATTAAAGATTCTTAAAATGAGGTATATAATACTAATCATGCAATTGTATTGTGCCTTCTATCTATTCTAACTATTCCAAGGCAAAGCGTCATTATCAGAAAGTCATGCTACCAATACATGTACAAGAGCTTTAAAACCTGTAAAATTTCAATATCTGTATAAGGAGTTGTGTTTCAATTAAACATACTGTGCAGTGTTTTACTTCCTCAGAGTGAAGTTACTTTGAATTGTGTCTCACGTTATTGTTTCCCTACATGTAAAAGAAATGTAAAAGGTAAAATTTAAACCTTGCTTACATGTATGCGTTTCTTATTCTTTCAGTCACCATCGTTATTGTGAGTCGTCTGGTGTATAGGAAAGGCATGGACTTACTAGCAGCCATCATTCCTATTATATGTGAAGCACATCCTGATGTAGACTTTCTTATAGGTGAGATTCTTCTCTATTCTACCTCATTACCTAGTATTACTACAGTCCACCCTATGAGGTGCTTGGGATGTTATTAGAAGCCCAAGTATAGTTGTGTTGGAGAAAATTGCATTTTTAAAAAACTTACTCAACTTGTCCTCATATTGTTCCAATGACACATCAATACATGGGCGTGCAATATAACCATGTACCATGCATGTCTTCTCGTGATATGTTATAGTTAGCATAAACATCGTGAGATGTTCATCCAAATGAGGCCATACTTCCTTCACTCTCAATCCAGAACTCTGGGCATGTCAAACCACTGCTGATTGGTATAGCGTGGGTGAATTCTGTGTGTATCAGTCTGTGTATCAATAGCATGTAATTTGCACAAAAACCACTGCACGTTGCACTCTCCCCGGTGTGATCGTGTCTAGGCATGGCCCACCAACAGATCGATTTACACAGTTTTGTTGCTAAATTCAGGTCTTAGAGTGGATTTTGTACACAGAGGTTATGTGAGGTATAAATTCATATTATTCTGCTATGGAAGTAAAACAAACAATCTGTTCTCCCAAAACTATAAATGAGCTTTACGTAAGTAAATACTTTATAATGAAAACTTATAATTGTAGGCATGTAGACACATGTGCAAATGTTTTGAATGAGGACGAGGAAAAATTACCCTTTTTTTGTGATATCTTGTATCTTTGCTTATTTCTGTATTGTAGACGGTACTTGGACCATACCTTGTGATAGACAGGCCAACGATATGGCCACTTAAAGTGAAACTAGTGTTCTGGTCATGACATTGAAATGTAGAAGACACGGTCTAAAAATGATTTGGAGCGGTTGATAACATTTAACCTAAGCATTATTTTGTGCTGTGAGGTTTTGGAATTGCCAAAATAATAAGAAATTAACCCAATTCAGCTTTTGAGTCACATGCACTTACACAGAAATGCATGTATGGGGCAGCACAAAATGTTCAGGACCCAAACATGTCAGCTATGTGGTATACTTTGGATCATATTATGACTATTAGGGCATTTGAAGAGCAATCTTTTCTTGTGGAGCTTTTCATTATGATATTCTCCCCAAATATCATGAAAATAACAGGAAAGCTCACAATAATTTTCTTCATCTTTCCGAAACCTTCCCACTACACTAGATTCCCTTTAACCATGTCACATCTATGATATGAATGAAAAAGTAGAGGTTTTTATCGTGGTACAGTTTGTAAACCAGATGAGAGATGAAGGCTCAACATTCCCAGCAACTTGCCTGTCTGTCTTCACTTTATATGTGATGCATCACATCGAAATCAGACACAAGTTGCCGAGCAAATTCAGCACAGTGTCGAAGAAATCAGCAAAATAATAAAAAATTACTTATTTGGGGGGAAATGTTTTTTGGGTTTTCTGAATTTTCATTGTTTCTTACATGCTCTATTAAAAAAAAATGAGTACAAATGATAAGGGGAAAGCCTTTAAAAATGGATAGTTTTGTTGGAATTTTTTACTCTTTTCTGGCGACTTGTGTCTGATTTCGATATGATGACTCACATATTACAGACCACTCAGAGAATGACACTCAATCTTGGAAGGTGGTGGGATGGTGGGGAGGGAGAGCCTTCCTGCACACGGCCTCTTTTGTGGAATTTTCTCCATTTAGGAAATCTACAGTAGCAGGTCTGCCAAAGTGAGACATAAGACATAATTATCTGTTCAATGCAGCATATGAATATTTTATTGTTACTTTTTGTATACTGCCACTTCTAAGATAGGATAGGATAGGATATAAACATTTGTATAGCGCTCTCAATTACTCATAGTGAGTTTCACAGCGCTTTACACTGTTCAATATACGTGTAAATAAGTATCATAATCATTTATTAAATAATACTGTCTTCAAGTTCTTCTTGAACACCTCCAGTGAAGGGGACAAGCGAACAAATCGTGGTAGTTCGTTCCACAGCCAAGTCCAGCAATCATGAACGCATTGTCTCTGGATTTGCTGTTAGATCGTGGGACTTGTAGAATGGTCCTGTCACTAGATGAACGAAGGCCATGTCTTGCAGACTGGTAAGGAATGATGAGCGAGCTTAAATAGGTAGGAGCCATTCTTTGCAAACATTTAAAGACAATCATCAACATTTTGAACTCAATGCGTTGTCCAATGCGGACCTTGAAGATGAGCTTAGCTGCCCGATTCTGCACCCTCTGAAGATGCTGGATCTGAGAAGAATTGGCACCATAAAGCAAAGAATTACCATAGTCCAATCTAGATGAAATGATCGCTCGAACGGCGTCCACACATGCTTTCCTGTCAATGAAAGGCCTGATACGGGCTAAGTTCGATAGATGGTAATGCAATCGACGACAGAGGTCCGAAATGTGATTGTCCATCTTCAATGCGGAGTCAGACTGCATACCCAAGTTCTTCGCTGTCAAACCTGGTCTGATTGAAATGTCCGAAATGGCAAGAGTGCCATCTTCTATATGCTGGCGAGATCGTGGACTAGAAATAACTAAGAACTCAGTTTTCTCGGGATTGAGCTTCAGCATGTTAGCTTCATTCCACTTCTGCAAATGGTCGATGCAACTCGATAGCATATGAAGGGCTCGATTAACAGACACAATGTTCTTCGGCTCTGCAAAAGCATATAGCGTAACATCAGCATACGAATGGGAGTGCACCCCGCCATACAACCTGATTATATCTGGCAGCGGATGGATATACATGCTGAAAAGTTGCGGGCCAACTACAGACCCTTGCGGCACACCGTAATCCAAGGACTGGGGAGTAGACAGTTCACGTGCTGCTTTGCATCTGCTGAAGCTACGCGAAAGGTAAGAGTCAAACCAGGACTTAGCTGTGCCTTTAATGCAAAACACATTGGATAACCTGTCGAGCAAGATTTCATGGTCCACGGAGTCGAAAGCAGCCGATAGATCCAGCAAGTCAACAAAGGCAACTTTTTTTTATCTATAGCCTGGAGAACATCATTTTTAACCTTTAACAGTGCCGTCTCCGTACTATGATGCTGTCGATACGCGGACTGACAATCTCTGTTCAGGTTATTTGATTCCAAGTGCTCCGACACCTGAGTCATAACTATCTTCTCGATAACTTTGGACAGGAATGGAAGGTTCGAAACTGGACGATAGTTTCCAAGGTTATCCAGATCCAGATTGCTTTTCTTGATTGTGGGTGTCACTATAGCTTCTTTCAGGCATCTTGGAAAGACTCCTGAATTCAGTGACGACTTCACAATGGACATGACATATGGCAAGAACATGTCAATATTCTCCTAACCCCCCACTTCTACCTTACTTTACATGTATGTTAATGTGCTTACAAATGCATACGCTTCACATTTTATTTTATTGATATCATATTTATGATTATATATATGATTTTCTGTTCTTATGTATTCTCTTTAGGAGGAAATGGACCAAAGTGGATTGATCTTGAGGAAGTGAGAGAACGGTTCCAGCTTCAAGAACGAGTCACCATGCTCGGTGCTGTCGAACATTCTAATGTCCAAAATGTAAGAAACATTATTGAAAATGTACCCTTGCATTATAATAATAATAGTATTAATAATAATTTTGTAAAGCGCAACTTTTCTGCCTGAAAAAGGCACTAAAGGCCCACAGAGGCACAATACTTTAGCATAACAACAAACTTCTACAAAATATCAACAACTAATATATCAAAATTTAATGACAATTGTACAGTCCAATAGATTATTTGCATTTCCTTCTTTTTTTTTTCTTATCCAGAATTCAGATTCAATGAACAATGAATTTTTTTTCTAATTTGTTTAAATTGTTCATATGAATATGTAGTATATTATGATGAAGTACAAATAAATTTTGTGAGGTGGAACAATATGCTTTTTCAGTTGTTAAACGGTGACACAACATTTACTTCTGCAACAATAGCATTTATTTTGTCTAACATGTAGGGTTAGGGTTGCAAAAGGGTTGCATGTTTGCTTTAGGGTAGGGTATAGTGTCAAGTCCAGGGTTGAAATTAGTTATTCGATTAGTGTATGGAATTTACAGCGAAGCTATCGTCACTGGGCAAAAGTCTTGGAATAATGTTAAACTTAATTGAGAGAATTGAATCAATAGATTAAAAATGAATTGAATAAATAAATGAACAATTTTGTTATTTATTTTCACAGGTTTTGAACCAAGGTGATATATTCATCAATGCATCTCTCACTGAAGCCTTTTGTATAGCCATTGTGGAAGCAACACTTTGTGGGTATGTTGCTATAGAGATATTGATTTTGCTCATTGTCATGATCAGTTTAATGATTTGAATAATTTATCATACATACTTTGTAAAGTATAGAATTCAAGTTTTTTATTCAATTTTGTGACAAAATTGGGTTTAATTGTGTATTCGGTCGGGAAAACTAAAAGTGATATTTTTATTTGGGCGTAGATTTGATAATGAGTTTGATGATAGTTTGATAATGATTATACATTGTAATTAATTACTTGGAGAACATTTTTTTAATTATTATTTCTTCATATCTTCTACTCCAAAGCGCTTGTAGAGGCTTCATTGTAATTTGCGCTATATAAAAATTGGATTATTATTATTATTATTGCGCTTAATAGGGCTTTCATCTTCCACCTGTGTCGTCTTCAAGACACTAACAGTTTGTTCCCAACAATCATCATCATCATCATCATCTGTACGGGAGTATAGGATGATCCTGTGTAGTCTCCCGGTCGTCTCGCTTGGTACATTAATATAACATAACTGGTGCGTGGGTGGATGTCAGACTATGGCAAAAAATTTTGTTGACCAAAAAGAATCGAGGTTATGTTTGAAGGAGTTGATATTTGTAGCAGTTACTAGTGTTGTTGGTAAACTGTTCCACGACTGAACAACCCGTTTACTGAAAAAGTTGCTTCGAACATTGTCACCATTGACCAGAACCCACATGGCACACGCACTGGTGTCCATGCAAACATAGTACTAGAAAATGTTCACTGCTGACAACAGAGCAATTTGGGTTTCCAGATCCCATGATGGGAAAGAGTTATGTTTTGTGTCTGAGGAGTTTGATAGGTGTACATCCATTATTGATTATGTAAAGCACTTTTAGGCATGTGCTAGAGTTCATTATAAGACTAAGGAGAAAACACTTCAGTTCCTATCTGTTAGTTTTAGAGAACCTGCTGTAGAGTCGAATTCTCATTGACCTGGGGGGCGTTTCATGAAAGGACTTGTCAGACGTTTTATCTGACAAACTGTTATAAGCTACTGAAATGCTTGCATCTGATTGGCTGAGAGCAAATTTGTCAGATAAAATGTCCGACAAGTCTTTTGATGAAATGCCCCCCTGGTCAACAGCTAACATATGACAAGTTGGTGGTGAGGCTGAAGAAGAGATTTAGTCCTCCTGGGAAAGCCAAGATGTATATAGCAGAGCTTCGCCAACATCATCGGGAGCCAAGGAAATGCCCACAGGAGCTTGGCTAAAAGATTAGAAATCTTGTGAGTTTGACGAAAAGATTCAGGATAGGCTTACATGAGGACATTTCCTTGACGCCATCATCATCTGGACATCAGGGAAGGCTTATTTTACGTGCAACCTCACACGCTGGATGGTGCTACAAGAAGCAGCCCTGAATGTGGCACCATGTCACAGCGGAACACTTGAAGCGGTAGAAATCCCACCACAGCAGTCCTGAAGCCTATGGTTAATAGCTTGCGCAGGAGTTGTAACAGGACCTCGCTCAGGCTAAGGCAACCATGGACCGCATGGAGGGACTGAGGATGCAGAGCAGACCTAGATAAGATTGTAGGCAGCGCAGCAACCAGACGACCAACCATGCTTCCACTGCAATGAATGTGGGCATTGTAGTACACATTGTCCATATTCTGAGAGAGGCTATTCAACTCCTCCTGTACAACCCATACCAGGTGATTAGTATGCTACCAACAACTGAACAATTAGGAAAATTCGTAATTTTGACACATTTTGTATTTCAGGGGTATTTTATTAACAGATTTATGGAAAACACCATGTTCATATTTATTCATACCCTAGGGGTACTCAGTCCAATTTATTACTTAATAACCATGATTTTAAAGTTTTTTTTCTCAAAATGACCACCTGAAATAGTTCTTCCAAGTGTCCAGAGCCTTTCTTCAGGTCTTCTGTGGGGTTTGTCCAATGAGACCTTTGTAAAATCTTCAGGCTGACTCAGGTTGTATGGTCTTTGAGCCATCATGTGAGTCTTCACATTCCCAGACACATTTCCTGTGGGATTTTACTGAGTACCCTAGGGTATGAATACTTATGAACATGGTGTTTTTCCATAAATCTGTCAATAAAACACCCCTGGAACACCAAATTTGTCGATAATTCAAATTTTCCTCATTGTTCAGTTGTTGGAGGCATACTAATCACCAGAAAGTTTGACAAAACACATCTAGTCATCAGCATGACTCATAAAACTTAAGAAATGACAGGGGCATGAATACTAATGAGCACAACTTAATAATAACTTGAATGTTAAAGTGCATTGATCAGCTAATATCAATAAATTGTCTTTCTGTGGTGTAATTGGACATTTTCATTTTGCTCCCAGTCTACAGGTTGTTAGTACGCGAGTTGGAGGAGTACCTGAAGTCTTGCCCGAAGACCTCATACTGTTAGTAGAACCAAGTGTGAAAGGTAGGGCCTACTACTCTGTTAAACCTCAAATTGATTTGTTGTCGTTAAAAGTGAATTGGAAGGAATCATGTAAATATGTGCTCATATTTTACTCATTTTGTGCTTTATAAATAGCATATTATTATTATTCAATTCAATTCAATTCAGTTCAATCTTTATTTTGTCCATTTCAGGAAATTTGGCGTGGTCACACATTAATTGCCCATGATACAAAAATAAATACATTAAAAACTGTTAGTACTTATATACATATATGAACACACGTTCAATAAAACTTTAAAAAAAAGGGAGCTACTCAGTCATTTAAATTTGAATTCTACATTGATATTTAAAATACTTAGATAAATGAGCTAAGTGTTTAAATAAATAATTAGGTAAAACTTCGATTACATGGGTATACATAATATAGTTACAGTGATAAGAAAATGACATGAAACCAATTAAAAATGGACATAAAGAAGAATATATTATTTGAGTAATTTCATATTGCACATCAAAAAGAGATAATATATAATGATACCAAAGAAGGGGTAAGGAAGGAAGAAGGCCACGCCCAGTTGTCATGGACGTTCGACACTTGGGCTCACACGCTAAATGATATGACTTTTTGTCACGTCTCACCAGGTATCTTGAGTGGATTAGAGGAAGCCATCGCAAAGAGAAAATCTGGAGACTTCCTTCCTCCTCAGGTCATTTACCAACGCATGGAACAGGTCTACACCTGGCAGAACGTAGCCAAGAGAACAGAGAAAGTAGGTCCATCAAGTTGGGGATTAGGTGGTTTTATATTTATTTTAATTTACAAATTCATAGATGGTTGCCTCCATATCACTGTATTGCTCTTGTGAATTGAATGATGATTAAAAAATCAGCCATTCCCTGTAAAGCCTAAGTCATTTATCACTCAGGGGTCCATACAGGCGGCACAGGCCTAATTACTTCGAAGACCCCAAAAATGTGAGTGCGAGCCAACCCAAAGACAAAATAACTAATTTCAAACGCCAGATTGACGAAAAATGTATAAATTTGATTGGTTTATTGACACCAATTCCCAGGGAAGGAAGACTTGGACATTCCTTTGCACAAATGGGAAAGAACTAGGCTCTTGTTTTGGAACTATATGACGAGGGTGAACGTAGAAGCCATTGTACTGCTTCTTACTCCCTATCCAACAGTGTCTGCGAGAGGGTTTGATTAATTCAAAATCAAGCTGGCTATGCCCATGTTTTGAGACTATCAATGAGAAGATGAGTAAATTGTCTTTAAATTACTACTAGACAATAGTTAGCCCAATTTTCATCCTTTTTGCTTCAAACGTTTTTAAATATAAAATTAACACACGCGTCAACAGGGAAAAAATTAACCATGTGCCACCTACAGCCATGTAAAAACATAACATTTTGGCCATTTTCTTACAAATTGTACTATCAGAAAAATGATCAAAACTTCCCATTTTATGCACAGGAGTGCCATTTGAGTTAGGTTTAACCCTAAAAGGGCCGGGGGGGGGGGGGGGGGGGGGGGGGGGGCCTAATCAGCCCCCCCCTCGACATTTCGCGCGATCATGTCGCTGAAAATTTTTTTCGCGCTCCGCGCATTTCTGACTTTTTTCTCTAACATCTTACGCAACTTTTAAAACTATTTTGAAGAAAATTGAGCTTACGGTTCGGAAGTTGCGCAACATTATGTAATGCAGCGCAGACTCAAAAACCGGAGATTTTCTGTATTTGTGTACAAAACATATGGGAAATGGCTTTTCATGCTAAAATCACATTTCTTTATTTAAAATATGGTTATTAGCCATTATTTTAATTGATATTGCTCTAATCATTAGAGATAAGTGATGACCGGAGTATTCCAAAAAAAAAATCAATGAAATACATAAGTCGAAAAACAAAGAAATACATAAGAAATTCCCAAAACAATAAAATACATAAGAAATTGAATTAGATACCGGGATTTTTTTTGCGTACAATTGTTAGGAATGCTACAAAGAATATTTACATCAAGAATTAGCATTCTAGGACCATTATTTAATGATTTAGAGCAAAAAGTATGATTTCATGCATAAATTAGCATAATTAATTACTATAAATTAAAAAGACATTATTTTGGAAAAATGAACTATACAATCTTGTAGATTACATCGCACACTACTATTGTGCAAATTTTTGCGGCGATCGCGCGATCGGCGGGCGAGATCTGAAGGGGGGGCCTAATCAGCCCCCCCCCCCCGGCTGTGAGATGGCAAAAATAACCCGGCCTTTTTAGGGTTAATATAAAGCTTTATATTAAAATCCAAGTTCCAAATGATTAGATCAATCACAGAACTTCATTTGCTAATTAACAAAATGCCTAGTGTAGTGAAGAGGGAATTCAGTACAATTATTTTACTTGCCCACTTGGAATATTTTATGCCTTGTTCTTTAATCATCACTACATCAACCTTGTGTTCAAACCCTCCCCCCCCCCCTTCATATTAACAGGACCACCTAAATTCTTAAATTGATCATTTTCAAAAAGTGGCTTGAGTGCTTTTTTTTTTTTTTTTTTTTTTTGGCAGCCAACAGATAATGGTATTTTGATGGTATATATGGTACAAAATGTACATTTGATATACAGTGGTGGCCAAAATTATTAGAACACCAAGTAAATTTAAATGATTTTAATAGTTTTCATTCATTTGACCATTTAAATATCTTTAAAATGCCTGGAATGTCTACAAAAGTCGTTATTATACTTTAAAAACTATATAAATAACATAGTCATGCGTTTGGAACTCGCCCCCAAATCGCCTTTTTTGCGTTACGCTACCAATTGTAAAATCTAAAAAATCTTGCCCATATCAGGATCAAAGTGTCATAACGTTAAAAATATCAAGTCTCTCCCTACAAAAGTATATATTTTCTGAAAGGAATTTCATGAGAATGTCAAAAATGTCATTCACAATACGATAGGGTGAAGTAGTAACATGTTCTGTGGGAATTTTTGAATTATTTGTGAGGGGCCCTAAATTTTTAATTTAGAGCCCCCACTTAAGTCCCATTTTCCTCTGACCCTTAATATTTCAACATATTTGAATTGCTCATGAAATTTCCTTCTAGAAAAATATAAATATACAAGGAGTGTCTTTATTTCACGAAAAAATAGTCTTAACCTTCAATGGGCATGGTTATTTTGGTCGTCTCACCACCAAGGGAGGGGGTGAATCCACCCCTTCCCTCATTTCACCAAATTTTCTGAAACTTAGCAGGTATTTGGTATATTAGAATGAATAAGCCTGCTAAGTTTCATACTTCTACTTTAAATACTTTTTGAGCAATCGGCATATGTAGTTTGCACTTTACTTTTTGCATTTGGACTACATGTTTAATACACAAGTCTATGGGGAAGCCAAAAGCGCATAGCGCAACCACTTTTAATGCTGCGCATTACCAGATGGTCGAAACTATATAAATTTGGTATCAAAATATACGTAAGACCCTATGCTAAAAAGTCATGAAAGCTCATGGCACACAAACGATATCTTTAACCTTATTTCGGCAAATGAACTAGGCCGTTGATAATCCCATAGACTTTGTGTAGGTTCAGGTGTTCATAATTTGCCACCACTGTATAGGGAGACTGGGTAATTATGGCCCCTTCACATTTGCTTTTACTACCATTAAATGGAAAGTCCAATAACATTCTAATTATGTAAAAATACAGTGGGTCTATATACCTATAATATACAACGGAAAGTATAAACCTGTGACTTCTCATTTGCATATTAATTAACATTATGTTAAAAACTTTGGGGGCCATAATTACCCCACGGGTTGGGGTATTTATGGCCCCTTTTGTCATGACTGTATGAATTATTATTATGCTAATTAATTATGGAAATGTATAATAAATGTTGTTGGGTATTCCTAATACACTTATCAGCCACCAACAATTATTAAATCGATAATTGGTTCAGCCAAAATTATGAAATTCTACAGTCATAGCAATACAAAAATTTATGTAAATAATCATACAACTTAATGTTAACGCAGATGGGGATCTACGCTTATTCACTGATTATGCATTGGGGGCCATAATTACCCCAAATGACATTATCAATTTGATCCCTCTTTACAGCTCTACTATTGGAGATATTCAGGTGGAAGTTTTTCTGTTGTGTTTGTTAGTTTCTATTGTTTCTATTTCAATAAAAATTTCATCTTAAATGATTCTAATTAATTATATCACACCCCAAATAAAAAAGCAGACTTGCCACTTTCCAACGAACAGAATTGTGATTGCCGTACATTTCAGGCTCCCCATTTCAGGCACAAAATTTGAAGTAAATGGCTTTTTTTTCTCATATGATAGTAGGAAGAGTTTAGCTAGGCATGTGTAAAAAAAATAATTATCATTGTGTAATGCAGCAAGGAATTATAAGCTCTCAAAGACAAAGGGGCCATAGGGGAGACCGGGTATGGAAGTTACACGGGTCAGTTGTTACAGTTCTCAGTGTGCTAAGATGGAACAAGAGAGGATGTGCTAACTGGCATCTATATACAGCCTACACATAGCTGTGATGAACTGCCGGTCGTGAGGTTTCTCCGTTGTTTTATTAAAAAGTAAATCAACAAAAAACATTTTTTACAGTTCAAAGTAAATTTTTGACAAAAATTGAAATTTGTAATAGCTCTTACAACTGAAGGCACATGATGATAGTCTGGTATTGTAAATATAGTACATGTATGTCACTAATATACCCCCTAGCCATGCCCTGTAATTCTGCCTAATGACTGTGCTACAGTTGATTTCTGTGTGTAATATCACCCATGGGGTAGGTTGTTACAACAACCTACCCCATGTTGATGTAACAACTTACCCCAATTACATTACATATGTAAAATTACATTTTGTCTCAATTTTCAGGTGTTAATATTTTTATTTTTCTATTATTACTTTTGTCTATTCTAGAGCTCTACTTGATCTACTGTTAACCATGTCAAGAAACTGGAAAGTTGAAATTAAAGTATGGAATAAGAGATTTACACATTGTCAACTTACCCCGTATGTTTACATATTGTAACAATTGACCCCGTATGGTGTAACAACCTACCCCGTATATGGGGTAGGTTGTTACAAAAAAATGTCTTCACTAATTAAGCTGTAGTTAATTAGTGTTTACATGTTTTCAAGTTTTATATGCCTCAGGTTTTAGCCAACATAATAGGCTAACTACAGACCCAATATGGAGTGCGTGAGTTCTTTCATTAGAATTATCTGGCCCAAAATGTGAATTTTGTAACGTCCATACCCGGTCTCCCCTAATTACCCCAGTCTCCCCTACATATGGTATATATTATGAACAGTTTGATTCCAAAAGGAGCTAAATCCATTTTTGATGAAAATTGAGTTACATTGTAGTGATACCCGACCTGTCTATTAACAAAAGCTGAAACCTAAATTCAGAGAGCAATTATTACAAAATGTACATTGAAATATCACTTTCCCATAGACACCTGTACAAATTTTGCAAACAAATGCCTTTTTCTCCGAAGTGACAAAAGTGGATTTAGCACCTTTTGGAATGAAACTTCTCATATATATATATTTTTCTTTGTTGCATAAATGATACAATGTTCAAAGAATTCAGTGGCATAAATTAGTGTGAAAAAAGATCTTTATTTAGTTAATAATCAGATCACAATCGTAGAGGATGGTTCCTGAAAATGAAAATCTTGATAGTCACACTTCAAGAGCCGCTTTGTCTTTTCAGAAGCTTTATAAATACTTTGACAAATGTGAACCAAAAGTATCTATTGCACTGGGTTGTTTTTTTTTGCAGGTATATGACAGCATAGTGAATGATGCAACTCACAGTCTATCTCAGCGATTTGATTGCTACTACAAGTGTGGACCAGCAGCTGGAAAGTTCTTTGTTCTCCTTGCTGCCATCAACTTTCTTTTCTTTTGGTTCCTGGAATGGTTTTCTCCAAGAAAAGTAAATTTCTTTGTACCTACCATCCAACAAATTTAAAAACTAATTGATTTTCAAAGATAGTAATAAAATGATATTGCAAAAGTTCCAGATTACTTCAAAGAGAATGATAATATAATTTAATACATGTATGATATATCTTCTTGTTGTATTTATCCATTCACTGTCTTTGAATTTATTGATTTTTATTCGATTGATGTAATCATTTTTTTTTTTTTTTTTTGTATCCTTCTGAAATTATATAAATGGTGCACTAGATGACTGCTGTGTATTATATTGATTATAGTTTACATTGTAAATTAATAAAATATATTGTCAGCCTTGTGTGCAACATTGAGGACTACAATCTAACCACACACTCTAGTTGGCTTACCCATCTGTTTAGTGGCTTACTTGCATGTGAGTCAAATTTTCAAATGACGATTGACTTCAAATGAAAAGTCAAAGGATAATGAAATAATTGTAACGTATATGTATTGTTGCCTTATACTTTAAAATGAACTCAAAGAAAATTTGTTGTAAATCATACAAGGTCATGTAATGTCTTACTCTCTTATTTTACCTGAACACCAGAGCGCTTAGAAACACCAGTATGAAGCGCTTTATAAATAAAATTATTATTATTATTATTATTTTATTTCCCTTCTCACATCTTGATAGGACATTGATATGGTACCAGGAATGCCAAAAGCAAAGTCATCTACGATTGGAACTGAATGCCCTTCTGCCATGAATAGAATTATAAATTCTTCTGAAGATACTCCTACCTTGAGTCACAGAGTTACGAGATCCCACACAAGGAGGAAGCAATATGACAAACATTCTGGAAACAAACACAGTTGAAAGGAGGGAAATGCCCTTGTAGAACTAAAAGGGTCTTTCTGCCACTGAAGATTCTGCTTGTAATATGATTCATACAATATTTCAAGTAGAAAAACTGTTAGGAGAGCCCTTCAGGAGACTTGCAGAGCTTATGAAGAGAGCTAGGTAGGCCCTTGGTCTTTCTGCCACTGGTGATTTATCCTGGCTTGAGGCTCAGAGTACAAATTCAAAGGCAACGAGAAAGCAACATGAGGACCGTACAGGAAACGTACAGAGGGCTTAAAGCCAGAACAGTCTATGTCCATTCTCTTAAATCCTCCAAATTTCTGCATATCAATGTACATTTGTCTGTAACAACTGCATATATCCTCACAGGATATTGATCGCCAGAACTGTCTACATCACAGGACATAGACAGTTCTGGCACTCAATATGCATATACAGGAATGTAGTGGACATAACTGAATTTTGCCAAAAATGGACATAAACTGTTCTGGCTTTAAGCCATTATGCAATTGATAGAAGGAGGCTGGATGCCCTTTTGCTATTATATTAACCATAGATCTTTCAGCAACCGAAGATTCTCCTACTTTGAGTCATGGAGTATCAAGCTCACATACAAGAAGAAAGCTACATGTTTGTGAAAACTATTTTTTTTTAAATAGCTAGATGCCTTTTTGCTACCATAATATAGGTTTTCCCAGCCAATTTCATTCATTTATCCTCCGTTTTTATATAATGTGTATTCAAATTTGTGTGTTTGATGCGACAGACTGTCTTTAGTCAAACAATTTTGTGTTCATGCTCTCAAATTTGCTTTTAGACACACAAAATAATGGTTGCAAAGTTCAAATTCGGATATAGTCATTTAATTTCATTCTTTGTGCATTCAAATTAGTGCGAATTTGAGTATACGGAATGAAATGTCGACAGGATAAAGACGTAATTGAATAGTTATTGCTGAATGTATATGTTTATCATGTGAACTAGAATGCGCAAATACGAACTCAATCACAGCAATCGTTAATTTTTATGATTGAATACGATTTGGACTGGCAGCATTTCGATGCATCAGCGTTTTTTTCCGAAAATGAATGGCTCTAATATGCAATTGATTGACAAAACAATGAAATTGACCGGGAAAACCTATAATAACTATCGGTCTTTTGCTAATGAAGATTGTGCTGGTTTGAGTCACACAGTAAAACTATCTCAGACTAAGAGACAGCCATGTGAAAATCATTCTGGAAACATTAACAAAAAAAAGAAAAGAAAAAAAAGTGATCTCATTTAGAAATCCAAAGTGGGTCATATTTATAAATCATATTTCAAGTCAATAATCTTGTTTTTATCATTCCATTTCAGATTGAACTAAGAATGTTTTAATACTGTATTCGCTGTTACTTTCGCGCGATTAATTTTTCGGGCTGAGTGGCCTCAAAGAATGTTCACAGGTTCTTGAATTCGCGCTGCATATTCGTTAGCACGCAATTGAACGCTCGCAATACATGCATAAATAAGCATGCTCATATATTCGCGGGTTTTTTAATTCGCGCCTGACGATCTTTGCGCGAAATCCGAAAATTGATGGACCGCGAATATTTCCATGACTACAGTATGTGATTAACCTGACATGGAAGTATTAACATCACAACTTTTTATTTCTCATGAAAATGATTTTTGGGGGGAGTTTTGGGGAAATCATTTATATCTTATTCCAGGATGATCATTTTCAGAGCAAGAGAGAGAGAGAGAGAGGTATCTAAATGTAGGATATCTTAAATATGCAGACATTTGTATTCTTGATAATATAATACAAGTTCATGTTTCATTTTAAAATAATTACGCAAATCGTAATTCACTCTAGTGACTTTCATTCAAATTTCATGAAATAATGATAGTACATTGTATAGATATATTAATGAATATTTATATATCATTCATATAACTTTTAGGAGGGTGATAGATGTACTTGTACATTTGTGTATTTATCAAAAATGTATGCTTTCAACAGCTCATAAATGTAGTTATGCAATCATGAAAATATTTGAAGTCATTTATATACCTGCTCTTCAATAAAGCTATGATATCAAGTACTTAAGAATATGCAAACCTTTTTTTACAAGTACATTTGTATGTCATAATACTGTGTGTAGAGCTACTTCAAGAATGTATGAAAATCAACTTCACGAGGCTATTTGAAAATGCTACATATGTAGAATCCAGTTTCAAAATCCTGAGCAGTTGAAATGCTTGCTGTTCATAGTACATATTTATTTAATGAATATATTTTGTTCTTTCTTCATGTCCATTGAATATATGCATGAAACTTGCCGTAAGTTTGTACATTTTTTAAATCGTCAGGTTTAATATGTTTCACTTTAATTTTTTTTTCCCTGTGACCTATGACACTCATTTAATGTTATATATGATTTTCTAATGCTATGACATTAATCCATTGCTGTCACCCTTGATGTAAAATATGTGGGATTTGTGGGATTATATTTAAGAGGATGATCTCCACCTTCCAATTATGCCAGTACCTGTTGCACAGAAAATTTGAATTAAAAATGATCATTTATAGGAATATTGATTATGATTTTCTTTTCTTGTACATGTATCACATTGAAATATAAAGTCAAAAACTTCCAATTATGCCAGTACCTGTTGCCCAGAAAATTTGAATTAAAAATGATCATTTATAGGAATATTGATAATGATTTTCTTTTCTTGCACATGTATATCACATTGAAATATAAAGTCAAAAACTTCCAATTATGCAAGTACCTGTTGCCCAGAAAATTTGAATTAAAAATGATCCATTTATAGGAATGTTGATAATGATTTTCTTTTCTTGCACATGTTTATCACATTGAAATATAAAGTCAAAAACTTCCAATTATGCAAGTACCTTTTGCCCAGAAAATTTGAATTAAAAATGATCCATTTATAGGAATGTTGATAATGATTTTCTTTTCTTGCACATGTATATCACATTGAAATATAAAGTCAAAAACTTCCAATTATGCCAGTACCTGTTGCCCAGAAAATTTGAATTAAAAATGATCATTTATAGGAATATTGATAATGATTTTCTTTTCTTGCACATGTTTATCACATTGAAATATAAAGTCAAAACAAATTTGTACAGATATTTTTACAATTTTGGTCTAGGTGTGGAAATTCCTGAGGGCATAATTTCGTGATTTTATGGATGTTTGTTTTAAAAGGAGAATGAAACAATTGGAATAAGTCAAATTGTATAAAACAGAAAATATCAAAGAAATCAATTGATTAAAAGTTGAAAAAAAAATTAAACTGATTCTAGGGTTTCATACTCCTTTAATATATTGAAATGGAAAATTTTGCAAGGATTGACTTGAAATTCTCTAGAATAAAACCCTCATGAAAATTTCAGCTTATACAGTTTTATGTCTTTATGCTTCATCAAAGAGCTTGGATACTATAACACTGGATTTACCTCCAGCGGCTTATGCTAAAGTGTAGCGTTGTTGAAAAATGGAAATAATCGACGAAAAAAAAATAAGGTGTCTTGAAAGCGTCCTACATCAAAGGAAAAGATTCTGAATCGATTTTTGTGAAATTTTAGGAAATGAGCCCAAGTCATGGGCGGATTCAAGTTCTTCCAAGACAAAAGAATTTAGGAGCTGGCATATTGTGTGAGTACAAAGGCCGGCCCCCTGATTCTGTGGACCAGGACCAGGACCAGGACCAGGAATTTCATTGAAATTCGCAATTAAAACAATGTGAACGTGGACCGGGACCAGGAGTGGACCAGGACTAGCACATCACGATTTCTAGTTGCTGGCATTATGTGAGTACTAAGGCCGGCCCCCTGATTCTGTGGACCAGGACCAGGACGAGGAATTTCATTGAAATTCGCAATTTAAACCATGTGAACGTGGACCAGGACCAGGAGTGGACCAGGACTAGCCCATCGCGATTTCTGATTGCTGCCGATAGCCGTAAACAGCATCGACCAAACTTTTCATATGAATTTGTGACCCCCGATTTCTTTCACCTAATTTGACGCTTTTAATCAGCCCGGGTATAGCTGTGCGCATACACAGAACGACTACGCGTACAATGTCCGGTCAGCTGTGCGGTTGAATCTGATTGGCCGGCCGGGATCACGATAGGTAGGCGACTGTTCTATTTAGAGGAAGGGGGTGACACGGCGTTTGGGCTTAGTGGGAGGGACACGTGCGGCGATTTATTGAGACCGTTTATTTATTTTCAGCAGACATTGTTTCTTGTCATTTTCTTGTCAAGGAAAATCTCATCGCTACCTGACTGCGTGATTATTTACGAAAAATCAGTACAAATGTCGCCTCTTTTCTTCTTTTTCTAATTCAATCTCGATACTGCAGTGATCCACAGAATTAGAAAAAAAACCTTGATTTCCCCTGAGCAAGAATGGTACGACCCGTAGCCGGCCTGGCTCGCTATAGCCAAGTTCCCCAAATCAGACGTAGGCATCAATTGGTTTGATCTTTTGAGTAAAAAATGACGGTGCTTTTTTTTCATCGATCCAATAAGAATAATTTATATATCAACATTTTCAGAATGAGCTGAATAACTTAAATCTTTTTCCGTTGGTGAAAAATAGCCCACTCCCGGCAAGAAACTTAATGATAAAGCCGGAAGCATTCAGTCAAAAAAGTTCAATACCATAGAAACTTTGACAAAATTGATGAAATTCAAACAAAAAATGACGGTACGCTGAAAGAGCAAAAAATCGTGATTTTATATCACCATAAACGAAGAAGAGTTACATTTTATAATACTTTTTCCGTTGGTGAACTAGGCCCATCGGGTCAAAAGATATGGTTGAAACAAAAGGAAAATTGTACCGTTTTGCAGCTTTTTATAGCGGCGCGCAGTGTGTTAGAAGGGGTTGACGCTTAAGTGTTAGGGTAAAATCCATATGCATCGTTTTGGAACTATTAGTCACACAATTTTTGACACACACACACACACACACATGCACACTAACCCCACACAAGGGCTTATGCTAAAGTCTCGAGTCCGAAAAATGATAATCATTTCCAAAAATTTCACAAACATCGATCCAGAATCCTTTCCTTTTTTCGTAGGACGCTTTGAAGACACCTTGTTTTTTTTTCGTCGATTATTTCCATTTTTTAACGCGCCGCGCCGCGCCACAACGCAACACTTTAGCATAAGCCCCTCCAGCAGCCGGTGTACCAATGCACAGTGTAAATTCAAGAAACAATTCCTACCAGGTACCCGTATACCTCACATGTGTCAAGTGTGCCAAATGCAGATTGATGTCAAAGAAAATTAGTCAAGTGGCCGGAATGGACAGTCTGTGACAAATTCCCACTTGACTACAAAACCTGCTCGATCAGCGATTGAAACTGCGCCATAGAGAATATATAGCGTTACAAGAGATGCATAGTTATTTTAATGCTATTTTATTGCTGGATAATGTAGTATGAAATTAGTAGATGTAAATTTGAATACCTATGCATTCCAAAGTATGTACTGCTTGACAAGTTTGTATAATTATATCAGATGTGGAATTTGATAATTTAATATGGAAATTGATGGATTATTGAAGATTAAAATCAGACTCTTTTAACTATGACTGTGTATTTGGGTGGTATCTTATGTGGGATAAACCAGTTTTGTCTCGCCTGAACGAAGTTCGGCAGAGACCTATAGTGATCACTTTTCCTGTTGGTCTGTTACGTTTTTAGTTTTTTTTCTCTAACTTGCTCTCATTTCTTTATTTCTGCATCATTTGTGTTCACACTTGGTACAAATGATACTTGGGTAATACCAAATATGTTTTGGTAAGGATGATGAGGTCAAAGGTCATCTAGAGGTCAAAAAGTCAATTGATATGAGGCCATCTGTTACAAAAATGTTTTTGTTTAACTTGCTCTCATTTCTTTATTTCTCCATCAATTGTGTTCACATTAGAGTGCAAAGCTTGAGCGGAAACCATAAAATGGCCCAGAAAGGGAAGAAATTCAAGCAAAATTGGCTCCCCTTTCTCCCAAAATAGTATGCGAGCGCGCGAGCAGAAATTTTGGCTTAAAATAAGAATCTTCCGTCTCATTTGAATAATTCGAGCGCGAACCGTAAGTAGAAATTTATCAGAAATGATATAGTATAAATACGAAAGCAGTTTAAACACTTTTTGCACTCTTTCTAGAAAACATCTTCAATAACATAATGCGAGCAGAATTTTGCCATAAAATGACCAGAAAGACATTGGTTTTAAACATTTATGGTTTCACGTTTTAAGCATATAAAGTAAGTGATTGCGAAGCGCGAGCAGGAAATATTGCAAAACAATGACATATAAAACAAAAAGTTTTAAACGACTTTTGGCGCAAATATTTTTGTCATAAAATAAAACTGGCGAGCGCGAAGCGGGAGCAGGAATTTTCCTATAAAATTATTCGAAACTTTGAGTTCTAATTTTCTTCAATAAATCGAGCGTGAAGCGCGAGCAAAGCTTTGACAGGGAATTACTGAAAAGCAGGATATTTTGAGTAGGCCTACTTTTTTCTCCATCGAACGTCGATCGCGGAGCAAGTGCCAGTTTTCACAAAATAATTATACCTACATGAAAGCAAAACACTTTTAAAGCACTTTTGGCTTAGAATTATTTTGTCCTTAAATGAAACATATAATAGCGATGCATAAACAAATACTTTGGTCAGATGTTTAAGCTCTTTAATATTTTCGCTTTTATTATTATTTTTTTTTTTTTAACTTCTTCATTTAATTTTAAACAATTCGAGAGCGAAGCGCGAGGAAAAATTTGCCTCAAAGTGACCGATAAATGAGAGAAGTTTGAACACATAATCATAATGCGAGCGCGCAGCGCGAGCAGAATTTTTTCAATAATATTATATGACCTGAAAGTTATATGGTATTAAGCATTTTGGCTCCACTTTCCCTCAAATAAACTATTAAAGCGCGAGCAGTAATTTCTGCAAAACAATGACACATAAAGCAAAGAATTTAAAAGCACTCTTGCCTTATTTCTTTTAATAAAAGACGAGGGCGCGAAGCACAACAAAAGTTTCTTCTAAAATGACTTCATTTTCTTTAATAATGCGAGCGCGAAGTTGAAAAGGAGGACATTTTGGGTAGGCCTACTTTGTTCTCAATTTCCCCAGACCCTGAAAATGGACCCTAAATTTTGTTTAGCACACAGTCAAATTTGCACCACTATATATTCGAGAGAAAAAAAAAAGAAAAAAAAAAAAAAACGTACCCTAAAAGGCGTAACACCGTGAAATTTGCGAAGCAGCAATCTCCGTTGAAAACACCCCTATTTTAATGAAAATGGCGATTGAACTTTACAACAACAGAAAAACACCCCTATTACATGCGCGTATTTATTATTTTTTTTTTGGGGGGGGGCTTTCGGGCCGCGGCGCCCCAGGTAGACGCCCAAAGGGCGCCAAAATGACCACAAAGGGACGTCAAATTGACCTAGAGGGCGCCAATATGAGCAAAATGTTACCCAAAAAAAAAAAAAAATATTTTGATCCTAGATAACGCCTGATTTAAAAAGCGTCGACGACGCCGGAAGGCTGAAAACAGACCCTTTTCGACGCTTTTTAGGGACGCGCATGAGTAGCACATCATTATGGTGAGTCAGAGGCGGCGGAAGGATTTGAAAGTGGGGGGGGGGGGTCACAGTGGAAAGGTGCACTTTTTCTTGAAAAAGGGGCACCTTAGATCAGTGGCATAATGAGCAAATTTAGGGATAGGGAGGGCTGGGATTAAAAGTTGTATTTTATAATTACTAGTATGCTGTTCAAATATGTGTGGCTTTGTTTTGGGGGTGGGTTTTTTTTTTTTTTTTTTTTTTTTTCGTTTTTAAGTATTGAAAAAAGTCACTCAACACATTATGTGCACGACATGCGTGTCCCAAAAAGTGTCAAAAAGGGTCTGTTTTCAGCCTTTCGGCGGCGTCGACGCCTTTTCTTAAAATAGGTTTTTGTTTTTTATTTCAATCGCCATTTTCATAAAAATAGGAGTGTTTCAGGGAAATCGCTGTTTTGGGTCAAATTTCACGTGTTTACGCCATTTAATTAGGGTCTGTTTTCCAGTCTGACGTCGAAAGGGGTGCAAATTTGGCTTCATGCTATGAGACGTTTAGGGTCCATTTTCAGGGTACGCCGGGGACACGCATGGTGGCCATTTTGTTTGAGTGACCCCCCCCCCGGGAGCGTGAGCGCAAAATTTTGAGCTATAGTGATTGGAGTTAATTGTGCATTATGATGTATAATTTTGAGCTTCACAAATTGAGTAATTGTGCCCTATTATATACCAATATACCATAATGATTTAATTAGTTGCCGAATTGAAGTTTTGTTTTGGTTAGATAAATTCTGGTATATAGGAACGCTAGAAAAATGAAAAAGCTTAGGACCCATTTTTGCTGCGAAGCTTACTTATCGGAAAATTTGGGGTTTAAAAAAAGAAATTGTGAAAAAAAGTGCACTTTTTAGTACAAATAGTGCCCCTTTTTGCAAAAGAATTGTCAATGCCAATGGGATTTTCAAAGAAGTCTAAAAAGTTTCTTTTATACTATAAAAAAGTGCCCTTATTTTTAGCTTAGAAAAAAGGGCACTTCTTTAGTAACGAAAAGGGGCACTTTGAGGGTGGATGAAAAGTGGGGGGGAGGGGGGGGGGGGGACTGTCCCCCCTGTCCCCTCCGGTTCTTTCTGTGGTGGTACTCGAGTGACCCCCCCCCCCCGGCGCCCCCGCCGCGGCCCGCCCCTAGCCCGGCCCTCAGCTCGAAAGATTTTCACTGCAGACGTGTGACACTTGTGTACGGAGTCTGACCATAGTCGAGGTGGATATATTTCCCGTAAAACCGTGAGAATTGCATAATACTATAAACACGTATTCCAACTAGCAGGTACAGTTATACTCGTCTTAGTATAAAAAATAATTATATATTGATTTTTAAGATGTTATAATACGTTTTTTTGCCCGGCCCGAAATGATTTCCAGGCCTGGCGGGCTGACCCTGTCACTTGGCAGGTACGGTCGGGGAAGTGAAGGCAGAGCGAGCTGACAGGGCCTAGGTCTGACGACGTGACGTGGCCGCTGGCCGCACGGGGTAGTGCAGTGTGCAGAGAGGTGGGGGCGAGACGCAAAATTATTTTTCCCACGAGAGTTCTGGACCCCAGTATGGCCATATCAGTGTAGATTCTAGATCTATATTTAGTATAGGGTTTATTTAGTCGGTCTACGCCTCGTGTGTATTCATGATAAATAATGTGAAGAGTACAATAATGTACTGAGCTGACAAGAAGATAGACCTGGAAGCTCGACTGCTATCCTGCATTCTTCCAGTATTTGCGGTAAAGGTAAAGGTAAATGATAACTCAATGGTCTATATAGATCTAGAATCTAGATCTAGATTTTCTAGGGCCTAGTATTAATTATAACGTTAGATTTCTAATTAATTGTCGACAATTCTGTATCTGTAACAAAGTCAGCTCATCCGGTCTTCTAGTACTAACGTTAGACCGAGGCTGCTCTGTCTTTATTGCGTATCTCTCCGAAGACAGAGAGCTTCCATTGCGTGAGCTGTTCAAAATGCAGCGCTGAATTCTCTGTTAAATTTCCCAAATTTTATGGGAAAAACTTACAGAAACCCCCAAAACTCAACTTCAACAAGACAGTTGGGCTTCAAAAAGGACAATTTCTAGAGAAAATCTACTTCCAGATAAGGTAGACTAACGTTAGACCCTAAGTGCAGGGCTCAACATTAAGGGGCGCCCGGGCGCCCGGGGCGCCTAGATTACCTACCAGGACCCTCAGATCAGAGGAATTATCAAAAAGTAGTTGCCCGAGTTGACCCTCAAAATGTTTTGCCAGCACAGGGAAAATTTGGAATATAACACTAGGTATGTAGGTATTAAAACATTTGAGGACTATTCCAAACACCTAAATGTGATATTAAAACTAATTTCAAGTCAAATATCAGAGCAGAAATGACCCTGATATTTCTTAAAACACCGATCGTTTGTGTCTAGTCCCATGTGTGCTAATTGGTGTAGACTGACATTTTTTTGAAGTTTTTGCTCATAGATTTTAAGGTTAAAATTTGGTCTTGGGTGTCCAGTTTTCAAGGAATGAGCATTAGAAAATATGATCTTGAAACCTCTTACCCCAGTTACATCTGAAATTTAGTTTTCACAATTGGTAAAAAAAGATCGATTTTTTGGTGGCTATGTCTGCACTGTTTGTAGCATGAACTGAGCTGTATTCCTCCCAGAAGTCTTGGGGCAGAATCTGTCAGTGAGAGCCTCTGACAGCAGATGCATTTCGGAACGTCTAAACTTTGAAGGGGCCTACTTTTATCATCTTTAAAAGTGATGCAGTGATTGTCTGATGAAATCAATTATCTTAGCATACTTTGGTGAAATGGTGGATGAATTTTTTTTTATTAAACTAGACCACAGAAAAATTGAATTCCATTGTATCAGAAGTCTAACGTTAATTTACTTTTACACATCAGTCATTGACGTCTTTTCTTAATGTCAATTTTTCATTTCTAAAGAAAATGATTGTCAAGCTTTTAATTTATCGATTTCTTGCATCATCATTAAGTAACGGCATAGATCTACAAAATTGGTGTATGAATTATGAATGGAAAAAAAAGATGAAATAAAGAAAAGTAGCTCCCAGTCCCGAACCCATTTTTCCCCCTCACCAACTCAACCGCCTCCCTCGCTAATAAGAAGGGGAAACTTTGTTGTTTTGTTTATTATCATATTTTTTTTTCGGGCAACCAGATTATTGATTCGGGCTCCCAAATTTGGAAAATTTGGATATTTGGTTGCCCGGCAGGGCAACCAAAAAAAAATGTTAGTGTTGAGCGTTGCTAAGTGGAATAACTTTCATATTCTTATAGATCTATAATATGATCACCGAAAAACACACTCGGCTATGTACACTGCATTTTGAACAGCATGCGCAATGGTAGCTCTCTGTCCGCAGAGGGGATTACGATGAGGACCGAGCAGCCTCGGTCTAATCCGTTCTAGCGCAATTGGTACAGCGACACGTCTGGTCTGTGAGACTGTGAGAAGGTTTCACTCCAGAAATGCATCTTTGCTCAATTTGTTTTTTGTTGTTTATAATAAATGAGGGAAACTTTGAAAAAAATACAAGTCAAAGATTTATAGTCTAGACTAGAGTCTAGATCTAGATCTATGTCAGTAATGTCACAGTCCCTCAAAGCGGAAAATTGAGTCATTCGCCCTGATCTGATATGAACCGGAACTCAATCAAGTTGGAAAAAAAATGAGGTGGGTGGGTACAGTCCACTCATATAGCTACAAGTAGGAGGATGGTCGGGTGTCCAGAAGCTTAGGTTTAACAAAATTCAAGCCATGCTTTTTGTTTTAGGATTAAGCCAAAAATATATATTGAATTGTGTTAAGCATCATCAATTCAGACAATTGCAATAATTTTCTCCACATTATTTTCTCATTTTTTACTCAAAAACTACAAAGACTTTACTTATATCATCATGATCCCCCAGTTCTCCAGCACTGGAGGAATTCAACTAGATTCTAAAGAAGAAGAAGAAGAAGAAGGTAGGTAGGGGGTCCTAAAGCTACGCACTGCAAAATACGCGCTAAAGTGAGTGGAGGCAAAGTATGAAATCGCTTAATACAGACGCTGTAATAGCAAAGTAGATTTTCATTTCCCAGCTCAAAACCGCTTATTTTTACGGCTAAAAATAGAAGCAAGGTGTAAAAAGGTAAATAAATTTTCAGCTATATTAACAATTCCATAATATATCGTGAAAAAGTGGAAGAAAACACATAATTATAAGTGAAAATCAAACTTCAAAGTGAGTGCGTAGAATTAGGACCCACTCCGTTCAAACAACAGTGAATGAGAGGCTCTCGATCTCGCGGCGATTTTCGTTATTTCCATTAGTTTTATACCATGTTTTTTGCATCAGGACAATCCTTAGAAAATGTAGCAAAACATGGTATTCAAATAATATTGTAAAATAGTATAGCATTAACACACGCCCGAGCGTGCGTTAGCGGTGAATACAGTGCACCGCGAGATAGCTTTGGATAGGGGTCGCGCTGCAAAGAGCCGCAGGCGAGTGTGCAGCGGTGCCCCATCCGAAGCATCGAGCGATCACTGCATTTACGTGTAATCCCACAATACAGGGAAGTGTGTTAACGCTTTTATAAAATTGCGACATTTTGCTAGCTCTAGTAGATCTGAGTTACTTACCAAAAAAAATTCCAAGGGATTATCCCTTTAAATTTTTTGGTAAGTAGCTCAAGATCTACATCACGATCGTCATCCAAGAAAGTAAACAAGACACGGAAAAGACCCGGATGTATGTGTTATCACTTTTTTTTTGCGCAGCAAAATGCACTCTGGTGCTTTGCATTGAAAATACAGCATGCACACGTGACGCGTTTTGACCAACCACGATGCGTAAAATCACAGAGCCATTTTATAATGAAGTTTTTTACTTATAAACCGTGACAAACTAAGGGCGTAGCTTTTGGTCCACCCTACTTGTAACGTTAGATTCTAGATCTAGACCACTTATGTAGCATGATGTCAATACTTTAGTGTTGACCTCGTAGACCAAACTGCCATATTTTGGGAGAAATTTTGCAACCTGGTCAATTTTTCTCTTTTTGTAAGGTGTTTCTCCTTTTTGCAATAGCTTTCAACTCCAAAATTAAATAGTCAAGTAGATCTAGTATATATTATAAGACACATTGAATCTATCTGTTGGATAAATTTCAAAACAAAATCATGAAAAAAAAAAAAAACACTGATTTTTTTCCCTTCCCCGCCAAAAAACCTTTTGGGGAAATTGTCAGAAATTGGACTGAAAAAAACCCTTTCATCCAAGAAGAGAGAAAGAAAATTAAGAACATCAGAGATAGTGAAAGGAACATCCAAACACTCAGTTACTATCTGTAAATATGATTAAAATGGAGTGTCCAGACACCCAGTAACTGGGTATATGAGGTCAGCCTACCTTTATGTAGATCTAGGGTCTTTTCTAATCTGATTTTATATTTTCCAAATTTTTGGGCGCTAATAACGTAAATGGTTGCTTTATGTATCCATTGTTATGAGCTTTTGTGCGCACCGTTTTACCGCCAGCGCAATAAGTCAAAACCGTAGAATCGTTACTCTCCCCATTTAGAAGAATCTACACTGTATTTAACACAGGCTTCCCCCTACAAAAAGCGATGGTTTATTGTACATATGTACAATATAACAAATTGAATGGAGATCACATGGTACTTCTCTAGCCAATCACAACTTGTATTTTTCTACCACTAAATTAACAGACTCTTCTTAGGAACATCAAATCCAATGGACGTGCGAGCTACTATGCACACTGCTTGCAGATTAATTGTAAAGGTTTTTGGATACTGACTGTAGTGCATAAAGGTTTTTGGATGTACTGACTGTAGTGCATAAAGGTTTTTAGATACTGACTGTAGTGCGTAAAGGTTTTTGGATACTGACTGTAGTGCATAAAGGTTTTAAGATACTGACTGTAGTGCATAAAGGTTTTTGGATACTGACTGTAGTGCATTTAAGGTTTTTAGATACTGACTGTAGTGCATAAAGGTTTTTGGATACTGACTGTAGTGCATAAAGGTTTTTAGATATTGACTGTAGTGCATAAAGGTTTTTAGATACTGACTAGTGCATGAAGGTTTTTAGATACTGACTGTAGTGCATAAAGGTTTTTGGATACTGACTGTAGTGCATAAAGGTTTTTAGATACTGACTGTAGTGCATAAAGGTTTTTAGATACTGACTGTAGTGCATGAAGGTTTTTAGATACTGACTGTAGTGCATAAAGGTTTTTGGATACTGACTGTAGTGCATAAAGGTTTTTGGATACTGACTGTAGTGCATAAAGGTTTTTGGATACTGACTGTAGTGCACTTATTGCATAGGGATGTGGCAGTATTGATTGGAAAGGCATCACTGGTTCATAACAGGTCATTTTCATTTTGTTTAAAAATAGAGGAGAGTGAGGATGGGAGAGAGTTCTACAGAATAGAGCTCTTTATTTTTTTACAAATTGAAAAAACAAAATAAATCTAATTATCTAATTTTCAAATGATAGGCATTCAGCTACAGTGCCTGAGATCAATGTCACAGTTGATTGCAATCAAATGACATCATCTCCATTCACTTTGTGTACAACTACACTCAATCGATTGCAATCAGCTGTGACATTGATCTCAGGCTGTACTGTGCATACATTTACAAATTAAAGGGATGAAGTAACATTGAATGAGAATTCAAATGGTAATTTATTGAAATAGCTCATTTTTGCCAACATGATTATAAACATAATAGGTTAGTATGGAATCCCTTGAAATGTACAAGCCAATTGCTTGCTTTACTTTACTATCCACATATCTACAATTTTATATCCTGATATTCAAAACCGCTCCCAGACGTTTTTAAACCGTATCCTTTCGCCACGGCTCTGAATGTAGAACGTATTTTGGGTTACTATGTCCCAAACACTCGGCCCACCTGGGCAGGAGACCACTGATACTCGTGATAGAGCGGTGGTGATTTGATCGCGCAAGGCCATAATCCTACCTTTGTTCACTGTTTAAAATGACTTCCATTTGCTCTGAAGTTTTCAGTAGTTTGTTTTTACAGTCCCTCTTGGACTTGTTTCGGGAAGTAATACTGAATCCCTTAAAAAAATGAAAAGGATTCAATATTTTGATTTTTAACTTAAATACTTGATAGTTCTGAGGTGTTTACTTTTGACAATTATGCTACATTGTCATTTGTAACGAAAGGCAGAAGTTTGTAAACAAAAAAGATAGAATAAAAAAAATAAGAAAAAGAAAATTGTTCATTGAAATGTAACTTGCACTAATTAAACATTTTTTTTGGACATACATGTCCCAGAACAGTTGCAAAATACAAATATAGTAGTTGTCTTCATGTACCTCAATTTAAATAAACATAGATGTGATGAATTGTGTGCCATTCTCACATAAATTTCTTCTGTACATTTTCTTTAATATCATTCTACGTTGGATGGTTCATTGTAAAATCAATTTCAGTGGGTTCAAGAACAATGATCTAAAACAGGATGTTGATAATGAACTTGATTTCGTACTTCTCTTTCAGATGATCATGCAAAGGATACTAGTGTGTTAGTATGGAGGATCTGGATATTAAGGACAAAAGACAACGTCTGCAGAGACATGCACCCAGTACAGCACCCATACCGGTAAGAATGCACCTCTCTTTTTGAACACAATCATTCTTTAAGTATTCATTCATAAAAAAATATAGCAGCACTCAAAACTGACTTTCATTACTACAGCCCCCCCCCAAAAAAAAAAAAAAAAAAAAAAAAAAAGAAAAAGAAAAAAGTTTTAACAGAGGACCTAATACTTTTCCATTTCATCTTTCCATTGTACATTACTACAGTCAACTTTGCCTAAGTCAAACTTACATTTAAGTCAAATAATAGTCAAAGGTTTTTTCAAGTCATCTTCTCTATATTCTGTTGCTTAATTACCCCTTTAAAGTCAAAAGTCATAGGTTTTTTCAGTCCCATCAGATTCAACTTTATAGGCAAGATTGGTTGTACTTTCTGTCAACAAAATGGTCTTAACCACTTTTTGTCAGTTTACAGCTCCTTTAAATATCAATGCTGCATCCTTGTAGAAATCATGGTTGGACAGTGCTTACAATGTCTGAGAGGTAATGCCTCTTGACTGAAATCTAGTTTGTGGTACATGTACGTACATGTAGGCCCGAAACCTAATTTAATAAGCCTACCCCTTTTTATTTGATTTCTTTTGAACAGAAATATGCCACCATTTGAAATGCTATGAATCATTATCAGCTTGAGATATGCTAGAAAGAAAAATGTCTGTTAATATTATGAAAGAACCAATAATTGATCAGAGTTTTCATTCCAGCACGTTACACCTTCTTGTGTATACAACAGATTGGTTCATAATATTGTGCAGAGTAATCAATAAAGTTTGCACTGCACGTACATGTACATGTATGTTT
Organism: Paracentrotus lividus; assembly: GCA_940671915.1. NCBI lineage: Eukaryota > Metazoa > Echinodermata > Echinoidea > Camarodonta > Echinidae > Paracentrotus > Paracentrotus lividus. The sequence continues at coordinate 6,815,287 of CALNVZ010002974.1, forward strand.
AAGGTTATCACCCTTCGCTTGTTTTTAAAGGTAAAGATGATAAGAAAAGATGTCCTTGCCCTTTATGCTTGATAGATTTCTGAGTCGCTTTAAATAAATTCCAGGGTCAAGCCTCTGTGGCCATAAAGTGCACTTCACTTTGTAGAGGAGCAAGGGTTTACATACATTTAAATGAGGATTTCAATATACTTTGTAGATTTTCTTGATAGAATGGACACTGCTCTGTTTGTTCAAATTTTAGATGTATACATGTAGTACATGAACTTCCTTTTTTTCTTCACCTTATACTCTTTTCCCTACAATGATAACTATAACTTAATCATTAACTTACAAAATAAATGCTATTATTTGTATTTTCATAACTAATTTTTTTTTTTTTATGCTGATGTTTTTAGTTTCATTACATGTAATATGTGTTGAAAAATTGTAGAAGAAAAAAAAGCAGACACATTGTGAGAGGACAGGAGTAATTGTGGCCCCCCTTTTCACTTTATCAACTGCTACATCACATAGAAAGCTGACACTTTTTGTCATATTCAGCTTTTGATTCTCAAAAAAAATTTGTATCATTGTTACCATGATTACCTCCCATTTTCACACTAGGCAATGCTGCACCAGCTCAGGCATTTTTGCGCTTGCGCTAAATTTTCCCATCATTGACCTGACCCTTTAAAAGAACAAACAAGTGTGAAATGTATTGAGCAACTGGTACAATGTAATTACTGCCTGCGTATACACGCACAGGTGTATGATGGGATCGGGCTTATTTCGAGCTAGTGCTGAACCACACAATTTGGCGCGCGCTATTTCGTACCAAAATCACAAACCAGCTGGAGTTTTTGTAAGAAGCCCAAGATTACTCTGGCTGGAAATTCATCCAATTTAGCAAGCTATTTGAGAGAAAGGCTTGATCTTCCCTGATCGGGGAAATTCATTGGATCACAAGTAGCGCGTAATTAGCTTGAGCTTGTGCAGCATCGCATACTGTCCTCTCTACATGTTATTCACTGCTGTTATGTGTACATGGAATGCAGGACTATTGACACAACCTGGATGGGTCAATACAGCGAGAGAATCTAAACCATTACTCAGGGCATAAGATTGAAATAGACGCCTGACATTTATTCCATTATGCAAATTAATCCTAGTAATGTCAATAAGGCTTAAAGAGAAGATGGAGTTCTGATATGCAATTCATTTGTGGACATTGCGTCAGCCCTTAGTACATGTCCATACTTTGAATTTAATACCAAATTTTGCCTTGCTGGTAATCATACATCAATCACAAGTTGACTTGAAGTTGAAGGAAAAAAAGAATAATCGATTCAACAGACAACAGATCTCATCTTTTTAATATTTATCTCTTCTTTTTTAAACTTTATACCAAAAAAAAAAAAAATCAAATTGTTTTTCTGATTTTCAATCAATTACATTTTACAGGGAAAAGAAAACTGACTATACCCCTTTAAAATAGTACATATTAGAATGCGTAGACAATAGTAGAGTAAATATGCCCTTTCAACCTCATTCACGAAAAGCAAGAATAACCAAGCAACCAGCTACATGTAGGACTAGTATAAGTCTCAATCAACTTCCATGGATTTCTCAATTATTCTGCGCATGGGATCGTTTAAAGGTGAAGTTTACACTATTAAAAAGTCGTTGAAAAAGAGATAGATTGTTCTAATACATGTACTTGTACATGTAGATATGTTCCCCCTCCCCCCTTTTTTTTTTCTTTATTTCTCCATCATTTGTGTTGACACTTGATACAAATGATTCTTTGGTAATACCACATGTGTGTTAACGAGGCTGATGAGATCAAAGGTCATATCGGGGTCAAAAGGTCAACTGAAAGGTAAACTTTTCTCTAACTTTTTGTTTAGTTTATTTCTCCGTCAATTGTGTTCACACTTAATGTTACAAATGATTCTTGGGTTATACCACATGTGTGTTGATGAGGATGATGAGATTAAAGGTCATAAAGGGTCAAAAGGTCAACTTAAAGGTCAACTTTTCTTAAACTTCTTGTTTTCTTTATTTCTCCATCAATTGTGTTCACACTTGGTACAAATGATTCTTGGGTAATATCACTAGTGTGTTGATGAGGTCAAAGGTCATCTAGGGGTCAAAAGGTCATATTGCCTGTTTTATTGATAGCGAAATCAGGCAAGACTCATGTTCGCGAACCACCTCGTTTTGTGTAGGCCTACATTGTACAACTCCACCTGGATCTGCCACTTCTTCAATGAAAATCGCTACTTCTTCAATGAAAATCGCTTCTTTCGCAATCAAACCCATAATTGTGTTTTTGTGTTTACTTTAAACAAAAGGAATCTTAGAATACTGTAAGAAGAAAGTGCTAAATATCTAGGTAAGTTCATAAAAACTCCATTTTATCCACCACTCTCACTTTCATCCAATGGAATGCAACCTGCTTTATAAAATACTCTCATTTCATTCCTGCTTGAAATATGTATACTTGCATGATTATGTACATGTACATTGTAGCTCAATATATTTAACACACACATTTAGCTGATTATTAAAGGGAAACTCTGGACCCAAAATAAGTTGCTTTTTTAAAAAGCAGAAAAATTAGGAAAACAATTAAAAAGTTTGAAGAAAATCAGAGAAATAATAAGAAAGTTATGAATATCTTTACGATGCACAAAAACTTGATCGCTATACCAAATTGGCAACACTGCCACAAAGCTGTGATGTCAGAGGGGCACAACTTTCCATATATTTTCTATGGTTTTATGATATATTTTCACTTTATTTGTTAAGAAACTGTTTTCCTCATAATTTTGTTCAAGATATATATTGATGGCAATATGCTATTGCATGCTATACATGTACATATATTGTAAAATCAGCACCCCATCTAGAAATACAAAAAACAAAGATTTTAAGTGGTTTTCAGTATAGAAAAAAAAGATAGTCATGAATGTTGAATTTCATGAAAAATATCACTTTTCTTTTGAAATGTCAATATGATTCTCATTTTATCAAAGGGTCATTCCATGCCAATTCACCCAATGGGTTACACCCTACCATCTCAGAATTTGCTCAAATTTGGTACACATCAAGTTTAACATTACCTTCCCATGAAACAAAAAAAATTAGCGTAAACGGTCTGTCGGTTTCCGAGCTATGGCCCGCCCTTTTTGATTCGTTTGGCAAAAATGGGTGTGACTTTCATTTCAACGGCACAATGCGCCTGAACTGGTTGACCAATTTTTGTGAAACCGGTACCATTCAAAAAGGAAATTCAAAGAGGAATTCAAAAATAGTATCAAAAATATTATTGGAGCAATTTAAAGTGCTATGACCTTTGACCTTTCCTTTAACCTTGATTTTGACCCCAGACGAATAATTTTTTTACTTGATTTTTATGTATGTTAATTGTCGTATATATTAACATAACATGTAAATATCTAGGATGATATTTTATTTCTTCACCTTTAAAAACTCTTTTTAATGTAATTTACAAAGTTACTGTTTACTCCCACATACTGATATTTGTGTTGGTAATGTGTGTACAAGTCTCCAATGTTATAGGCTTACTTGAATACTTCCAAACTGAAGTTAAATTACATTCAATTAAAACAGGAAACTAAACATTTCAGGTAATAAAGGAAACATTAACACAAATGATAATGTATACATGTACGTAGACTCCATTTGCTTATGAATAGAGACATTTGTTTAGCCCTTTTTGATTGGGGTGCAATAGGTATACATACAAATCATCAGAAATCTGGCGGTTTTGACAGAAACAAAGTGCTTCCTACATGTATTCAGCTCTACTGTCCCAACTGTACATCCTTGAGATCTTTGATGCATCAGCAACAGATAGGGAATACATTATGGCATTTGATTGTAATGTTACTTCAGTTTGAAAGTATTCATGTATAATGGAGTCTTGTACACACATTACCAACACAAATATCAGTATGTGGGGGTAACAGTAAATTTGTAAATTACATTAAAAAGAGTTTTTAAGGTGAAGAAATAAAATATCATCCTAGATATTTACATGTTATGTTAATATTATACTGCAATTAACATACATAAAATCAAGTAAAAATATAATTCGTCTGGGGGTCAAAATCAAGGTTAAAGGAAAGGTCAAAGGTCATAGCACTTTAAATTGCTCCAATAATTTTTTTGATACCATTTTTGAATTCCTCTTTGAATTTCCTTTTGAATGGTACCAGTTTCACAAAAATTGGTCACCAGTTCAGGCGCATTGTGCCGTTGAAATGGAAGGTCACACCCATTTTTGCCAAAACGAATCAAAAAGGGGCCATAGCTCGGAAACCGACGGACCGTTTACGTTAATTTTTTTTGTTTCATGGGAAGGTAATGTAAACTTGATGTGTACCAAATTTGAGCAAATTCTGAGACGGAAGGGTGCAAAATTGCACTTTCATTGGGTGAATTGGCATGGAATGACCCCAAAATACATAGGTGCAATAACATATTGCCATCAATATATATTGGCAAAAGTTATGAGGAAAACAGTTTCTTAACGAATAAAGTGAAAATTTATCATAACACCATAATTATACATGTACATGTAGAAAATGCATGGAAAGTTGTACCCCTGTGACATCACAGTTGTTGCCAATTTGGTATAGCGATCAATTTTTTGTGCATCGTAAAGATATTCATAACTTCCTTATTTTTAGTCCGATTTTCTTCAAACTTGTTTAAATCTGTTTTTATAATTTTTCTGCTTCTTATAAAAGCAACTTATTTTGGCTCCAGAGCTTCCCTTTAAAACCATTCATCTCCATGAATGCAGCACTTGCATGATTTGTCTTTATCTATTATCTGACATATCATAATATACAATTTAGCTTATTATTAAAACCATTAATCACTGTCAATGCAATATTCATAAACTGTTAATCATACATGTTTTCTGCTGCCTTCCATTTTTCTCAATAGACAAAAAAAAAAAAAAAAAAAAAAAATGTCTACACCATTGAATCATGTAGCTTTAACAATGAGAGAGCTCATATCATGGTCACAATTAACCATTTGCTTCCTGCAGCCTGCATCAGGCTCTCCCATTCCTTGCCTTTCGTCATGGTCCACAGTGGTTGTGACCCTGGCTTAACATTATTAAAGTTGGCTGATAAATAGGAAATGCAAAAAGAGTTCAGAAATAAATCAGATAACAATATACATATAGTTGCCAATGATGTACGTACTTTGTAAATTATATTATAGAAAATATTTCATTGGCATTGTGTTTCTTTGCCCCTTTCTCCCCCTCTCCCTTCTCATTAAAAGAAAAGACCATTTTATCCAACAGCTTGTCCTCCCATAAAATTACCTCTGTTCTACTATAAAGGATTTACATGTAGACCAAATCTAAAATCTAAAAAGAAAAAAAGAAAAGATTTTTGCTTATTATATCAAAATAAATTATGTGAATGGTGTTAAACTTCTAGTTTGACCTCACATATCAACGTTGCATTGCCAATGGATCTCTATCATGAGTGAATCCAACAGATTTTGCTGACACTTTCAAAGTACAGGTGTATCTTAAATTCATTCAATTCCCTTTAACTTAATGTCTGAAAGCAGCACTTTTCATGCCTTCATGCTAAACATCATACATTGTAGGCTGTACAGCCCTCTTCACAGTTTCAATTTAGAATGCAAATTACATTTCAATCCATTTGGGGCCCCATCATTCGTTTCATAGTATCTGGTACAGCGCTGAGGAACAGACAGTAATGGAAATTATATTTCATTAACTGTCGTAATTTATTGGCTCTTTTCAATGTGAATAATGCACTATACATCAAAGATAATTATTACAATGTAGAGTGCTGACATATACTTTGAAATGTACTTTTGTGTATTATTGTCTAGATGAATGAGTATGCATGATCTTGCTTTTTGTCTGTTTTTAGATAATAAAATTTGTTGTGCGCTCAGCAGAAGGGCTCAAACACAAATTTTGTCCAATTATTGATCTTATAATACATGTGATAAAATAAGTGTACATGTATCTATCTCAAATTAAACTGTAACATTATAATAATGACATAATCCTGGGATCATGTATCATGAATTTTTATATGCAAGGAAAAGATTCCAGTATGTATGTCTTGAATTTCTGTTTGTGTCCTTCTGCCAGGAATATAGTGAAATGTTATTGAATACAAAAACAGGAGTTCTCTTGTGTGAGTCTGTTGATCTGTGAAAATGTACTTGTACCTGTTTTCCATCATTTATTATACAGTGCATCCCAAAAAGAACTATACACTTTTGAATAGGCTACCAAATTAAAAATATATGATTCTTGGGGAAAAGGTTTAGATGTACCATGGATATATATCTCTCTTATATATCCATGGATGTACACTGTATATAAAGCTCATATCCTCAACTATTATTATGACACAAAAAAATTCTGAAAATAACGCATTCTTCAGTGAGCAATGCCCACTTTTATGAAGGACACAAAAAATAGCCTGCGCAGGAATTCACTATTCATTTACCACCTGGGTATGGCATGCCAAGAAGGATTCAAAGAAAATAATGGAATGAATCAGCTCACAAAGTAAAAGATGTAACAAAAGTCAGAAATAAACAATCAATATTTAATATGCGAAGTGTAGTTTTTCACCATTTTGTTTTCATATCATTGATTTTTGCTCTGACTTCAGTTTATTTTTGTCTTTGTTTGCTGATTTATTCCATTATTACTTTAATCCTTCTTGGCATGCCATACCCAGGGGATAAATGAATAGCGAATTCCTGCGCAGGATGTTTTTTGTGTCCATCATAAAAGTGGGCATTGCTCACTGAAGAATGCGTTATTTTTGGAATTTTTTGTGTCATAATGATAGTTGATGATTTCTCAAAGAATCATATACATGTATTTTTAATTTGGTAGCCGTGTCAAAAGTATATAGTTCTTTTTGGGACGCACTGTAGTGAAATGTTATTTAACTACCAAAACAGGAGTTCTCTTGTGTGAGTCTGTTGATCTGTGAAAATGTATTTGTACCTGTTTTCTATCATTTATTATATGGTTTGCCCTAACTTGTGCATGACTGATGATTTTGAATTATGACAATACCTACATCACACAATCAAAAAGAATCATGAGACATATTGATGTAAGAACTTAAATATTGGTTTTGTTCTTATGATAAAAACATGGCATTAAAGGGCCTATAGACCTCACTGGTGGAGATGTACAACTGCCACGATTGAATTTGCTGAGACTCAGGAGACAAAGTAAAAAGTCACTGCAACATCTATAGTAAAGGTGACACCCGTTTTGGCCAGAATAAGTCATCGCAACGTCTTCATTGGTCTTCAAGACATCATGGCAACATGTTTCATATTCATTCTGTGGTAGACAAAATTAGCCGCCACGATTGGGAAAAGTTTTAAAAACAAACATATTTTGATCTCCTACTACTCCCAGGAGAGTCGCTAATGAGCTCATGAGCTGCGGGAAAATTGAACATGCGTGAATCTATGAATTTTCTGTTTTGGAGACGTCTCTGAGTGTCCGAGTGGCAGAGATGTCTCTGCGAAGTGAGATACCACCATAACCAGGCTGGGCTCTATTGGCTGTTCTGTGGCTGGGGG
>CALNVZ010002974.1:6822933-6916168 GCA_940671915.1 Paracentrotus lividus
GGGGGGGGGGGGGGGTTGGAACAACCCCCCTGAGATCTTAGTCGTCAATCATGCAAGCGCCAGGAAAATTTGCACAATGGTAGTGTGCTGTGATATCTGGAAGACTGTATCATTAATTTTTCTGAAATGATAATTTCTCAATTGAATATGCTAATTTATGCATCAATTATACTTTTTGCTCTAAATAAAGCTCCTAGAATGCTAATATTTTGTATAAATATTCTTTGTAGCATTCCTAACAGTTTCCACCACCCCCCCAAAAAATGGTATTTAGATAAATTTCTTATGTATTTGTTTTAAAATTTCTTGTGTATTTGTTTGTTTGTTTTTGCAAATCTATTGCATTGAAACATAATTATGTTAAAATAAATTAGTACAAGCCAATGACAAGGAAAATAATCATATATTTGTAAAAGGTGAGAAAACTACATTTGCTTTGACTTTGTACATGTACATAAAATCAGGTTTTGAGCCATTTTTAGGTCTGACGGACATGTTTAAAAGGCCATGCAGCATCATAATGGTAGGGCCTATGCTCTATTTTTGTAGAAGATGCGCAAGACTTGAAAGTAAAAAGTCAGTGGGCGACATGGTCAAGAATTTTGCGCAACGGTATGGTCGCGGAAAATGTGAAGGAGTTTGAGTTTTGCAAAAGAGACTAGACTAATTATTCAACCTTAAAACTATAACCAAGCTTTATGTAAGTTTAATTTCATCATAATATTCCACATGTGACTTTGTAGTGTATGAATATTGTAATGTTGTACATGTATGCTGTTTAGAGAAAGAAAACAAACATAACAGGTACATTTCTTGTTTTGATTTTAAAAACGTAAATTATGGAATTGCCTCTATAATTTTATTTTGGATATTTTGTATTAGACAGACCATGTACATAATGAGATACGATATCTTGTTCAGTCCTCCCCTGCTCTACCCCTTCATACCCTGATGCACATGATCAGTGAGCGTGACACTTAATAATCAGCTGGTATTTGGATTATTCACCAAATATCTTGCAAAACTCAAATGACCTTTATGCGTTGACAATGAAGGTATTTTATTACATACATGTACAGGTACATGTACATACATGTACAGGTACATATACATGTAGGGGAGACCAAGGACAATTGTAACACTTTTTTCCAAATTTGACTTATCAACTTTATTATAACTAAATACTTGCTTAAAACTAAGTAAAATGAAATTTGGATATCTTAGCTCGACATATGAATAGGTTTGGGTTAAGTAAAACTATTTATGTTGAAGCCATTATCATTTCAAAACAAGAGGTTGAGTGTTACAATTGCCCCTAAACCAGGGGCAATTGTAACCCGCGATGGGGCAATTGTAACACATGAAATTGTAACATTTTGCTTTTCTTTATCAAAGCTATGCACTTGACGGATCCAAGATTTAAACAACATTAACCACATAAACTAATTATTATAAAACTTGGCAATGCTTGACTCAAGTTACATTATATTTTCCATATATACATGGCATGGGATTATTGCAGAAGTTTACATGCTCTGTACGGGCGATGACAGCGCGCTGAATTGTCCCGGGGCTAGGTACGGGGCAAAAGTATAAATTTACTAAACGGCATTGTTACTATTGCCCCTGTGGTGGGCGACCATATTTGGAGAGATTTTTTCTATCTTGGCTCAGATATTCATCGTTGAAACTTTAGCAAAATACAGGCCTAAGAATATAATTTCTAAATGAATAAAAATGACAGCCATAGCTCAACCACATTTTTGTCCAGAAGAAAAACATTGGGTATTGTGAGATATTACTTTCCTGCTCAAAAAACTATTTTTTTGCTGTAAAAAGTTCAAATAACTGTTAAAACTGTTTAAACTCAAACAGCATGTGGAGCGATGAAATGTACATACTCTGTACACAGGTTAAGGTTTTAGCGTGTTTCTGCTAGGAATGGGAGCCTCTGTTACAATTGCACTGTGTTACATTTGGTCATATTCAAATGTTAGTGACACGACAATTGGAGAGACAAAAGGGTGCCTATCTCCGCACTCATAGCTTATGGATCATGACCGCCATATTATGTATAATGTAGGACTGGCATGTGTCATTATCACTTGGATTTGAATTTTACAATTGGTCCTGGAAATCATCATTAAAAAACGGTGCGTGAGTGACACATTTTGGACGTGGGTTTCTGACCATTATTGGTAATGGTTGGATTTGTGCCCAAGTAGATCTCCATGGGTATCATAAGTGCTGGTATATGTACATGAATAGTCTACCTCTCTGAGATTTATGGTCCTTATCAATCATTCCCTCTCTGTGGAGCACAGCGCCACATTAAAATTTCAGCCTCATGGCCACTTTAGTTCAAATGAATATATGTATTAGCTTGACAATTTCAAGCAAAAGTGGACATGGAACTGAAGCTTTAATGTGGTGCTGTGCCTTTGTAAACGCAAATTATTATCTGAAATTAACACAAAGGCCTCTTTACAGTGCAACTAATCATTTAATTTTAAACATGCGATTCAGTTTCTTACGCTGAATGATTAATCAAACCCTAATTTGCACATATGGGACTTTGTTGCTTTAAATGCCTCTTATTCTTATATCTAGTCACCTTTCTCTGATTTTTGGCTTAAAGTAATTATCATGGACTACTCTAACAAACTTTGGTCTTACAATTCTTTATAATGCTTTTCCCCTCACAAAATACACAGGGAAACTAGATGTCATTCCATATAACCGCTACTCCGTAAACCAGACATGGGTTCAAGTTTTAGGTCATAATTAACAAAAAAAATCAACCGATTTTCTTATGAAAGGCAGCATATTATACCTAAAACAACATAGAATCCAATCAATATCTCAAACTTGTCATAGCCATCTATAGTTCACAGAGTTTATGCAAAATGTTTTCTGCTCAAATATGCATGTCCATTTTGCGTCACTCCGTAACCATGTTTATGAATATTCATATCTCATTAATTGAGTGGATCACTACAAAAAATATTATTTTGAAAAGTGGGTATCAACAACAAAGAACAACTTCTTTTTGGTGAAATTTTTACTGACCAGTACTAAAAATACCCTAGCTATAACACTGAATATCACATTCTTGCAAGATACTGCACATGTACATGTACTTTTCCATTTGCTTTGGCAAATTATGGGTTTATGCTAATCATATGAATCATGTGCTTACTCACTTGACCTACTTCTTTGCAGTAAAAAACAACAAAAAACTATGATCCAAACCCCTTTTAAAATAAGAAAAAATAAGTACACTGAACAAAGTAAGCTATCTTTTGTAGATAGTAACTTAGTAACAATGCTCAAAATATCCATACTTTCGTTGAAAAAAAAAAATCCCTCCAAATAGATCATTGATGTGTAATTATTCTTCAGAACACTTCAGAACACCTCCATGCACATGAACTTTAATAATTTAATAGGGCTAGCATTTGTTCAGTTTTTCTTTTGCGAATTTGCAACATTGGTATTTTTTTTAAAATTCATACATGAAAAAAAAAGTGCCTAAAATTTATACATTACTTCATAATTTCATGTATGTATGTTTTAAGCTAAATGATTGCCAAGTTTATACCCAAACTTATTTTGATCATGTGAGATGGCTGCGTAATACAAGGATTCGATTCTTTCTTATTTTTGGCGCAATTTTAAGGCTCTGAATCATATAACGGTATCTAAATTATTGAGTCAACAAATGCTTGCTGTAAAAAGTAAACGTTTGGAAAGGTCCCTGTGGATGCTCATGGAGATATTATTGTTTGTGTTCTATGCCGTAAACAGTAACAAGAAAAACATTACTGTATGAGCTTTACATTTGATTTTGCAGTGGATTTATGTTTGGAAATGTTGCAAGTCCATCCTCACAAAAAAAATTTACTTCAAAATCACAAAAACCACAAAATTATCCACTCATGAATTCCCCAACTAGTTCCAAATCGTGTATTGTTAAATAAATATTTATGCGAAATATAAGGCTTATATACCGTACAGTGGAAACTTGTTATGACAAGGTTCATGGGACCATGGAAATTACTTTGTTATATCAGGAATCTCTTAAAGCTGGTGTATAGTGTTGGGAGAAGGAAAAATTTAATTTGGATTCACAGTTAGATAATATGAAAGACTGAATCCTACAACTGTAACAAAGAAAGTTATATTACATGGAATCTCATTTTAATGTCTTTATTTCACGATATTATAGTATAAAAAAGATAAGTCGGGGATCCGACTCATCTTTGTGTGCACTAGACGTTCACATAGAAAACCAATGGGGATTCTCTTGTGTGGGTGATACACACAAATCGCTACGCTCCATTCATGCGGGAAGTTCGGGGGACTGGACAACCCAGCAAATGTCTCGAAAACCGTTACAAATTGTGTTTGGATTCAAACATTTCACTGAAATTCACCGGAAATCGTGAAAGGAATATCACAAAATCTCTCACACATGTCTTTTAGTGCAATGTGAACAACATGAGACTATATTTAATCGGTTTTATGCCGATTTTGTTTTTGTTACCAAAACTATACACCAGGTTTAAATATCAGGGTAAAAGAACAAATGAATACAAGGAGCTTGGACCAGCAAAATCAGGAATCTTGTAATATCAGACCTCTGTACAGTGTGTTCCTAAAAAAAGGTAATCGAAGTTCAAAGGTCAGTCATTTCAAAAGTATATGGTTTATTTTTGTGATTTGTGTACTAAAATACTAAGTAACTCATCAGCTTTAATTTGAGACATTGCTTACGTCCAAACTGTAATGGGTCACAGAATTAGGGTCCTTTGAAGGTGATAAGTACAAAAGTTTTGTTTCATAGTTTTGGGGGTTTTGTCACACAAAGTTTCAATGAAATGCAATCTCATTTGTCAAAGGACCTATCGCACTGGCAATGACATGGGTTCTCGATTATGCATGAGTTTCGGGAGTCTCGGAGAGGTCGCCGCGACGTCTCTTGATTCTGCAAGAAATCGCGAGAAAAATCAAACAAATGTCAAACATGTCCAATATTTTAGTAGACTGAAGTCTCAGGAGACGTCACCACAACGTCTCCACGTCTCAAGAGACTCAAAATCGCGAACCCCTCTCATTGCCATTGAGATAGGTCCTTTGACAAATGAAATTGCATTTCATTGAAATTTTGTGTGACAAAACCCCCCAAAACTATGAAACCGAAAAATTATAACAAGTTGGTTTCATACCCTAAAAACGAAAAACTTGGTAAAAATGGGTTTTGTACCTATCACCTTCAAAGGACCCTAACTCTGTGACCCATTACAGTTTGGACGTAAGCAATGTCTCAAATTAAAGCTGATGAGTTACTTAGTATTTTAGTAAACAAATCACAAAAATAAACCATATACTTTAGAAATGACTGACCTTTGAACTTTGATTACCTTTTTTAAGAACACACTGTATAACGAGTTTCTACTGATTGCTTTAAATGCAGGAAGACCCGGGATCCTCCTCGGCAAAGATGGATACAGCAGAGAGTGGTGCTATGGCAGACCTACAAAATGTGGATGGTGGCAAGACCATGAAGCTGGAACCAATCAGGGTAGAGACAGGCCAGGATCTGGTCCAAGAACCAGGAAAGATTGAAGGCTATCTCCTCAAGAGACGAAAGAGACCTCTCAAGGGATGGCATAGGGTGAGTATATGCAGTACTGTGCAAACTCTTTATATCTACGTCTTTAGGATATGAAGTTGAAAATATTAGTAGTATTCAATAAACAATGCAAAACAAAGCAAATTGATTAATTTGGACGGGAGAAATACTGTATAGTTTGTTTTATGTGGTCTATGAGAACTCTTAATGGGTTAAATGTTAAATTTATTTGACCTAATCTGCTTGTTCTTTCTTTCAGAGATATTTTGTGTTAGAAAAGGCGATGCTGACCTATGGCAAGAGTCCAAATGAGGTAAGTTGTACAACTTATAATGCATATTATCACCCGTATCGGACATCTGAGCTGGACATTTACAAAACCGCATTGCTCTAGATTTCATGAATATCGGAAATGGATTAGGTATCTTATTTGTATTTTGCTCCGTCTCTCTGCGCGTACTGACTCTGCATGCAGAGACGACGCAAAATCTACCTTTGTATGTTCCACGGTCTCGGGTACTTGAGATGTAGATGAAGGGGGTCCTAGGCGTAATTGTAAGATAATGTGCGTTAAAATACAAAGAGTAAGACAAAGGATATGCACAGAAACATACCTTTGGGAGATACCTCCTATATTTCCCTCACAAGACCCATATTGCCCTCGTCTTCGACTTGAGGCAATATGAGACTTGTTTGGGAAATATATGCGGTATCTCCCTCAAGGCCAGTCAATATAATATTATTATTGACCATGTGTATGCTATTACTGAGACCATAGTCACAACTGTTTGTCTGTTGGACGTATATCCTTGCATTGAATGTACAATGTATATCCATGTTGAAATGTTACAAATAGGAAGAATTTGCAGCTGCTCTATGAAGCTTTGGGTCGCACACTTGCTAAAAAATGCATGACCGATTGTGTCTATGGCATAAAACAGGAGACCGAAGTTCACGAATTGCATTGAATTGATTTCCAAACAGTAAGATTGTGTGAAATTAGTTAAAATACCAAACAAGTAACATAAAAAGTCTTACCAAATTGATTTGTACATTATAAATATATGTAAACTGAGGCTATTAAAACAGCAGATTGTTACAATCACAGATATGTCTACAATGAATGTTTAACACTACTAATCATGAAAATATCTCAACCATGACTGAAAGGGAATCTACTGTAGTTGGAAAGGTGAACAAAATAATAGTGAGCTTTCAAATTATTTTCATCAAGTTGATTTCTTATCATTTTGGTAATTCCAAAGCTTCACAGCACACAACAATTCTTTTGTGAATTATTATCAGTGTTTCCAAATCACTTTGAGACAGTTTTTTCCACAATTCAATCTCATGACCACAAGTGTAATTTCTCTTTTAAATTCTGTTCTTGTAAATGGGATCACAGCTGCAGAAAGGCAAGATACACGGAACCGTAGATATTGTCTCAGCTGTGATAGCTACCGAGAGAGAAGAGCACAAGAATTCCAGAAGGATTGATATCGATACAGAAGACTTTGTTTATCACCTCAAGGTAAATCTTTATATTTTGTTTGAAAGCTAAAAAGAGATAAAATTTACAACCAAATACAGAAAATGCAATTTCAATTCATTTTCAATGTGTTTCACAGTAGAGCTGAATGGTAACCAGAAGTACCAGGACATTTACCAAAGAGAAAATAATAATGATAATAAGAAAATATTCTTATATAGTGCCCTTCACATAAACAACCCACTAAGAATAGGGGATTCGCTCTCAATGGAAAGCCGTGATTACCTTTACATGTATTGCCAATGTCTGGAACAGACAAGGCACTGACATGTGGGAAGAGAGGGATCATCGTTTGCATTATTTAATCAATTTACGAAAATCAAGGTTTTAATCAATTAAAGGACATCAAGGCCATAGCATTGGATGCCCCCATAAGTTGCCTTAGTCCCCCTTCCAGAACTCCCTGTTTGGCCTTGGAGATTTTGGGTGCCCTTTCTAGAGATTATTTATGCTATAATTGGGGAAAAGAGCCCTGTGGAAAAAGCGTCTTTGCCATAGAACTAACGAAATTTAAATTCTAATTCCCATGTTATTCTCATGATTTAGGCAAGCTCTTTTGACGAGTTCTGTGACTGGCGAAAACATCTGCAACACCACCAGCTCTACAAGAAGCAGCAGAGCTTGCACTCCCCCACCCTTGCCAAACCCCTTAGCCCTGAGGCTCCACCTTCTTCCACTCCAACCAGTGAACTCACACTCAAAGCAATAACACTGGAGAGACGCAGGCAGAGCCTACGCAAACAGTACTCCAAAGCTCGGCTAGGTACCTCCCTCTTGGGCACATCCTTTGGTTTCAAAAGCGATAGCCTGGATCTTGATAAATGCTATAAAGGTATGTTGGATTCATGAGTAACATGCAAGTCAAACCTGTAAAGGAAATCTACTGCAGTCGGATAGGTGAAGGAACTATTGTAAGCTTTCAAATTATTTTCATATTTTTTAGGGAGATTATCATAGCAGAAAGTTCCACTGGAAATGATTGCTCTTCAAATGATGTTTTAGTCATATTATAACAACAAAATAAGCAACAAAAAAAAAAATAAAAATAAAAAAAACCCAAACAGCTGACAGTGTGTTGTTTGGGCCAAATAAATTGTAAAGCCCATATTTGCATTTCTGTGTGGATTGCATGAGACTCTGAGCAGAATAGAGTTGAATGTAATTTCTTATCATTATTATGGTGATTCAAAAACCTCACTGCACATAATAATTCTTTGAAGATTTATTATCAGGCTTTCCCTATCGTTCTTATGATCAACATGTCACTAAGCATTTCATGCCTCAATATTGCCTTTGGACCATATTAAATATAGAACTATCTTACATTGCGATCTCTTATATACAACCGTTCCTTTTACTGCATTCTTGGGCGAAAGGGGGGGGCGGTAATTTGTCCGCGGAGGTAGGAAGCCAAGGCAATAACTGCTCCGTGGGGTAATAATCTGGTCCTCAGCAGGGGGTGCGACGGTAATTTTCTGCGGGAGGGTAGCAGACTGAGGGTATATTGTCCTCTCGGAGGGGGGGGTAATTCGTGGGGAAAGAGTTGTCCTGGGGGGGTGGAGCGTAGTTGTCCTCTCGGGAGTAGTGCCAGAGGTATTGTCCGCGGGTAATTGTCCACTGGGGGGTAATTGTCCAGGGGGTAATTATTTGGTGGGGGTAATTGTCCTCATGGGTGGTTGTCCTCTGGGGTAATTGTCAGGGGGTTAGTTGTCCGCCGGGGGGGGGGGGGGGTGTTGTCCAGGGGTAATTGTCCTATAACCAATAAAACGTGTTGTTTCATTTTCTCATTCTTTATTTCATCATTTTTTGTGTCATTATAACAGAGCTAAGTGAAGCTGAGGAAAGTATAGTCAGTTATCTAATATCCTTCAAGAACTCTTGAATGTAGAACTGCCCCTCATATGCAGATGTAACTATGAGGTAGTATGCCAATTTATGAATATTTTTATTATTTTTCTATCAATTAGAAAAGAAGTACAAATACACTATACAGGGTGACCAGAAAAAGGAAACCCAACTTTGATCAACAATGATTTCAAAAATATTCCAATGGGGATTATAAAATTTATATCACTGTAAAGTGCAACTCATTACCATTCTAATGATATCTCTCTCACCTCACCAATATCATGCTTTGCTGAACCCCATTGTTCTGAAAAAGTCTTGTAAAATTGTGCGTGTTCACTTTCATGCACCTCGAGATGGTTTGTGTGAATGTGCCTGAAAGGAAACCCAACTTTGATCATCAATAATTTCAAACATATTTCAGTGTGATTAAGAAGTTTATATCACTGGAAAGTATAACTCATTACCATTCTAATGATACCTCTCTCAGCTCACCAATATCATGCATCACTGAACCCATTGTTTTGAAATTGTCTCGCAAAATTGGGATATGTTCTCTTTCATGCTCCTTGAGATGAGTTGCTTTTAAGGTTCCTAAACATCTAAGTAGAGCATTCCGGTGACTTTAATAAATGGGTTTGATAAATGGGTTGGAAATGTCTACTTATTTAGTCCGTTAATCTTACCATCCAGGAATTTCATCATGTTACTGCTCACAACAACCCAGAGAACCTTTAGTTCTCCGTGGAGAATGTAAGAAGCATGACGGTGCATCAATCACAATTTTTCAGATATTTTCAGAACAATGGGTTCAGTGATGCGTGACATTGCGCAGCTGAAAGAGATATCAATAAAATGATAATGAGTGGCACTTTCCAGTGATATAAACGTCATAATTACCACTGTCATGTTTTTTAAATGATTGATGATGAAAGTTGGTTCCCTTTTTAGGCACATTGCAACAACCCATCTCAATGAGCGTGAAGTGAACCCACTCACATTTTGCAAGACATTTTCAAAACAATGGGTTCAGTGATGCGTGACATTGGTGAGCTGAGCAAGGTATCATTAAAATGGTAATGAGTTGCACTTTCCAGTGATATAAATTTTATAATCACCATGGTAATATTTTTGAAATTATTGATGATCAAAGTTGGGTTTCCTTTTTCTGGTCACCTGTAATACATAATATATATATATATATATATATATATATATATACATCTTAGAAGGGCAATTACAATGTTATAATAAAAATATTTTATTTCATTTATTGCGAAGTTTGTGAGCTTTCAAATTATTTTCCAGTGTTTTAGGTAGAATATAATAATAAAATAGTCCACTGGCATGGATTGTTCTTCAAATGCACATTACATTTTAAAGAATGCTTACACTTAAATTTTTCTCGTAACGCCATAATAGCTCTCCAATTTACCCATTATTTCTTACTATAGCACCGTTCCTTACTTGTACCTTTCCTCATTTGTAATATTATTCTATAAGTCTTGTAACTGTTTTGTAAATAATTATGTTTCTTATGTTTGTATTTGAATGTACACAGGGCCTCCTTGTAAAACAGTGCTTGAATACTGATGGAGCTACCCTGTTTAAAGAAGACAAAATAAATAAATAAATATATAAATAAATGAATAAATGTACTCAGTCGTATTATGACAAAAAACAGTTGAAATGTTCTGGTCAAACACTTTGTGAAGTCCTATACATGCATTTCTGTGTGTAGTGTGTATGATTCTGAGCAGAATTGAGTTGATCTCCAATTATTCCGTATTCTTACAGCGCATGACAATTCTTGAATGAATTGCTATCGAACACAAATCACTTTGAGACAGTTTCTTCCACTCTTCAATCTCATGACCTCAATAGTCAAAGTATTATATTGTAAATGATAGCCATGTAAGCATGATATGGTTTTATCTTTTCTTTCAATATGCTGTGTCTAACTGTTTTTCCAGATTGTCGGCCCTTTATTCCTTTGTCAGTTTTGTTATCTTATTTATTGTTTTGTCGTTATGTTGTGCTGTACTCTTTCCTATTCTTCCCCCTTTTCTTTCCTGTCTCATGATATCTCAAGTCCTGTTCCCCTATTTTACATAGCCTTTCTTCTTCTGTAAATGCCAAACCCTTTTCGTAATATCCTATGTATCATAAGTATTTAGCTACCGGTAGTTATAAATATATTTACTTATATTACACTGTAATTACATGATTAAAAATGAATCACTGGAAATTTTTGTTGAAGAGGGGACCCTAAACCTTATAAGCTTTGCTTTTTACCAGGGTCTCCTCGTCTTTCTTTTACAAGAACTTATCTTCATATTTTTGTGTTTACTTTACTTAACTATGTGTCAACGTAAACCTGATGAAGTTTAAATGTATGCGATATCTTGTCCTACATTGTATAAAAAATGTGAAAGAAAGATTAATATCTATCTATCTATCTATCTATCTAAAAGTAATTGCCCTCTAGCTCATCCTAAATTTCCCTCATATTTTGACTTCTTTTGACCATGCAGGCTGAGGACGTTGTGTCTGGACACAAGAAATCTAAAGCACGCAAATCACTCAAGAAGATGAGAAGAAAGACTCCTAGCGATCCACAAGTTCACGATATCAAATCAGTGAGTTTAACATTCAAATGAGAATAAGCAAATGAGATATACTTTTTCTGAGGATTTTATAAATCTTGTCAATGACTTTAAAGATAACATGAGTTCTGGGGGCATTTCATGAAAGCTCGTCGGATGTTTTATCCAACAAACTGTTATAAGCTACTGAAATGCTTGAATCTGATTGGCTGAGAGCAAATTTGTTGGATAAAACGTCCGACAAGTCCTTTCATGAAATGCCCCCTAGGTAACGATCATCAAATAAATTCCAGCAGAATTGTGTAGAATTCTGATCACATGTTTACAGATGATATGTACGTATGTAAGCATGTATACAGATAAATTCAACACGATTCTAATAGAAGATTGGAACTTGCTGAGTAATTGATAATAAATGCGTCAACAACCTACCATGAAAGGCACACACAGGTCAACAAAAAAAAGTTGGCAGGATGTGGCCATGAGTATGAGAAGGCAGGAGGTCACGATGGAATGAGAGTTGACATTCTGCAGCTTCACAATAGAAGAACATGACAACTTTTATGTTAACTAATCCAAGGCACATTGAAAAGTACAGTAATATGCTGAGACCTGGGGCCGTATTCTGAACTTTGTCTAAAGACAAATATTCTTGTATCTTCAGACTTAGACAAAATATGTACATGTATTTCAAAAATTATATTAACTTAAAAAAAAAAAATCTTTTCGTGTATCATTCATTGAGCATGCATGATGTCATAGCTATGTTGCATAAAGTTAAACAAATAACTAGCTAGTGTGGTATTGTCTTGAAAGTTGTCAACCCATCTCTCAAAATTACTTGCCAAGAGTAACTGTTGCGACTGAACCGCTTGAGGGCAAATGAACTGTGAAACTCGTGAATTATAAGCAAAAATAAGCTTGTAAGCAAAATAAGCAAGGCATTCAGTTGTTTGACAGTTGTTTGGCAGTAATATACAATGTTGAAAAAGCAAAGCTTATACTTGTAGTCTATTCAGGGAATGAACCATTAACCTAATTCCAAATACCATTTCTCTTTCCGATTTCCAGAGACCAAACAGTCACCCATCATCAGTGATACCAGGTACAGGGCTAGTGGTTGATGATGATACAGCAAGCATCCGATCTTATTCCTCTGTCATCTCAAATACAAGAGAAGCTGATCAGAAGAACCGTGATGACTTCCTAGAAACTGCCAGTCAAGGTGCCTACAATATTTCCTTTTTGCATGCCACATTAATTTTTAGTAACAAAAAAAAATAGATATTTAAATTTTGACTTTTGAAATAATGTGAAAAATTCTTATTGTCCAGTGTGATTACTGGAAAATACTCTAGAAACATGATATACCTTAAATTTATGGCATCTAGCGCCGGCATTAACAGGGTTCCCATACCATCAGGGGAATTAGGGAAAATTATTTTACTTCTTTCCAGTTAGGGAAAAGTCAGGGAATTTCATAATAATGCTTCAAAATCAGGGAAAAGTCAGGAAATTTTGATTGGCCCAAAAATCAAAAGTTTGTTAATCAGTCAGACTAGTGTTTTATATTGCAAATAGGTATAGGAGAACTGCTCGCATGTAACGTCACAAAATCGAAACTTTAAATACTCATAACTTTGTTATTTTTTGGTCGATTGTCTTCAAACCTTCACTCATATTTTTCTTTTATTTTTCTGCATTTTTAAAACCAATTTAAATCCAGGGTGAACTTCCCCTTTAATACCTTGCACTTTCAATATCACTATTCATATGGCTATGAGGGATCTCACTCATGAGGGATTCACATTGTCATCATTTTAAAAATATGTTGTCTTTTACAGTTCAATCATTAAATATTTGTTCGTACAGTTCACAGAAACCTGAAGAGCGCCCTCCACTGGTTGATGGTTCAATCAGACAAATGCAAGCAGGTTGTGGATACACAGTCCCACATGTTAGGATCTACGCTGGGTTCAAATCTAGGACAGTCTAGACAAATGGCTATAATGCAAGACACAATGCACAAGGTGAATGTTCACTTCTTAAGAACATGTATTGTTTCTTTAGATCTCTCTTTCTTTTATGCTTTTCCAAAACTTCTAGCATGGGGTGTACTGTCAGATGTTAACTAGGAATGCATAGTATTCAGAAATAAAGGGAATTTCTTAATAATTCATTTATGATTTTGAGGCCAAATGTAAGTTGTTGTTGTTTCTATTATTGTTGGCTTTCAGTCAGAATTGACTATGGGTGAAATGTAAGTTTGTCAAGAGAGCTTTAATTTGTAATTTGTGTCTTCTGAAAAAATATTGAATAAATTAAATTAAAAACAAAGTTAGAAAAAGACTGCTAGTCTTATGTCACAACAAATAACAAATAACAAAATAAACACACAATTACATTTTTTGTCCCACAAGCTTGTATTGTAATCGTTGAGAAATAAATGTGTGTTACTATAAATATTTTTTTGTTACGTAATGTACATGTATAAGCCAAGACCTTTGCATACAGATATTTTTTGCACAGGAATATATTCTTTATTATGTCTATATTTTTATCACAAGAAAATAGCTTTACATGTATGAAAGTAAAATTTTCTAGAAATGAAACCACTATCAATATAACCACTTATACATCATTTACATACAGAAATTGATATGGACATACATGTGGTGTTAATTTGATGCATACATGTATGCCTCTTGATAGGGACTGTGACTCTGTGTGTGCTAAATTTTTTACCTCTGATCTTCGACTTTTGACAGCTTAAAGCGCAGAATGAAGATATGCGTGAACGTCTTTCCAGAATCTGTGAAGAGGCTTCCATGACTTTCACACCGATTGCAGCTAAACCAGATCTTGATATGACACTACCACTACAGGTGAGATGTATGACGAGAAAGAAGAGAAGAAGATATGTGGTAGATCCCATTCATGCATGACCTAAAGTTGCACTTAAATTCCTAGTTGCATGCGGTATAGACGAATTCGGTTTGGGTGATGTTTTGTCATGGTGGCAGCCAATGATGGGGGGGGGGGGGGCTTCCAATGTACTACGCATGCTCATTTTGTGCGCATGTATGCGTAAAAAAGGAAAATGTAAAAAACGTGCAGACATACCCGCAAATGGCGCATGCGTAGTACATTGGAAGCCCCCCAGCTATATGGCGGGCACATAGAGGGCTCACTTCCATGAAACGCTGCCCTAATTCGTCTATACTTCACCTTTTTGGTCAGATCATGCTTCCTTTGTTAGATAGTGATTGTGCAGTTAAGTGGCTCTCAGCAGAATGATATGTTAATTTCTAATAACTTTGATGATTTCAAAACTTAAACGCATACAAAATTCTTAATTAAACGGTAGTCAACCTTTCCCCAATCACTTTGAGATGGTTTCTTCCGAAATTCAAGTTCACGACCACAATATTAATTTCCTTTTAATCAAGATACTTGAAGGGATTTTCAATGCTTTCTATGAAAAAAAAATGCTCCAATGGTCAAAATTTTATTGTCCTAAACGGATATTCTTTTTGCCCCTTATCTCGTGGGCCCGGCAGCCGCTGAGCAGCGCAAGATGTACGTTGCTCTATCCCTTTCTTGTTGAACGCCAAACAGGGTAGCAGCAACTACCATTTTTTAACGTCTTATGGTATGACGAGGCCAGGGATCGAACCCACGACCTCCAGATTATGAGGCGAATGCTCTATCCTCTGAGCTAACACATCACAAAGCTGAGTCACGTCAGTGAGGCTGACCCAGAAACAACACCAAACCGAACAAAATATTACATTGCAGCAAGTGAAAAGCTAGTGGTCGGTTTGGAGTAGGTTTCATCTGCTATTAATGAATTAATTTTTATGCCTCCGCCACCGAAGGTGGTGCCGGAGGCATCATGTTTTCGGGTTGTCCGTCCGTCCGTCCGTCCGTCCGTCCGTACGTCCGTCCGTACGTCCGTCCGTCCGTACGTCTGTACGTCCGTACGTCCCGCTTGCTCGTTATCGCGATATCTCAAGAACCACTTGAGATATCAACTTCAAACTTGGGGATAGTATGTACCCCCATAGGAAGATGATCTGATTAGATTTTGGAGTATGTAGGTCAAAGGTCAAGGTCACGGAGGTCAAAAATACTGAAATTCTATGTATTGAGTTCGTTATCGCGATATCTCAAGAACCATCTGAGATATGAGCTTCAAACTTAGTTGTAGTATTTACCACCATAGGAAGATGATCTGATTAGATTATGGAGTATGTAGGTCAAAGGTCAAGGTAACGGAGGTCAAATAGTGAAATTCTATGTATTGAGTTCGTTATTGTGATATCCTAAGAACCATTTGAGATATGAGCTTCAAACTTAGGTGTAGTATTTACCACCATAGGAAGATGATCTGATTGGATTATGGATTATATAGGTCAAAGGTCGAGGGTCACAGAGGTCAAGATGTGAAAAATCCATGTATTGAGTTCGTCATCGTGATATCTCGGGAACGAATTAAGATGTAAACTTCAAATTTAAGGGTAGTATCTATCACCAGAGGAATATGGTCTGATTAGGTTTAGGGTCACAAGGTCAAAGGTCAAAGTCAAAAATGTCATTCTATATAAAAGCAAAATGAATAGATGAAAGTGCGATATTTTTCTGATCTGGCAAGGGCGGAGGCATATATTTCGACCGCGCGCGGTCGAGGATTCATCTTGTTATTTGCTATTTTGTTTTACAGCACACACCTCTCACCCCACAGTTGTCTGATGACAGACTATCCCGGTCGGAGTCCATTGTTGAGTTCTTTGATGCTCAGGAGTATCTTGCTTCAAGCGCTTCGTCATCAGATGAGGTAATCTTATCTTCTATCCTCAACACAATTATTTCCAATTTCATCGCTAGAATTTTCAGGCCCTATCATATATCAGAAATTTCCCTTTTTTCTCTTCCATTGAAACACCTACTTCACCAAACGGTCCATAAATTACTTCTGTATCTATTATCCGACATTCCAGAATTTGTTTAATATAATAGTAATAACATCGCCGTAAAAATTAAACACAACAACAATATACATGTATATGTACAATGGCAGAATCACAACTGGTATTGGAGTGTCCTTTCTTGTTCTTTAGAGTAATATTGTATGATGGAATGTTCACTATTTATTATTGTAAAATGACCCTTAGATCTTTGACCTAGCCTAATCTGGTTTTATCTCTGCCAAATTTTTGGTGCTTATTAGGCTATTGCGACGTATATTGTTGCTTCGCGTGTCCGTTGTTACAAGATTTTGTGCGCACCATTTTATTGTCATTACGCACAAGGGCAATAAGGCAAACGATAGAATCGATACTCTCCCCATTCATTTAACATGAGCTTTACCCTACAAATATTGATGGTTATATTGCACATATGTACAATATAACAAATTGAAGGTAGGTCACATGGTACTGATATAGCCAATTGTAACTCATATTTTTCTACCACTATGTACTTTAACACGTTAGTTAGTTGCACTCGTCATCTGTGACCAGATGCGACATGATGTTGACAAAAAAAAATAAATGTGTTTCTGGGACCACTCGCACAAGTTCAACTGATATTGTTGGTATTAACAAATAAATGTAATATTATATTCTGTAATCTTGTTTAGGAGGAGGAGGTGGAGAGTTCGGTAACCAGCGAAGATGATGATGGAGCTGACTTTGAGGAAGATGACTTCCGAAATTGTAAGTGTCCTTTCTTGTTCTCTAGTGTAATCTTGAGTTGTGTGGGTGCCTTGCATGTTAAAGATAACTTGAGTTGTGGTAATATGAAAAAAATAATGTCCCACAGAATCGAAAGATGTTTACACTGAATGGTAGGAACTGAAAATAAATGATAATTGCCAAAAGATTTTGGTTGAAAATGTATAATAGCTGATCAATGGGAAAATTTACCGGGACATCAACACATGGTCACCTCACAC
Source organism: Paracentrotus lividus (assembly GCA_940671915.1). Taxonomy (NCBI): domain Eukaryota; kingdom Metazoa; phylum Echinodermata; class Echinoidea; order Camarodonta; family Echinidae; genus Paracentrotus; species Paracentrotus lividus. The sequence continues at coordinate 6,840,525 of CALNVZ010002974.1, forward strand.
CGCCGCTCAGCAAGCACGTGTAAAGCATATTGAACAGTTGCATGCCCACACTTGGCATAGCATCTGTGCGATATTGTGTGCAGGGAGTTATAGCAAGATAAGGGAGTTATGATTTGCTTCATTTAGACCGTCATGACCACTATTTACGCAAAATTTTAACCTCAAAACGTGCAAAGAAGGTAAACATATTTGATTTGATTTGATTTGATTTGATTTTATTTCTGCGTTCAAATAATACAATATAAATACATATCTTTATAAACATCAATAATACTAGAATATGGATAACAGAGAAATTGTAAAATCAATGCATAAAATATAACAAAAGTGATAATTTTCATTACAAAGAGTGTAATAAATAGAACGCAGGAGACCGCCATCATGAGCGGTAAGGCTTGAAATGGGATGCGGCCTCGTAAAAGAAATTCCGTGATCTCATAATGCTAAACCAGTGGGTGCAGTGCAAGTGCAGGTGAATGCAGTAGACGCAGTATAATGATTTGCCATGAGTATATGTTAAACTATATATGAGTATCAGATGAATAAGATTCTATGAAACTACTTTTCAGTGTCGCTTTTAGGGAATGAATAGATGAACAGGATTTGATATTGTCAGGAAAACTATTCCATGTATCTGGACCGTGGTGTCGAATTGATTTATGGGTAATTAGCAATTTGGGGTTTGTAAGATGAAATTTCCAGATATGCGAGTCGGATAAGAATGGACAGAGCTATTGAATGTAAACATGTTATCAAAAGATGGTGGAAGTTGCCTATTGATGTATTTAAAATCTTTGTAGCTACCTGGACTGTATTCAAATCGAAGATTTTTAGAGTTTTTAATTTATAAAATAGGGGATCGGTGTGAGCCAAGTAATGGATCCTGTACAAATACGGATAGCTTTCTTCTGTAGTTTAAAGATAGAAGTTATTTTCGTAGAACCACAATTAGCCCAAACAGAGTTGCAATATGTAAAATAGGGGAGAATTAAGGTGTTATATAATAAAAACAAAGTTTTGTAGGGAAGAAAAAATTTAGCTTGGAAATAATCCATACTTCTGGAAATGCGCATTGTTACATGGTGGAGGTACTCATTCCAATTTGACATTCATCAAATATTATCTAAAAATTTGGATTGAGTTTTCTGTTCTAATGGTGTATTGTCAATTTGTATACGAATCGGTGTATCCAGATTTGAGGATGCTGTTTAAGTACATAAATGGGTTTTTTTTGGTATTGAGAGAAAGTTATTGGCTTTAAACCAATTTGATACATTATTCATTTCTTGATTTAAAATAGAAGTCAGTGATATGAGGTTTTTATGGAAAAGAATTATTTGTGTCGTCAGCAAATAAGACAAAAGACAGAAGTGGGGAAGAATTATTAATGTCATTGACATAGAGAAGAAATAATAGTGGCCCTAAAATTGACCCCTGGGGGACGCCGCATTGTACTAAGAGAGTATCAGATGCACACCATTGAAGGAAACATATTGTTTGCGATTTTTTAAATAACCTTTAAACCATAAGAGAGGTACACCTCGAATCCCATAATGATTGAGTTGGAAATTAAATATCGTGATTCAGCGTATCAAAGGCTTTACTGAGATCACAAAAAATACCAATTTTTATTAGCAAGGGCATTTGTAATTTTGTCGTATATTGAATTAATGCTAAGTCAGTGGAATAGTTTTTTCTGAAGCCGAATTGGTTTGCATTTAGTATTTCATGTTTTTGACAAATTTGTAAGTCTGATATAAACTATTTTTTCGAGGATTTTAAGATAAAGGTGGAATAAGAGATATAGGACGATAATTGGTAATTTCATGAGGATTGTTTTTTAAAAATAGGATTGATTTTTCGCTAACTTGAATAAATCTGGGTAAACACCTTTGATAAGGATTTATGAATATATAAGTCAAAGGATTAGCTAGTGGATGGATTATTGCCCCAGCCGACGTGTTCGAGCAGGGGACTATGAAACGGGCTCCGTACGTGTGTGTGTGTGTGCGTCCATCCGTCCGTCGTCTCCGTCCATCTCGTCCGTCCTAGTCCGTTCGCCGCCTCTCGCCGTGTCGTCACGGTCCGTATGTGACAAATCTTCAATTTGCTACTCCTTCACCATTTTTCATCCGATTTCGATTCCGTTAGCTTTATATGATAGCACTAGGTGATGGCTTCTAAACTTCCTCACAGAATTTTGACCTTTGACCTTTGACCCTGATTTTTGACCTTTATTGTACATTGGTTACAAAATGCTACTCCTTCGCCATCCGATTTCATTTGTTTGCTTTATGATATAGCACTAGGTGAGGACTACAAAACTTCCTCACGGAATTTGACTTTTGACCCCTTTGACCTTTGACCTTGATTTTTTGACCTATATTGTACATTGGTTACAAAATGCTACTCCTCGCCATTTTTCATCCGATTTCGATTTTGTTTGCTTTATGATATCGCACTACGTGAGGACTACAAAACTTCCTCACGGAATTTCGACTTTTGACCCCTTTGACCTTTGACCTTGATTTTTGACCTATAATGTACATTGGTTAACAATGCTACTTCTCTCTCCATTTTCATCCGTTTCGATTTTGTTTGCTTTATGATATAGCACTAGGTGGGACTACAAACTCTCCTCACGGAATTTGATTTTTGACCCATTTGACCTTTGACCTTGATTTTTGACCTATATTGTACATTGGTTACAAAATGCTACTCCTTCGCCATTTTTCATCCGATTTCGATTTTGTTTGCTTTATGATATAGCACTAGGTGAGGACTACAAAACTTCCTCACAGAATTGACTTTGACCCTTTGACCTTTGACCTTGATTTTTGACCTATATTGTCATTGGGTTACAAAAGTGCACTCTCGCCATTTTCATCCGATTTTCGATTTTGTTTGCTTTATGATATAGCACTAGGTGTGGACTTACAAAACTTCCTCACGGAATTTTGACTTTTGACCCATTTGACCTTTGACCTTGATTTTTGACCTATATTGTACATTGGTTACAAAATGCTACTCTCTTCGCCATTTTTCATCCGATTTCGATTTGTTTGCTTTATGATATAGCACTAGGTGTGGACTACAAAACTTCCTCACGGAATTTTGACTTTTGACCCCTTTGACCTTTGACCTTGATTTTTGACCTATATTGTTAATTGGCTACAAAATGCTACTCCTTCGCCATTTTTCATCGATTTTGATTCTGTTTGCTTTATGTGATAGCACTAGGTGAGGACTACAAAACTCTTCACGGAATTTCGACTTTTCACCCCTTTGACCTTTGACCTTGATTTTCGACCTATATTGTAATTGGCTACAAAATGCTTTGTACTCCATCACCATTTTTCATCCGATTTCAATTCCGCTTGCTTTATGTGATAGCACTTGGTATGGCTACAATACTTCTTCACAGAATTTTGACCTTTGACCTTTGACCTGATTTTTGACCTATATTGTTAATTGACTACAAAATGCTACTCCTTCGCCATTTTTCATCTGATTTCGATTCCGTTTGCTTTATATGATAGCACTAGGTGAGGACTACAAAATTCTTCACAGAATTTTGACTTTTTGAACCCTTTGACCTTGACTTTGACCTATATTGTACATTGGCTAGAAAATGCTACTTCTTTGCCATTTTTTACCCGATTCGATTCCGTTGCTTTATGTGATAGCACTGATTGTGATATAATGGAATTTTACATTATCGGCGGGACATATATTACGCATTGCGTAATTTACTATCCACTTGTTTCTTTTAAGACAGACATACTTATTCGATCATGGCCAAAAGATTTTGAATTATTTAGAGAACGGGTAATATTTATAATTTCGGTCGGGTCTGTTGGATTCAAGAAAAGAGAATCTCGATTGCGTTCGGAAAGAAAGTCGGAAAAAATGTGCGTTGGATTATTAATTTTGTTGGCGAGTTCGGGTCCGATATTCGTAAAAAACAGTAAAGTGGTTGGCACAAATAGAAGTGTCGGTATTTCAGTACCATTTAAAGTGAAGTTTTCAGTAGGTGGGGGATCCGTTCTTTTTCCTATAACTTCTTTGATAATTTCCAAGTTGCAGTTATATTCGAATGGTTTCCTTTATTTTAGTGGCATAATGCATTTTATGGGATATTCGGATCAATTTAGTTAATTTATTTCGGTATGTTTTATATGTGTTTAAAGAAGTTTCGGTCGGGTTCGTAAATGTAATTAAAAAAGGCGATTAGCGTCCGAATTGATTTTAAAAGACCTTTTGTTATCCAAGGATTCTTAGGTTTATTTCGTTTGTTTTTCGCTCTTCCAATAGGAATATCATTCATAGGTATATTTATATGTAAATGGAACAATATGATGACATATTTATACAATTCCTTTCAATTTACTTTTGGTTCTGCAACTCAAGAGGAGCTTTAAGTTTATTCCTATATGAATTCTAGTTTGATTTCTCATTGGTGGGATATTTCAAATCTAAAATGACCCATGTGCTTTCTACTTTAGTTATTATAGTTAAATACACAAAATTGATCTTTCCCATGTTTTCTTGTGATATTTTGATCTAGGAATACTAGGAATATTCAGTGTTAAAGTTTAGTTTATTTCATATTTCACAGAAAAATAGTATATAAAGTGTAGTAACAGCGTTTTATTTATATAAAATTGGATGCACTTGAGTTCAATATCAGATATATTCCACTCATCAGTATGAATATTGTACGATTTGAAGACGAGTCGAAGACGAGAAATTTGAAATAGTTCTGCATTTTCTGTTATAAAAGAAAAACATACTACATTGATTGTGTTCTTGTTCAAAGTGGTCTTGTGATACATGTAACTCAGAAAATATAACATTACTGCTTGGTAAGCTTGAGTTGTTTTGTTGCAGTAGTAAAACTATCCAAACTTTCCTAATATAGATCCTGAATACTAATGAGTCAGAATGAAGTAACATATCCTTTGTGCATATTCTATGTTCCAGAGGTTAAAGCTGGTGTATAGTTTCGGGAGTAAGAAAAAATAATTTTGATTCGCATTGAGATAAATTATGAAAGATTGAATCCAATAACAATAATAAGGCAAATTATAGTACTTGAAATCTTGTTTTAGTGTCCTTATTTCATAATATAAGTATAAAAAAGCTAAGTCGGGGATCCGACTCATGTTAGCGCTTACATGGAAAACCAATGGAGATTCTCCTGTGTGCGTGTTACACACAGATCGTTCGCATTTTTCACGCCGTAACCTCCGGCGTGCGAAACTCTCAGCAGAGGTCTAAACGGCAGTTACATTACATTTTATTAAAAAAATTTCAGTGAAATTCATCGGAAATAATGAAAGCAATGTCACAAGATCTCTCACACATATCTTTTAGTGCAATGTGGACAACATGAGACTATATTTGATTGGTTTTATGCCAATTAATTTTTTGTTACCAAAACTATACACCAGGTTTGATAGGTTAAGTGTAATTTGTTGGGATATATGCTTGAGATTTGGAGGCATTTAAGCAGAATGCACTATTTTATGTTTTATACTATATGTACATGATTGAAGCTGATATGTACATATATAAAATTGTAAGTGTTTGGAAACAAAGGATGAAGATTGAGTGTAGTATTGTGAATTCAAGCCAGTAAAAAAGAAAATTATAATAATAATTTTGTACACAAAATTATGTTTTTAAGCCGCTTTCAGTCTGCCGGATATTTTTAAATATCATGCAGCATCATAACGATATGTCAGATTTTTGCTCGAAATTGGTTTTAAAAGATGCGCAGGACTTGAAAGTAAAGTCAGAGAGTGGCGCTGTCAAAAAATTTTGTGCAGCAGAATGGTCGTGGAAAATGTTGAGGGGGACATGATTTTACCCTCACCCCCCCCCCCCCACAGCTGTTTTAGGGTTCACATACAAATGTAGTACAATGAAAATAATCACAAAACCCATGAGATTATTCACTCCGCATATTTGCCCAACTAGTCAAAAATCTTGAATAGTTTAATACCATAATTATGCTTCGAAAAGGTTGTGCAATAAATTTTGTCAAAAAACAAAGGAAAACAAAAGGTAAAAAAAAACATTAAAAATACTTGAGAATTCATAAAACAATAAAACTTATCATAAATTGATTTTGATTTTTTTTCTATTTTTTAATTGTTAAGAATGCTACAAAGAATATTTGCACCAAATATGAGCATTCTAGGAGCCTTATTTAGGGAGTTAGATATAATTGTTATTTAAAAAAAATTGACGATACAGACTTATAGATTTCATCGCACACTACCATTGTGCAAATTTCCGCAGCGGTCGAGCAATTGGCGGCCAAAATGAACACTAAATGTGTAATCCTGCAAACAAATTGGCAAAGAACAGATAGAAAATGATACAAAGAAAATCTGCAATAAAAGTCAATATTTTGACTTCCGTCCATTTCATATACAGTTGCATGCAGAATTATTCAACCCCCATGATATAATGAGTACAGGCCTTCATTTTTAAGGAGAGCGAAATCTTGCTCTCCCTCTCCTAAAGCTCTCCTTAACGGATCTTAGGAGAGCAATAATTAGCTCTCCTTAAATTGCTAATTTGAATCAGTTACCCTATGGAGTGACTTAAAAATTACTCTCCTCACAACTCTCCTTGAGCCTTTCAGGAAAATTTTTAAAGCTCTCCTGCAATTTTCAAAAATGAAGCCCTGTGAGTATACACATTCTTACAAAAATGTGCTGTGTTTCTTAATGAAATGAAACATACCAAACAAATTATCAAATTAATGGTAAGACAATACCCTTTAATTTGATCAACATTAGGAATCATGTTCATTCACATGTGCAGATATGGTCAATAGAACAAATTAATGTCCTTTTCATACCATACTGTGATCATTGAAGCATAACTTGTAATGCATCGATGGTTCTGGCTCGGTCATTCAGGTTTTCAGTTAAATACATAATGTGCTTTAATTTGATATATGACTCATACATGTAGTATCATAATTGGTATTACTAATTTTAAATTTTTTTTTGACGAATAGACTTTAAGTGAAAATTTGCTCCAATGAATTTGTGCAGGGGTCGTACGCAAGAATCAAAATCTCAATTTCAATTCCTCTAGAAATGAACAAAACCGACTGAGATATCAAGAAATGTGTATCAAATGGAAGAATATAATTTCATGTGTAAAAAATTAGAATTACCAAGTCAAAACCATTGAAGCATTACAAGTTATGCTTCAGTGACCATAGAAAGGTATGAAAATGACATAACTTGCTTAATCGACCTTTATCGGTTTATGCATGAATGAACACGATTTCAAAAGTTGACTAAATTAGAGGTTTTTGTCTTGTCTATAATTTGGTTGATGTTACAAGCAAATTTTTTGTTCAATAAAGAACCAAACTGAAAATTTGAATATTACATGTACTCATAATATGGGGGTTGAATAAAACTGCATGCAACTGTATATATCAACTCTGTCAATGCCCTTCTACATGTGTTCCATTGGCTGGTGGAAATTCAATGTGAACAATGTATGCAGTTCTGACTCTGTTAACACTCTATGCAAATATTTGAGGACTGCTGCCTGCCAAAAATAATCACTACTAACTTGGAGAAGCTCTTTTTTTATTCCTACGAGCTCGTTGAATCACAAAATTTACAAGGTATTATGATCAATGCATATTTCAGGTACTGTAGATGAAGATGAATATTAGACTCTTATTGCATACATGTACAGCAGTAAGGAGGATGAGGATTAAAAATACTTTTTTTCAGGAATGCACTGTATAATATAATATATACAAAATGAAATATATATTATTTCTGACGCTTTCCTTTACTTTAAAAAAATTGCTATATTTCGCAGAATAATAGCACATGGATAGTAATATTTCTGACGCTTTCCTTTACTTAAAAAAATTGCTAGGCCTATATTTCGCAGAGTAATAGCACATGGATAGTAATATCCATTTCAGCATATTGATAGGCCTGGTTCATAGGCGAACAGGTTTGATTTATCTTTACAAAAATCAGATAAAAGGATAACATTTTTGTTGTTATTAGATGACAACCAAATTAAAAATGAAATGTATTATTTCTTTCCCATATAATCAAAGGATAAACAAGAAGAATGCATATTGCCTGAGAGGTAAATAGTATAAAGCAAATACTCACTTTCTAATAAAAGTGATCTAGGCAAACTATCACTTCCCAGGCAAGCTGGATAGCTATCTCCTCCGAAGCAAAACTGAGGAGAGATAGCGTGTACATCCAGCTTTTCGAGAAAATTATGGTTTACCTCATCACTTGAAATCAAGACAATTATACATGTGTTCAATAGATGCAAATTCATGCATGATTTATCTAATGATGTCACTGTTTCAATGGTGGAATATAGCATCTTCATGATTTGGTCTGTGACGTGTGTCTAAAGTTGGTCTGTGACGTGTGTCTAAAGTTGTGCTTGAAATTAATGCACAGAACGAGCAGAAGGTGTGTTCACTATTCATAATTGTGCCACCTGTATCGGTATAAGCACACACAAATTAAATCACACACACACACACACAATACCAGTACACACGTGCACTGTCGTCTCTCTCGGTTATTCTCTCTGTATCTCTCCTCCCTCCCCTCTCTCTTTCTCTCTTTCTTTTTTTTTTCCCTTTTAAATCTCTCTCTGTCCATAATTTCTGTCTCTCATTCTCCTTTTTCATTTTCATTCATTAGTACTGTGTTAACTATTAAACTTATTGTGTCAATATTAGTTAATTCATATACCTGTGTATGTTGACCTTTACTCAATACTTGATTTAATATGTTTCAATATCTACATCTACTTTATTTCTCCCCTCTATCCTGGCCTAATTTCTCTTTCTCTTCCTCTCTATTTCTATTAATCTCTACTCTCTCTCTATTCTGATATCTCCCTTTCTTTATCAGTGGCTGTGTAATGGTTGTGCATCAAGCCAAATTCATACTCAATAATTCTTGTGGCTCCTTGTATTGGACAATGAATGGGTTCATGTATGGCAGATTAATTAAAGTGCGACTTGCAGCGCGAATGTCATCGGAATCGGAGAGTGCGTGGGCTGGCCGTGTCTGTGTAGCCACAAGCTAGCTAGTGAGCTGAACACTCCAAATTGCTTCAGTGAGGGGTTATAGATTTTTTATTGGGAGGTCGACATTTAGTGAGTGTTTTCCTTGTGGAATATGAGAAGGGGTTTCTCTTGCAGCGTACAGGCATGAAAGCAAAGATGGGATGTTTTAATAGGATATAGTCTTGTGAACATTGGTAGCAAGAGAAGAATGACAGTAACGTTTATGGACAAGCCATGCTCCGGTAGGTACATTTATTAACCTTAAATTCGTGATTAAATTGATTTTTTTTAAATTATTATTTTTAGTCAACACAATAATATTCTCAGGCTTGGTGTGTAATGGAAGATTCCTGTTCGTGCAATCTCACATGAGAGTTTATTTACAATGTGTGCAGTGTAATATAATTCTTCAATACTAATTATCCTTTTGTGGACCAAGAAAGAAAAAGTGTTTTTGCCTGATCAAGTACATGTGCATAGTACATGTACTTGTACAGTGTAGGTTAATGCGTGCATTGATATGCTACAATGTGTTTCTGTCATGCCCCCATCCATATGATGTATCCCACACTCTTTCTTTTCAGTCATTAATTCTATTTTAAAGAAAAAATTCTTATGTTTTAATTCAACAGAAAAAAGGTTACATAGGCCTATAGTGGACATATTGTGTTTCTAAACAAAAGTCATATATTTTCTGTCTTCATCCCTTCTTTTACTCTTACCTTGACATCAGCAAGGTACTATACTCATAGTATTTGCACCATTTTTTGTGTGGATTTTGTGCAAAGATCAGAAGTGCAGCACAAATTTTATTATTCACAAATATTTTTTAGGCCATTAAGCGCAAAAAATAAACAGCATTTACAATAGTACTTTCATATCTTTATAAGATAGCAGTAATGGAAAATTCTTTTTTGTCACAGGAAATAAAGTCTATTGTATGAAATTGTAAAGATAATTTATGACATGACTTCTCCTGTACTAGTGATAATGATGAATATGGATAATAAATGATTTTTTGCCTAAAATGCTATATGACATCTTGTATTACCTTGTCTATGAAAATTTCCACAAAGACTGTTTTTTGAGAAAATGCTGCAAAATTCTCAGGAAGAGAATTGGCTCACTGATTTATCTTGTGCAATTCATAAATGCATGCATTAATATAAATATTCAATTGATAATAATTAATAATAAATTTGTTGAGACGTGCATGTCCCCCAATATAAATCTGTTTATGTCTATTTCCCACTGTATCTAGTCCATCCTCACATCATTTGCTTTTATATCTTCCCTGTGTCTCTTGATTGTGGTAGTTTGGCAAGATACCAATCTACGTCCACACTTGGTCCAGGTGATGGGTACTGGTAGGAAGAAATTCCTTGAACTCTGTGTGCACCTTATCAGGGTAGCCTAGTTAAGCCGGGTAACAATTCGTTAACAATAAACACGTCGAAACAATAAAATGAATATTGTATTAAGTGCTGGATAAAAAATATTATTGTAGTAGTAATGTAGTAATTTCTTATTCATCATGACAGGTTTAGCCACCCTATTAACTTTTCCTTGCACTGTTTGATCCAAGTACAGTTAACTCTTGTTATAAGGAGGTGCTTGTAATTAAATCAATTACCTTGTTTTAATGAAATCTCCTTATACTGAACACACCTAAGCACATAGACACATGTGCACTTGATTGTTTAACTTTGTTCAGGATCTAAAAAAAAAAAGAACAAACACTCTTCCAGCTTATGCTGTAATCATAATTTATGCAAACCATGAGGTCAGACAGGAATTTCCCAAGACTTTTAAGCAGTTGTTTAACTGCCAAGATATTGAAGACTGAATATCTCCACTTACAAGAGCGTACCGTATTAAGTTAACACACTGCAGTATTTGCGGTCACCTGCTCTTTTTTACTTATTTTGAAGCGTGCAATGATGCATAGGAAATTAATTTTTCAGGGTTTCATCATGAAACATTATTACATGCACTGGCAGCATGCACATGAACATGTAGAGCCCCACAGCTCAAATTTTTGCAAGCCTCCACAAAGTTACAAATTCCCTTTAAAACCAGAGAATTGACACGTCAAAACATGTATGTCCACACCACTACTTACAGTAATTTTTGAAGAATTGTGTCAAAATATGAGTATGATTTTGGAATGTTCTTGGAGCAAGCAGATATTGAAGTGTACTGTATAAGTGGTTATTTTCGCGGTGACTTTATTTTCGCGAATTATGCGAGTCTGTCATCGTGAAAATTTCCACTTCAGTACAAGGCTATTTTATAGTGATGAAGTCATCACCAAAATCGTGAATTTCCCCAACTACTGTATTCGCTGTTATTTTTTGCTCTTAGAGGCCTCCAAACATATTTGCAGGTTCTTAAATTCGCGCTGAATTTACGTACGAACGCAATTTACCCCTTTCTAAGCATGTATAGGAAAGCATGCTCTTATATTGGTGTGTTTTAAATTCGCGCCTTATGATCTTTGTGCGAAATCTGCGAAAATAAATGTAGCGCAAATATTTCCATGATAACAGTAGTCCAAAATCGCAAAAATATCTGGACGCGAAAATATTGGCTTAATATAGAGTATTTTGTTCAGACTCATCATATAAAGCATGTCTACAATGTATGCCCATTCAAGCTTTCATGTCATGTGCTTCTATTTGTCTTCACGTCCATCCAGCCAATAGTACTACCATTATACCCTCATTCAAGGCTAGTCAATTAAATCACAGCTAAAGTCATTAACCAATAATCTTGATGAACTGTGTGCTATTCTCATCTATAAAATGCACTACCAACCCATGCTATCTGGGACAAACCATCTCATTAATATAATATACATGAACTTGTAACATCATTCAGGCATAAACACTAAATACTTATGAGAAATAAACATTTGTTTACCACGTTTTGTACAGGAGGCTATGGAAGAGCGATATCAAATACTGTTAGCGTGGAAATATTCGTGGCACATTAATTTTTCGCGGATTTTGCGCAAAAATTGTAAGGCGCGAATTTGAATATTTTTTGAGGCCTCTAAGCGTGAAAATAACAGCGAATACAGTAGCGCATTTTGTTATGATTGCCTAAAAAATTTAGGATAATACTTTTCTTCTAAGGCAGATAGCAACCTGAAAACGGTCCGATATTTAGAAATCAATCTTCATCAAAAGTGGATTTTAGTGCCTTTCGATTTCAAGTTCTTCTTTTTAATAATTCATTGTCTTATTCATAGTTCATTGTCTTTTTCATAATTCATTGTCTGTGGTTATCTATTTCAACCACCTGGCTGCAAAAAAAGAATGAAAGAAAGAAGGAGGTAATACAAGAAGAAAAAAAAAGAAAAGAAGAAAAAAGTCTTCCTGTGAAACAATATGCCTTGTATAAAATGGGCAGCTGAGGATGTTAGGGCATACTTTGAAATGAGATGCAGATTTTTGTATGGTTTTCCAATGGATACGACCTGTTGCCATAGGGATTGATGAGGTATTGGATGAGACGGGATGGATGTAGGATGTGGGTGTACTCTTACTCCATGAGGAGATTCACAGGACAAGAATGGGATTTCTTTCAGGTCGTTTCTGTTTACTTCTTACACGGATTTGAGTAGCCTATACTGGCCATGTAAATTGCACAAAATTTATGTACATGTAGTTGTATGGAAATAGCATGTCTGTTAATAAATACTTTTAGGGAGCATCTCCCTCATTCCCCTCTGAAAAAAAAAAGAAAAAAGAAAAAGAAAAGAATTAAAGAATTAATATTGTATGAAAGTATGAAAATTTTCCAATCTATAATGCAAGCTGCAAATAAACTGATACATGGTCTTTTGTACATGTATTTTCTACAGTTTCTAAGAGAAATATACAAAAAGATAGAGATAGAGAGAGAGAGAGAGAGAGAGAGAGGGAAAAGGAGAGAGAGAAAGAGAGATGGATAGAGAGAGAGAGAGAGAGAGAGAGAGAGAGAGAGAGAGAGAGAGAGAGAGAGAGAGAGAGAGAGAGAGAGAAAGAGAGAGATGGATAGAGACAAGAGACGGCGGTAGGAAGGGAGATAAAAAGGAAATGGTTGACATTTAAAATCATAACATTGTTTTAAAGACATTTTGCAATGATGTGAAGAGGAGAAGCCTTGAATGAAAAAAAAAAACAGACACACATGGAGCCTAAATAATTATTGATCTTTATTAGTGAAGCTAAAGGAATTAGATTGATTGGAATGGTAGGTAAATGTTAACCCTGAGATAGTTTATGGGTCATTCCATCGGGTTGGGGCAATTTCTGTGACATGGAAGCTCAAAAATAAAAGTGTTTCAAATGAAGATGAAACAATCATTGGAAGTTAGTACATTACCACTTCAATAAATTCCATTTGCATTTTGTAAATCGACCTTTTCATTCTAGAGTAATCAGAGCTACCAGATGTTATAAAGTACCACCGTTACAGGGACATTTTTTTCAGGATTTGCTTCATTTCTCTCTCCAAGCATCAATTTCAAGTCCTCAGTCTTCATCATATCACACAAGACATAATCCATACATATTTCTACTGACTTGAATGGTTATTTCCGACAATTCAAAGCTGATTATGAAAGCAATGTGTACGTGAATGTATTCCATTTCTCCTGTGCCCTCATGTTGTGACCTCCCATTTATAATTTTTCCCCTGAATTCTTGAAAATGAAACTTACTGAAATGATTGCACCTGAGAGAGTAAGGGAAATGATGTCTTCTTATATTGAAATTGATTTCAGTTGGAATCTCCAACAATTTCTGATGAAGGTACATGTAGGCCCTTCTTTAAGGAATACCACCGTTACAGGGGACATCATGTCCCCTGTAACGGAGTTCATTATTATCTGATAGCCATTGCATGCAGAAGTTTATTAAAAATTTAATACATTAAATAACATTGTGTAAGGCAATAATTTATATATAATTTACTAATAGATATTCTTTGAATATATTGAAATCAGTTAGAACTGTAAATTGTTATGCGAAATGCATAGCTAATGGACATTCAGGTATGATGAACAAAATTGGTAATTTGGACATGCAATTATACCAGAGTTTAAGGGTAAAATAAACAAAGGCAGAATACAGAGGACTCAAGGTGAGGTAGATGTATTACACACTAGATAATTGACATACTTTTGATATTGATGAGGTCCACATGGAGAAATGTGAACCATTTTTTCCAATCAGATCATGAAATGTTGTCATTCCAACATAAAATGAGTACATGGGACTGTAGTGTAAAATAAATGGCCAATTCACCATTTCTTTGCATGATAAAATCAGTAAATTGAAATTTATATCACAAGGAGGCAATATATGGTAATCCACAGACTTCATTTCTTTGAAATATCATAAATCATGGTACTTATGCTATTGCAAAGGAGGAAAATGTTTCATTTTTGGTACCACCGTTACAGGGGACATCAGCGTTAAAAACGCCCCTACATCGTCCACGGGGTGTGCTGACTCAATTTTTTTAGTCTCCCCCGAAGACATTCACATACGTTACTATACCCCCCAAAGAGCTGCTGATATCTTTTATTTTCGAGATCAAAGAAGGAGTTTGAACCACCGTTACAAAATACAGGGGGACATCATGATCAAATTTGGGAAAATGACACATATTTTTCTTGTTCTTTTTACATCTATCAAACCAAGGTTTCCTATGACAATATTTCTATGACCAGCCTCTTTATTTCCCTGATGGCAGCATGAGATTAGTGCAATCTATTTTTGAATAAAATGTCACTATACCTCAGTTACAATAAATCTGAAGGGGACAACTCTTGTAACGGTGGTATGGCCTAACTTTGGATTTAATTTTTACAGCTACTGTTAGCTTTGCCAAGAAACCTTCTGTACTTTTAAACATCATTATATTCCTGGTAAAAAACAACTACAGAGTGATGGCTAAGTCATTAATTTGCTGATAATTATATCTGAAAATTACATGTTTTCATGTCACACTTGGTACCCTCTAAAAATGAGGGGACAACAGGAAATAAAGGCACACCAACACTTATCATTTTTTTAAACACATAATTTTTCCATCATAAGATCAAATAAACACTTGCCTTCAAATAGAACCTTCTTACAATATATTTAAAAACACAACAAATTCAGAATAATACAAGATATGTGGGATGTACACAAAAATATGCTGTTGCCCCAACCCTGTGGAATGACCCTTATGTAACGGCCATGGTCTTCCTGTATAAACATATACCGCGTTTACATTGTGACTCGGCACTCGTGTCGAATCCTCAGGAAGGGTTCGACACTGCAAAGAGTGAACCTGTGATCGTGTTTATACACAACAAAATAGGCGAGTTCAACACGGCTCCCAGATCATGACCGCAAGTAAAGGGACGTCATTAATGTGTGTTGTGATGTAAAGCCAAATTCCAAATCTGACCGCAAGGTCATCGACTTTGACACGGCTTTTTGTTTACACACATAAAAATGTCGAACCCGCCTCCCGGATCGAAACCTACGATTTTGGTGGAGCAAAAAAGGCGTGTCGAACCTGGGTCGCGGATCACACTGATCCCGTTTACATAGCATAAAATTGCCATGTCGAGCACGATTGCCGTGTCGAACCCACGACCCGAGTCACAGTGTAAACGAGGTAATAAGCATCTGACAGGGATCGCGGAAACGATCGTCAAGTTAGCAACATAGAGAACACTATTCCATTTTTGTTCACTTCCCTTTATATAAGGGAAATAAACTTGGCTTAGCATTCCATGATCATACAGTTTGATACTTGAAAGGGAAATTCACCCCAATTAATAGCTTTTAATACACGCAGAACAGTGAGATAAAGAAATTAATAGCCGATTCAAATCAGTGAAACCTACTCCACACCAACCACTAGTGTTGGTTTGGTGTTTGTTTGGGGTAGTTTCACCGATGTGACTCGGCTATTAGAGAAGGACTAATGAAAAATCTGATGAATGATAATAACAATGTAAAAATCTTGATTTATTAATCAATCAGGCATAATTTGGTAACTTTGTCACATTAATTTTATACAAAGTTAGGTTGAAGACGAGACAGGTGATATTATTCCCACCATAGCTGTTTATGAACGAAATGATGATTGACCAGGTGGTGCATATATATGGGGAGAGAATTACATTCAAGTTTGTTGAATATTGATTTATAGCTTGGACTGATCTCAAAATCCAATCTAACCCGACAGATGTCTTGAATATATTATAATACATTCCCTTCTCTTAACTCTTTGCCTGCCATATACTCAAGTTTTGTCAAAGTTATACATGTAGGCCTACATGTACGAGTAGCTGTGACCATGCTATAGGATATAATGGAAAATATTGCAAACACTCAATATTAGTCACATTTTCAAAAATGATTTTGTTATTTTCACACATTCACTACACGCTACATGTATTTGGATTGAAGTACTCTTCTTAAACACAAAATTTTCTAAATGTATGCCTCTGATGTTGAAGTAACTCATACAGATAAATAAAAAGCAATCACAGCTTCATCCAAGATACAGCCTCTGCTTAAATCCTTATTCAATTAATATATTATTTAGATGATGCAAGTGCTGTGTGGGATTTAGCAGGTTTTTCCACCTAGTTCGTAGCTGTGGTGGAATAATTCCCTCATTTCTAGTGGCTCAATTGCACACGCATTCAGACGTAACCAATTAGGAACCTAGCTTGGCGAATAAATTAAAGCAGTCGTTGACTCAGGAGATCTCAATTACCTCAACTGCTAATCCCACTGAAGTGAAATCGGGGAGAAAACTGCTCTAGGGGGTGTTGTGTGCAACAGTTGTCAAGAAATGTAATTAATTGACATACACACATCACTGTTTGTAACAACTTACACATTTATATGGAAGACTTTCTATGTATACAGTAGTGCTTTGTGTACAGTGTATTCGGAAAGTGAAAAATTACGTAGCAGTAACTGTATCCAGTAAAACTGGGAAGGAAAAAAAAAAAAAAAAAAGATTAAAATAAGCATTTCTCAACATGGATAGATATTTATTTCCCCTTCTATTTATTATTATTACTAAGTGTTTATTGTACAGCATTCATAATTCTTACTTATTTTGAGCCACTTGTTTGCTAAATGGTTAGCCATTCTGAGTAATGGCTTGTGATGGATATTGGTTGTCAATTTTCAAAGGGTAATGAATTAATTTAGGGTTGCTGCGTAGTGTTACTTATTATTTATTCATGTTTTTTAGACCCAGCGAGGTTGCTTATAATAATGTAGAAGGATTTCGTAAAATGATATTTCACAAGGCTTATTGTCCCATCTGTTCTTTCTCTCTGGAAATGAATATATCTTAAATTGTAGATGCCCTATTTTTTCTTTTGTTTTGTTTTTGTTTTTGTTTTTGTTTTACTTTGTGTCTTCCATTCTATCCTCCCTTTGATATTCCTTTTATACTTGTCTTTTTCACTTTATCATCTCTATAGTATTATAAGCCAAT
This sequence comes from Paracentrotus lividus, assembly GCA_940671915.1. NCBI lineage: Eukaryota > Metazoa > Echinodermata > Echinoidea > Camarodonta > Echinidae > Paracentrotus > Paracentrotus lividus. The sequence continues at coordinate 6,858,139 of CALNVZ010002974.1, forward strand.
ATTTTCGCGATTTTGGACTGGTAGGGAGAATTCGCGAGAGCAAAATTTCGCGATTTTGGTGATGACTTAATTACTATAAAAAGCCTTGTACTGAAGTGGTAATTTTCGTGATGACCGAGTCGCGAAATTCGCGAAAATAACCACTTATACAGTATGTCAATTTGTCTCATTTTGTTCTTGTTGTTGTTATCGCCCTCTGTCTTCTCTTTTAACATACAAGTACAGTGTACATGCATTTTTTTTTTTCTTGTTCTTATTCTTTTCTCCCTTCTGAATCATAATTCATACCATGTTTTATATTAAAGGGACGTATAATTGATAAAACATGGGGAATTCACCTTATCTCGGGTGAAATGATAACATTCCAATCAGAGCCTGAGGCGTGTTGCGTAATCTCCAGCGTCAGGGTGTCTGGAGTATAATCCTTCCTGGCTAGACTAACTAACCAGAAGTCCGAAGTAAATCTAACCTATGTTTTGTTTTTGAAATGGAGCATTATACAAGTCCTCTCTTTGAATTAATACGAAGAGACCCGTTGAGAGTCTATAAACTAATCCGAAGCTATAGACCCTATTGACTGACTGAAATCGGTCAACTTCGTCATGTTCGTGCTGTCCGAATGTTAATCCCCAGTAGGCCGACCCTTGCGTAAGCCTTACTGTAGATTGTGTATGAGTCAATGGAGCTCAAGAAAAACGCGCATTCCCCACGATCTCCGACTTGCGAGGGCCTTTAAAAGACAAAGTAACAAAACAAACATTATAATGTCTACCTACATTTTCTCAATGGAAAGCTTAAAAAAAATTGAAAATAAACCTTTATTCTATCAAATACTTTGTATCATGTATTACCTGGCATGTGGATGACAACCTGTATACATGTATACTAATGTGTATGTATTCTGCTGTTAGGGTTATGTGAAGTTAAGACTATGCATAATGACATGCTAATTATAAACCAGTTCATATAGTTTCTTAATCTCACAGGCCTGTATTCTCAAAAGCCGCCTAATTTAACCTAGCTTAAATCTGTGGTTTAACTATGGCTTGCTAAAAGGGAATCAATCCCAAAAAGTAGAGTGAAACTGTTGAAAACTGCTTGGGAATGACAAAAGTTTCCCTTACAATTTAAACACAATCCAGAATTCAGTGAAGGTGATAGGAACATGCAACATAGACAGATTGGTTCCATTTTAGCAAGCCATAGTTAAACCACAGATTTAAGCTAGGCTTAAAGTTAGGCGGCTTTTGAGAATACAGGTCATATTATGTATCTGCATAAAATATGTTGAGGTTCTACTACTGATTCAATAAGATCATGTGTGTGATCACTTTGCTGTGTAATGATGATATGTAGTAATTCACATCGCCTCTAGGTTAATGACTAGCAGTTGATTTTCCTTAATTACATTGCTTCTTGCATTTATAACTGCTATTGTACGGAGCAGTTGAATGGACTATTGCATCCTAATTGCTCACAGATATCTCACTCTATGCCGGGACAAAATAGCGAGTTCTGCTGATTAGTACATGTATTTATGTAAAGATACTTTCAAACATTGTGTTAAATTTTGCTTAAATGGGCAATTCCACTATTACGTTAGTGATTATGGGCTTTTTGTATGTGCATATATAAAAAGCCCAAATATATTTGATATAATTATAGTACATGAATTTATTATAGTGATTAGAATGTTATTTTAGACGACATTGTTACAGAAGCATCACCATTCATTAGTTTCTTGGGTTAGGTATGAATGTAATTAGCCATAAAGCAGTATAACGTTCCCCAAAGGTCTAAATGACCTTGTTGAGCTCCAAAGTTGAATTGGATACGATTATTCCCCCCCCCCCCCCCCCCCCATTGGACGGACACCAATTATATTTCGCTTTCAATCCAACATGAACAATCCATCCTTCTAATAAAATACAAAATAAAAGATAATCATTTCAATGAGTTTATTGTGGGAATTTATTGTTGAATGAAAACAGTTATTATACATTCCTCTTCACATTGCCAATTAATAAAAAATTGATAATTATTTTCTCTCAAACCACTTAATGTACTGTACCAGAAATAGTGTTTATTTAAATTTGATATTGATTTTTTAATCTTTCTTCTAATGTCTAATTAAATGTACCATTCTGAGTTCTAATATACATTGAAAATGCTACAATGTCACTATTTAAATCAAGGCGTTTACTGATTCATATTTATAAATAATTGTGGGTTCAGAAGTGCATATGTAGTCACTTAGAAGCTAGTCAATTGTGAATGGGTATACATGTACATGATAAGAAGTCGGGGATCATGAAACCATGCCAGTAGCATGATGGAAGCCTGACTAGGCAGGGAAATTTGTGAACATTATGCGCATAGTCAGCCGGAAATGGAGGCAAATGGCAAAAGGGACTTGACTATCAGGTATAATCTGGGTTGGATGGGAATAAATTAGAGGGATTTCAAGAAGGACACTGGGTCATATTATCCTGCAAAGAGATATATATTGGGGTATGGTGGTTTAGAGAAGGGATATGTCAGAGGTGACAAGGATAAAAGTTTGTATGTAAATGAACCGGGAATGCACTATTTGTCAAAATTACTACCATATTACCTTGAATCCCATCAGATATTATGGTGAGGAATCTCATGAAAGAATGCACTAGATTGCACGATTTTGATCCCCAAATTGAAAAAAGTCCACACTTTGGGAGGGGGGATGTCCCCACATCCTCCCCCTGCTTGGTCGCTCTGCTCACTCGCTGTTACTCTAAAATATTTTCAGTGGTTTTTGTTTAACTCACTTTTTATGCCTGCCCTCTTTCTTCCTCCCCTCTTTCTATCTCCTTCTCTTCTTCCCTATCTTTCTTTCCTTCCTCCCTATCTTTCTTTCCTTCCTCTTATTACTCTCTGCCTCTCTTGCTCTCGTGTGATACACTCCTTCTTTCCCTCTCTCTTCCATTTCATATTGCGTTAAATACACTGGTACACCTGATCACCTCGCCCTCTATACTTATTTTCTTCACACTCTCTCATGAATATTATTTACTTCTCTGTCCGGGGTGGCATGATGAATTATACCCCATTCTTTTCACGCTGAGCGGCCTTAAAAAAATGTTCACAGGTACTTGAATTCGCGCTGCATTTTAGTAAGCACGCAAGTGAATGCACCCAATACATGCATTAAAAAAGCACACTCGTATATTCGCATGTTTTTTAATTTGCGCCTGCCGATCTTCGCCCGCAATTACATGATTACAGTATTAGACTCTTAAATAAATATAGACATTTCTCTTGAAGTTCATGTCCATGCTTTCCGTGTTTGACTTCTTTGGATGTAGATTAGCTTGATTTACTTTGATAAGTTTTTTATTGATCAGTATTCAAGACTGGATGTTAAATCCTTTTAACCTGTTGGAGACGAGCTGATTTGGCTATAACACACATTTCCCATAGACCTCAGCCTGAATATATTCGGGCTCAGTACTCAATGGGTTAATCATATTTTCCCTTTTGAGGTTACCATCACACAAAATAGGGCACAATAATAATAATAACATTTTAAAAAAGCATAGCAAATAAGAGATAGATGAAATAGATGAAATAAACACTGTGAAATATCTACAATCATTTTGGTGATGACAGTTTTAAAGCTAAATCATAAAATACGAAGAGAAAATGCTTAAAGTTTTAAAAAAAGAAAAAGAAGACATTGCAGTCATCTTTTCGTAATGGAGAGAGGACGGAATATGAAATGAATGAACTATCCAAAGTCATGAGTGTGTATGAAAATTTGAGTTGATGAGATGAATCCAATGGTCAAATTGGACCCAGTGTATGGGAGGAACCCTTTATGCTGACCCACGCCTTCAAGGTATTAACCCATTAACACTGGTCAGCTTCCATAATGTTGACCCATCATACTTGCAAATATGTCCACTTCAGCATGCCCCCCTCTTGTAGTTGTTTTTCACATTTAATATGTACAAGAGTGAGTGCAGTGCTTAAAATACTTGGGGGCTCGGGTCATATTTGCTCTCAGAGGCTCTAAAATAATCTTAGTAGGAGTCTCAAGGAGCCTCTATATTTTTTATTTTTATAAAATATTGGTGTCTGTTTGCATAAATTTAAAGAAAGAACGCCACTTGTGAATTAAATAATATTTTGAGGGTTGAGTGAGATAAGTTTTCTCACCAACTTTATACACATCAGCAGTCAGATTTTATATGTGTACTTATCAATTATCCTATAGGAAAGTGTAATGAATCACAAGACAAGATTTCAGGAAAATTGAGATGTGTATTTTCATAAAAACAACAGTTATTAACATTTAGTTACATTTTGTTATGAATGCTTCAGGATGTTCCTTTTTTTTCTGTGTATAGTGTTATTGTTCTCTGTCACTGTTCCAATTTGTTATTCCAAGGTTCAAAGTTCAAATTTGCTTTTTAGAAGGATTTGTTATTAGAGAAAAGTACAGAGCATATTACATAGTAAAAGTCTATAATAAATAATTGGGGAGCAAGTATAACTCCCTGAAGTACTTCAGAACTAGTTCTCCATCTTGAGATAGATGTTGAATACACTAGCACTTTCCACTTTCCATACCTGTATGTAATATGCTGTTAAAATACATTTGTAGGTATATATGTAAAGTCAAGGTAGCTAAGTACTGTTAGATTAGATTAGTTTAATCCTTTATATCGCTGGATTTCTTTCAATCTTTTCAGTGGAGAATGGTACCGAGGAGGCTCCTACAAGATCACATACTGGGCGTAGAACACGCCTTCCTGCACCTCAGCCTGATACCAGTCAACTCAGTCTATGGAACATCCTCAAGAAGAACATTGGCAAAGACCTCTCAAAGATCTCAATGCCTGTTGCACTCAACGAGCCCCTCAGTATGCTGCAGGTGGGTCTTAACATAAGCATAATTTGAAGAACTAGAATTGCAATCATTTTTAGGAACGATGTGCATGCATTAACGCCTGTGCTATAATGGTAAAAATGTGCCTAGACAGACAGGTTTGATTGATTTTGGAAGATGAAGGATAATGAGACCTTTGTGAAGATATTGAGAAACATACCACAGAAATTAGAAATAAGGAAAGGATTTGATTTTGACAACGTACATAAGTTTTTTAAAAATGGCGTTTTTATTGTTGTGCCTGAGCGATTTCAGAAAAGGAGGAATCTACAAATTTTGGTCATCGGTCATCCCGAAAATGTTCACTTCAGTACAAGGCTATTTATAGTAATGAAGTTGTTACCAAAACAGCAAAATTTTGCTCTCGCGAATTTCCCCAACCAGTCCAAAATCGCGAAAATATTGGCTTATACAGTACCTCTCCTAGTCTTCCATGCCTGTTGCACTTAACGAGACCCTTGGTTTGGTACAGGTTGGCCTTCCTATCCATTTAGACTATTAATATGTATTGATCATTTTATTCTGTAAATATAAACTGAAATGCACAACACAATATCATGGCCAAGCTACCCTAATTCTAACTCTTGATAAGTTCCCTTATCATTGAGGATCTAATTCAGTTTGCTTTTGACAGATTTAACAGAAGTAATGCATTTCAAAGAACAAGAATAGGATTTGAAATTGGTACAACACAATCTTGCAGGGAGATTAATTGGTGAAAGATGAAATTGAAGATGGTCCCAAGCATTCAAGAAATTTCCAGGCCTTTAAAGACAAATTAAAACAATCCTTCTTTGAATACCTCGGAGGAGTAGGGCTAAACATGACTTTGTAAGACTTGAATTGGTTTCACTCTGGGAGTACACACTAATGATCTAGGATTTAATTCAAAATTTTATTTTGATTTGATTCCAATTTGGTTTACAGGTGCTGTGTGAAGAACTAGAGTACAGTGAACTCTTGGACAAGGCATCAGAGGTTGATGACCCCTTTATGAGGATGGTCTACATTGCAGCCTTCGCTGTGTCCAGCTACAGTTCCACATATACCAGGGCAGGGACCAAGCCTTTCAATCCACTTCTGGGAGAGACCTATGAATGTGTCAGGGATGACAAGGGCTTCAAGTTTGTTGCAGAGAAGGTGAGGCGATGACCGCGCTTTAAAGGGGAAGTTCACCCTGGAATTTTATTGGTTTTAAAAAATGCAGAAAAATATAAATGTAAGTTTGAAGAAAATCGACCAAAAAATAGCGCTATGTGTTGTGTGTGTAAATTCCATAAATTTGTCTTTTTTTCATGGTTCTTGATAAAGGAATGGGTCAATTTGATAGAGGCATGTATATTAATATATGTTTGATGATGTATCGACCGCACAGGTGAAATAATTAATTTTCTTCTGAAAAAACGACAATTTATGGAATTTACACTACATATACACATAGGAGAACTGCTCGCATGTGACGTCACAAAATCAAAACTTTAAATATTCACAACTTCGTTATTTTTTGGTCGATTTTCTCCAAACCTTCACTCATATTTTTCTTTTATTTTTCGGCATTTTTTAAAACCAAATTAAACCCAGGGTGAACTTTCCCTTTAATTGTCAGTCATGATGATGATGATGGTGATGATGGTTGTGACAGGCCTGTGAAATCTGATTTTTAAAATTATTTTGCCAGATTTTGAATTCCGCTCTTTCATGAGAGCTCTCCCATTTTGGTCGAATGAACATAATTCGGGACTTGCATTCAACTTTATGCACAAAGATGACCTATCAGCAGTGTACTGAGGGTGCACTGATGATTTAGAAAAATGCCTTTGATTTCGCATTTTTACAACAAAATTAGGGTTTTAGACAAGGTTTTTACTGATTAATGGTAGGACTTATTGGGTACATTTGTAGCGAGTATGTGATGTGTCCGTCTGTTATGTCATCAGGCCTAACATATAGTGTTGTGTGTTGTAGATGGAATCATGGCTCCAAGACTTTTCCATGCCAGGGAATCGTATCCTAACACAATACTTCCATAGATTCCTTTCTTTGATCTTCCAACATGTATCCTAACACCATACTTACATAGATTCCTTTCTTTGATCTTCCACCAGGTATCTCACCATCCTCCTATCATTGCCTGCCATTGCGACAGTAAAAACTTCATCTACTCCCAGGATGTCCGGATAAAAACCAAATTCTGGGGGAAGTCCATGGAAGTCATACCACAAGGAACAATCCACATACACATACCAAAGTAAGAATGAGTTCTTCCCCTTTTTTCTTCCTACCCCCCCCCCCCCCCCCCCCTCCACCAACCCCTCCTTAGTGCCTTTGTCCATTCCAGGTATTGGTTATCAAGGCTTTCTGTTCCCTTCCATCCCTGGCCAATTGAATTATGGTGGTACTTTCAATACCAATTAGTCCAATGAATGTATCCAAGTATTTTGTATGCTCTCATTCTCTCTCACTGCCCTTCTTTCCCCTCAATTTTCCTGTCAATATACCTTTGACAGTGCTTTTCTTTTAATTCTCAATGCCTTTTATCATGAAGTTTGAGACAATTTTTTGTTTTAATGACAATAATTTCTATTCTCTCAATGATTATAAGAAACGAAGCATGGTAGGTGTTGAATTTAAAGCATGAGGCAATTTTTTCAGCACAAGTTTGTGTGCAATCAGGTATTGCCAAACAGGCACAGCTCTGCAAACACACATATATTCTGCTAATATTTACTCATCGTTTGTGCAAACAACATTCGACAGCACGCTGCGATCCGTGTCTAGTCGAAATTTGGAACTGACATTTGCTCAGGTGAAATTTTTTCCTGGCTTTTTGTCACACATGAATAATGTAGATGTCAAATTAGGGCTTGAGTTGTCATCAACTTGGCGGTCTGGTTTTATGGTTATGGGCAGTTCCACGGTTAGTCACATTACACTTTTAGGTTTTATGGTTATGGGCAATTCCACGGTTCGTCACATTACACTTGTAGGTTTATGGTTATGGGCAATTCCAAGGTTAGTCGCATTACACTTTTAGGTGCCAATTTTGTAACTTGATGTTACCAGTCTCACAAGAATGAGTCTTTCTTTAAAGTTTATACTTTGATTTATACCTGACAACCATAGCATTAAAATATCAATATAAGAAATGTTGCAGGCTTTGTCCTTTAAACGTCAAAACAGGGTAAAAAATCGTTTAAAAAAAAATTGGACAAGGAAAAAAATCCACTCGTTACAAATAAATATTTTGCTCAATTCATAATACTTTTGCCAGTTTTATTCCTTGCACCACCTAACCAACACATTTAAGTCTCAAGTCAGCAATTAGATTTGGTAAACAATTTAAAGTATTCAGTTCTCTTAAAGGTAGTGTCATCCTTTTTCACAAATTGCGAAAACTAATGCAACTTGGCATACCTTTAGAATATGATCTACCTATACTGTCTATTCAATCTTACTGTCATAGGTTGCCTAGATCAGTAATATGAAACGAAAATCTGACTACCAATCTGGACCAGCTCTCCATCAACATCGTTGATATTACAGCGCGTGCAGCACGGACCACACACAGCAATATACACACGGCGCATCAGCGTGCGTTATTCTCTGCGCTAACTGTCAACGGTTCGCACCGTACGGTCTATTTTTCGAGGTTAAAAAAAATAGGAATGAATTTTGGTAATCGCAATATAATGTCAAACATACACATTTGAGCTTAATCATGTTGTGGGAAGATATAGTCATTGATATACTTCTATATCCTCTCAAAAACTAGAAATGTAATATTTTTGCCTGCAAAAGGCTGACACTGTCTTTAAAGATTGAAAAATGTCAGTTAATCGCATTACAGTATTTTCAGAGTGACATTTTTGTTTATTTCACCACTTTGTCATCAATCAAGTGTCATTATTGCCCCTTAAATACAGAAATATATCCACCCTTCTCCATTAATAGTGAAAGTTTAAAGAAAAAATATCAAAAGAATCTTGTGTAATTTGAATTTTTCATGTAGTCCCACACATTGAATTTTAATGGTGGTTCTAGATCTTGAGGAAATGAATGAAATTGAAAAATAATTTTTAGTGATTTTGAAAAACTTTCATGATCCATTAACACCCATGGCAATAGATAAGTGATAGGTCATAGAATAAACATCAGAGAGACATTTTTAATTTATGACAAATGTCCTAGTTGGAGTGGAATTGCCCTTTAGGTATCATATCAAAACTGTGAAATGTAAGTGAGACTTCAACTCTTTATCAATTTACAAAGGCCCGTATTTTCAAAAGCCGCCTAACTTTAAGCTTATGTGGTTTAACTATAGCCTGCTAAAAGGGAATCAATCTGTCTATGTTGCTTGTTCCTATCACCTTCACTGAATTCTGGAATCATGTTTTAATTGTAAGGGAAACTTTTGTACTTATCAAAAATTATGATGAATCTAACATCTACTTTTAGGGATTGATTCCCTTTTAGCACGTCAAAGTTAAACCACAGATTTAAGCTAGGCTTAAAGTTCGGTGGCTTTTGAGAATACAGGCCAAATAGTTAACAGTCATCTGTCTCTATCAAAATAAACTTTAACCAATATGATGTTTTCTAATTGTGTTATCTTTGTCAGGTACAATGATCACTACATCTTTAATAAAGTGACGAGTTGTGTTCATAATATACTGAGTGGAGAGAGATGGGTGGATCATTATGGAGAGACGGTTATCAGGAGAGGAGATGTGTCATGTAAACTCACATTCACAAAGGTATGTATGATGATAATGGAAGAGTGTCATGGTCTCATAGTATGGAGATCCCTTGTCCGAAAGCAAGTTCATGTGCCAGTGCCCTTTGGTAAGGCATTAAATTTTTGATACCAAGTTCCTGGGATAGGACTTAAAGGGATGCAGTAACATTGAATGATATTCAAATTGCAATTTATTGGATTTAGCTCATTTTGCCAACATGATTATGAACACATAGGTCAGTCTGGTATTCCTTGAAAATTGCAGTCTACTTGCTTGCTTTACTTCCGAGATATCTACGATGTTATACTCACATTTTCTAATCCGTTCCTTGACGCTTTAGAAAACCGCATGCGTTTCAATGCATGTGGGTTTCACCACATTTCCTGTTGTCAAGTCCCCGTGCCTACCGGGCGGCTAAGCTTGCAACGGAGCGGTATAAATTAATCATGCACGGCCGTATCCTTAGCCGTGTTTGAAATTTCACTGTTTTAAGATAGTAAATGACTTGCATTTGATCTGAAACTTGCAGTAGTTTGTTTTTAGGTCAGAGCGATAGAATTCTATTCATTTTTATCTCTTTTGCACTTGTTTTTGGAAGTTACTAAATCCCTTTAAATTATTTGATTGCTTCCTTAGCAGTTGGGTAAAATAAACCAATCAATCAGTGAAAAGATAAAAATAAATGATATTTCAGCAGAGAACTAGTAATTCCTTTTCCTGTTAGTCTATTGGTCTGTTAAAAAGTTTTTGTTTAACTTTGCACAAAGGATCATTGGCTTATACCACATGTTTGTTGATAAGGATGGTGATGTCAAAAGTCATCTAGCTACCCTGGGTAAATAAAAATATTAATATTAAAAATATTTTCCTCACCCACGTACGTTCCTCCTTGGATCTTGGTGTGCGCAGCCATATTGTGCGGTGGTCACATGTTTGGATTTCCATGGTCACATCACGTCTTAAGTGAAACGTTCAACTCTCCACGCCATACACAATAGAAAGTCGTAGATAGATGCAAGTTGTGTTGTGACCATCGCGGTCTATTGTCATCTTGTGCGACGAAGGCTTCGTTCATTTATGTTCATGTTTTTTTCATGCAACAAAATGACACCGAAGACAAAATAGTAAAAAAATCCACAGAAATAACACAAAAGCGACAACGTTGTGAATGTACACCTCTACTTTGGATATTGGTGTTTGAAATATACCAATTAAACACACAATTTGGCGTTTCTATGGTCACTTTTAAGATTTAAAATGACGATTTATTTTTTTTACTAAAACAAATATAGAAATTATATGTGCTTTTATAAAATCATAATTTTTTAATATCTCTTCCTTTTTGATATTTTGAAAAAAATATGAAATTTTAATTAGAAGTTAACTGAACCGATACCGTTGTTGGTTTAAGGAGGATAGTTTTTTTGACTTGGGGACGCCCCTTTGAAATCAGGTAAAATTTTCTCTTTTTATGCCTCCGCCACCGAAGGTGGTGCCGGAGGCATCATGTTTTCAGGTTGTCCGTCCGTCCGTACGTCCGTACGTCCCACTTGCTCGTTATCGCGATATCTCAAGAACCACTTGAGATATGAACTTCAAACTAAGCAATAGTATGTATCATCATAGGAAGACGATCTGATCAGATTTTGGAGTATGTAGGTCAAAGGTCAAGGGTCACAGAGGTCAAATTGTGAAATTCCATGTAAATGAGTTCGTTATCGCGATATCTATATGAGCTTCAATCTTCGGGGTAGTATGTCATTAGAAGACGATCTGTGTAGATTTTGGAGTATGTCGGTCAAAGGTCAAGGGTCACAGAGGTCAAATTGTGAAATTCCATGTATTCAGTTCATTTTCGCGATATCTTGAGAACCAGTTGAGATATGAGCTTCAAACTCATAGGTAGTATGTATCACCATAGGAAGACGATCTGTCTAGATTTTGGAGTATGTAGGTCAAAGGTCAAGGGTCACAGAGGTCAAAATGTGAAATTCCATGTACAGACTTGTGCCCTATGCCAATGTGCCATATATTTCTGATCTGGCAATGGCGGAGGCATATATTTCGACCGCGCGCGGTCGAGGATTCATCTTGTTTACTAATAAAACCATAGATTCGTAACAAGTACATTTTCATCATTATGTCAATCGTTTATTTATGATTTTAATGTTGATATCAATCATCGAAATCAAAATTTGGAGTGTGGAAATACAATGTTTGTCTATGTTTCGTTGGGTTATGCTGCAGTAAACAGGAAAAAATTAATTAATATTGTATTGAAACTTGCGGAAAATAAATGTCAGCGTGCGTTAAGAGGCTATATTGCCGCGACTATCGGCCAAGTTTTCCAGTCCCATTCCGGTGTTTGGTAATATTTCACGTGGGTTTCACAAGTGATATTCCAGGATGTGTCTCCAAGTCAAAAAAACTATCCTCCTTAAACCAACAACGGTATCGGTTCAGGTAACTTCTAATTAACATTTCATATTTTTTTCAAAATATCAAAAAGGGAAGAGATATTGAAAAACTATGATTTTATAACCCCAAAATTCGTCGTTTTGATCAGGCTTCCAAGATGCATTAATAACTGAGCGAAATAATTCCCAATTGTTTGTTGAATTAGTTTATTTGATACACCAATCTCCTATTTTCAAGATGTGCATATGCACCATTTTGTCACTTTTGATGTATTTCGGTGTTTTTTTAATTTTAATTTTGCTGTCCAACTCGTTTCTACTGCTTGGGAAAAACATTACAACAAATTACCGACCGCTCGCGTTGCACACGAAAACTAGCGTGCGCGCGCACCTAAAACCAACATGGCGCCCTACGCCAGGAGAACACATAACCAATAGGAGAGAAACGTACGTGCACCGTGACAAAGGTGCGTGGAGGACTCTTTAGGGTGGTGCAGATAAGTATGCATACCCCATGGCATTAACCTGCAAAAGTGTCCATAACTTACATATTTGTTAACAAAACTTCATATTTCTTTTTTTTACAACAAAGAACATATGCTATAGAATTGTAACCATGATTTTTCTGTATTTTTTTTTTAGTAATAGTATTCATAATATTAATAACTTTCTTTGCTTGGATAGTCAATTTGCTCTTCTTGGCCTTCCGCTTTGTGTCTGCGAGATAAGAACATTCCTTCTTAGCCAAGGTGGCTGTAAAAATTTTTTTATCTTTGTTTAATATCTAAAACTTCTCCAATGCTTTTCTTTGTTCAGTTCAATTACCCTCTTTCTCTTTTTTTTTTTTCCTTTCTTTTTTTCCTTTCTTTTTTTCTCCTTTTTTTTTAACCGCTTGTTTCATGCCATTTTGATGATCCAACAGGTCGACACTGTAAATCCCAAACCTACCAGAACAACCTCAAAGTACTTATAAAAGCAAAACAGCTGTAAATCCATGAAAAGTTCCCCCAAATTTTACAAATTTTCATGTCATGTAGGATTAAATGTCCATAGTTTCAGATTGTTTGAATCTATAGTTACGGAAAGAGAGCAGCATTGCCCAATACATAGGGTATGCATACTTAAGTGCGTCACTCTACACTCGTGTCTGAAAAGATCCATGGGGTTACAAATTTTTTTTCTTGACATGTGAAATAGAAGACGAGCCCTCATTATCAGAGAATAACTACTTCACATCCCAAAGATTAAAGACGGGGAATCTTCAGCTTCCATGGGTAATTTGACACCATATATGTTTACCCAGTAACAGGTGTCATCCATCACCTGACCACTGCCAGACCTTAGTAATGCCTTGTATATTTCACCCATCCCTCCATCTGGTAAAGTCATTAAATCTCAGTTTCCCTGGTCGATCATGCCCAAAGCTCTCGGGGGTGGGACAGATGGTTTTACTGTGGTCCAGAAATTTAGCTTCAAGATGGTTATTTCCAGTGCTTTTTACCAAGTCTGGGGTCAGCAAATTTTGATCCACTGCTCATGAAAGCTGAAGATTCCCCGTCTTTAATGTCACTGAATTGTGACATGGTAGGCCCCAATTTGATCTCTTTTAGTGAGCCCATAGACGTAACAGGGACGTCTATGGTGAGCCTAAGGTCGGCTAAGGCCTCTTCTTATCATTGACTTTGTTTGATTCTCTGTAGGCAAGCTTCTGGAGCAGTCGGTTACATGAGGTGACAGGACTGATCTTGAATCAAGAAGGACGAGTGATACATGAACTGTTTGGAAAGTGGAATGAAGGGCTCTACTGCGGGAGATCAGCATCGGCTAAATGTGTCTGGAGAGCAGGTTAGTCATTTGGATGTAGGGAAACACAGAGGGTCATAGACACAGAGAGAAAGAGAAAGAGGGGCTTATTTTCTTATGTCAGGCCGAAGTGATGGATATACGTCTACCAGTCGAAAGTGTGAAATTTGACCTTCATTTTCATCATCTTTAGTGTTTTGCAAAGCATTCAAGAAAAAATCTATCAGCTGTGAAATTGGTGCCATTCAATAAATGACCCCTAAATACTGATCCCCTACAATATGAGTTTAAAAAAATCTTTTCCCAGATTGACAAAAATATTTAAAAACACTTTTGAAATTTGCATATTTTGATCAAATATTGTTATAAATAACCGTAGATTAAATCTTTGATAATTATAAAAATATTTCATTAAATCAAAAAGAGAAAATGAATGAGACTAGTGCATATTCATATGTTTGTTTATGAATACCCATGAGTCCGGGTCCTATCTAGTTCTTTCATTGGTCAATATTTTGTAAGGTGGTATATTTTTTGTTTGTTATTTTCATTAAAATTTATACATGGTGCGTGCATCAAAATGGCAGCATCCACAAAAGCGTATGCAAAAAAAAAGTACATTTGCAAAACATACATGCATACATGTATTTCCATACTTATAATAATATTAATGATTGAATTTCTTCCATGCACTGTACAGCTTCCATGCCGTCTGATCATCAGATATACTACGGCTTCTCAAGGTTTGCCATTGAACTGAATGAATTAGATCACTACACCCAAGATAGTCTACCTCCTACAGACTCCAGATTCAGACCTGATCAGAGGTGAGAATCATACATAGATAACTACTCAATCAATTCTATTTAACACAGCATCTTTTATATGTCAGTTTTAAAACTGCTTTCCACAATGGCCCTGCGTGGCCATACAACATATAATTTTTATAATTGAAATCAGTAGTATTTACATAATCAACAGTGCAATACATGCGGGATAACCCAAAGAATTAAAGGGATTGGGTAACTTTCAAAAACAAGAGCAATTAGATCAAGATTAATAAAATTATATTGTTCCAACAGTAACAGTAAACAAACTACTGAAAGTTTCAGATCAAATGGAAGTCATTTACTATCGTAAAACAGTTTAACGAACAATGCAAAGCATACAGCCGAACACCAGTACCCTCTGTTGCTGGTCAGCAGGACGCTATAGGGACGGGGACTATACAACAGGAAATGGGTGTATGTTGTGCTATGTGGAAAAGCATGTGGTTTTAGAAACCATCCGGGGTTGGTTTATAAAATTTGAGTATGAAATCATTGATATCTCAAAGGTAAAGCAAGCAATTAGCTTTCAATTTTGAAGAGATACCAGACTGACCTAAGTGTTTATGATTTTGTTGGCAAAATAAGCTAAATCGAATAAAATGTGATTTGAATATCATTCAATGCTACTGCATCCCTTTAAACCAAAAAACAAGCTTTCCTTTATGTATATATACTACTTAAATATTTTCACTGATCCAATGGTTGTTTCTACATATCGCTTCTGAGGAAAAAAATATTATTTTGATAATAAATGCTGTGATTTGCTCAAGCACATTTTTTCTTTTCTTGTTATGTTGTTATTATGGGTGTGTAAGATCAATGTACGGAGATCGGTCATTTTCTTCAGCTGCTGCAGCTTTATGGAATGCATTACCAACACAGATTCGTTCTTTGGAGACATTAGAAACGTTCAAGTCTAATCTCATTTCTTTTTGTGAAGGCATACTAACTTGAATATTAATGTTGTATTATATTGTAAATAGAATTTTTGTAGTTCTTTATATAATTATCAAAATATGTATTGTTTTTTACTGTCTGTGTATTTGGCATTGACAATTCCTTTCCTCTTTGACTTTGACATGGCAGATTCGGAGTGTGCGCCTCACAGGCTGTCCCTCTTTTCTGTTTTTATTAAGAGAATGTGTTTGTAACTACATGGACATGATGTATGTTTGTAGTTCAACAATTTCATCTTGTTTTACAATGCGCCTCGGAATAGTTTAACTAGACAGATGGCGCTATACAAATGCATTATTATTATTATTATATATAAATAGTGTACAATCTGTCGCGCAATATACTGGATTATAAGTACGACAAATACGAAATTATCCCGAGTGCAGATTTGTTTCTCCGAGGCCGCAAGCCGAGGTGAAATAGATCTGCACGAGGGGTAAGTTAGTATTTGGAGTTCTTATAGTCCAGTAATGTTGCAAGATGGAGCGTTCACTATTTATTATAGTAAATAGACCCATAAATTATTATATTGTACATATGTACAATATAACTTTTTGAAGGTAGGTCACGTGGTACCAATCAAGCCAATCACAGCTTGTATTTTCCTACCACTATTTACTATTTATTATTATATTAGGTTATTAGAAGAAGGTGATTTAAAAGGAGCTGAGCTTGAGAAGCAGAGACTAGAAGGAATGCAGAGAGAAAGGAGAAAGCTTAGAGATGAGCAGGGTATTGAATATCAACCAAGATTCTTCAGGTATGTTTATATTATCAAAGGCATTTCATCTAAATTGCAACTGCACTTTATAAAGTAGAGTACATGTACATCACTGAACAGACATAGAATTTACTATCAAATAATGACATGTACATGGACGTATTCGGGCAACATTTCATGGAAGTGAGCCCTCTATGTGCCCGCCATATAGCTGGGGGTTACCCAGTGTACTACGCATGAGCCATATGCGCGTATGTCTGCGCGTGTGTACAGTTTCCTTTGTTACGCATACATGCGCACACAAGGAGCATGCGTAGTACACTGGAAGCCCCCCAGCAATGGCTGCCACCATGACAAAACATCACCCAAACCGAATTCATCTATGCTCCTCTCTTTCAAGTGCTAATAAATGACATTTATATAGCAATTCACACAATATCCACCTTGGTGTTTCTAAACGCTTAGTGTTAATTTCTTATTACCTGTCTTAGTTACGATACCCCGCTAAAGATGCACCATAGCATTCAAGGAATTTCTTACTAAGGAAACCTATTTTATCACCTGGGTCGAGTGTTCCAGAGGATGTTTATGGTATGGACGGTATTCCAACAGCATACCATGTGATCAACAGTGCTTGATTTATTTATTGAAAACGTCTGTGAAACTTAGTAAATCAGCTATTTATATATTTTGAAATGAATTGCTATTCATATGATTATTTTTTTTTTGCGACAAGTCCCTGTTGATAAATTTTTATTTGCGGTTTGATTTTCAGGCTCGGCCGTGATGGTGACAAGGAGAGATGGGTGTGTAAGAATGACTACTGGGATCTCAAGAACGACCCTGGATTCAACACCTTGAAGTTTACTCAGCTCTGGTAGCATCGACATTCCACTTTCAAACAGGTTATTCAGGATTCTATAGGTGTGTTCAGTGTATGATAGGGAACCATGAGAGGAAGGATCGTGACATTCTTATATAGGGGTGTCCAAGTTCAGTGTATGACAGGGAACCACAGGATGATGGATCGTGCCATTCTTATGCAGAGGTGTCCAACCACACCAGGGTTTCATACTTTTGTTCATCCATCATTCTAGAACCATAGAAGAAAGGATTCCATTCTTATGCAGGGGTGTCCAACCACACGAGGATTTCATAGTGTTGGTCATCCTTTATTTTAATATTGAGAACCATGGAAGGAAGGATTCCATTCTTATATAGGGGTGTCCAAGATGTGTGTATGACAGGGATCTGCAATGGGATGATCAAGTCGTTCTGTTGTAGTGGCGCCTACGTTCACCCTCCATTCTAATATAGAGAACCACAGCAGGAAGGATTGTGTCATTATTATATTGGGTGTTGATATTGGTCCACTTTGGAACAGGTCAAAGGGTCAATTCATTCTTGTACCAGGGTTTCCAAGTTCAGCTTCCTATAAGAAAGGGGATCATAGCAGAACAGGTCAATCCATTCTTATCTAGGGGTTTCCAAGTTCTTTCTAAGATAGAGAACTGGGGCCAGTTTCTCGAAACCGTCATAAGTCTAAGTTCGTGGACATCCCATTGAAACGCTTGTTAATTCTACAACACGTGTCCCTATGGGTTGTCCATGAACTAAGACTTATGACGGTTTCGTGAAATGGGCCCCTGGTTACATTTGAAAGGATCATCTCATTCTCAATGTAGGGGTGGTTGAATCCTTCCATGGATCAAGCCATTCTTAAATGGGGGTTTCAAAGTTCATCCTGTCGAGATGGGTAACCAATGCGGGAACAACTATGGCATTCCAACGCATGTTGAAACTCAAAAACCCATGTCTAGTAGGATCCAATACGAGAGACTTAACCATCCAGATTGGAAACCAATCACATATCTCTTCTTCTCCCCATGTTCATGAAGTTAATGTTTGTTAAGGAATGTAAGATATACATGCAGTTACAATTATTGTACAAAATTTCAAGGTAGTAACAACATAGTACATCATGTGATATTGACATGAGCCAATTAGCTCTCTATATATAATTGATGCCTATAGTTTTCTAGAGGCAATATGAAAGGCATTGAAAAGTTTGTCTACAAATTGTTGTTTGCGGTGCTGGGTAACATAAATTTATACAACAACAACAACAACAACAATAAGGTAGATGTCATTGTTTAGTTTGGTGCTGTTATACTTTGGGTGTTTTTTTGTTTTTTTTTTTTGTTTGTCAGTGAGAACCTGATATATGGTTTATATCCACTTAGTCTACTAAGCAGTTGGTCCAATTCTCTGTTTGTCTAATATCAGACAGGATAAACCCATTTGGTCTAATAACGGCGTGTTTTAATTTCCAATTGGTCTAATACGTTCATGTACTTCGTCTAATTCTCGTTTCTCATTCTCAGATGATTGACCAAGTGAATAGGCGAATAAGGGTGAATAGACAAGGTGGTAAATAAACGAAAAGGTAATTAGAAGAACTGATTGTACATGGATGGAATTAGATCATTTGGGATGAGGCCAAATGGGCATTCGACAAAGTGGATTTAGACTAATTTGCCCATTGACGTGTAGGCATTGGAGCATTTGAGGTATTTTATTTGTTAATGATGTTGGCCAAAGCTCTGTTTGAAAAGTGGAATCATTTATTTTCAAACAGCTAGTGATTCCATCCATATCCTTATCGAGAAACGTCCCAAGCACTTGTATAATTAGCAGGCACTGTATCTAATTGTTGTGTAGCTCACATATAGTAATGCCCTGGTCACAACGGTCCATGTGTGTCCTGCAGCCTATGTCTGGTGGCTGCCGACCTATCAAGATTCTTTGGTCCGAATTCACAAAGGTGGTTTCAAAACCATGGACTGAAACCATGGATTATGTAGATTTTGTGAAATAATTACGCTTAATTTTAGCGCAGACATTGAAAAAGGTCCAATATGAACGCGCGATTTTGTGATAACGCGCTAGATTTACGCCAGTTGCTATGGTTTTGACATAATGAGCCCACTGATTTGAATTAATGAGTCCACTGTCGAGTCAACAGTTTATTTAAATTAATTCAAATAAACAGCAGACTTAACCATAGCGACAAGCGTATATTAAGTGCTCTGTGACAAAATCGCGCAATCATATATTCACAGTACGCGCTAAACTTAAGCTTGATTATTACACAAACTTTACATTATCCACGGATCCGTGGATTTTGCAGAATCCACCTTTGTGAATTCAGGCCTTTGAGTGTTTGGTTTGTATCCACTTGGTCTCCTAGTTGACGGTCTAATTCTCTGTTTGTGTAATACCATCAGTATAATTGCTGTTTGGTCAAATTATTTCTTTGTCTAATACTCGTGAGAGCTAATTGTCAATCTAGTTGACTTACTTTTCCAATTTTGTCAAATGAAAATTGTGGGTCATTACTGATTCATCTAAGCATAATATAGACTTATAGTGGTGTTAGACACACATAAGTATCAGACAAAAATGGTATAGCCTCACTAGGAATTAGACAAAATGGTAATTAGGCTAAGCAACAATCAGATGAAATAGTTAGTATACAAACTAGTTGTAAAAAAAAAAGAATTTGACCATGGGATGGGACCAAACGGGCATTAGAAAAATTGGTTGCAGACCAAGTGGCGATTCACAGATTATACTGCCCCCTTGCTCCCTAAAAAATCGCACCTCCCTGTGTCCAACACAGACTAGACACAGAGAAGTAGATGAACGACACGTGAGTAGTAGTGAGCATAAAGCACTACAGTCTGTGAAAAAAAAATATGGTACAGTCGGGAAAAAATTATTTAGGTGTGAAATATTTTCAAATAATGTGTGTATGTGGTACCAAAATAAAGCCAAAAGATTTTCCTTGCTGATGCGCTTTGTTCTGTATAATTTGCTTTTGTAAAGCAAAAATTATGCT
Organism: Paracentrotus lividus; assembly: GCA_940671915.1. Lineage (NCBI taxonomy): Eukaryota > Metazoa > Echinodermata > Echinoidea > Camarodonta > Echinidae > Paracentrotus > Paracentrotus lividus. The sequence continues at coordinate 6,878,431 of CALNVZ010002974.1, forward strand.
AAATTTTGTGCGACAAGGAACAAATCGAAATTGAGCACTTCATGGTCAGTATGCAAAACCTACACACAAAGGCATGGGACGACGTGCGAAAAATGAATTTTTCTTGATTGTAGGAAACTAGTCATATTTAAAAAATTACAACACCAAATGTTATGAAAAAAATTGCAGGTGAAAGTCTGATCTTCCTGCTTTATGAAAATACCAAACAATAGCAGGCTGTGATTAATCTTCATACTATAAAAAAAAGTTTTCCACTTGTACCATTTTATTTGACACAGACTGCATAACGTCTTTAACATGGAGTATGCACTTGGGGTCTCTACTGTCTGACCAATGGTGATTGTTTACATGTATACATGTGACAAGAAAACGTTGACTGTACATAATTTAGTCATGTTTCAATAACAGTTATGTTACATGTATGTTGAATACATTCTTCCCCATGCTTTTAGTGTCAGTTTGTGTCAAATAAAATGGTACAATTGGATAACATTTTTTTAAAGCATAAAAACTAATCACATTCTAAAAGTGTTTGGTATTTCCATAAAGTAGGAAAATCAGGCTTTCTTCTGCATTTTTTCCCCATCCCATTTGGTGCTGTAGATCTTGAGATATGACCAGTTTTCTATTATCAAGAAAAAATGTAATTTGCGCATGCTTTTCTATGGGTTTTGCACATAATAGCCATGAATTCAGCGCACCGAAACAATGGATGTGTGTAATTTCGAAAATAGCTCATCGCCGCTCAAAATTTAGCATAACTTTTGTTTTACAAAAGCAAATTATACAAAACATAGTGCATCAGCAAGAAGAATATTTTGGCTTTAAGATGGTACCACATTCACACATCATGTGAGAAGATTTCATACCTAAATATTTTTTCCAGACTACCATTTTTTAATTAATATTTTTAATATTATTATTACCGGTATCTTTGTTTCCAAGATTTAATTTCAAGTTTCTCATCACAAAGTCAAACAATGGTGTCTTTATAGCTCATTGTGGCCTATGAGGTTTTGATTGTTTGAAGCTTTAGAGTTTGATTTTTGTAGTTAAATTCCATCCCTCACCACATAGTGCCATTACCAACCCTATTATATGAATGGTCTCTTCTATTTATAAATGTTAATCTTTCCAGTCTGTGTTAGCAGAGTATTTGTATATCATTGAGGGGTACTTGGTTTTTATTATTCAATTGCAATGTATTTTGATGTGAAATACAGTAGCCTATACAGTCATATAATAATTATATTTATACATGTATCATCAACTTTACATGTTTACATTTACATGCAGTTAATTGAGTACTCCATGTATTGTTTGTACTGTCAGCAAAACCTTGTAATAGTTGAAGTTAATACAAGTATGTGATGCAGATGAATTGTGTTTGAAAATCATTTCTTGGAAATATGATTGATTAATTGATATCTTTATTTATTCATGGTTAAAAAGTCCAAATGGTAGACTGGTTTCCCATGGGGGCTGTGTTTAAAATACATGCAAATCCTTTTTGAGGGATGGGGCATGTCTACTTATGAATAGGTTAGGGTTTTTTTCCCTTTTTTTTATAAATAATTATTATTTGTTTTTTAATTCATCAATATAAATGATATCCCTTTGATGGTTAAATTATATCATGTTGGCTATTTCTTATTGTTCTCCTTGTATATAAATCATAGATTTGTTTAGTATTTCTTATCCTTATGTCTTATTATGAGGACTAGGCTTAAATTCAAAAAGAGTTCAAATTAGAGTTTAGGGAAATTTTATAAAAGTTGTTTTACGACTGACAAGACTATTCATAAATTTATTGTTGTTGTTTTGTTTGTCATATCTATATTGCATATTTCATGTGTATCAACTTTTATACCAATATATCTGTATTATTTATATTTATATTCATTTATATACCAGATTTTATGTAGTATTAGATCAAAGGTTTTTAGGGTTCAATTTTTGTCAAATAATGATGGTTTTAAGGGAAAATTTAGTGATGATAACATATACATTGAGAAATTACAGGATTACAACAGTATATATATATCTTTGACAAGAAATCGTACAGTATGAAGTTTGAAACATTGGACTGTATTAAGCAGGGCGTCAAACGAAACAGTAACCTATGTGCTAAATGTGCTGCTGTATTTATGTCGCATACATGTGGGAAGGCATTGCTAGACCGTTTTGATGTATTACGTGATATGAAATGATTTTATATGTACAGGATTCATTTTCAGGTTACGTCACATATAGAAATACATAGATCACATGCTGATGCAGCATGTGCATAAAGACTCCATACAATCGTTTCAACCAAATATATTCTAGGATACAATATATATTAAGGGCTACATCAGGTTTTTTGACAAAAGAATCTACTTTCAGTATCCTTTTTATCGTGAATTTAAGTAGAATTATTACAAGACTGATTTTTGAAACAATCAAGCCATTTTATAGTTAGTAATGTCAAATTGTAAATCAAATTGCAGAAATACGGTTTCATCATTTCATTTGTGTACATGTACCTCTGGAAAGCTAAGCAGTCTGCAAATGTCAAGAAATGCCATAATGATTACCATTTCAGAGAATCAGTTGATCATACAAAATGTGATGTCTATCTGTTATGTGCCATTGTATTGTAAATATCAGTATGTATGATTATATAATGTAAGATGTGCGTACAATGGACTTGTTACAGCAGAAAATAATTATAAAGGCTAACAATTCAAGCAATAAGGAGACAGCTTTTTTCATTAATTTGCATCATATTGACTACTTGAATTAGGGATTGTTCGTTTATAAACAGAGTAGATAAATTTCTACTTGATATGCCAGTCTTGCGTAGAAAATAAGATCCAAACACAAGTAGCCAGTTACATGTACCATGGTGTGATCAAATTATTCGCTCTTGCAAAGTAATTCATAATAAATAGTTTATTTGATGTGACATGTAATTGCCAATATATTCATCTCTCTATATATTTCATGCAAAAAAATATATATATATTTTATTTAATTATTTTCCCTTTTTTTTGACATGTTTAGCTTGGTATAAACAGTTTTTCAGTTGTGTTTTGTTTGTGGAGGTCATTAAATTTGGGTAGACCTCTCAATAATGGATATTTTAAGAATCAAGTTCTTATTTAATCTGATGTTTTATGTGGTTTTATAATGTTTTATGTCGAGGTCAGAACTGGTCATGCATGATTTTGACTGTGTGTGTTTTGCAGCTTGCATCAACGGCTGCCAACTTGTGTGATACCCTGCATTTTGACATGTCTATGGGTGTGTTCAATGTCCATTTTCAAATTTAAATGGCAACATGAATCATGATACAAAACGCAACTACAAAACACAGAACACAAACGCGATCAGCAGTACACCGTTAAGTGTTGAAAATTTGAAGCTGATTATACATCCATCGTCTTTAAATTCCCCGCTCTCAAAAACAAACATCTGCGCTTTTTTTCTCACTTGCACCGGAAGCTTTCACTGCGAGACCACATTTAAAGACATTTGAAAACTCAATTGTGTTTAGTGTCGCATTTTGTTGCATTCGCGATGCTCAAAGTCGTAAAATCGAAGCTGATCGTGATTCAGAACGCATCTTTTTCGGCGTTTAAATTTTCCTCCGAATGGAGGTCTGAAACACGTTTACTTTTACAACTGGGAATGGGGACAATGAACACCCACTTTGTTTCTCTTTATATCAGCATTTTTTAATTGCGTTTTGTATCATGATTCATGTTGGCGTTTAAAATTTGTAAATCAATATTGAATACACCCTAAGGTAGAGTACGGTCAACTTCCTCCTTTGTGCCTAAATGAATATGAACGTCCCGGAGTCGGACGCAAGGATTTAGTGCAAAATCTGATACAGACCAGTCGCATAGAGGTGCATGATCGGCTGGGACTATGGCATTTATGATTACAGTCTGTGTCAAATAAAATGGTACAAGTGAAAAACATTTTTTTAAAGTATGAAAATTAATCACATTCTAAAAGTGTTTTGATATTTCCATGAAGTAGGAAAATCAGGCTTTCTTCTGCAATTTTTTTCATCCCATTTCGTGCTGTAGATCTTGAGATATGATCAGTTTTCTATCATCAAGAAAAAATGTTCTGTGCCCTTGCTTTTCTATGGGTTTCGCACATAATAGCCATGAATTCACTGCACCGAAACAATAGATGTGTGTAATTTTGATTAGCTCATCGCCGCACAAAATTTAGCACAACTTTTGTTTTACAAAGCAAATTATGCAAAGCAAAGTGCATCAGCAAGAAGAATCTTTTGGCTTTAAGTTGGTTCCACATTTACACATCATTTGAGAAGATGTCATACAAAATTTTTTTTTCCCGACTGTACACTTTTTTTTGACACAGACTGTAGAACAGGGATAATTTTTTAATGGTGCATTTGTATAGAATCTTGTGACTTCCCTTGCATGATGGAACCATTGAACATAAATGTTGAATGATTTTTGAGAATGGGAGACGAGAGTATATTTATACATGTAATTTAGGTCTTTGTTTGTTTGAAAGAAAATATAATAAATTTGGTATGTATATTGTCATTGTCTTGTTTTAGAAGTTATATGCCAACAACCTATTGTTTGACTAATCTTACTTTTATTGATACTTTCAATGCCATATGATTATTGTGTCAAATTCTGCCTATATCCTGTTCACCTTTGGTCAAGCTGTTTGGACATACTGGAGATAACTATATTGTGTGATATTATTCATATTAGACTAACTTCGGTCCCACAGGATAAAAGAAAGACAAATGTCTCATTTTTTAAATAAAAACTAAGTTAATATTGCTTTATAGTGTAGGTAGTGAGCCAAATGGCAATACCTTTAGTTTTCTTGTTAATCTAAAAAAAAAAAGAAGAGAAAATGTAAAACCGTTGTAGGTCCACATTTTGTATTTTAACTGTTACAACTCAATTGTTCTAATGATTACAAGATTGAGTGCAATTTTTTCTTTCTTCACTTGTGGAAAGTAAATAATACGAATCTACATTTGTTAGAATTTCAAGATGTTAAATGTAATTCTGAAAAGAGTAGACAAAATTCACTTGCAAATTCTAACTTGTTTAACATTGTTTATTTTGTCTGCTGTGGTTTTTAAACGTCTTGTACAATTTTCCAATAATACTCAGCTTCATTTCTAAAGGCAGAGCTGCCAGCCTTCAGAAGCACAAATTAGTCATCAAGACATCTGAAATTCATATTTTTCCTTCCAAATCTGTTTTGAAGAATTTGTAATTTTTGATATATGACTAGTTTACTACAATCAAGAAAAATCCTTTTTCACACGCTGTCCTATGCCTTTGTGTATGTTTCGCATAAGGCCAAAAAAAAAAAATTGTTTGGTTGTCCAATGAATGCCTTTTTTCAAAAATCGGGTCGGTCGGTCGGGTTTTTTTTTTTTTTTTTTTTTTTTTCCCTCCCATTGAAAAACAAAGAAAAACAAAGAAACGAATGACTTCCATTTTTTAGATCACTTTTACGTTTTATTGATTATGTAAAATGGGACTGCATGGAAAAATAACACATGTTATAATACTGTTTTAGAAAAAATATATTACAATAAATATGAGCTGTGTATTTTCGGCGTTTGGGTGGGAAAAAAAAGAAACAAAAAAAGAGGTTGGTCGGGTCGGGCCGTTTTCGGAGGGTCGGTCGGTCGAGGACAACCAAACAATTTTTTTTTTTTGGCCTAATGGCTATGAATTCAGCGCTCCAAAACAATAGAAGTGCATAATTTTGATTTGTTCCTCGTCGCACAAAATTTAGCATAACTTTTGTTTTACGAAAGCAAATTATACAGAACAAAGCGCATCAGCAAGGAAAATCTTTTGGCTTTAATTTGGTACTACATACACACATTACTTGAAAATATTTCATACCTAAATCATTTTTTCCCCAACTGTACCATTTTTTTTTTGGACAGAGACTGTAGTGCAATACCTGCATGCAAAGAGCAAGAGAATGGCTTGCATTGTACAACCCATATGTTAGTCATTTTCCTGTAAATTCATAATTTTGGATGTCTTTTCCTGACTTCATATTCCCTTGCGATTTTCGTAATGGTTGGCAGCTCTTTAAAAAGAATTGTATTCCTATATTATATGTTAATGGACATTGAGTACCGAAGTGTTGGTCATAAACATCCTTTGTCCTGGTTACAGGTCCCCTCCCTAAAAATAACGGCCTGTTTGTAAGGTTTGGCCTGATTGTGGTGAAGCAATGAGCTGGAATTGGGCATACCCCGTACAACGGGAAAAAAAAATAAAAAATAAAAAAGCATGACAGCATCACTGATATGACATTACACTTTGGTTTTCTATCCAATAGTTAAATTGTTCATCCCCCCTTTTTTTTATCCCATTCTCATTGGTACATCGTTGGTTGAGAAATAGAAGGCCGTTAACGTAATTTTTTTGCCATTTTTAATTTCCTCAGAGTGAGAAGGGCGTAAAGTGATTTTCTCGTTCTAAAATTGGAATTGGTCATTATTTTTAAATTTGGTTTAGATATGTTGTAAAAGATGTATTATTCATTCATCAAACAAACTTTTACTGCTCATGAGCTCCCAAAAAGGTACTAAAAACGTGTTTCAACATGATTATCTCGCAAATGCAAACACGGGTTAACGCCCTTCTCTTCCTCAACCGACGACATGTACCTGATAAATTATTGTTCACACCTATCCAAGTTATGAGTCGTTAGTTCTCAAGATGTTTCAGTATTGTCGTCAGCTTTAAATAGGTGTGAAAGCTGGTTTGTTTTTTCCATTTTTTGGACCGTTTTATTTCTGTTGATTGTTCAAATATTAATTGTACATTTCATATGAACATATATTATATGAAAAATAAAATCGAGGGAATTAAAGGAAACAACAAAAAACTTGTGTGCTCTGACATTCTATTATGTTTAATTTGTCTCCGGAATTTTTGAGATAAATTTTGAAATTTGAAATTTTAAGGATGATAATTGTGGCAAAATTGCTATGGTTTAAGAATCAGGGCCTTAAAATATATATTGTGAATCAGTTATTCATTCAGAACACAATTATACCTCATTTTCTACCAACATTTAATAAACAGGGTTCCAATCAGGGAAAATTATTTTTACTTTTTTCCAGTCCGGAAAAAGTCAGGGAATTTGATAATAATGCTTCAAAATCAGGGAAAAATCAGGGAATTTTGATTGGCCAAAAAAATTGAAAGTTTGGTAGTCAGTCAGACTGGTGTTTTATACTGCAAATAGTTTACGGCGACAACCAAGAAAACATGCGAAACTGGAAATGGGTTTAAATAATTATCAGGGAATTTTTAGATTTCATCACAGAAAAATCAGGGAATTTTGTTTTCTTGAAATGCTGGGAACCCTGATAAATCATAAGTCTGGGTTGCATATCATGGAATTTCAGCCAAAATACACAATGGCCATATGCATGAAAAAGAAATTGCTTTAACCATGATTTTCCTTCCAATTACATTTGAATTCAATTCAATACTCATTCATTCTGTTTCCAAATGATAAAATAAACCATTTGTATAACAATAATGCAAATATAATGATATACATGTAGTAAAAAAAAATCATGAGAAAAATTATAGTAAAGCAATTATATCTACTTGTGTTGATGTGTTCCGAATTAAGTAATAAAACTGTCATCAATCAATCAAAACTGACAAATTATTTGAAAAATACATCTTATTTTGTATGAAAATACATAGGTAAATAAAGAGATTAATATTTCTTTTGGCTAATTTCATAATTTTTTATTCTAATAAATTCTGGTACAAACTTCAGTGATATTGAGTGAGACACATGTTTTCACAATAATCAGCCCCAGGGGAGGTGTTTTACAAAGAGTTATTAAGTAGACTTAAAAATCGCACTTAAATCGTTAGTTTCGTGCGTTATATTATGCATCACCTCATTGGACTGACCATGGTCGGGGGAAGCGCGCCATTGAGAAGTCTAAATAAAACAAGATACACGTAGCAGTTAAATGCGACTTTAAGTCTACATAACTCTTTATGAAACACCCCCAGGTTACATTCAATAAGCACATACATGTATGCTTCATTTATTTACCCTCCCTTTAACAACACTACAATCTATTTCAATGCTCAAGTCCTTTTGAGGATTCATTCATTGTTGTGATGAGCATGGTTTGCATATTCATTTTCATTAATCCTCACACTTTTTATTTTACAAGCATCTTAGAGTAAAGCTTTCAAATATTTTCTTGAACTTGAATAAAAGACAATGAAACCCTAGGAGAAGATCAAACTTGATATACGAGTAAATTGAGAATAAAAATTAAAAAAATAAAATAAGAGAGTTATGGAAGTTTGAAAAATCCTGTACTTTATATGGGGATCCTTATAGATGCAAAATGGCACATTTTGGGGACGATTTTCAAAATTTTCCTTTTTTTAGGCCTATTTCTTGTATCGTTGCTGTTTTTACGAACCGTCATAAACCTAATTTTAGGTCAAATTTTCGAAATTTAGTTTTTTTTAATATTCTGAGAGCCTATATTTAACTCTATCGAATTACCAAATTTAGTTCGAAATCTGCATTATTTTTAGGAATAACAGAAGATTAAAAAAAAAATCAAAACGGCATATCCATTCCAGTGATTTACGAAGCGTCCTAAACCATTGCAGTCTCCTGGAGGGCGCGCAACCCGTCCTAGATATGCATGAATGTTGCACGTATGCATTGAGTGTTTTTACCAACCGTCATATCTCGTGGTTTATGACGCTAAAAAACATGCGCGTGGTATGCATGATTTTACCAAGTGACCTAGACCCCGTTTTTAGTAAAAACAATCAGTTTTTAAAATACCATCTTCCATTTTATTCTAAATATCTAAAAAATCAAACTCAAATTGCAAATAATTATTTTTATATTGTAGAATTAAAGAATTTATCCTGTGTATTGATATAAATAATTGCTGTGGTTTTAATTGCGCGAAGTTATGAGCATCAGTATAACATTCAAACTTTGAATGTGATGATCTAAAAAACTGGTTTTACGGTTTGTAAAATCAGTGACGAAATATCCGATTGTCTCTTGACTTCGGCATTCATGTACATGTATGTAAAGTGAAATATATTTTGCCATGGCATATGTTGAGCTCAGCAGGAGCTATTAAAGATGCACTATAAGAAATAACAGGGGAACTCTCAAAATTTGTTGACAAAACAAATGGAAAGTTGTCCACAATATCAGTCATTTTGAAGCAATTTTACCAATTTGAGGATCCCAATTGATAGTGAAAGACGTTTCAAAATTCCATAATACACTCTTATTTTGAAAATTATTTTTGTTTTGTTATTTTACTATAACTCTTTTCTATAAGACTGATTATCTCCTTGGGTTTGGTTGCCTTTAAATATTTCCTCTCAGATTAGTCCACTTCTATTTTTACAAGGTGCTTTAGATTAATCTTGTGGTACCGAAAACACAGCTACGTAAACAAACTTGTTTGACATACAATGTATTAAGACCCAGAGCATTGCCTTAAAATGAAACTCATGAAATTTTATATCTGTGCTCCTTACAATGAGAGTGTACTGTACTATCAGAACTGAAACACAAGTGGGTTGTTAGCATGTGTGTTATCAATGATATCTTAACAGTGTAGAACAAGCAAAATCGTGCAACAAATAATTCATATTTGTGCAACAAACTGATTTGAACATTGTAGTAGATGAAGAGGTATATATTCTATAATATAAACCTGTAAATTATATTCCAACAAGCAAACATAGAAATTGGAATAATCAACCAATCTTGAAGAAAATATCAAAGCTTTGCCCCAGTTATTTCTTTTCAGTTTACTTTGAATTTATTGATCATGCCCCCCCCCCTCCAAAAAAAGAGAGATATTAAAGTCATCAAATAATAAACATGTACAAATTGCAGATGTACATGATAATAAAAAATATACTCTCAAGGCAAATAGTGCATTAACACATGTACATGTACATGTAGGTTAATAATGAAATATGATGGTTAAAAAGCAACATTATTTAAGATACTAGTCAAAGACCCTATACCCATTTCCATATTGATTTCTCTATTTCCAACAACACACTGCTAAAATCACAATCCATATTTCAATAAAATTGCTATTTCATTTCCTCAAATATATACACAAACTAAAAAACTATTTAAAATTCTATACCATCAACATGTCACTGCCATCGCCGTCTAAAAAGACCAGACAAAATATAAATTAAAGGGAAAGTTCACCCTGGAATTTTATTGGTCTTCAAAAATGAAGAAAAATAAAAGGAAAATATGAGTGAAGGTTTGGAGAAAATTGACCAAAAAATTATGAAGTTATGAATATTCAAAGTTTTGATTCTGTGACGTCACATGCGAGCAGATCTCCTATGTGTTATGTAGTGTAAATTCCATAAAATGTCCTTTTTTTTCAAAAGAAATTAATTATGTCACCTGTGCGGTCGATATACCATCAAACATATGTTCATATACATGACTATATCAAATTGACTCATTCCTTTATCAAGAACCATGACAAAAAGACAAATTTATGGAATTTACATACACAACCAATGGGAGAGTTGCTCGCACGTGACGTCACACAATCAAAACTTTAAATATTTATAACTTTGCTATTTTTTGGTCGATTTTCTTCAAACTTTCACTAATATTTTTCTATTATTTTTCTTTATTTTTTAAGACCAATAAAATTCCAGGGTGAACTTCCCCTTTAACATCTAAAACTTTATGGCTGTGAATACACCTTTAGAAATATCAGGTGCATAAATTTTGTAGGTACCAAAATACCTTTTTTGTTTGTTTAACTTTTAAGAGCTAAAAGACAAGACCTAATCTGTGAAAGAATACATTAAAAGTTTAAAAATCGCTTGAAATGCAAATGGAATCATGATTTCTCATGACTTTATTGAATTGAATAACATAATGCTGAATAAGGGCTTTAAAAGCCTGTTCAGGATAAATATAAAATAAATTATTAAAACTTCAAAAGCTCAGGTTATAGTAACATATCCAATTCAAATTGATCCTAGATGTTTAAAGGGATATGATCGTTCAGTTTGTGAGATAGAGAATGCTATTCCAAGTTTTGTTTGCTTTGACTACATTGTAACAAACACTGTTTATTAACATGCAAAGGCAGTGGAATTAACAACAATTTCTCTATCCTTCAAGGCTCATCTTAACATGAATGCAAGTATGAACCCAGCATCATCTGCATCACGAACTCCAAGATCATACCCCTAATGCTGGCTTCACACCGTCACGAAGTTGAGTAACGATGGACACACGAATGATGATATATTGGGGTTCACATAAATTCAGCCGATGCCTACAGAAAGTGTACACGATTGCGACTTTCTATTCTTAATGCTGCAGTCACACAGACACTTACGTTGAGTTACGTCCGGTTGCGTCCAAAAATTATTTTCTTTTTTGCGGATCCTCACGGATGCCTTCCCATCATACTCATCAGTGGAAACAGTGATAATTTCGTTCATCCAATAAAACAAAGAAATACTTAAGAAATGATAGAATAGGAGATGAAAGAAGGATAAAACATCAAATACGTAACTAAACGTAAGTGTCTGTGTGACTGTAGCATTAACGGGATGACGCTTTGTATTATTATGTAATATACCACGGATGAATAGCATTCTTTACAGATTTATGCTGGTGCGAAGGCCACACGAAGGGTACACGAATGGCCCGCTGCTTTTGTGAGCAGAGCAATAAAATTTAAAAACTTCCATGACCTTGGGTCCATTCTTGCTCAACTTCGGGAAAGTGCAATGGGGGCTTGACAATACTATACGATGGTTACACGATGACATTGAGAGGGCATCAAGAAGTCGTGCTGCCTTTGCATTGCCTTTGTAGGGCAAAAATGCCCGATGCTACGATGCTCTAACGAAGTGAACCTTCGCATAGTCCATCAGGATTTTTTTTGGCTGCCAAATATTTTGCCGATGCATCGGAAGTTGCTGCCGAAGCCTGAAAAAACTCCACCGATGGTCATGTTTTTTTTATAAAGTTGCAAAGAATGTACTCTGAAAAATGCTAAAATATCCCGATGGTGCCCGATGCTTTCGCGATAAGAGCAAAATGTGAAATTTTCCATGTTCGTGTGTCCATCGTTGCTCAACTTCGGGACAGTTTGACGCGGGCTTTAGTAAAGTACATATAAAACAAGGCATAAAGCAAACAGACACAATTACTATGGCACAAACAAATGTGTATAATTATTAAAGTATAATATCTAAATTTCAGGGGAGGAGTAGACTATTGCAGTGTTTTCATACATACTGTAAAGGGCCTGTCCCACTGGAGGCGATCGTCGCTGCGACAATTGGTGATCTTGCTGTTGTGAGTGTAGTAGCAAGTTGTTGTTGTAACCTAGCGTAGATAGAGTCTTATGTAGGTTTATAATCGACTTTTTAAAGCTGAACTCCTTACAATTATGAAATTATCAGGTTGTCGCCACAACGATCACCGTCTGTGGGACAGGCCCTTTAGGCAATACTGTGTATGCATTGTTTATCTGAATTTCAGTGAGAGTAGAAGTAAGCTACATGTATTGCAGTGTTGAATCAAGTTTAGATAGTGTGATACTATTTACCTTTTTATCTTTTACAAAAAATATATAGAAACAAAGAATGATTATAACCCTAAAAATGACATGGAAATTGCATATTTCAAATAACAAACTGAAAATTCATAAATCATAGTGGCATGGCACAGTATCTAGTTACAGGCTACAATGCTTGTGGTAATTCAGTTGAAACAAAGAAAAAATGGAACTGTTATACATGTAGCTTAGACTACCCTGTATTTCTATTTTCAAAGCATTGTGAGTTGATTAAAAGAATGGAACAAAATTCTATTGCACAAAAGGTGTCCACAACAAGCTAAACAACACCTGCAAAAATATACACAAGAATAAACACACTATGGTGCAGGTTTAACCCTATTTCACTATTTAAAAAATAAAACAACTAAGATATACATGTATATACACAACAACAAAAATGCAACAAAAATAAAAGTAATTTATAAGTGCATAAAGGTATAACTTTACCTTGCATACGGACACTGAATACAAATGCTATACATGTAGCTGACCTGAGGAAATATTGATTGTTACAAACTTCTACTTGTAATCTTTAAAACGTCAAAAGATAGGAATGGGGATGCACCAAAAGATCCTCTATTTTAAATATTCCACTGTATTATTGTGCCCTTTTTAACATCAAGGTGTAGGCATACATATATTTTAATAGAACTTTTCCCTAGGCTTTTTGCTTCTGTCCTCTTCATAAATATTGTTTATTATAACAATGCAAAGCAAAATCAAAGGGTGAGGGGGTGGTGTGCTTGGCTTGGAATGTCCATTTGCCCTGGCCCAATCCCTAAATTCTACTTAATAAAGAATCTATCTTGGTTAAGCAGAGTCAAGGCAGAGTGAAAGTTTGTACGCACCATTTCTTCTCTGTATCTAGAAGGCATAGATTTTAATACCCAAGAGAGAAAATAATATACGTGCTAATACCCTATTATCTGTATGGTATATTTCAAAGTCCATTGCATAAATTTGTTGTGAGAAATATATCGATTTGAGTTGAGTGTGGATTAATCAGAACATCTAGAGCTTCCTGCTATCTGTACTGCCCTGTTCTGACAAAACGAAGCAAGTGATATCAACAAATTTAAGTTTTTATGTTTTCATGCGGTATATAGCGTGTTCTTCTTTTCTGACCAAATTCAAATTCCATCCATAAACACTTCATGTTCATGTTTATGAAGATGAACCTTAATAATACCTGATGTTAGTTAAGGCATTACGACATTGCACTGACGTCAGTTTAAATGGCAGACACATTTGGCTTTTGCACAGGAAATGTCATTTTAGTCACTTGCATCCTTTTGTCAGAGAAGGGCAGTGTAGGTCTGCCATAGTGCAAGTACACCAACTCTCCTCTCTAACTCCTCTCTCTCCTCTTTGGTATGTATCATGTGGCCTTGTACAGTATGTCATTCTATTTGCATCCATAGTCCTAAGTGAGTGCATTGATGGAACATTATGTGTACCATCTCCACCAATGTCTCCAATGTCCATCCTCTGTGCTATATCTGTATTTCTCAGTCCATCCATCCTCGTCTACGAGTGAGTGCGTTGAGGGAGTGTAATGTGCACCACCTTCACCCTTTACATCGTTGGGTACTGTCAGGGCGAGTCGTAGACCCAATCGATAGGGACCCATTGTCGCTGATGGGCCAGGGCATTGAGGGCTTCACAGAGTTGATGGCACGACTCATTCAGGTTACTGTTCACTATGGTAAAGTCAAAGAGGTGGCTGTAGAGACGCTCAATTCGAGCGCTCTCCTCCACAGTCTTCTGTAAGTCAGCATCCTGGAAGAAAAACCAGATTCAGTCATTTGATACAAGGATATACAGTACAATTGCCATATTGGTCTACAACCAATTTGTCTAAAGCCCATCTGGGGGGGGGGTGTTTCACAAAGAGTCAAGTAGAATTAAAAATAGCACTTAAATCCCTAGTTGCGTACAGTATATAACACACCACCTCATTGGTCAGATCATGTCAAGATGATGCGCGCCATAGAGTAGTTTATCAATTAGATTGCGCGTTATATTACAGGATGCGCATAGAAGATAAGTGCAACTTTAAGTCTACTTAACTCTTTGTGAAACACCCCCCTGGTCCCATCCCATATGGTCTAATCCCGTTTCATATACAACCAGTTCGTTTACCAACTACTTAGACTAACTGGCACTTGGCCGATTTACCATTATGTCTAATTTAAAGTTAGGCCATACCCATTTCAGCTAATATTTATTTGGTCTAACACAACTAGTCCATATTATGCTTAGATGAATTTATAATGACCCAAATTTGTATTTGACGCAATGGACAAATTAAGTAAAAGAAGGGGTAATTGGACCATTTCTACGTTAGACTATAACATGACAATTAGTCCTAGAAAGTATTAGACGAGGTAAGTGTAGCTGATGCGGTATTTTAAAATCAGATAATTAGACCATCTGCTAGTAGACCAAGTGAATATAAACCGTACATACATAGCACAAACTGAGAGCCAGTAGACATGTCAGATTTTGTGGCGTTTGGCTTCTTTGGATGAGATCCTATTAAAACCCCAGCCATGTTAGGGTTTAGGAGAGTATTCCAACAAAGATTTAATGTATGAACCTTCAACCCCCCCCCCCCCCCCCCCCCCAAGCCATGTTAGGGTGTAGGAGAGTATACCTACCATAACATGTTGTGTGAACCTATAAACACCCCAAGCCATGTTAAGGTTTAGGAGAGTATACCTACCATGCCATGTTGTTTGAACCTATACACACCCAGCCATGTTAAGGTTTAGGAGTGTATACATGTACCTACCATGACTTGTTTTTCAGACGATGCAGCTGCTTCATGTAATATCCTGAGAGTTTCTAGATCGGGTGATGCGACAAACACCACAAAAGGCAAGAATTCACTGTTCCTCAGCAGCTTCAACGTCTGTCATAAAACAAATACATATCAAATAGCTTTCACCACGTTGTGACTTAAATACCTGAGATAAATATCTTAAATATGAAATATTTTAGGATATATCTGTGATATATCTCTCTCTCCTGACCTTACATCCAAGTTATCAAAAATGTGATACACTTGAATTTGATAATACTCTACATAAGTTGGAAATTGATAATACAGGTAACTTCACGTAAGTCAAATTTCTTGGGCCCACAAAAAGCTGTTTGATTTAGGTGGAATTTGACTTTAGAGGTGAATAACACATGTGTTGCATAATCTGGTCTAAAAATATTGTTCAACTTTAAAAGCGATAATTAGACTGATAGAGAGTCGACTTGTGCAGAATTGACTATACAGTGCGTCCCAAATAAAAGTAAATCGAACTTTGTATAACTTATGTGTCATTAATTTTTATATCATGACAAAGAGAAACTCATATCCTATTCAGTGATACCAAAATTATACCCTGTACCGTCATGGATGACTGAGCACTCAAGTTTTTAAAAACTTTGGTCAAAAACATTGTACCAAGTTTTCTTCAAAAGCAACCTGGCTTTCTGATCATTCATTCAATGTTTGAGGTCAGCCTTCCTGATTCCATTCATAGGGGACAAAGGATTGCTTGGCCTATTAAAATGCAAGGGTTGCTTTTGCCCAAACTTGGTACATTTCAATTTTGACGATTGTTTTTTAAAGACCAAGTGCTTAGTCGTCAGTCACAGCATAGGTATAAATTTGGTATCATTGAATAGAATATGCGTTACTCTTTATCTTGAAAAAAATATCAAGGTCACACAAGCTACAAAATTTTAATATGAGGCTCTCAAAGTTGGGTTTACTTTTTTCTGAGATGCACTGTACATATAAAATACATATAAAAATTAATTCCAAATATACTTCCAATATCCAACCCAATCATTTCAAGATGTTTCTGCACTGAAACAACCTCTCACCTGAGGGTTGACATCTAGCACACACATTTGTCCTTTGCTGTTGACGTCTCTGATGGAGTCAAAGGTCGTACCATAGAGGTTGCTCGCAAAGTCCCCGTACTCCAAGAAGTTATGATTAAGAATGTCCTGTTCCATCTGACTGCGTAGGATGAAGTGATAATCAACACCGTTCTTTTCTCCTTCTCGTGGAAGCCTTGTTGTATCTACACATGTCAAAACATCATACAATCACAACACATTTTTTTAAAATCAGTTGATAGTTGGCTTTTTTTTATACATCCCTACAATTAATTTGTCTACTTGCTTTCTTTTAAGATTTTGTCTTTATCATGACAAAATAAAAGTTATTTGGCTGTGCTATTACTTGGAGGGTAAAGAGAAGGATGACTACTCATTAATCCTGTTTTAGGACAGACCATTCCTGATGATAATTACTCTTTTGTGTATCATTTATTCAACTTTTTAAATTTTGTATATAACTTAAAAGTAAATGGGCCTTGTAGTTGAATTTGGCAACTGTGTTTAAGTAATACATATAAATAACAAGGCAATAGCCAAATTGTGTCTCACTCACCCGCGACTACATAACATGAAGGTTTCCCCAAGTACATCCTTAACCAAGCTTGATATTTCACAAAAATGTCTTGCAAATAAAACATATTATTTTACATGTACCTCAAATGACCTTTGACCTCTCTAGGTGACGCCCGATAGCACAGCAACATGATGTTACCCATAGTGCATCGATTACCCAAATTTGATTGCAGTTGGACTAACAGTTGTCAAGTTACACATCATAAGAGAGTCTTGCAAGTAAACTTTAATGTTTGAAATAAAATGACCTTTGACCTTACCATGTGACATCCGATACCACTATAACATTGAGATCCCAAGTTTAGTTGAAAAGGGACCAACGGTTGAAAAGCTTTTGTTTTTTAGTCTTGACAGTAAACTATAACATTTGACCTCAACTGACCTTTGACCTCACCATGTGACCTCTGACAGCACTGCAACATGATGGTACCCCTAGTGCATCTATCACCCAATTTTGGTTGCCATTAGACCAGCAGTTGCCAAGTTAAAGAGTCTTGCAGGTAAAATTTAACGTATGTAAAAAAAAGTCCTGCAGGTACTTTATAGCAATGTGACCTCAAATGACCTTTGACCACACCATGTGACCTCTGACAGCACCGCAACATGAGTATACCCCTAGTGCATCTACCATCCAAGTTTGGTTGCCATTAGACTAGCAGTTGCCAAATTACGCGTCATAAGTGAGTCTTGCAGGTAAAGTGTGATGGAGGACTACGGACGGACGGACGACAGACGGACACCATTTAAAATTAAAAATTGAGAGATTGATCAGAGATGTAATTGTATCTTACTTAAATTAAACTTTCATAATCAGTGCATAAATATATAAAGTACACTGATCTTTGATCTTTACAGGAACTGATGTTTCTGTCTGATACTTCTTCCCTGTGGAAAGCTTATCTAAGTGATACAGAGCTTCAAACCCTTTGTGCGGTACTATACATTGTAGCAAGTATCTCAATTTTGTTTGGAAAGTTTGTTGTGACGACAAAGTTATATTATTGTAAAATCTCAATCTTCAGGAAAACTTTTATATCTGTCATACACATGTACATGTATACAGTGTGTTCCTAAAAAAAGGTAACCGAAGTTTAAAGGTGAGTCATTTCAAAAGTATATGCTTTATTCTTGTGATTCGTTTACTAAAATACTAAGTAACTCATCAGCTTTAATTTGATGCATTGCTGACGTCAAAACTGTCATGTGTCACAGAGTTAGGGTGCTCTGAAGGTGATAGGTGCAAAACTATTTTTTCCAAGTTTTTGGTTTTTCGGGTACGAAACAAACTTATTGTAAGTTTTGAGTTTCATCGTTTTGGGGTAATTTTTTTCACACAAAGTTTTAATGAAATTCAATCTCATTTTACAAAGAACCTATCTCACTGGCAATGAGATAGGTTCACCATTATGAGTCTCTTGAGTTGTGGAGACGTCATGGTGACATCTCCCGATACTTCAGGGCATCATGGGTAAATCAAACAAAAGTCTAAAAAATTGTCAAACCTTTCCGATTTCTTTTAATCGCTTATAAGTTCCGACAAAGTTTCTGCGAAGTCGTGGGTACTTTCGTGAATACTAAGGGGACGTCGCGGCAAGGCGCAGAGACGTCACAGAGACTTGCTAGCGTCCGAAAGAAGGCTACTAAAATATTGAACATGTGTGATATTTGTTTGGTTTTCTCGCAACTTCCTGCAGACTCAGGAGACTTCGCGATGACCTCTCCGAGACTCCAGAGACTGATAATCAAGAACGCATCTCATTACCAGTGAGAAATGCACTTTAGCAAAGAAGATGACATTTCATTGAAACTTGCTGAAACAGACCCAATCACATTAACTACTTTAAAAAGGTTTGTTTCATACCCGAAAAACCAAAAACTTGAAAAAAAATGGTTTTTGTACCCATCATTTTCAAAGGACCCTAACTCTGTGACCCATGACAGTTTGGACGTCAGCAATGTCTTAAATTAAAGCTGATGAGTTACTTAGTATTTTAGTTAACAAATCACATGAATTCTTTTAAATGACTGACCTTTGAACTTCGGTTATCTTTTTTTAGGAACACACTGTATATCTCAAGCTCAAGGTTTGGTTTATCATACGGGGGATAAAAAAAATCTTACTGTCTTTTCGTCTTGAGTTTTCATCTTGGGTTTCTTTTTTCTTAAAAAATTTCGGTAAAAACTGACCCTTAAAAAAAATGTCAACAAAATTTCAGAAACTTGGTACAATGTATATTTCATTTAATTTAGACGACTTACCAAAACTGCAAACATTTTTAGCGGGACAATCAGTATCATAGTATACTTACGTGCTATGGGGACACCAAACTTTGCGGGTTCACGCTCAATGAGTCTATTCTTGAGGGTACGTCTACCCACTCCCTGAGCACCAAGAAGAACTATTGTCTTCCTTTGAAACGGGGGCATCTCCTGAACCTCTTCGTAGATCACAATGTCTGACCGATCAAACTGATGGTTTTTCCTCGTCTCGTACTTCTGACGTTTTTTCTTCTTGGATTTTACCAATCCACAGGCAACTGTGGGTGTAAGAAGGGTAGTTTTAAGTTCTTATTAATGACAGTAATACAGTAATGATACAGTTGCATACAGAATTATTCAACCCCCTTGATATCATGAGTACACATATTCTTATAAAAATGTGCTTTGTTTCTTAATGGAATCGAACATATCAAACAATTCATATATCAAATTAAAGGTAAGACAATAGCCTTTAATTTGATCAACATTAGGAATCATGTTCATTCATGCATGGACCGATTTAGTCAATAGAACAAATTAAAGTCATTTTCATACCTTACTGTGATCACTGAAGCATAACTTGCAATGCATCAATGGTTTTGGCTCGGTCATTTAGGTTTTTAATTAAGTACATGATATGCTTTAATTTGATATATGACTCATAGTATTTTAATCGGTATTACTAATTTTAGAAACATTTTTTGATGAATAGACTACAAGTGAAAATTTTCTCCTTTGAATTTGTACAGGGGTTGTACACAAGAATCAAAATCTTAATTTCAATTTCCAAAAAATGAACAAAATCGACTAAGATATAAAGAAATGTGTATTAAATGGAAGAATATAATTTCATCTATCAAAACTGAAGTCATGACCATCGACGCATTACAAGTTATGCTTCAGTGATCACAGAAAGGTATGAAAGTGACATAACTTGCTTAATCGACCATATCGATTTATGCACAAATGAACATGATTTTTAAAGTTGATTAAATTAGAGGCTATTATCTTGTCTTGAATTCGATATATATTTTGGTTGATGTTACAAGCATATTTTTCGTTTAATAAAGAACCAAACTGAAATTTTAAATATGTATACTTGCACTCATACTGCGGGGGTTGAATAAATTTGCATGCAACTGTATATGGATTTGTGATGGTATCCTCACAACTGGGCCCATATTCCATAAATTTTGGACTTATGCATGAAACTTAAGCATTAAAAAAAATTTTTTTTTACTCAAATTAATTTTAGTTTTAATTTAAGAGTTTTTATCTTAGCCTATTTTTGAAAACAAAGTGCTTAACATGTTTGGATATAAAGGCTAAAAAAAAAAATCCTGAACAAAATCTTAGAATAAATACTTAGACTTAAGACAAAGTTTATGGAATACGGGCCCTGGTGTGTATCAGTCATGCACCTTTCTGCATCTTGCCAACGCCAAATTTCTCAAAAAATGCATTCATTCTTCCATCACATGCAAGAAGGTAAGGGCAAGGTATTCTAGCATGCAGGAGCATTGTCCCATACCACACAACGTGAAATCACTCTTCTGACTTAAAGGGATTGGGTAACTTTAAAAACCAAGAGTAATTAGATCAAGATTGATAAAATTGTATTGTTCCAACAGTAAAAACAAACTACTGAAAGTTTCAGATCTAATGGAAGTCATTTACTACCTTAAAACAGTGTAACAAACAATGCCAAGCATACAGCCGAACACCAGTACCCTCTGCTGCTAGCTCAGCAGGTCGCTAGGGACGGGGACTATACAACAGGAAATGGGTGTATGTTGTGCTATGTGGAAAAAGCACATGGTTTTATAAACCATCCGGGGTTGGTTTATAAAATTTGAGTATGAAATCATTGATATCTCGAAGGTAAAGCAAGCAATTAGCTTGCAATTTTGAAGAGATACCAGACTGACCTAAGTGTTTATGATTATGTTGGCAAAATAAGCTAAATCGAATAAAATGTGATTCGAATATCATTCAATGTTACTACATCCCTTTAAAGACAGTAATGATACATGGATTTGTGATGGTATCCTCACAACTGGTGTGTATCATTGCAAACGCCAAATTTCTCAAGAAATGCATTCATTCTTCCATCAAATGCAAGAAGGTAATTAAGGGCAAGGTATTCTAGCATGCAGGAGCAGTGTCCCATACAACACAACATGAAATCACTCTTCTGTCTTAAATACTGGCTAAATACAAATTATTTCTATCTTAATTTATTTAAATTCATTAACTTGGAAATTATTTCATAATTAATACATTACACCATTCAGCGTTAGTTTCTTTGATTTTTTTCATACATATTACTTTATGTGATGCATCACATTTAAAATCAGACACAAATCGCCGAGCAAATTCAACACAGTGTCGAGAAAAACGGCAAAGTAATCAAAATTGTCTTGTTTGGGGGGAAATATTTGTTTGATTTTCTGAATTTACAATGTTTCTTGTATGCTCTGTAAAAAAAGATGTCGAAATGATTAGGGGAAAGCCTTTAAAAATGGATCGTTTTGTTGGAATCTTTGACTCTTTTCTGGTGACTTGTGTCCGATTTTGATATGATGAGTCACATATTTACTTACTTAATTCACTTGTATAGATGTTTTCATGAGGAACAAATGCTCTTCTTCTTTCCTCTAGATCTTGGCTTGGAATGAGACCTGATTGACCCTCCTCTCCTACTACATAGGCCTACAATACAATCACAAATTTGTACAATCATCCACAAAAAAACCCAACTAGTTTTTGTCACTGTGATTACCGGTAAAATATACAGTCTGTGTCAAATAAAATGGTACAAGTGGAAAACATTTTTTTACAGTATGAAGATTAATCACAACCTGGTATTGTTTGGTATTTTCATAAAGCAGGAAAATCAGACTTTTTTCTGCAATTTTTTCATCACATTTGGTGCTGTAATTTTTGAGATATGATTAGTTTTCTACAATCAAGAAAAATCCAATTTTCGCATGCCGTCCCATGCCTTTGTGTACGTTTCGCATAATGGACATGAATACAGCACTCCAGAACAATAGAAGTGCGCAATTTCGATTTGTTCCTCGTCGCACAAAATTGAGCATAAATTTTGTTTTACGAAAGCAAATTATACAGAACAAAGCGCATCAGCAAGAAAAAAATTTTGGCTTTAATTAGGTACCACATACACACACTATTTGAAAATATTTCACACCTAAATAATTTTTTCCCCGACTGTACCATTTTTTTTTTACACAGACTGTAGACTACATAGTCAAAGCTTTGTTTATAGTCATGCCTCTATGTACAATCTACATGAATTCATTTATCAAGCATTAAAAAAGAAAAAAAAAACAAACATGGCTTTTACAGTAGACAACATATGAGAGCAGCTCACAACTAACGGCACAAAATCAAAACCCAAAATATTCATTACTTTTTTATTATTTTATTGATTTGGTGATTTTCTTCAAACCTTTACTCATATTTGTCTTTTATTTTTCTGCTTTTTTTAAAACCAATTAATTCCAGGGGAGATTTACCTTTAATTTCTTTCAGAGTCTAATTGTCTTGGTATTGTCTAAACACTTATAACCATTTGCCATTTGACCTTACTTTGTCATTACCATTCCATGTCATCTCTTTCCACCACACATAGAGTATCTCCTCTCCTCAATGCTAAACCAACTTACCTGCCACCATTCCATGTCATCTCTTTCTACCACACATAGAATATCCCCTCTCCTGAATGCTAAACCAACTTCCTGACATGGCAACAAGGTGTCTTGGGAAGGATCATAGTCAAAGAATGCTCTCACATATATCTGGGTGATAATGATAATGATAATAATAGTAAGCAAATAATCACTGTTGGTTTCTGTGATGGGACAAACTATCACTTCCAAGTGCGATCTAGATAATAAATAAAAAAGCATTTACATGTACATTGCACAGAGTCTATACCAATATATTCTACTCCGCAGCACAAAAGAGACTGTACATTTCAAAGAGCATTACTGAGAAGATAAATTCTAAGATTGGTTTTGAACACGTTAACTGTGGATGACTGTCTTATGAAGACTGGAAGAGTGTTCTATAATTTTGGAGCTGTAAATGTATATTTCAATGCTCTATCACCAAGGATGGGTTTTGATTTTCCAGAAAGATATTTCAGCAATGTGTTATCTCTTGAACTACAAATACTGTAAGATGTTTGAGATAATGACTTCAATGTTCAGAGATCCTGGTGCAAACCGTAAAGAGCTTTGTACACTAATGAAGTAAGAGTTGACTCCATGATAAGATCTACTTACCAACTTTTTCTTGTGGCCATGGTATCTATTAAATGCCATTTTAAAATTCAAGAATGTAAATCTCTGATGATTTCCAAAGTAAAAATTAAAACTCCAATGAAAGTTAAACTCCTGTTAAACTCCCCCCCAAAATAATCTGAATCTTCAGCCATTTTGAACTCTCCGGGCTCCTGTGTGACTCTACGTGTATGTTGCATTGTGTATGAATATTGTAATTAACTAGCTATAATTCATATGCGTATGAGTGGAGCTAGTTGGGAAGCGCAACTGCAACAATGTATATTGTGAAATAGCAGCTACTCCTTGTTACGCCTTGAGTGGTATTGCACCGGAAAAGTGCGCTTTAAAGATGGTTGAGATAACATATTTTTATTATACATATTATTATTATTACTCTGAATAATTGCATAACGCGTTGTGTGTGTTACTATTCCCACAGTGCAATGCACTTTTCTGCTGGGGTTAACGACAGGTCAGACTAACATACCACGTGATGAAGTTTTGACAAATCTCATCACTACATTCTTGGTATGTGGAAGGTAATGATTATTACCAAATTCACCCTGCGTTTACAACTAAGGAGAAATATATGTACAAATGACATACATTACAGACAATTTCAAATAACATTAGATTTAAAAAAAAAAAAAAAAAAAAAAAAAAAAAAAAATCAAAATTACAAGTGGAAAAATTACATCTACAGAGAATTCAGTGATAAGATTTAATATGAATAATGTAGAGCGCTGCAAAGTAAATTTGAAATGCTATAAAATGTAAAACATTGTTATTATTCTAATGGGACTCACTGGTGGTAATACTATACAGTCTTGGTAGCTTGGGCGTATCTTTAACGTCACTCTGCCTTCTGCTTTCTTGATGTGTTTCCTCAAAGCATCAGGGTCATTGGTTACGTCATGATCATTGACTTCCTGAATAATGTCTCCGACATGTAATAAACCTACATCAAAATCAAAACAGGAGAATGTTAATAATGAGTACATACAGTGTGTCCCACAAAAAATGCTAATGGCCCTTTAGATTGGTATTATATTAAAACTACAATATTATATCATTTATATCTCTTCACCCGTAAACTACTATTCATTTTCTGTAACTGGATGAAATTTTATGTGATATGGTCCAATAATCACAAAGATATGAGCATCTTTTTACATCACACATCAGAAACTCTCCATCCAAGTTTGTATTAAAGGAGGAGTCCGGCTGAAATGAAAAAAGTTTTGTAAAATTAAGTAAAATTCATCAAGCACAACACAGAAAATTTCATCAAAATCGGATGAAAAATAAACAAAGTTATGCATTTTTAGGTCTTGATTTTTTTTTGAAAACAGTTCTTGGCAATTGTCTCATTGTCTCATTTGAATATTTGAATATTCAAATGAGCAAACTGATGATGTCACAGTCCCCCTACTTCTTGTGTTATTTATTATATGAATCCTATTAATCTCATTTTTAGCCTCCGCGACGAAGTCTCGCCGGAGGCATTATGTTTTCGGGTTGTCCGTCCGTCCGTACGTCCGTACGTACGTCCGTCCCACTTTCGTTCTCACGATAACTTAAGAACGTTTGACAGATCATCTTCATTCTTGGTACATGTATACATACTGAGGTGACAATGATCTGATTAGATTTTGGGTCACAAGGTCAAAGGTCAAAGGTCACCGAGGTCAATAATAGGTGAAAATAGCTCGTTCTCACAATAACTCAAGAACCGTTTCACCGGATTAACTTCATTCTTGGTACAGTGTGCATACTGGGGTGACAGTGATCTGATTAGATTTTGGGTCATGAGGTCAAAAGGTCAAAGGTCCTAGAGGTCAATAAATAGGTGAAAATAGCTCGTTCCCACAATAACTCAAGAACCGTTTCACTAATCATCTCCATACTTGGTAAATGTGTACATACGCGGGGTAACAATAATCTGATAAGATTTTTGAGTCATAGGGTCAAAGGTCAAACGTCACAGAGGTCAATAAATAGGTGAAAATGGCTCGATTCTCACATAACTCAAAGAACCGTGTCACTAATCATCTTCATACTTGGTAAATGTATGCATACTGGTGACAATGATCTGATAAGATTTTTGGGTCATGAGGTCAAATGTCAAAGGTCACAGAGGTCAATAATATTTGAAAATAGCTTGTCTCATGATAACTCAGAACTGTTTCATGGATCATCTTCATACTGGGTACATGTGTGCATACTTGAGTGGCACTGATCTGATTAGATTGAGACTTTTTACAAGGTCAAATGTCAAGGTCAAAGACATATTTGTATACATGAACATGAAAATAGAACAGATGAATGTTTTCATACATTTCTGATCTGCAATGGCGGAGGCATAAATTTCGACGTGCGCGGGTCGAGGATTCATCTAGTTCATATATTGCGTATACAGAAAATCTGTCCTCTACTGAAATAAGTAAAAGCACTGTGACCTTGAACATTCCACAAGTTAATCCGTTTTTTTTTATGTCCTGGGGCAGAAATCTTGATAATTGGATTTCATACAATAAAAATACAAGAAAGTAGGGGGACTAGAACATCATCAGTTTGCCAATTTGAAGAACTGTTTCCTAAAAAATTCAAAACCTAAGAAAATTCATAACTTTGCTATTTCTTATCCGATTTTGTTGAAATTTTCAGTGTTGTGCTTTTTCGATTTTACTTTATTTTTCTTATAATGCAAACTCCAGCCCGGATGAGTCCTTTAAGTAGTACCAGGTATATCGAATAAAAGAAACCCAAGTTTGATCATTAATAATTAGAAAAATGTTTCAGTAGTGATTATGAAATTTATATCACTGTAAAGTGCAACTCATTACCATTCTAATGATATGTCTCTCAGCTCACCAATATCATGCATCGCTGAACCCCATTGTTCTGAAAAAGTCTTGCAAAATTGTTATTGTTAACTTTCATGCTCCTTGACATGCGTTATTCAAATGTGCCTAAAATGAAACCCAACTTTGATCTCCAATGAGCGCGAAAGTGAACCACTCACAATTTTGCAAGACATATTTAAAACAATGGGGTTCAGTGATACATGATATTGGCGAGCTGAGAGAGATATTATTAAAATGGTAATGAGTTGCACTTTACAGTGATATAAATTTTATAATTACTAATGAAATATTTTCAAAGTATTAATGATCAAACTTGGGTTTGTTTTATTTGATACATCTGGTACTACTCAATACAAACTTGGATGGAGAGGTTTCCTGATGCGTAATGACAAAAATGCTCATATCTTTGTGATTCCTGGACCAGTGGGGTGTAACACAAAGACTTACGATTGATAAAAAGTTACGATTGATTTTTTCTCGGTAGCCTCATTTCAAAACCAGGTACAGTGATGGATTCAGATTTTGATATGATTAAGAGTAGGGTTAAGGCTAGAGTTAGGATTAAGATCATCAACTTTGGAGCATCCTGTCCATGATGAGGCTAATGAGAAAACATCAATCGTAACTTTTAATCAATCGTAAGTCTTTGTGTTACACCCCACATATCACATAAAATTTCATCCAGTTGTAGGAAACAAATTGTAGTTTACGGGTGTAAAGATCTTAAACAATATAATATTGTAATTTTAATATTATACCCATCTAAAGTGTCGTTAGCATTTTTTGTGGGACACACTGTACATGTTCATATCTAATAAATATTAATATTACTTTCCATGAATAATTTGACATAATGGACTATCAAGGAAAGCTACCTCAAACAATGAATAAATGATCAGAAAGCCAAAATAAAGCCCGGAGCCAATGTTGGCACCTAGCCCATACCCATATTTCTATTGTAATGCCAACATTTATGTAGGGTGTAACATCTCAAAAGCATTTTGTATGCAGTGTAAAAAGCAATTTTACACTTTACATAATTATTATTTTGACTAGGTATATGATGTATATAAAGCTCATATCCTCAACTATCATTATGACACAAAAAATTCTGAAAATAACGCATTCTTCAGTGAGCATAATAATTTTTCAATGCGGTTCTGATAGGGGGAAAAATATTGCATGGTCGACGTCCCTACTCTAAGTCCCACACTACACTTTTTATGCGAGTTTCATGTTTTTACACTTTTTTGTCACGAGAGTCACGTTTTCATATGGTTACTGACTTAAAGTAAAAAGTCAAGTGGAAGTGAAAGTTGGGATTCTTATTGCCTAATGTCTCAAAGTTAAGTCCTGAAAATCGCTTTCCAATATGTATGATCAATAGTTTAACTGAAATGTAAAAATAAAAAAGGCCTGCAGAATAACGTTTCAGAGAAATTGACCTTTAAAAGTTGAAATTTTGGAAAAATGTCACGCGAGTCACAATGGAATGGCTGATCTTGATTACCTCATCATAACAGGAGAAGACTGTGTACTTCATCGCTTTAACTTACCTTGTTTATCAATGATACTTCCATGAATAATTCTTGCTACCACTATCTCACCATCTTCAACAGTAAACGTCACACCCTGAGGAAGATAAATCAATCAAATCACCAAGAAGAAAAAAATCATCATGAACAACTCAAATGATATTTTTATCAATACTTCCCTTTTTATAGCTAAGGATAATATTCTTTTGAACTATAAACAGATTTTTTTTTTTAGTTTGACATATATAACTTTGATTACTATAATTATTACTTTTAACTTTAATACCACCTGCTTTCCATCAGTTCTCATACAAAATATGATTACATGACTACATTCAAAGTAGTCATTCAAAAAGAAAAAATGATAAAAACCCAATGTAATATTTGTTGGCTTAAAAAGTCAGTTCTGACTTAAAGTCATTTCAATGATAACATTGTATAAAAGATACAGAATTAATCAATAAACATCAATAAATTACAAAAGAGGTGTGTTTTTTGTGCTTTTCTTAAAGTTGTGAATTTTGGAAGCTGTTTATTAAATACAAAGTGGAATTTAGAGTTATCCAATACTTTGAGGTTGATTCAGCACTGTCCCTATGAGTATAATACATGAGTATAAATGTGAGAGGAAGAGAGGATAGCTGGTTGATCTGTCAAAATGTTACCCTAATATCTTGGAGCTCGATTCTTAGGCATTTTGTAGACAAACAAGTGCAATTTGAGAATTATTCTTTGCTTCAAAGGAAGCCAGTGTATAGTGAGCTCAAGAGTGGCTGAGATTGATGATCTCTAGAAGTCTGCAATACCAATTGATCTGTCTAATCCTGCAGCTATTCCACAATTTATTTGAGGGAATCATTGCGAAAAGTTAACATATGTGACTCATCATATCAAAATCAGACACAAGTCGCCAGAAAAGAGTCAAATATTGCAACAAAACAATTCATTTTTAAAGGCTCTCCTCTAATCATTTCTACTCATTTTCTTTTACAGAGCATACAAGAAACATTGAAAATTCAGAAAATCAAGAAATATTTCCCCCAAATAAGACAATATTTATTATTTTGCCGATTTCCTCGACACTGTGCTGAATTTGCTCGGCGACTTGTGTCTGATTTCGATGTGATGCATCACATATATCCTCAAGTTGATTTCTATCCTGTGGGTTGTCAGGTTTTAAATAGCATCTGACGACACAAGCATTGAAAGTTAAGGGGTTTCTGGGATTAACACCACTATAGGGTTTGCCATGGCTCAGTTGGGAAGAAATTCTGTCTAGCAATCTCAAGATCTTTTTCTTTGCTCATTTTTCACATTACTTATTTCTGGTTAGTTTTCCTCCTTGTTCAAAGTTGTAAAGTTAACGACAGATGTAAACATATCTGAAATTGAAGTACATGTACAGTCAAACCTGTCTATAGTGGCCACCGCAAGGGAGACATAAAAAGTGACCACTGTGACAGGTGACCTCTAAAGACAGGTTCTAAAGCACACATTTCTATCTAGAGGGAATCAATATAGGTGACCACTAAAGACAGGTGACCACTAAAGACAGTGACCGCTATAGACAGTGGCCACTATAGACAGGTTTGACTGTATATGAATGAATAGTATATTGTTATCCATATGGGGCATTTTAGTAGTTCATTAAAATGCATGATTTGTCTGTGCGGTATCAGAGTATATTATACAAAGCACCAAATCTTACGAATATCCCACACAACATACAAAACTTGCAGTGCAATATGGTGCCGTATTCAAAGTGGCATATATTGTCTGGTCTATTGTAAATAAGGGGGTACCTTAGTCAACGCACTTTGTTTTCAACTGCTAAAAAGTCAAACAACTTATATTTTGTCAATCTATATTCTGAAAAATGATCTTTAAATTTTATTATAATAATCATATAGGATGGCTAAATGGGATACCCGAATATTCCACTCGTTTGCGCCAATATTTCACTCAGCTTTGATTTGTGCAATATTGGCCTAAGCTCGATGGATATTTCCGGTATCCTATTCTGAGCCATTCAATATAATATTAATATCTTACCAGTGGTTCATCCTTGGACTTCCTAATTCCCACCATCCGGATCGCATCTCCAGTGGGGTTGAACTCTGGGGTGTAGAAATCTTGAGAGTGGTCCTCTAACTCGGCAGGCGAATCCAGATTCCCTGATGCTATGTCATCATGTGTCCGCAGTAATGACTAGGGCAAGAATATAAGAATCGGTGGAATGTTAATGACATGCATGCCGGTTCATACTTTGAACATACAATTACTATAACATGAGTGGTATAACTATAGTACTTCAACCTTAACAGGTAAGATACTTTGGTAACTTTCTCACCACATATCTCACAATTAACAATTACAAAAAACAAAAATGGAAACAGATACTTTAAAACAGATTCATAATAACATTGGTCTTCTCCTACAATGTGAACATACATTTTATTAAACTGTCAGTATTCACTTCCTTAGATTAAATATATATGAATTGTGATTTTAAAAATTCTTCATATTTTAATAAACAAAATGCACATTAAATTAATAAAAGGGATGTAATCGTGTTTATAAAAATATAATAAAAGGCTGTACTGGATTTTCTCAATGCGTGTATGTGAATCTGCCTTCTAGGTAAAAAAAATTTGGTGAATATGCTGCCTAAATTTGCATGGAAATAAACGATGACACTAAATTATGATCTACGATCAGTTATAAGTTGGATATCGCGATATAAATAAAAAGCAATTATTGTTATGATTATGATCATATCCCTTTTATACGACAACTAAAAATAATTGTGCAGAAGAAAACTTACGATAAAGCTGAGATCCTGAAGTATCCCTGAGAGTTCTGCAGCACCGTTATCACAACCAATGATTTGAGTTAACTCAGCGATGATATCAGCTGCTAAACCTAGGCTGTCCATTCTATGAGGCTTGAGTTCTGTGTCTTCAAGAGTGTCATGGGCCTGAGATCAAACAAAACAAAACCAATGATTTGAGTTAACTCAGAGATGATATCAGCTGCTAAACCTAGACTGTCCATCCTATGAGGCTTGAGTTCAGTGTCTTCAAGAGTGTCATGGGCCTGAGATCAAACAAAACAAACTATTCATAATATCAATCATATTCAACAATAATTATTAACAAAACAGTCAAATGTATTCAGTCCTATTATACTAAGGCCATAATAAGAATAGAGCAGCCAAGTTATTATAATTATAATCTAATTCATATGAATAAATAGAGTGTAATACATGTATTTCTAGAAATATCTAGACAGAACTAGCTATACATGTTTGACTCTACATTGTAAATCAAAAAGAGTTTAAGACATCAGTACCCTGTAACACAAGGACTCTCGATTGATAAAAAGTTACGATTGATTTTTTTCTCGGTAGCCTCATTTGGAAACCAGGAACAGCCATGGATTAGGATTTGGATATGATTAAGAGTATGGTTAGGGCTAGGATTAGGATTAAGACCATCAACTTTGGAGCATCCTGTCTATGATGAGGCTACCAAGAAAAAATCAATCATAACTTTTTATCAATCGTAAGTCTTTGTGTTACAGGGTACTGCTCCGGTAACATACATACCGGTACGTAGTCAATCCCCAAAACCAATCAAATGACTGTTTACAGCTATGGACTAGTAAAATATTATACCCTAAAACCCAACACAAAACCCTCCATCTGAGATGAAATAAAGCATTTGGAAATTTTTACTGGTGCAAATGTAGGTCCACCAAACCTACAGACAACACATAATGATGAAAAAAAAAAATGAATTTCAGACTTCTGACTATACATAACTTTGATAAAGTAAAGAAATGAAGTCTTTGTAATTGATAGACTCCATGGAAGTGGATTCTCTTGGAAAGGTTGATCGATAACCTGCATGCATGAAAGGTTGATTGATAACCTGCATGCAGCTACAGGTAAGTGCAGCAATACATATACATGTAAGGTATAGTCGAGGGGAAATTCATAGTATTGCAAATAAGCAGAGACGTAGCCACGATAGGTCTGACCTTAGACAATCATTCTCACTCAGCCAGTATCATCAATCGTATATCCGGTATATCCGTCTCATCCATAAATCTACTAGCCTGTCAGCACTAAAAAGATTCATACCCAAACTCTATAAAAGAGCACTACATGTATTTCAAGAATCATTGTACAGACTGTATAAAACAAAATGGTACAACCGAGGAAAAGCACAATTTAGGTATGAACTCTTCTCTAACGATGTCTGTATGTATAAAATTTCATTGTTTATACACTTAATTTTGTATAGGCTCCTAATTTGCTTTTGCAAAACAAAAGTTATGATAAATTTTATGCGACCAGACGAGAATAAAAATTACGGAAATCTATTGTTCCGGAGCGCTGAGGTCATGGCCATTATGTTTGAAACATATTAAAGCCGATCACATCTCAAGATCTACAGCACCACATGTGCTTTAGAACAGAGCCTTATTTTCCTGCTTTTAAACTGTTGGAGACAAGCTGATTTGGCTATAACATGCATTTCCCATAGAGGCTTAGCCTGAATATATTCTGGCTCAGTCCTCAATGGGTTAAAAGAAATATCAAATACTCCTAGATTATGATTAATCTTCATATTTTAAAATAATGTTTCCCACTTTTCCCACTGTTTTATGTGATACAGACTTAATGTGTGATAAAACAAACGGGGTGTCCACACAAAACCATTTATCTCAAAACTCAATTAGTTTGAGTTGTTCCCCTAATTGATGTTGGCACAAAATAAGAAATACGTAGTCTAAAAATACCCACAGACATTGCATTACACTACTTGTTAAGCTTCCTGTCCCTTTTCTTGGATAACCCAGTGGCAGCAAGCATAGCACAAGAATAGGACATGGAAGGACAATCTCAGCTCAGTAGCAGATTACTACTAGTAAAACTTTATGTACATGTATTGATTTAAGTCTTTAAGGGTGATTGTCCTAATCATAACAAACGAGCAAACCAAATCATTAGCTTGTTTGCTCATACACTAATTGTCAGGTAGACCAATATCAGCTTCATTAACATACAACAAAATCAATTTTGTATAGATTGGTGAGAGTTAGAACGTTTTTCTGTGGGTGAATACCCTGAAAAGAGATGAGACTGCGTCTAAGAAAAACTTGATTGGTTACCTACTGTAGTCATTTTTCATGGTGGAAGCAAGCAAATAATTAAATATAAAGAGCAGCATTTTAAAGATCAACCTTTCTTCTTTCATTTGGCCAAAAAAAAATGCATTTTGAAAGAGCCAGGAATAGATGACCAAGAAGTTTATAAAAATTAAATGCAAAAATCAGTTTGTGCCACATGAGTGGGCGGGATTTGAATGGATGCCACAATTAACCTTGCCTTAGAAAGGGAGGGTTCATTAGGACTTCTTTTATATTCTCTGTTCGGCTTTATCATCAAATTTCCCACTGATAGTAAATACAAAGAGTTGATCCCAAAATTGCGGGAAACCTGTGGGCAAAGTAGTCTTTACATTTAAATTTCAAAATCCTTTTGTTCATCTACGCGTGGTTCTTTTGTATTTTGTATGAAGTCAAAAGAAAGAGGAAAAAAATTAACTTTAAGATTATGCATTTAATATCATTATTTGCTTGCAGACAATTCATCAGCTTATCTCATTTTCATGAAGTAAAGGTGACCTGGTTAAAATCAGCCCTGTGAAAATGTAATGAGATATTGAAAATGGTTATTCCACACATGTATTTTCAGAAGATGTATATGTTTCATAAAAAATTGTAACCTAAATAAGCATGTGCATGATGGCACAAAGTGCACTGTAACTTATACAATGTAGATCATTGAGCCATCACTATTACAGAAAAATGAAGAATCACATACTGTATAAGCCAATTATGGATAATTTCACGATTTTTGTGATGACTTCATTGCTATAAATAGCCTTACAGCTTCAAGATCCAAATAAAAGAAAAGGAAACAAGCGGGCGTTTGCAGCAATATCAATTTTCTTTGTCTCTTTCTCCTTTGTGCATTAGTCAGGAATGATAAGGGTGTGTTCAATGTTCAATTTCAAATTTTAAACGCCAACATGGATCATGATACAAAACGCAATTACAAAACGCTGATATAAAGAGAAACAACGTGGGGTTCATTGTCCCCGTTTCCGGTTGTAAAAATAAACACGTTTCAGATCTCCATTTGGAGGAAAATTTAAACACCGAAAAAGATGGTTTTGAATCACGATCAGCTTTGATTTTTACAAACTTGAGAATCGAGAATGCAACAAAATGCGACACTGAACAAAATTGGGTTTTCAAACGTCTTTAAATGTGCTCTTGCAGCGCAGATGTTTGTTTTTGAAAGCGGGGAATTTAAAGACAATGAACATATTTAATCGGCTTTAAATGTTTGACACTAAACGGTGTACCGCTGACCGCATTTGTGTTCTGTGTTTTGCAATTGCGTTTTGTATCATGATTCATGTTGGCGTTTAAATTAAAAATGAACATAGAACACACCCTAAGAGAAGGAACATGAATGTTGCTCATGGCTTGTCTTTGGGCTATTTTGGCTCAAAACCAAGGTTGGAAGAATAGGTAATATGATCCCACTGTTGATGACATCATTCAATCATTTTGGATGCATTTCTGTCTTGCTTAAAAATGCACAATTCTAATACCCAAGGAAACCATAATGCCTGATGTGAATACTGTTAGATGGAATGTACAGCATTTATGTACACGTTTCTCATGTTCTAAAAGATCCATACGATATCATTGTGCGTTTGATCACATGAATGTTAATAATGAAATCTGAATATATGATTGGAAAGTGTCTTATTGTTGTTTGTATCTATCTTCTTTTTTTTTAAAGGAAAACTACAGCATCATTTATTCATCAAAATGTTGCACTCGACATTAGGTTCATTCAGATTGTAAACCTGTATCAAACTGTGTGCTCTACATGTGAACAGTAACCCATAGCATTTCACACCTCATCAATTTGGAGAAAAGGCCCCTACTGATTCCAAAATGATTTGATGTGTGATTCTCATTTGGAATTAGGTGTGAAATCATTTCAAGAATTCCTACTTGTGCTGCAGTGGCTGTGTGATTCAAAGATTGCAAGCATTCAAGCAGACAACGTCCAATACATGATACATGTATCATCATGACGATAGGTAGTCCTCATACTGGTGATGGGAACTGCCCTTTGATGATTATATTGATGGTGATGAGGATGATGATGGCAAAGATGAAGATGATAGTAAGGAAGATGATGGCAAAGATGTAGACGATAGTGATGATGATATCATCATGAGGACGATATTGATGGTAATGATGATGATGATGATGATGATGATGATAATAATTACAAGATGTTGGTTATAATATGTTAGTGATGATCAATGAGAATAAAGATGATGACAACAATGATGATGATATTGATAATAACATAATAATAACATATTCTGATATAGCGCCCTTCCAAATAAATTTGCTCAAGGTGCTTCAAATAAAAAATTTAAAAAACACAACAGTAAGACAGGAAGATGTTAAGGATAAGGATGATGATGACAACAACGATGACGATGAAGACGATGACAATATGTTGGTGATGATGAGAATGAAGATGACGATGATGATATGGTAACGGTGTGTTTGAGGATAAAGTTGATAATGATGAAGGTCATTGTCTGTATGTTTCAAGTAAACACAATAAAAATATTAAATATGAAATTTGATTTTATGAGAATAAATGGACTGCCATGATTAATGGTCTCTTTCAATTTATCTAACATGAACCAGATCATAAGTGCCTAGCATGAATGTTTAGATTTTCTCACGAGTTATGGATGTCTTTCTTCACTTACAGGCAATAATTGCTCTAGAGTATGTTACTCATGCATGGATTGGTTACAGAAATTTACGCTCATACACTGTCAAGAACATTTGATGAAAGAGTGAAAATGGGCATCGAATGACTTGGTACTACAGTCTGTGTCAACAAAAAAAATGGTACAGTCGGGGAAAAAATAATTTAGGTGTGAAATCTTTTCATATTATGTGTGTTTGTGGTACCAAATTAAAGCCAATAGATTTTTCTTGCTGCTGCGCTTTGTCCTGTATAATTTGCTTTCGTAGAACAAAAGTTATGCTAATTTTTGTGCAACAAGGAACAAATCGAAATTACGCACTTCTATTGTTCTGGAGCGCTGAAATCACGGTCATTATGCGAAATCATGTACACAAAGGCATGGGACAGTGTGCGAAAAATTGATTTTTCTTGATTGTAGAAAATTAGTCATATCTCGAAAAAGACTGCTCCAAATGTGATGGAAAAAAAATGCAGATGAAAGTCTGATTACCCTGCTTTATGAAAGTACTAAACAATCCCAGGTTGTGATTTATCTTCATGCTATAAAAAAATGTTTCCCACTTGTACCATTTTATTTGACTCAGATAGTAGAGAGAGAATAAAACATTGAGTGCAAAACAACAAAATATAGAGAGAAAAAATCGAAAGTGGGAGGGGAAGAGAATGTGAGTGGGAGATGGGAAAATGAAAAGAGGGAGAGGGAAGAGGGGGAGGGAGGGAAGGAAGGAGTAACAGGGAGAAAGAAAGAGAAAAATATAGATGTAGGCCTATGAAGGAAAATAGGAAATAGAGAGAAAAAGTTAATTTACACTTAGCATGAATTCCATTTTTATGGAGACACAAAAGGGATGCATGTGCACAAAGATGTAGTGCACTATGGAATTCAATGGGTATTCAACCTTTTTTTGTTTTTAATTCTTAATTTGAAATACCTACTTGTTTTGTTAAACTAGTGTTGTAGTCATGAGATTGGATTGTGAAAGAAGCTGTCTCATATTGATGGGAAGGGCAGATTACAATGCACCTAAGAATTGTTTATTGGTGTGAGGTTTTGGAATCAAGAAAATGATATATGAAAATGAAATTTACCAAATTCTTCTGAGAGTAACATGCACTCCAAAATGCATGTATGGGACTACATGTACTAATATATATTCGGGACCCAACCAAATCAGTTTTTTATGTAATATTATCACTACGAGGGCATTTAAAGAGCAATCCTTTTCAGTGAAACTTTCTACTATAAAGTTCTTCCTAAATACCTTGAGAATAAATTGAAAGCTCACAATTATTTTGTTGACCCATGGTTCACCTTTCCCACTACACTAGATTCTCTTGAAGTATGAAAAAATGTCATTAGATCGTACACCTACATGTATGGTAATACACTATCCCCAAGTTAAAAGTTCATACCTCTTGAGATATTGTGATAAAGAGCGAGCAAACGGGACAGACGGATGGACAACAATAAAACATGCCTCCGGCACCACCTTAAGTGGCGTACGCATAAAAATATTCCAGGCAATCTTGTACATGAATTGTGAAAGAATAAGATAATTTCCTATTTAACCCTTAAAAAGACAAAATTAATCAATAATCGATAAATACTTAGTCAGAAAAAATTGTGAACTGTATCTTTTTAAAAAGTTCATTGGTGTACGTACATGTACTTGTTACGATACAATTTAAGCATTTGTGCCCCCCCCCCC
>CALNVZ010002974.1:6916212-6945001 GCA_940671915.1 Paracentrotus lividus
AAAAAAAAAAAAAAAATGTATTTCTACACGTTTTAGGTTTTATGTAAATTTGAAGGCATGACAGACTACTTTCTTGCACACAACTTGCCCGTTTCAATTATAAAAATGCCTCCGGCAAGACTGTCGCAGACATGACAATGAAATCTATAATTTGCTTATTATTCTTTGTACTCCAGTGTGTTCACATCTACTCCTGACGAACAATGTAAGTGGGCAGTTCCAAGGTAACGGTGTGACATTCAGAAGCAACATTTCAGCATTCAAACAAGTTTATCATCCATACTTTAATCTTTATGTACAAAAAAAAATAAAAGCTGATGGTACCCTTTTTTCAAAATGATAAATCTTTTTATAGTGATACTCTTAATCAAGGAGATATGAATATTCATAAACATGGTTACGGAGTGGCGTAAATTGGACATGCATATTTGAGCAGAAAACATTTTGCTTAAACTCTGTGAACTATAAATGGCTATCACAATTTTGAGTTTGGATTCTATATAACTCTAGGTATAATATGCCGCCTTGCATAAGAAAATTGGTTTAATATCTTGTTAATTATGACTTAAAACTTGAACCCATGTCTGGTTACCGTTACGGAGTGACATCTGATTTCCTGGTCTTTTTCGTGAGAAGAAATGCATTACAAAGAAATATTAAAAACCAAAGTTTGTTAGAGTAGTCAATGATAATTAAATCAAGCCAAAAAAAAAAATCGGCAAAAGTGACTAGATATACATGTAAGAATAAGAGGCATTTAAAGCACCATAGTCTCATATGTGCAAATTTGGGTTTGATCAATTATTCAGCGCAAGAAAACTGAATCGCATACTTTTTTTTAACTTAAAGAATTGTTTGTATTGTAAAGAAGCCTTTGTGGTACATGTAATTTCAGATCCTAATTTGCATTTTCAAAGGCACAGCACCAGATTGAAGTTTCACCTCCATGTCCTGTTTTGCTTGGAATCCAAGTATAAACTTTGAACAATAAAATAAACCACTACAGTGGACTATGAACATATTTTGTACATTAGCACGTCCATTGCTTGTGACATGACTTTGTACATAAATTGCAAGATGGTAAAATGTACCTCAAACTTCACATGAATAAAGGGTATAAATATAATATTCTACCATTATTGCACGTTTTCCATATTATGCAGGGCACATCAGAATAGTAGAGTACTGTACAAATGTGCATATCACAAGAGTACAACATACATGCACTGCACGTAAAACCAATTAAACCCATATAAAGTTTTAGGTGCATGTACGTGTACGTACAGTATCCTATTAATGTGTATGAATATGTACACTGTACATGAAGTTCTAATATTGCATGCAATAAATTAGTCCCAATTTACACAATATGACTGAAAATAATATACAAACATGTACATCTCATTTTGTATCCAAGTCCACTTTATTATACCAATAATTCATCAAAATAAAAGCTTCCTATTACATGCAGATGATGTCCAAACATTGAAAAGGTAACATGTACATTACAAAATGAACGGAAAATAAAACTCACTTTGTACAGCCACTGTAAAATCTTTCTTCTTGAGGTCATTATCGTTGTGACCAACCACAATCCAAGCTTGTAAGAACTGAACTAGCCAAGCTAGCATGGAATCAAAATATCTCTAAAACTGAGTCAATGATAATGATGATTATACAGAGCACTGGTTTCGGGTAATATACTATGTAGTCTCATCAATCATACACTTTTTATAACAACATTCGTGACAAATGATAAATACAGATTATTTATGGGTTCACTTTTGTAATTTAAGTTAACATTTTGTTAAGTGTCTTCTTTTCATTTCTTTCTCCAGAGTTCTTCATTACTTCCCCCCCCCCCCCCCCCCCCACCGAGTAGTATTAGAACAAGTACATGTGCAAATGTTTGTATAAAATATCTTTGGTTACAGAGTGCAATCTTGTCTAGAATCTTACTTTCAACAATTTTTATATAATGTAAGTAAACCGAGTTCCCCTTGCACAAATACATGTAGTTTCTGCATTAAATTTGACAGCTTTACCAAGGAAAACTACAGTTTTTTTTAATGTTTGTGTCTGTATGACTAGACTACATGGGCCTGGTATCTGTCTGGAGTAATTTGTGAATCAATAAGATCGTTGGAGGTTAGATCATCATGGACCGTTAATGAAGGGTGAGGGTTGCGATTGCATGGCTGGTTAGATGGTTTCAGCTTGTTGGCAATTAGCCATTCTGACAACTTCATTTGATCAAGGTTCACTGCATTGCTAGTTTAGACTCGCACCCATGGTGGGAATGGTAAACAAGATCTTGATATCCTGGGTTTTCATATCATTTTCATGTTAAACGTAAAGGAATTTTACGCCGTTGGGAAGTTAAATAGACAATTAATTTATTCATTTGTCTCCAAAGGTAGAACCATGCATGTTGGTAGAAACACACGCAACTGCTACCAACATGCATGGTTCTACCTTTGGAGACAAATGAATAAATTAATTGTCCATTTTTATGTTATTTACGAAATATAATATACAGAAAGTCCCAAGTTCTGCCAAGGATTGCTCATCAAATGTCATCATCGGTTTTTCTAATTCCGAAACTTTACAGCACAATTTAGCTAGTCTATAAGATTATGATCATAACTTCAATTTACCTTTAAATGAATAGCACTATCATTCCTTCTTGGTTTCTATACAGAGAGCATAAATGAGAGTCTAAGGGTGGTATCTCCCTTCGCGGAGACGAATAGAAAATTTTGTCTCTGCGACGGATAAAAAGTATTGGAGACGTCTCTGAGATGTCTCTGCGACAATTTATGGGGAAAAAAAGTCTTAAGTACATTGTAATCCCAAATCTGTCTTTGAGACGTCTCTAATACTTTTTATCCGTCGCGGAGACGAAATTTTCTATTCTGTCGCGGAGACGTGTCCGCGAAGTGAGATACCACCCTTAGCGAATCCCTTGTACAAAAGAGGGCCATACCACTAAATGATTATCTCAGACATTGTGAAATGGAACAATGTGATTGATTCAACTTTAATCTAAAATGAATGATGTGTGTTCGTAGGATTACCATCATAATTTGAAATGCGTCTGGATATTTGAAAATACACTATTAGAATAGCACTAGACCGAGGCTCCTCCGTCTTCGAGTCCTATACACTCCTCTGAAGACGGAGCTCTATAATTGAGAGAGCTGTGTAAAGTTTATTTTCCACAAAATTCATTGGAAGTAACTTCGGGAAAAACAAATAAACAGAGTGAACAAGACCGTTGAGCCTCAAGGACCAGAAATAGATACTTCCAGATGCAATAAGTGGAATAACTTGCATGTTATAGCAAATCTTTGATCGTTCAAATATGATCACCGTACTTGATACTGTACACAGCACTATAAAGTCTGTGTCCAAAAAAATGGTACAGTTGGGAAAAAAATAAGTTAGGTATGAAATCTTTTCAAATAATGAGTGTATGCGGTACCAAATTAAAGCCAAAAAATTTTCCTTGCTGATGAACTTTGTTCTGTATAATTTGCTTTCGTAAAACAAAAGTTATGCTAAATTTTGTGCGACGAGGAACAAATCGACAATTATGCACTTCTATTGCTCTGGAGCTCTAAATTCATGGTCATTATGTGCAACCTACAAAAAGGCATGGGACGGATGGATTTTTCTTGATCCTAGAAAACTTGTCATAGCTCAAAAATAACAGCACCAAATGTGATTTAAAAAATTGCAGAAGAAAGTCTGATTTTCCTGCATT
Source organism: Paracentrotus lividus (assembly GCA_940671915.1). Taxonomy (NCBI): domain Eukaryota; kingdom Metazoa; phylum Echinodermata; class Echinoidea; order Camarodonta; family Echinidae; genus Paracentrotus; species Paracentrotus lividus. Next base: position 6,919,979 of record CALNVZ010002974.1, read on the forward strand.
ATGAAAATACCAAGCAATACCAGGTTGTGATTAATCTTCATACTATAAAAAATGTTTTGCACTTGTACCATTTTATTTGACACAGACTGTACACAGCTCTCTCAATTATAGAGCTCAATTGTATACGACTCCAAGATGGAACAGGTTCAGTCCAGGATTGCACAGTATGCTGTATATACATGTACAAATACAATATAAATATTGTTACGATCTAACTCAAAGAGTTAGGCATGTTATATTCTTGCCCATAGAGTTAGGCACCCTACTTCCTGTCACCCTGAACCTTCCAAGAAAGTGAAACCTTTTATTCTCTTGGTAGAAAGGTATATATCCCTTAAAGTTCAGTCTACTGGTAATAAAACACTGCCCAGTTCCACTGGTGTAGTCCAGCCATGGGTAGTTTGACGTATAGTAGAGTTCAGATAAGTGTGGAGTATAGAGTTATACAGTGCGTATCAATAAAAACGGGACAGTTTTGAAAAGTCTGTCAAAATTTTGTTTCAAATCATGATGTCTATATTTTTATGTTAATAGATGCTCTGAAGTCTTATCTTTCAAATTTAATTTTAAAAAATAAGTTTCGTTGATGCTTGAGTACACACAGAACATTTTTATCGGGGGCTCAAAAAAAGGCTTGCGCACAAAATGGAAAAACGAGAAATATGATCATCAGCCTTCATGCTAATCAGCAGTCTTCTTCTAAATTTTTTATTTTTCTTTGCCAATATTTTCGAATTATGATTTGAAATTCATTTACAAAGCTTTTCATTGACTGTAATTGTTTTTCTTTTTTTTTGTCATTTTATTATGTAATCTTTTTGCAATAAATTTTCCTTCAAACTTAAATGCCTTTTTTTGTCAACCCAAGAAAGGGGATTTCGATGCTTGCTTAATTGATTGATTGATTGATTGTTTGATTGATTGATTGATTGATTGATTGATTGATTGATTTGTTTGTTTTGTTCATGCTTGAACGAACACGGAAAGTTTTTGTCTAAGGTTAAAAAAGGGGGTATTATTTATTTTAAATCGGGTACGACATTCGGAGTGATCGTTACTTTACACTGATAAATGATTATGTTAGTCTAATGAGGTGATTTTCCTATAATTCTTCCAACGATTTAATCAATCATTTGAACAATCAATAAAAAAGTAATCTATCAATCAATCAATCAATCAATCAATCGATCAATTAAGAAATCAATCCATCAATCAAACAATCAATCAATCAAATAAACAAACGAACAAACAAAGCAGTCAATCAATCAAATAATCTTCCAACCAACCAAATCCCCTTTCTTGGGTTGATAACATTTCTTATTTATTTTTCTTAGTTTGAGGGAATATTCAGTGCTAAAAGATAACATGTTAACGTGAAAAAAAAACAACAAAACAAAACAAAAAAAGATAACATGTTAACGTGAAAAAAAACCAACAAAACAAAACAAAAAGCAATTCAAGTAAATAAATAGCTTTGTAAATGTATTTTGAAAGCATATTTCGAAAACTAATGGCAAAGATAATGAAAAGGTTAAAAGTAAGTCTGCTGGTAAGCAAGAAGTCTGATGATCGTATTTCTATTTTTTTTTTATTTTGTGCGCAAGCCTTTTTTTGAGCCCCCGACAAAAACGTTCTGTGTGCGCTCAAGCTTGAACGAAACTTATTGTTTCAAATTGCATTTGAAAGATAAGACTTCAGAGCATCTATTAACATCAAAATATAGACATCATAATTTGAAATGAAATTTTGGCAGACTTTTCAAATCTGTCCCGTTTTTATTGATACACCCTGTAGAGTACTGTATTTGCTGTTATTTTAGCGCTATTAATTTTTCACGCTTAGAGGCTTAAAAACAAATTTGCCTGTTCTTAAATTTGCACTGCATTTACATATGAAAGCAATATTAACCCATTCAAAGCATGCATAAGAAAGCATATACTCATATATTCGCTTGTTTTTAAATTCATGCCTTACGATCTTTGCGCGAAATCCATGAAAATTAATGTACCGCGAATATTTCCACGATTACAGTATACCGTTGAGTAAAAAACCTGTCTACAAAGCAGCAGCAAGTTGGCTGGCTGGCTTATAAATTTAAATAAATTCAGAACCATGAACTACATCATGTCTTGTTAGTCTTCCTTTAGTCTTCTTTGAAGTCTATAATAGGTTCGAGAGAGAAACCTAACAATATGTTAATATCTACCCCTGATACATGTAAGCCTGGGGCCCTGGAGCCAGAGGGGGGGGGGGGGGGGCCCACACTTTTTCAGTAAACGAGTACAAAAACATGAAGATAACCATCTACATGTGATTTTTTTAGCTTGTTCAGCCCCCTTCCCCAATTTTTCCTCAGCCACTCCACTTTTAAAAATGCTCTGCAGCCCCTCTAGGCTAAGGTATTACTGTAAAAGAGAAAATATACATGTACATGTATGTGGTGTTGAACCAACAATTTGTCACTTGATGATGAGGTTTACGGTTCACCATGTGGTTAGTCCTAAAAGGACTGGTTGAGAAAATAGAAAAGGAAATGAAGAGTTATAGAAAGTAGAAAGTTGATAGGCGAGATAGAGAGTAGAGAGTAGAATTAGAGGTAATCTTTCGTGATTTAGTCCGAAAAAGGACTGTAAACCAGTTGAGGAAGACGAGATGCGAGGAAGGCTTGAGTAGTGGTAGAGAGTGCTCGACGTTTCGGACAGGTTGCTGTCAGTCTTCAGGAGTGAGGAGTGGTAGAAGATGCGCGGTATGTATAGCTGATGTGCGGACGTAGGAGTAGCATCGGCGCGGACGGTCGGCGTGGGTGGAGCTCTATTGTTGTACTGCGTGGGTGGCTGGTTGGCGGGAAAGTCGGGTGTCGAATGCGGACGTTGGTGAAATCGAGGCCGGTGTGGCTGGCGTGGAGGCGGTGTCCTATTGTGGTCGAAGAGTCGTGGCGTGGGCGTTGCGTTCCGGCGGGGTCGGAGGTTGTGGCGGAAGTTGTTGGATTGAGTCGGCGTAGCTGTCGGGTGGCGGTGGGCTGGTTCTCGGGTGAGGTGACTGGATTGGGTGTCGGTCGGCGAAGTTGAAGCAGAGGTGGCGCTGGTAGACGAAGACGGTCGAGGTGGGGTTGGTTCGTTGTGGAGAATTGGGTTCCAGATGCTATTGATGTAGAGTCCTGTGTTCTGGGGTACGGTGTTATGGCGATGGATTTCGATAGCTTCCCTAATCCTTCTTGAGTTCCAGTGGCGGATGGTCGTGATGAGGTGGCTGTTGTCCCAGTTGATGCGGTGGTTCTCTTGTTGGGCGTGCTTGACAATGGCGGATTTGTCCAGTCGCTGAGTCGTTGGCAGTTTTTGTGTTCCTTGAGTCTGGTGTCGAAGTTGCGGCCTGTTTCCCCGATGTACACTTTACCGCATTCACAGGGAATGCGGTAAACACCTGGTTGCTTGTTGATTGGGTTCCTGTCTTTGTGTGAGTAGAGGATTGAGTGTAGCTTGGTGGAGGAGCGGTGTCTAACTTGAATGTTGGCCGATCGAGGATACGTTGTAGTTGGTGGGAGATCTTGCCGATGTAGGGAGTACAACTGTTGAAGGAGGGTTGGTAGTCGGAGCTTGGTCGTTGGTGGTGCTATCGGTGGTTCTGGTTGGAGGAGGCTTGGTGTTGATAGTCCGGCGTGGGTACTGGTTGATGGTGGTGAGGGCTTGAGTGACATGTCGGAGTTCTTGAGGAAGATGTTGCTTTGTCGCTGAGTTGGTAGGCTCGTCTGATGAGGGTGTTGGGTACCGATTGCAGGATGGATGGGTGGTGGTGGGAGCGGTAGTGAATGTTTTGACATCCATATGAGTGTTGTAAATCAGTTCATGAAAATGTTACAAATTGCTCTGTTTTGTAGAAATCAATTACAACATATAGATCAACCTTTGTCTATTCAGAAAGCATTATGGGGTGGATGATTTATGTAACTGAATGCTCTACAAGATGTACAGTTGACTCCACTAGCAAGGGTTGATACCACAATGTTGCAAGAGTTCCTTTAAATTCCAGGTATTAAAGCTCGCCCCACCTACCCAAATACCAATCATTCCAGCAAACAGGAGGCCAGTGGTCAGGTGATATGTGTCATGTGATCTGTCATGTGATCTGTCTACACCTGAACAAACCACTAGTTATGTACATCATCGTGTCCAATGAACTCCCACTGTGGAGATACTTCCAATGCTCATTGATTGACAGAATGAACAGATGCATGCCAACAACATGATACATGAACCCCGATCATTTCATACTCTACATGTACATGTATTATTTACACAGACATGTAAAAAATCAGAGTTCCCAGCATTTCAAGAACACGAAATTCCCTGATTTTTCCCTAATGAGGTTTCAAAATTCCCTGATAACTATTTTTAACCCATTTTCGGTTTCGCGCGTTTTCCATTTCGTCGCAATTAACTATTTGCAGTTTAAAATACTAGTCTGAATGAGTACTGTACCTTTGATTTTTGGGCCAATTAAAATTCCATGACTTTTCCCTGATTTGTGCCATTTTCTATCAAATTCCCTGACTTTTCCCTGACTGGAAAAAAAGTAAAATAATTTTCCCTGATATCCCTGATGGGCTGGGAACCCTGAAAATGTATACTGTGATCTCACCTCAAACAATGTATGCATCTTCAAGAAAAGAACATATGGAATGGCAGGAACCTGTATTTGAGGACTACATGTACCCTAAAATCCTAAACAAGTTGTCACATTAGTTTGCTTTATTTTATTTTTTTTAAATACATGTAGATACATGTTTAGCCAAGAGAGCTTACTGCTCGACCAACTGAAACTGCATTGATTTATAGGTGAACCATTACAGCGCTACAAGTAATGTACATGTAGGCCTACTGCTAGACCATCTCACATCTTCCTAAGGTGCATTTAACCCTCTCATTACCATGGTCACCATTTGGCACCATAGAACACTGGTGACAAGGGAAACTGAGCACTGTTTTGCAAGAGAACGCCCTTTCTTGTTGAGATATGTACCGTTGGAAAGCTGGGAACGGTAGTTTTTGTGTGGATACAAACACTAGGGGTATTGCTCGAGTTACACTTTTGAAAATTTGTAAGGAAGGAAGAAAATCAGTTTTTTTGGAAAAAGTGCTTGGTAACGAAAGGGTTAAGAGTGTACATGTATTTGTTCCAGGGACATTATTGCTTTTTAAAGATGTAGGGTAAGGGTTGTAAGTAGGGATAGGGTTTCAAAATAATTTGATTAGTGTTGACCAGAGATCATTTGCAGCCATTAGAAAAAATGTACCAGTATGTTCCAATCTACTAAAGATCTAGTCAAGTGTGCTGGTCAACATCCAGGTCATAGTCTGTTATTTTTCTTTTTTATTTGATATTCTACATTGTACTGACTGCTACAAAAGTAAATAAACCATTGTAAATAACATACATATTATCAAGAGCAGAGTGGTTTTCAAACTTGGGACCTAATGATCACCACGAGACCACTGCCCTTCCAACTAGGCTATCCTCGGCCCTCTTCAATAAGACTTACTATTATTGGTCATTCTGCCATTAATAGTAACTATCAAGGTAACACTGAAAGATTGATATTGATACATGTAATGCATACATGTAGCAAAGTTATCCTGCTATCTTTTTTGTTGCAATGGCAGACGGTACATAGAACCTTGATCTTATCAACACCTTACTATGGTACCATACCAAACGGCTCAACACTAGTAGGTGTTAAGTCCCGATGGACACCAAATTTGAACTCCATATCCTGAATATTTTAAATTATAGGGGAAACTTGGGTAATTATGGTCCCTTTGTCTTTAAGAGCTTATAATTCTTTGCTGCATTACACAATGATAATTTAATTCTAACACATGCCTAGCTAAACTCTTCCAACTATCATATGAGAAAGATAAGCCATTTACTTCAAATTTTGTGCTTAGGGGAGCCTAAAATGTACGGCAATCACAATTCTGTTCGTTGGATAGTGGTAAGTCTGCTTTTTTTATTTGGGGTGTGATATCATTAATCAAAATCATTAAAGATGAAATTTTGATTGAAACAAAAACAATAGGAACTAACAAACACAACAGAAAAACTTTCACCTGAGTATCTTCAATAGTAGAGCTGTAAAGAGGGATCAAATTGAAAATGTCGCTTGGGGTAATTATGGCCCCCAATGCATAAACAGTATGGGGACATTAACTTGTATGATTATGTACATAAATATATGTATTGCTATGACTTCAAAATTTCAACATTTTGGCTGAACCAATTATTGATTATAAAATCATTATTGGTGGTTGATTACTGTAATAGGAATACCCAACAACATTTATTATACATTACCATAATTAACTGTACTTACCTTACAGCCTTAATTACTGTAATTAATTACAGTCATTACAATAGGGGCCATAAATACCCCAAGCCGTGGGTTAATTATGGCCCCACAAAGTTGTTAACATAATGGTAATTAATATGCAAACGAGAAGTCACAGGTTTATACTTTCCTTTGTATATTACAGGTATATAAACTGACTGTATTTTTACATAATTAGAATATTATTGGACGTTTCATTTAATGGTAGTAATAGGAAATGTGAAAAAGGGGGCCATAATTACCCCAGTCTCCCCTATAGGGACCCTCTTCAAACAAAACCCTAAAATGTATAATCATCTAGACTAGATTAGAAAAGAGTTAGTGTACAGTCTGTATCAAATATTATGGTACAAGTGGGAAACATATTTTTTATAGTATGAAGATTAGTCACAACCTGTTAATGCTTGGTATTTCCTTAAAGCAAGAAAATAGGCTTTCTTCTGCATTTTCCCCCATCTCATTTGGTGCTGAAGATCTTGAGACAATTAGTTTTCTACAATCAATAAAATTATTTAGCGCACACCGCACCATGCCTTTATGTAAGTTTCAGACATAAGCCGCAAAAATTACCATAAAAGAACAATGAGCGTGTATAAATTTAATTCTCTTGTTGTCCTTTAATAGCATACGTTTTGTTCTATGAAAGCAAATTATGTGAAATAAATAAATTTGTATTACCCGATTAATGGACCAAGGTACACGTAGAACATTATCTCAAGCTTGTTTCAAAACTCTTTATATTTTAGCACTTCATTTGGAAATGATTGTTGAGGTTTAAATTTAAAATTATACAATATGCATACATGTATGAAAGATTGATCAGTTATTAATAATAATAATAATAATAATAATGGTCATTTATAATTGCGCTATACACAAAAAAGTATCACAGCGCTTACAATATCATTGTAAAAATACAACGTATAAAGATACATCGCGTAAATCATAAGTTACAAAAAAAATATGAATTAAAAAGAAAAAAAATTGCCTAAACTATTAGTTTTCTCAGCAGCGCCAGGTGAGGCCTGGTGGCCTCTTGCTTGCTGCTCCGTTCACCAACAATTTAAGGGACAAGCCCGGTCAGCACATTATTCACAGAAGCTCTAGTATAGCACTTGAGGCCACCAGGCCCCAGTTGGGTTTAGCCGGTCAGAACAAATAGTGATAACAATTAATGAAACAATAAAAAAATAACACGCTGTATAATACTAGGTAATTGGAAAGAGATATGACTTCAGTTGTCGTTTGAAAGAGGATATTGTTGGTGTTGTTTGGATGGTAGAAGAGAGTGTATTCCAAAGTTTAGATCCGGCTATGCTAAAACGCTTTTCTGCTATGGAAAGGTTTGTTCTAGGTATAACAAGTTTGGTGGTGTCATTCATGGAACGCAGATTACGAGCAGGAGTGTAATAAGAAATTGTATTAGCAAGATAAGAAGGACCAGTATTGTTAATCAATTTGTAAATGTAGAGACAGAGTTTAAACCTGACACGTTGAGAAAAAGGGAGCCAATGGAGTTCCCTAATCAAAGGAGATGTGTGTACTCTGCGACCAACTGAAAACACTAAGCGTGCGGCACGATTCTGAATACTCTGAAGCTTTTTCTGATCTTTAACACTAAGAACAGAGTTCTAAGAGACTGTTACAGTAGTCAAGTCGAGAAAGTATAAGTGCCCTAACTGCATGATGGCAAGTTTTTTCATTGATAAATCTTCTGATTCGCCACAGGTTCTTGAGATGGAAATTACAAGTACGTACTATATTACTGACATGAGATGAGAGTGTAAAGCAAGAGTCAATACATAAGCCAAGATTCTTAACTTTGGATGATAGTGCAATTTCGTTATCACAGACATTGAGTTTTACATTGGATAGATTTTCATTTAATTGGTTTGTTCTACATAGTACAGTGAATTCAGTTTTAGAAACGTTTAATTTGAGAAAGTTGGAAGTCATCCACTCATTGATCTCAGCAATACATGAAGAAATTCGTTGTAACACTTCTTGCATACTAGCTGGTGAACGAGGATCAAAAGCATCATATAGTTGAATATCATCAGCATATATAAGATAGAAAAGATTGTGCTTATGAATAATATTTGAGACCGGAGTGATATATACATTGAAAAGTATCGGACCCATAATAGACCCTTGCGGGACACCATATTCACAAGTCCAGGGAGCTGAAAATTGCTCTGAGATTTTAACACGGGACTTCCAGCCAGTGAGGTATGAGTGCATCCACTGTAAAGCAACATCTGACACTTTGAAATTTGATTCAAGTCGTCTTATCAAGATCTTGTGGTCTACAGTGTCAAAGGCTGCGCTCAAGTCCAGAAGGTCTTTGAGAAAAAGTACTCATAGAAATACATCTACTTGCGTTTACATGTATTTTAGCGAATCCTGCAAAGATTGGCAGGCGAAAATTTAAAAAAAAGTGAATACAGATGTACATGACCATCCTTTCTCATGCACCTTTTGAATAAGTTGCAATTTGTTATCAAGAACCTGCTCACTCCAAAAAATTAAATTGCATGAAAATAACAGCATGTACATACGCCTATTATCAAAATCATGTCATGAAAAGAGGTACATGTACCTGTATGCTTAATCCAAGAGCAGCAACAGTGAATAATGTTTGTTGCAAGAACGAGAAGGGATTCTACCCATCACAGCTCTCACAGATTTCAATAGACATTTGCAACAATCCATTAGAGCGCCCTTCGGGGTAGCCTAGCTAAGCCGGGTATTAAAATAATAATATGATGTGCCTTAAGCACTCTACAGAGTGGATACGTGCGCAATACACATTATTATTATTATTATTATTATCAGAAGAAGAAAAAATAATTTTCCAAAACTGAAAAGACAATTAATTTGTATATGGACTTCTAGTCATTTAAGAAAGCTAGAAGGACGTGTAACTATTCAATAAATGCCCTTGGTTTTAATTGGACAGTGCGACAGTCCAAGAAGAAAAACAAAATTTTGAACATCCAAATATTCTCTCCATGGACTTTTAATCTGTTGAGAAAGTGCAAGTGCATCTACTGATACCTTTACACAGAGTGAATACCCTTACAATTCTCTATTTCGCAATGCAACAGTCCATTTAGAGGAACTGAATGCTACATACACTTGAGCACTCTTGATCTTCAAGCTCGAAAGGAGAGGCAGTCATGCGTGAAGTAAACACTTGGAGATCGAAGGAGAGTGAGAGGGAGTCTGAGAGAGATCGAGATACATGACTTCTAAGAAGAGAAAGAGAGAGAGAGACACATATACTTGACAGAAAAGAAAAAACTATATAGAACAGAGAGAGAGAGAGAGAGGGAGAGAGAGACAGGGAGCAAGGTAAGAGAGAAAGAGAGAGATCAAAGTAAGTCAAAGACACAAAAGGAGACAGAGAGAAAGATGTAGACAGAGAAACAGAAAGAGTGAGGAAGAGGAGAAAAAAAATAATTAAACCTGACAGGTCTGAAATTGATGGCATACATGTAATAGATCTGTCATAAGTTTCTTTTCTGGTTGGAATCTATTACTCAGCTTATCAGGGGCAAGATCACAACACATTTGCAAATCAAAATAAATATATTTTTTAAAGGAGGGCTTCATGCTTATGATTTGAAAACTGGAGTATAACAAGCACAACACTGACAATTTCAAAAAATAAAGAAAAAAAAATAAAAATAACGAAACTTACGATTTTTATTAACGTTTTGGATTATTTTATATACATGTACACATGTAAAACAGTTCCCTGCATAGTCTCAAGCATATTCAATGAGCAAGCTAATAGCTCCACTTTTCTTCTGTATTTCATTACATGAAATTTTATTTCATTTTTATTTTATATGTGTGTGTAAAGAACAAATCTATCTTATAATAATTTACATTTATAAGTTACAGCATTGGTGATCTTAAAGGAGTCATCCCTATTTTTATATTCTTCAGAAGAAAATTTGAATAGTTGTTATTTCATTAAAAAAAAAAAAAAAAAAAAAAAATGGATGTATGACATCATCAGCTTGCTCATTGAATATGCTCAGAACTGTTTGTTGTAAAAAAAAAAAAAATGCAACCCCCCCAAAAAAAAAACAACAAACAAACAAACTTTGCTGCATTTATCTAAAATCAATTTTGATGAAATTTCAAGTGTAGTGCTTGTTATATTTCCCTCCGATATTTCAAATCATCCGACTTTCAGTCTGAATTCCTCCTTTGAAAATCTTTGCAGTCATGTTGCCTTTTTAATACAGAATATCACAATGCATTCAAAAACAGCCATCATTTTATTCCAGAGCTAAAAGCAATGCATTATTATACAATGAGTTTTAAATAATTGGCTTTGGGAGGCTTTCCAACTGGTATCTCATTTGATCATTTGACGTAAGAGACCAGTCAATTGCTTGGTTCCCATGGCAACATCAAAAGAAATGGAATGAATTCAATCGAGAGTAATTAAGTTAGGACGGATAAAGCACCATGTACCTCCATACACAGTATCATTTCATTTGTACCCTAGTTGAATTCAGTATGATCTTCATGTACATTTGTAGGATCGAGAGACGTTTAGAACATGTCCAAGTCTTTTCCATACTCATCTACAAGTACAAGTACAAGGTTCAATTAAAGGCATCCTTGAGTACTCTACAGAGTGGATTTAGCGTGGTATAAATTACATTACTATTATTATTATTATTATCCGTACTTCCATTAATTTGAAACATCTTTATTTAATATTATCATATTTATTTAGCAATTAAAGTTATGATGAAACAAAATAATACCAAAAACACACACGAGTCATGGCTAGGAATTTGGACTTTTAAACAATGGGAAATCATCTAAAAAGAAAGAGCTCTTGCAGACAAAAAGTCCTTTATTTCATATTCATCGATTCTCCCATTTTCGTAGCATGTCAGAAGCATGTGGTACTCCAACATATGTGTCACATTTTATTTAATTGTGAAAGTTTGTGACATCACCAATGATTAATCAGCAGGGTTAATTGGACAGCAAATAACAATTGAGTCACCCCTTTTTGTGCAATTGTGTACATACATGTACACTGCTCATCGGCCCAAATTCCCTAATATGAGCAAGTTGATAAAAATTATTGGAAGACATGGAATCTCTAGTCTATATTCAAGAAACCAAGAAATGACAGATAGTGATAAGTTATAACCTTACATTTTATACCAATGAACCAAGAATACCAGTAAGAAATATACAGCCTCTATAAAACTTAAAACTATCTCGCTTTTTTTCTTTTTGAAAATTATGCTAAATGCATGGCCTTTCTCTTAAAGGGATGCAGTAACATTGAATGATATTCAAATTGCAATTTATTGGATTTAGCTCATTTTACCATCATGATTATGAACACATAGGTCAGTCTGGTTTTCCTTAAAAATTGCAGTCTACTTGCTTGCTTTACTTTCGAGATATCTACGATTTTATACTCAAATATTCTAACCCGTTCCTTGACGCTTTACAAAACCGCGTGCGTTTCAACGCACATGGTTTTCACCGCATTTCCCGTTGTCAAGTCCCCGTGCCTACCGGGCGGTTAAGCTTGCTACGGTATAAATTAATCATGCGCAGCCGTATCCTCAGCCGGTCCATTCCACGTTACGTATGTTACAATTCAGAAGGGTTTTCCAAGTGCATTTCTAACCATATTTCTTTTGTAAATCCCCCTTTTCCTAAGGCTGTGCATTTAAAATGGTCTTTGGTAATCACTCTTCAAGAAAAAACAGGCAAAAGTCACTTGCCTTTCACAGACTTTGTGCAAGGAGGAGTTTAAGAGCGTTACGTGTGTTACATTCACACAGAAAAAAAAAATCAAACACCTTTCAGAAAAAGTCAGTGTGTCATCGAAAAGAAATACTTTTTTGATATGGCATGCATTAGTGTTGCATAATTTCAGAACTAAAAGGATTTGGGTATTCATGACAAGGTATTTCAGTAAATCAGTGGAACTCAGCGTTACGTATGTTACAAATAAATGTTACGTGCGTTTCGCGTCTGAAATAGGCAAGTAGGAAACTATCCATATAGCATTTTTTTTTCGAGAATGGATTATATATTAATGGAAAACAAACACTTCTTCACCATAAATACAAAATTCTTTCATAACAAGTTATATTTTAATTTTGGTCAGTGCTGTGTTACGTATGTTACAAAAATAATACATTTTTATTTATTGGGGAAAGGAAAATACCCCTCAGATGTCAGACTTCCAGTTAGAATCCATGTTCTATCATAATGCAACAATAAAATGTGTAAAACATATGTTCTCTTGTCCCAATTATCTCCTGAACTGTGTAATATACATAACGTTACGTATGTTACACAATTCACAATCTGGGTTTTGAGACTAGATGAAGACAAAATTTAGATATTACATGGTTGTATTTTGTTGGAACACGAATTTTAACTTTATATCTAAGATCTTGTCTTTCTGAGAGGTTACTCCTTTCTCACACACAGAGAAATTTTGTGAAATACACACTGTATTAGACAGTAATCTGCAATAAATCAGTAAGATTGGTCAATTTCCATGAAGTATGCAAGTGTGTGGCCTTTAAAACACATTGAAACTAATTTTAGTACATTATTTAATGCAAGCATCAGGCATGCCCAGCTTATATTTGACCTTTGGAGCCCTTATCTCCCTTTCTGTCGTCATATATCATACGTAACGTTACGTATGCTACACAATTTAAAAGTGATTTTGAGACCAGAGTAACCTAAACAGTAGATATTTAATTGTTGCATAATGTTGGAAGATGGATTCTTACTTTAAATCAGAGATATCTTGTTTCTAAGAGGAAAATTCTTTCCCCCACATATAAAAATGCTTTATTTTTGTTACGTACATGTATGTTACATATTAATCAGACCAAAGGGCAACCTATTTTTTTTTTTTTTACAACATGCACTTTCAGCTCGCAAAGTGCTTGTTTTCCAAAAATATGGGACTTAAATGTGTCAAAGCTTGTTCACTGAAGTATTTTTTAGTATGGGTTATAATAAATAATCATTATTTAATATAACTGTTTGTTTTCTTCTTTTCTGAGTAAAATAAAAGAGCTTGCGCTCTACTGCCCTCCTACAGCCAGTCAATACCAGTGAATGAAATGTTGTTATCGTTTTTTGACAGTCTGGATACCATACATTAAAGGGGAAGGAAACCCTAGGAATTCATTAAATTGTACAAAACAGACAAATCAAAGAAGCTGATCAATGAAAATTTGAGAAAAAATGAATGAATAATAACAAAGTTATGAGCATTTCAATGTTGTGATCACTACCGCTATGGGGATCCTCATATTGGCAAGGGGCCCAAGATGTGTGATGTCATACATGAACAACTTCCCCATGTTCATATTTCACTCAAATTGTCTTTTTTTATTTATTCTGTTAAAAGATCTGAGATTCTTTTCATGGGAGGACATGTAATACAGGTTCACAAAATATAATCATGGGTGAAGAGTCTGTACTACCATTAGAATGAGGAAAAAGAGGTATTTTTGATATTTTTTTGTATGTCATATGGGAGAGTTGTTCCTCTGTGACATCACACATCTTGGGCCCGTTGCCAATGTGAGGATCCCCATTGCGTTAGTGATCACAACATTCAAATGCACATAACTTTCTTATTATTTATTCAATTGTTCTCAAACTTTCTTTAATCTGTTTCTTTGAATTTTTTTGTTTCATACAATTCAACTGAATTCTAGGGTTTCATTCTCCTTTAAGAAAATACCCAATTTAGCCAAGAAAAAAAAAAATTTAATTTTCATGACCCATGACCACTTTGCGTGGAATGGACCAGCCGCGTTTGATATTTCACTGTTTTAAGATAGTAAATGACTTGCATTTGATCTGAAACTTGCAGTAGATTGTTTTTACGGTCAGAGTGATAGAATTCTATTCATTTCGATCACTTTTGCACTTGTTTTTGGAAGTTACTAGATCCCTTTTAATATGTTCATTACATTTTTAATTGAGGATGGATACTATTCCATTGCGGGGGTGTACATGTAGATGATATAAAGCCTTGAAGTCTTGAGACACTGTTACAAAAGTAACAATGTACCTTAAGCCGGCAGATCTTCTTTGAAAGTGATCTTCCTCTGGGAGATCATCTTACAAGATGGGGAACCTCCAGATCTCATCAAGAATTGGATGTAAATGATCTCTACTCGTGGGAAAGGCAAAGAATACAGTCTGTGTCAAAACAATGGTACAGTCGGGGAGAAAATAGTTTAGGTGTGAAATCTTTTCTAATAATGTGTGTATGTGGTACCAAATTAAAGCCAAAAGATTTTCCTTGCTGATGCGCTTTGTTCTATATAATTTACTTTTGTAAAACAAAAGTTAAGCTAACTTTTGTGCGACGAGGAAAAAAAAAAAAAATCGAAATTACGCACTTCTATTGTTCTGGAGCACTGAACTGATGGCCACTAACCTACACAAAGGCATGGGACAGCATTAAAAAAATGGATTTTTCTTGATTGTAGAAAAATAGTAATATCTCAAAAAGTACAGCACCAAATGAGATGAAAAAAAAAATTGCAGAAGAAAGCCTGATTCTCCTGCTTTATCAAAATACCAAACAATACCAGGTTATGATCAATCTTCATACTATAAAAAAATGTTTTCCACTTGTACCATTTTATTTGACACAGACTGTACAACAAATGTTATTGTCTGTAAATGGCATGGAAATATGTAGGTGGGTATCAAATATAGCAACTCCGGAGAAAAGAGAGGCTCTCTCAGAACCGGACATTTTGAAATGAGTTTGTAAGTATAAAAATCACAGACAGACACACAAAAAAGGGGGAAAGGAATATAGCATAAAATCATTTATTTGTTAAAAATTGTCTTAAATACATGTATGTTCATATATATGTAGCAACATTAGTATTCCTTTGGAAATAATATTGTATAATCTATGGTAATGTTTAATGATATATGCTCTGACATACAGGTCATCAAACCCTTGCTAGGCCTACACAGGGACAAAAAAATTGAGAGCCCCTTTTTTTAAATTCCTTGTTACAACTTGTCATTGTTCGTACTTTATTTTGCTGCAATCAATAACCTGAACTTTTTCATTTCCAATTTTAATGTGAAATTGTTTTGGTGTGAAATATGAATGTTCAACATACATGTACATGTAATTCTAGTATTATTTCCATAATCATTGCCAAATATTATCAATTTTTTTTCTCTCTCTCTCTATCTCTCTGTTGTTGTTTTTTTTGTTGTAAATACACTAATGCATTTTGTTGAAAAGGGATATCATTGATTGTATTTTTATATTGGGTTGTTTACTTTTTGTTATATTTTTTATGCAGTAGTGTAGGCTATTGTTTCACTGCTGGAGCTATAATGTACCGTAGAAGTTCAGCACGATATACAGGTACATGTATAGAGTATGCCCCCAAGGTGTTCAAAATAAAAAATATCCCAGATGCACACATCCAAGTGTCAAATACAGTGTGTCCCAGAAAGAACTATACACTTTTGAAATGGATACAAAATAAGAAATATTTATGGTTCTTGGGGGGAAAGATTCATATGGGCAATTCCACGGTAACTGACGTTACGCACGACCAGAATTTTCTACATTGTTTGTACTGCAGTTACATAAATAAGAATACGTGGATCTTCAAATTAATATACCTAAATAAGTAAGTGTAAAGGAAGAAGTTTTGTCTAAAAATTCCACTTAAACATTATTTCCATTAAAACGCCAAGCAAAAACGTGTCGGTAACTGACGTTACAGAAAACGGACATGCAAAATCATGGTGTTTGATCAAATCTCAATATCTCATGTCCATGACATGTCATAATGATAAGTCTTATATGACATCATACCTAGGTCCTTATGAACAGATTTGCAAAATAAGGAGAGATTTTCATAATTGTTGTTTATGCTGGGGAAACTTTTGTGAAGACATGTCGGTAACTGACGTTACGTAACTGACGTTACCCTTACATCTTCTATAGACTTTACACATGTAAAATCTCAATTTCGAATTGAATCAAAATATTTTGTGTTCCGGGCTTCTGAGGATTATGTGTTTGATATGGTATCATACCTATGTTCTAGGTAACAGCTTGGCAAAATAAGAAGTGATGTAATCATTTTCCTCATATTTAGTTAAAACAATACTGTGACCATGACAGTTTTACACACATATTTCCTATACGGTTTGTACAGAATATTTTGAAAATTTTATTTCTTACTACTTTTAAGAACTAAATTCCATCACATATATTATAAACAAGGGAATATTTTAGTATTAAGACATTAGAAACTTTAAAATAGTATTTTGATTGATTAATACACGTAGGATGTCCCACACATGTATTTTTGTGTGTAGTGCATGTGAATCTTGGAAGAATTATTAAAAAAGGAGCCTTTATTATAATTTGTTGATTCTAAATCCTCACTGCACACAACAGTTCTTAGGTGAATTGATTTTTAAAATCACTTTTAAACAGTTTCTTCCTCAATTCAAACTTATAACTGCAACAGTAATTTCCGTTTAACTCATTTTGTACAGTTGTGATCCGCAGTCATAAAATAAGGAATTTCAAAGCTAGGGAATGAAATTTACTGAAAATTACTGTTCATCTTGGCATCAAAATGAAATCCTGTTAAAGTAAAGTGTTTGTTCAGTGATTTGTTCTACCACAAATTTTGCTTACATCTAAGCAGATGCACAGACATTGGGGCTATGATCATACTTTCTTTCTTTTCTTTCTTTTTTTTCCCTTCATTTATTTACAGAGAGAAGTTTTTAAATACAACTAATAATTTTAATTAGATTTATCATAACATTTCAAATTATAGGCTCATATTCCAAATTCGGAATATATAGCAATGGAACCTTGATCACACCAATAGATAATCAACTAAAAATCTAAAGCAGATTTGGAGGGGCTTACATGTAGGGGAGAGTGGGGTTAGTTGGAACACGGGGTTAGTTGAAACATTGTAATTTTCTTGAACGTCTATAAATATATTTATGCAAATCTACCCTCAGGTTGTTGCTATTAACAACTGCCATCCACCACATTTTAGACAGCACACATGCTTCAAGCCACGTGAAGTTAGAAAGCAATGTTTGTTTTTACACCTTCTGAGTAAATTTTGTCATTTTTACAAATGTTTTATTATCTCAGAGAAGATCATAAATTAAGTTGGCCAGTTTTTTATTATAACATACAGTTATACCAAACTACAAAACAAGGTTAAATATATGGCATGTTGTTGTCCCTCTTTTGTGCTGTAAGCTTACAAATGTCAAATGGGCCTCTGGGGTTAGTTGGAACATTTTGAACGGGGTTAGTTGGAACATGTACTAAATAAATAGCTTTCAGCTGAATAAAAAAATAAAAATCATGTAATTCAATGAAGTGTTCCGAAATATTCCTATACATGTATACGGAGCACATTGGACAATTTTATTTTGGTTTAAACAAAATATATTGCATAATGCTACTTCACAGGACTTCAGAATATCTGTATGCGAGTGGAAGCTATCAAGTGTAATAAAACATGAAGTTAAAAAAAAAAATTGAACACCAATCTTTAATATTTTGATTGGAATCAGTAAAGCAAGTTAGCTGAACCCATGCAATAATGTTGCAGGTATTTTAAATATAATTTTATATGATATAATGCACAATGTTTCAACTTACCCCATACCTTGTTCCAACTAACCCCGTGTCTGGGGTTAGTTGGAACACTTGACATGGTCTTGTTGAAGATGGATTTTTTCCGGAACCATCACTAAGTTTAAGAATTTTATGGGGTACATTTGTAGCATACAGATATACACTCAAGCTGATTGTTTATTGATTCTTGAAATAAATAAGCTTTTGTTTTACGGCCATTTTAGTGAAAAATGTTCCATATAACCCCGCTCTCCCCTACATGTGCACTACATGGGTTTCCAAATTCTTAAATCATTAAAAGAAGAAGTTACCATTGGCACTGGCAGTCTTTTTTATTGCTAGATGGTTAGTTTAAGCAGTGGTAATTAGTTCAGATGCATACAGGAGTCCAAATTATAATTGTTTTCTATGAAACGATAATGGCATCATGGTAACTGACGTTACACAAATTGGTTGTCAATTTTGACTTGCTTGTATGTTGAATATCCGAAGCTTAGCTATTGATAATAATGAGATGCAGTCATACATTAGAAATCTTAATTGGCATAGTTGATACTGTCTCCGTTGTGGAAAAAAATTAACAAGTTCATGTTTTCGGTAACTGACGTTACACTGCAAATGAGGGTTGATTTAATCTAAGTTTTTGACAAATGTCACAATTGAACCAATTATTTTTTTTAATACAGTTTGATAAAGTGTCCCTCTAACAACTTTATCCATGTGAAAGATTATCATGAACAGAAACGGTTTAGTTGAGAAAATGAAAATGAGTTTCTTGTTAATATACCTTTTCTATACAAAAAAAATATTGGAATACTTCAGCGTATGATTAGAAAGTGAAAATGGCCGCGATCGGGGAAAATTTGATTGATTCTCAAAGCTTCAACTCATGTATTTTTTGAAAATCAAAATAATTTTAACCAAATATCATTTTGAATTTCTTGCACCCTTGTCCGGATTTCTGTGGAATTGCCCATATGTAGAAAAAGCTCATACAATCAACTATCATTTGACACCAAAAAGTTCGAAAATGATACATGCTTCAATGAGCAATGCCCACTTTTGTGAAGGACATAAACACAAGGCTGCGCAGGAATTCGCTATGCATTTACCATCTGCCTATGGCACGCCATGAAGAATCGAAAGTGATAATGGCGGAATCGGCTAACAAAGACGAAATGAACCAAAAGACAAAAAACAAACATTATTAATATGAAAACAGAAAGGTTGTCAATTACACTTTTGCTTAATATTGATGTTTATTTTAGACTTTTAATTTATTCTGTCTTTGCTAACCGATTCACGCCATTATTACTATTGATCCCTCATGGCGTGCCATAGGCAGGTGGTAAATGCACAGCGAGTTCCTGCCAAGCCTCGTTTTTGTGTCCTTCACAAAAGTGGGCATTGCTCATTGAAGCATGCATCATTTTCGGACTTTTTAGTGTCAAATAATAGTAGAGGATATGAGCTTTCTATGGTGGCCCTGAAGTACGCTGCGAAAGAAGAGACATATATACGGTCAACGTAACAATTGTGTAGCAATGTCCTAAAATATAGAACACCGCGGTGTGAACTTACGGTGAACCTTGAAATCACTCTTCAACCAGCGCATCTGCGCCGAAAATCTCACATGTTTGATGCGATCTCATTTTCACGCCCCGAAAGTACGCTATGCGAAAAGAACAGCATATTTGCGAACTTCCCCAGAAATGTTGAACAAACTCTTCTACGCCGAAGAATTCACATGTTTGAGGCAATCGTGCTTTCACGCCCCCAAAGTACGCTTTCCGAAAAGAGACACATTTCCCGTCTACTGCCATACATTTGTGAACACTTGTCAATTCTTCAACATTCATACACATTTGAGGTACAACGGCCCCAAAGTACGCCGCACACAATGTAAGCTATTTAGCTGCAAATTAGTCTGGAAGCACAGACCCAAGTTGACAGTAATAGATTACTTTCTCGTGTGAATCTAATTCAGCACTTTATAGTGAATCTAGTCTCAAACTCTTGAACATCGTATCGTAAACTCTGCAGTTAACCGCAAATTATACTAATCTTACTTTACATTCATTGCAGAAAAATTGGGAATGAAAGAATAAAAAAATGAAGATAGAAGAAATTTAGAAAGACAAAAGGATTGTTTTAACTATAGGCTACGACGAACAAGAGTGTGAACGTTGAAGCCATTTCACTGATTCTGAATATAAATACAACAGTGTTACGAGAGGGCGTTATATTAGTTTTTTCAATTTAAAAATCAGCTGGCTTATCCATCTCCATGTTATAAGACCATCAATGAGATGAGTATTAAAATTTTTATATACTACTATTAATATCATTCCAATTGGTCTATTTTGTACCTTATTCCCTCCAAACCTTTCGAAATATAAAATAATTTTTTGGGGAAATATATTAACAAGTGTGTTACCCTCATGCAGGAATCGCACATTTCCATCCTCACCCCCCCCCCCCCCCCCCACAATCGACACCCATGGTGCCAAATCTTAACATTGTTTTGTTTTTTTTTACTCCAGTTTTAGCATTAGAAGCTTGATAACAAGTCTTAAAATGTGAATCACATGCACACATTTTTGTCTATCAGCTGTCCAAAGTTACAAAATTGTCGGTCAAATTAATATGTTTTGCTCTCTGTCGGTAATTAGGCGAGTGTGACCTTATGACTTCCCTAGAGACAGAGTTATACAGACTAGAAACTCAAACTTTGCTACACTAGATTGATTTATTACTCATTTTCGAAACTTCGCTAACAATATATTCCGTCGTTTAAAGTAAGACAAAACTACAAAAACATTCAACTCCTTTATAAATCCTCTGTTCGTTATTTCATGTGATGGTGACAAAATAATGAACAAAAAAGGGTGGAAGGGGGAAGTCATTTTTTTTTCAACCTGCCTCTTTGAGTTGAGGGAGGGGGGGGGGGTGATGGTAACCGGATAGACAGGGGGGTTATTCACTCTTTTTAGAAGATATAAACACTGATTCGATCGACCTGCTTGAACTAACTTGCCAATTTCGGCGCACCCTGTGGCATCTGGGATCGCGCCCGAACCCCAAGCATTATTTTCAACAGGTTCCTTTAATTGCGGTTATTGGGTTGACACGGGGTCCGTTTTTAACCTCCTATTTGCAAAATCATTGGTTATAAAATTAATGCTTTGTAGAGCAGTATTATCAGTTGATCAAACTCTTTACATTAAACACAAAATATAAATATATTTATAAATCTGAAAAAAAAATTTGGGTGCAGACAAATAAATGCTTTGCATGCAATGTATTACTGGGTAAGGCGCTAAGTCTAACAGATACCATTTAATAATTATAATTTGTATACAAAATCATTTAATGGTCTAATGTTGCTGTTTATTTAATAAATATATGCATTACATCCTAATAATAAATAATTTTCCATTATTTGAAGATTAGACAATTTGTTGTAGTTTTAGGTGTTTTGTTTTCCCGTAATTTGTTCTTTAAGTAAAGTCGGCTTTTGTGACATCGTCTTGAACAAGGACTCATGGTTTTAGTATGAGCTAACAAATTTTTCATTAAGTCCCTTAACCAAGAGTAATTTATATTTCATCTTTGCTATAATAATTAAAACGATTTCCATCGACAGAATCTTACAATGTGACTTTTATTTTTCTGTCTTTGCTAACCGATTCACGCCATATTACTATTGATCCCTCATGGCGTGCCATAGGCAGGTGGTAAATGCACAGCGAGTTCCTGCCAAGCCTCGTTTTTGTGTCCTTCACAAAAGTGGGGCATTGTCATTGAAGCAATGCCATTTTCGGACTTTAGGTCAAATAATAGTAGAGGATATGAGCTTTCATGGTGGCCCTGAAGTACGCTGCGAAAGAAGAGACATATATACGGTCAACGTAACAATTGTGTAGCAATGTCCTAAAATATAGAACACCGCGGTGTGAACTTACGGTGAACCTTGAAATCTCTTCAACCAGCGCATCTGCGCCGAAATCTCACATGTTTGATGCGATCTCATTTTCACGCCCCGAAGTACGCTATGCGAAAAGAACAGCATATTTGCGAACTTCCCAGAAATGTTGAACAAACTCTTCTACGCCGAAGAATTCACATGTTTGAGGCAATCGTGCTTTCACGCCCCAAAGTACGCTTTCCGAAAAGAGACACATTCCCGTCTACTGCCATACATTTGTGAACACTGTCAATTCTTCAACATTCATACACATTTGAGGTACAACGGCCCCAAAGTACGCCGCACACAATGTAGCTATTTAGCTGCAAATTAGTCTGGAAGCACAGACCCAAGTTGACAGTAATAGATTACTTTCTCGTGTGAATCTAATTCAGCACTTTATAGTGAATCTAGTCTCAAACTCTTGACATCGTATCGTAAACTCTGCATACCGCAAATTACTAATCTACTTTACATTCATTGCAGAAAAATTGGGAATGAAAGATAAAAAATGAAGATAGAAGAATTTAGAAAGACAAAAGGATTGTTTTCTATAGGCTATACGACGAACAAGAGTGTGAACGTTGAAGCCATTTCACTGATTCTGAATATAAATACAACATGTTACGAGAGGGCGTTATATTAGTTTTTTCAATTAAAAATCAGCTGGCTTTATCCATCTCCATGTTATAACCATCAATGAGATGAGTATTAAATTTTTATATACTACTATTAATATCATTCCAATTGGTCTATTTTGTACCTTATTCCCTCCAACCTTTCGAAATATAAAATAATTTTTTGGGGAAATATATTAACAAGTGTGTTACCCTCATGCAGGAATCGCACATTTCCATCCTCACCCCCCCCCACAATCGACACCCATGGTGCCAAATCTTAACATTGTTTTGTTTTTTTTACTCCAGTTTAGCATTAGAAGCTGATAAACAGTCTTAAAATGTGAATCACATGCACACATTTTGTCTATCAGCTGTCCAAAGTTACAAAATTGTCGGTCAAATTAATATGTTTTGCTCTCTGTCGGTAATAGGCGAGTGTGACCTTATGACTTCCCTAGAGACAGAGTTTATACAGACTAGAAACTCAAACTTTGCTACACTAGATTGATTTATTACTCATTTTCGAAACTTTCGTACAATATATTCCGTCAAGTAAGAAGACAAAATAAAACATTAACTTTATTATAAATCTCTGTTCGTTATTCATGGTGATGTGACAAAATAATGAACAAAAAGGGGTGGAAGGGGAAGTCATTTTTTTTTCAACACTGCCTCTTTGAGTTGAGGAGGGGGGGGGGTGATGGTAACCGGATAGACAGGGGGTTATTCACTCTTTTAGAAGATATAACACTGATTTCGATCGACCTGCTTGAACTAACTCTGCCATTTTCGGCACCCCTGTGGCATCTGGGATCGGCCCCGAACCCCAAGCATTATTTCAACAGGTTCTTTAATTGC
This sequence comes from Paracentrotus lividus, assembly GCA_940671915.1. NCBI lineage: Eukaryota > Metazoa > Echinodermata > Echinoidea > Camarodonta > Echinidae > Paracentrotus > Paracentrotus lividus. The sequence continues at coordinate 6,943,513 of CALNVZ010002974.1, forward strand.
GCGTTATTGGGTTGACGGGGTCCGTTTTTAACCTCCTATTGCAAAATCATTGGTTATAAAATTAATGCTTTGTAGCAGTATTATCAGTTGATCAAACTCTTTACATAAACACAAAATATAAAATATATTTATAAATCTGAAAAAAAATTTGGGTGCAGACAAATAAATGCTTTGCATGCAATGTATTACGGGAAGGCGTAGTAAAGATATTATAATTATAATTGTATACAAATCATTTAATGGTCTAATGTTGCTGTTATTTAATAAATATATGCTTACATCCTAATAATAAATAATTTCCATTATTTGAAGATTAGACAATTTGTTGTTAGTTTAGGTGTTTTGTTTTCCCGTAATTGTTCTTTAAGTAAAGTCGGCTTTGTGACATCGTCTTGAACAGGACTCATGGTTTTAGTATGAGCTAACAAATTTTCATTAAGTCCCTTAACCAGAGTAATTATATTTCATCTTTGCTATAATATAAAACGATTTCCATCGACAGAATCTTACAATGTGTGTTTTCGAAGAGCGTTAATTTAACACGTGCTAGGGCCTAGCGGCGCCTAGGGGCCCAATTCACTCTGTGTCCCCAACATGGCGCCCCGAAATGTGCGATTCCTGAGGGAACAACTTGTTATATATTTCCCAAAAAATTATTTTATATTTCGAAAGGTTGGAGGGAATAAGGTACAAAATAGACCAATTGGAATGAATTTAGTAGTATAAAATTTTAATACTCATCTCATTGATGGTCTTATAACATGGAGATGGATAAGCCAGCTGATTTTTAAATTAAAAAGCTAATATAACGCCCTCTCGTAACACTGTTGTATTTATATTCAGAATCAGTGAAATGGCTTCAACGTTCACACTCTTGTTCGTCGTAGCCTATATTAAAACATCCTTTTGTCTTTCTAATTTCTTCTATCTTCATTTTTTTTCTTTCATTCCCATTTTTCTGCAATGAACGTAAAGTCTTTGGTAAGATTAGTAATAATTTGCGGTTAACTGCAGAGTTTACGATACGATGTTCAGAGTGTTGAGCTAGATTCACTAAGTGCTGAATTAGATTCACACGAGAAAGTAATCTATTACTGTCAACTTGGGTCTGTGATTCAGACTAATTTGCAGCTAAATAGCTTACATTGTGTGCGGCGTACTTTGGGGCCGTTGAACCTCAAATGTGTATGAATGTTGAAGAATTGACAAGTGTCACAAATGTATGGCAGTAGACGGGAAATGTGTCTCTTTCGGAAAGCGTACTTTGGGGGCGTGAAGCACGATTGCCTCAAACATATGAATTCTTCGGCGTAGAAGAGTTTGTTCAACATTTCTGGGGAATTCGCAAATATGCTGTTCTTTTCGCATAGCGTACTTCGGGCGTGAAATGAGATCGCATCAAACATGTAAGATTTTCGGCGCAGATGCGCTGGTGAAGAGTGAATTCAAGGTTCACCGTAAGTTCACACCGCGGTGTTCTATATTTAGA
>CALNVZ010002974.1:6945026-6957071 GCA_940671915.1 Paracentrotus lividus
TTAGGACATTGCTACACAATTGTTACGAAATGTACGGCGTTGACCGTATATATGTCTCTTCTTTCGCAGCGTACTTCAGGGCCACCATAGCTTTCTCTACATATGAATCTTTCCCCCCAAGAACCATATGTTTCTTATTTGGTAGCCATTTCAAAAGTGTTTAGTTCTTTCTGGGACACACTGTATAGACTTTGCCTTTAGTGTCAATTGATGCATGTAGGCCTATAGTACATGTTCAGTGCACATAACAAACTGAAATACTTGTACATGTACATGAAGAGGAGGATATCACAGTCAATACCTTTCAAATGACTATCTGTATGACATTTTAATCATGAGTGCATCTTCAAGGTCATACAGAGTTCACTGGACATCTCTCACTTAAAATATGCTATATTGCCTTCAGATTTAACCCTACTCAGACAGGGCTGTTTAGGCAGCTTTCGAGATCTTGGCTGCCAAAAGCACGAACATGGCGAAAATTTGCACGATGGTAATGCGCGATGTGATCTACAAGACTGGAATATTAATTTTCCGAAAAAATATTAATCTATTTTGAATTAATTAATTATGCTACTTTATGCACGAATCATTATTTTTGCTCTAATTCACAAAATAAAGCTCATAGAATGCTAATATTTGGTGTAAATATTCTTTATAGCATTCCTTTGTACTTTAAAAAAATCTGGTATCAAAACCGATTTTTTTTTTTTTTTTTTTTTTTTTTTTTTTTTTTTTTTTTTAATGTAACTACCCGGTAATTGTTTTATGAATTTCTTATGAATTTCCTTGTTTTTTACTTTTTTTTCTTTGTTTGTTTTGGTTTTTTTTTGGCAAAAATTATGCAGTTCTACCTTTTTGAAACAATTGATTTTATCCAATGAAAGTGAAAATAATTGTATCTTTGTGGATAAGGTGGGAAAACTCCATATACGTGCATTGATTTTGTACACAAAATTGTGTTTTTCAGCCATTTTCTGTGAGACGAGCATGTATAAAAGGTTGTGTAGTGTTGCAACGGTATGCTCGATTTTTGCGAAGTTGGTTAAGATGTGCGAGACTTGAAAGTAAAAAGTCAGCAAGTGGTGCAAAAAAATTTTTTGCAAGTGGAATGTTCACAGATAAGATGAGGGGGGGGGTGGCATGATTTTGCAATTTTAGGTATTGAAAATTCATGATTTCTTTATCTGCAACTTTGGCAAATCGATGTACAGCACAATGTGCAGCACATGTCCGATGCAAAAAAAAAAAATTCTTCCGTTAAAAAAACAAAAATAGAGAAGAAAGGTTTGTGTTACAAGAATAAACTGACAAAACATGAAAACAAAAATTATATGCTTGGACTTAAAACAAATATGTCTTTTAGGCTTGAGCTACACCTCTTAATGATTTGCTTACCTTAATAAGATTCTTCATGAGTCTGCTTTTCATTACTTCTTTGAGGAAGAGTAAATCAACGCTCTGGGCATGAGTAGAATTACCAAGCATATCCAGACTATCTACCATGGCATCTACTGCCTCTGTTCAGCAGGGGAAAAAGTGAAATGAGAATAATACAATCAATGTACAACATCAATTTATTAAAGGCCAAGTCCACTCAGAAACAAATATTCTACATAGTACATCAATGAAAAAAAAGGGGGGGAAAGGAAAATCATGTCGAAATTGTCCAAAATGTTATTTGTTAATTTTTGTTTTCTTTTGTTTTGGTTTTGTTTTGTTTTTGTTTTTTTACTTTTGTAGTGAAACAGTTGTATTAACTGCACAAATCCAGACTTGACTTACAATATTTAGTTCTGTACATGATTATCTCGCTGGTATTTTTTATTTTATTTTATTTTTTTTTTTTTGGGGGGGGGGACTATTTCACCAGTTGTGACTATGGCATAACTTTTGAATCGTGTTCAGTGCAGTGGTGCTACAATGAATGTAGTTTTCTTAAGACAGTATAATAATGGCTATATGTTAATACCTTTTACAATAATTTATACTCTTCTTTATCTCAGCAAACAATATTTTGATATGCACGGCATCAAAAAAAGCATAGTAAACATGAGCAATACATCCGAGATGCATATCAGGCTTCTAAAGCATAGCTTTGATCTGCTTTGATCATAATCTTTGATCATACTATTCAACATCATGCCATCTGACAACTCAAAATTCATGGCACCCGATGAAATAAAAGGCATGTATAGTGACTTTGAATCAATTACATTGTGAGTTGAGAGATCTCATTAATATGGATGAACATCACCATGAGTGTCTCATTCTGAGGTTATTTGTCATCAATACCACAACAAGAGCTGTGCTTCAAATCATATCACTGTGTGCCAAGCAGCAGGGCATGAACACAATTTACATGTAGGTCCGATATTTGGATATTTTTTGGTTATAAAATGAATTATTTAGATGTAGGTTTTTAGAGGCGTATGTATCTTTTACTTTTAGCTCTTACATTATTTCTACGTACCCCTCTATCCAATATTCTCTAAATGTCTCTTTTAATTGAATTCTATTATTACAATGACAATTACTTCCAGGGCCATCTTTGTTTGAAAGATCATTCAGCATGGATCAATTTATCACAAAATTAAGAATTCCAATTGTTGGCTGCAATGCTGTATCTTCTCTTTCGATCTCCCTCCTTTACAACTGAGACAATCAAATATGTAGAGATACAATGTAATTTCCATTTACCAGATTGTGATGTTCCGTCTCAAAAAGACACATGTGGAGTTATTCTCTCTCTCTCTCTCTCTCTCTCTCTATCCATCTCTCTATAAACTCGAATCTCATTAGCAGCATGGAACATTTTTGTGGCCAGTCTTATTTGTCCTTGTTTTGTCTGTCATTTGTTTTTTTTTGTAAACCCCTTTCTCTCTTTTTTTTTTCTCCTTCTCTCAATCTCTTGTTCTGTCCCTAACCTCTGCTCTCTCTCTCTCTCTCTCTCTTTAAATATGTTTATTTCATACACCTCACCCCTGTATACGTCTTTGCCCTCAGTCGACTCACCTTGCCTACATTTTTTGTTTATTACACTATTCATTTCTCTTTCTGTTCCATGTAAGTTCTAAGTTTTTCATGTATTATGTATCCTTTTCTCTCTCTCTCTCTCTCTCTCTTGCCATTAGTATTAGTAATAGCTCATTAGCTTATTATTTTTAGTTGTTGTGTGAGGGACCTAATTTACAAGCGTTGCTTCTCCTGGTCACTTTGTCTTTCTTCTCCATATGTTATGAAATGTGAACTGTATTACTTTATTAATTATTTTATTATTTTCATTATGATCTTGTAAAATGTCCATGTGATTTTTCTGAAGGAAGACAAATAAATATCAATATCTGTATATGTATTCTCTCTCAATAATCAATGCAAACCAACAAACAACGAGACAGACCAATATTTACCTTGACCAGATTCTGAAGACCCATCAGTAGTAGGCATAGTATCATCCTCTCTCTCAGTTTCATTAATTAAAGTCATCCAAACGCACCTTCAGAAATCAGTTCATATACTGCAAAGAAACAACAACAAAACAACACAAACATGTTATATTAATATTTAAAAGATAAAAACAAAACAAAATCTTCTATCAAGTTCTTGTAGATGAATAATGGAATGAAATACATTCTATTGAAATAGAATATATTCTTTCAGTTTATTCCACAACAAAACAACCACACTTTGGATCATAAAGTGTTAATTTAGACACCATTTAAAAAAAAGAAATGCAAAGGCTCTGACATTCTAAATTTTATATTATTTAACATTTTGCATACTGTATAAGTCTGCATTGAATGTAAATGTCAGATTTATTCCAGAGTTCAACAAAACATCATTTGTATTCAATTGTGGAAGCTAGCCTGTACTCCAAAATTACCCGCTACTTGAATGATAGAACATATTGTTCAAAGTATATTCTATTTACATCTAAAAAGTGACTTCAATCACAAAAAAAAAAAAAATGAGAGTGAAATATTTCTTTCTTCCAGACATGAACACTCTTGGGGAAATGGCATACGGTACATGTACACATGTAGGGCCTACTTACATTAGCACATTTATCAGGCAACATTCTTTTGGTAATTTAGCAAGCTGTTTTGCATATTAATCTCTGTGGAGTATTTGGCCTTTTGCACAAACAGTTATTCCATCAATCAAATCAGATTGGCAACAACTGAGCAGTGTAACCATGGAGGAAAGAGCCTCCTTGGTGTAACAAGCTAGCATCACTACATGTAGCTATGTTCATACGAGACCATCGGATTTTAGTCCTCGAGGATTGTATCCCTAAGAATTTAAACCCCGACGGCTTGTTCTCAAGTTGGGTTCACATGGGGTGCTTAACCTCGAGGATAAGTGAGAGGCTCGATGACCGGAAGTACAAGTTGTATGTAGCGTGCGCTATTTATTTCCCCGTACTATTCCGCTATGTCGCTTGACTGAACCGGATGTCAAACAGTTACAAGAGGTCTCTCTTATCCTCGAGAACACTAACTCCAAGTTAAAATTGTGTCCACACGGTCAAACGCGCGATCGGAGACCACCCACTGCTTGGAGTTTCGAGCCTTAACCCTAAGATCTGCCGAGAACATAAACCCCGACTTGTCCTCGAGAACATAAACACCAAGTTCGTTAACACGGGCCTTAACTCCAAGTTATCCTCAAGGAATATGTTCTCGAGGATAACTTGGAGTTAACTTGAAGTTAGGGCTTGCCGTGTGAATGATACTGGGCAGTTCCAAGCAAAACAGGACATGACCCCCCAAATTTCAAATTCATGGTTCCATGACGAATTTGGTATCATATGAGAGCTAAAAGTCCAAATTTTCAATATCTGTGGATGGTTTGGCCTTTTTTCAGTATTTTGGGTTTAAAAATGGCATTAATATTCAATTTTACTAAAATTGTCAAATTTGCATCTTTTTTATTAAAATTTCATGAAAGAGAAATGTACCTAGAAAATGAAAATATACTTTGATTATATTTTATTATGAAAGCAGGATATATAAAGAGTAAAATTTTCACACAATATTTTGCATTGCGATCTTTGTTTCACATCAGTGAGCACAAACATGAAGTTACCTCAAAATGTCACTCCGTAACCACAAAAAGACATACTTTTGAAATATTTTTAGAGCAATTGGGTTTAATGCAACAAAAATTTATTTGCAAATCTGGAACACCCATACCTATCAATTACATACACTTTTTATATTTGAATGGATTTTGTTTGAGAAATATGGCTTCATAAAATGTGTCACTCCGTAACCATTGTGGTTACGGAGTGACATCCCATTGAATTGCATGTACACTGTACATGTACAATATGATCAAAGCTCACTCTACACTAGAAATTTTTAAGTTCAGAATTCTTTTAGTGAAGTGCCCAAGAGAGACATTGGGGTGTCATGCTGTGAGGGTAAGAGATCTTAATTATGCAAATGATCCCTTTGTCAGCAATTAGGTGCACAACTAGGTCATTTATGTGAGGTCTGATATGAGCTCCTTTGAGGACTTTGTAGCAAATTGTTTTGGAAGGAACTGGAGGAGGCTGTGAACCCAATCAATTGGTTATGTGTATGATGTACAATTTATATAGTTTAAATAGTAGTTCAAAGAAGACACTGACCTGTACATACAGTGTGTATGTATAAAAGTAAAACAATGGGTTTGAAAATTACCCTACCTAGTGCTATTATACAAAGCACAACAGAATTGAAATGATGGGGCAGAAGCATTTTTTAGGGGATAGGGGGATTAAATTTAGCATAAATTATCATACATTATTTTCTAATCTTTTCAAAATTTGATGTAGAAATACAGTGAACATCATGGAGCTTTACCAGATTAGAAAAAAAAAAATCTGTCACAAAAAAAAAAAAAAAAAAAAAAAAAAAAAAATTGTTTGAGAATTTTGAAAAATTTGCATAAATTAGCATACTTAATGAGTTTCAAAATTCTGTGTAAATTTTTTGTATCCACCACCTAGTGTTATCATATAAAGCAAATGGAATTGAAGATCATCGAAAAATGAAGGAGAAGAAGCATTTATTGCTTTTTTTTGAAAAAAATTTGCATAAATTAGCATACATGTAGACAATTTTCAAATAAAAATTTTGAAATTCTGTGTAGAAATTTGGTAAACCTCATGCAGCTCCACTACAGTATTTGGAACCCCCCCAAAAAATCGGAATCGGTTGACAAATAAAGAAGATCCATTATTTGTGAATCTTAAAACATGCGCATAAATTAGCATACTTAATGAGTTTCAAAGTTCTGTGTAGAAGTTTTCAATCCCCCACCTAGAGCTATCATACAGAGCAAACAGAATTTAAATTGAAACAATCAAGAGTGTTTTTTTTTATTTAGCAAGGGAGACAGTCTTTTTACATTGCCATTATGTGGATGATTCAGAGGTCACTCCGTAACCGTCACTCCGTAACCAGACATGGGTTCAAGTTTTAAGTCATAATTAAAAAAATATTCAACCAATTTTCTTATGCAAGGCGGCATATAATACCTAATATAAGATAGAATCCAGTCAATTACTCAAAATTGTGATAGCCATTTCAAGTTCACAGAGTTTAAGTAAAATGTTTTTTGCTCAAATATGCATGTCCATTTTGCGTCACTCCGTAACCATGATTATGAATATTCATATCTCATTAAATATGCAGATCACTACAACAAATGTTATCATTTTGAAAAGAGGGTACCATCAGCTATTGTCATGAACCATTTCTTTGTAAATAAAGATTAAATTATGGATGATAAATTTGTTTGAATGTTGAAATGTTGCCTCTGAATGTCACTCCGTTACCTTGGAACTGCCCTACTATAGTATCTGTAATGATATCCTGGGGCAGCAAAACGACATGTGATATCACTAATTCAGCTCCATAATCATCTCTCAATATCAAAGAGTATAATCTGCTCATAAGAATGATAAGTCTTCAATTCTAAGTTAAAAACATGGATAAGAGAGATTTAAAGAAAAGAAAAGAAAAAAAAAACACTCCAAATATTATTGTCCAAAACAAAGGTGAACAGGAATTCTCTTGCCCCTTTTTTTGTGGGATCGGCAGCCGCTCAGCTGTGCCAGATGGACGTTGCTCTATCCCCTTCTTGTTGAATGCCAAATATGTAGGCCTACATGTAAGAGCGTCTGGAAATTTAAGTACAACTTTGAATCATGCTTTAAAAGATTTACAACAGGATTACAATATACAAATCTTAGCTTTTAACTTCAACACAATGATCCAGGCGATAGAACACAATAACGACCCCAAAATTTGTATCACAAACTATCATTATATCACAATAACCACCATAAGAAGCTCATACAAGTAGCTGAGGGTTCAACAAGTATTTCAGTAAAATAATGTAGCGTCCATAGAACCTGTCATTCCACCAAGACAGATTTCAATTAATGTTCAAAGAACATTAGATTCTATAATCAAGAGATCCTACGAACCATGCACTGTCACATCAATATAGACCTACATGTACAAACACTTCACGACACCACCATGATCAGCTCAGGTTAGAAACGATCTTGACAGCCGCAAGATCGCTGGGGAAAGCCGCACAGATCGTGCTCCAGAGGCGTTGAGGGTGGAAGAGATTAATTGCCTTCAAGGTAAGATTTACACTGCAGTCCTGTGCTAGTCTTTACATCCAAACCTCCTCCAATAAGTCAGCCTGGACATACATGTACATTGTACAGGTATCTAGGGTATGAATATGACTAAAACTACATATAATCTAACCGGGGATCATACTGTATTCTCACAAAAACCATGCAAGTTCCCAAACACTAGACAATGATAGACTGATATGTGACTATTAAAATGAAAGGTAGTAATGGATATGAATTTGTAGACTAGTCTACATTGTGTACACAATGCTGAAAACATTGCAGGGAAATGAAAAGACAGCATCATACAGAGTGATAACACATTTAATAGAGCAGGAAAGATGAGCTAACTGCTAAGGAATGACACATCCATATCCTTGCTCATTTAATACAGCTTACTAGTGGAGCCAGTGGATATTCCACATGTGGTACATGTACATGTACATTGTAACTGTTAAAGAATAATGAAGAAAACAATTTCTTGTCTGTCAAAATACATTTGGAGGGTTATATTTAACCCTAATTGGACTGGGGGGGGGGGGGCATTTAGCCCCTTCCCCTCAACATTTTTCGTGATTAATTTTTAACACGAGAAGCTATGGCCGCGATATTTCATAACTTTTTCCTTTGAAGTCTTGCGCATCTTTTAAGCCCAAATTTGCGACGCCTGGGTACCCAGTTCGCGAGTTACGCATAGTTTTGTACTGATTATTTCATACCGATAGTGATTTTAAAAAATGGATTTTCTTGTCTGAACATAAAATCATCACGATGCAATGAATTTATTAAACTCAATCCACCCTACATTAATTCCAGAGAAATTAAAAAATGTTGTTGTTGTTCTTTTCTTTTTTTCATTTGCTCCACTCATACATGAACATTACTCCTTGTGCTGGAATCAGCAAAAAGCTGGAAATTACACTAGCATTTTCCTGCTCAAGGTTGGATTTGTTTAGAGATGATCAATGGACCTCCATTCCTCCATTATCAGGCACATGGAGCACTGGTTACCATGGTGACACTATTCATCTCATATCTGCATAACATGGAAAGGAGCAAATGGCCGTGTGTTATAAGTTCGCCGCCTTTTGCGTTACATGCCAATTTCATTACAAATGGCACTTTTTCACCTTAAAGACCTGTATCTCGAATAGTGTACACCTCAATATATCAAAACTATACATTTTCTGAAAGGAAATTCCTCAAGGAATCTAAATCTGCATTGAAAAATTAAACCAGGTGCAAGATAAAAAAAGTTATTAGGAAAAAATTCAGGAAATTTAGATTTTTTTTAATTTTTCATTGTTTTTATCGTCAAGTCATCTATAATCACCCAAATATTAATAATATTATTATATTCTGGTAGAGAATAATAAGACCTTTCAAACAAGGTATAATTCATTATGGTTTACAATTTTAGAATGGAAAATATATAATATGAAAAAATGAGCAAAGAGAGCAAATTCGAACCCAAGATCCCCCGATTACTAGACAGGTGTTCTACCCTAGAGCTAGGGAAAGCCCTAAAGGCAATGTTCATAGCTTTCAATGCTTGAGTGATCAGAAGCTATAGAACCTGGCAAAAAACCTGAAGGATAGAAATCAACTTGGGGATAAATGAGAGTGATAACGGTTTATGCATGAATGAACACAATTTCTAAAGATGAATAAATGAGAGGCTATTGTCTTGACTTGAATTTGATATGTAATTCGATTGATGTTAAACACACATTTTTTGTTCAATAAAGAACCAAACTCAAATTTTTAATATATTGAAATTTTAAACATGAATAAATGCACCCATACCATGGGGTTTGAATAGATCTGCATGCAACTATATTCATAATGTACATTTTGAAGAATTTACAATACAGGATATATACTTGGGCTTGGCATTGTGTGATTTAAGAGGCTGAGATCAGTAGTAATAAACACTAATGGGCCTTGACACTAATGGTTGTATCAATCAAGATTCATCCAGACAGGCAGCAAATTCAATCAATTCAGTGAATTTGAGGATATGACGAGATAAATTGATTAGATTATTAAGGATGAGCAACCATTGATATTACAAGTGTAGAGGTGTTTTTCTTTAGCACAGAAGTCATCGGATTGTAAATCACATTTTGTGAACAAGACTGCGTCACATTATTCCTCCGCCCCAGACCAATAATTTCTGTGAATTCTAAAAAACACTAGATACACATTCTTTTGAAATTATATAAATCATATTTGACATAAAATATTGAGAAGGCCTAAATTTGTACATGTTTTGCTTTGTTTTATTATGTTGGCATGTTACGAATGGATATTTTGCAAACTATAACACAAATCAAAAGAAACAAAATAAAAATCATGATTTAAATATAATTAAAAGATAACAATCAAAATATACAGGGGATGATGAAGGAATTTTCAAAATCACTTGTTTTCTTGTGTGCTCAGTCTGCAGTGATGGATGAAAACTAAATCAATGGCTGATCAACAAGAGACAGAGGTTGGGTTTCCAAGAGGGTTGGTGGGAGAGAAAATATAGCTCACAGCAGGACCATAGTCAAGTTTCAATTAGCATTTTTAGCACTGCAGGATATGGGAGCAGTATAGGTCACATCTGCAATGCAGCAGAGTATGGACAATGTATAGCAATACAAATGGCATTCATTATTTGCATGATTTTAGTGGAGGTAACTGTCAATATCAAATCTAAATATGTTTTTAAAATGGATGTCAACCTCCCATATATTCATTTAGTCAGTTGTAAGAGAAGTATAAATATGAGCGACACTTATCAGTGAAGGTTTAACAAAAATATGAGAAATACAATCAGAAACAGTCTAAAAAATATCCATTTTTAAGTTATCGTTGAACTTTTGATGGTTTTAATTTCGTAAATTTTGCAAGTCTATCTTCACAAAAATATCCACTTAAACAAGAGGCTAGTTATAGAATTGAAAACATCACAAAATTTGTGAATTTCCCAAACTAGTTCATAAGTGCGAAAATATTTTACACAACAATATTGGCTTAAATAGAGTAATACATGTAGGGTCAAAGCCAAAAATAGAGTTCACTTTGATCAAATTCTCAAATTGGCAGTAAAGATGAGAATCTTTTGCTTTCGGAAAGGTACAAGTAATCATGGATATATTATATATAAGAGAGATATATCCATGATGATACACGTATTATAAGACAGCAGACTTTCTTGTAAAATATCTTTGAATGTGGAAGAAGCGCCCTCTCTCCACAAAGGGACGGAAAACGTATATTGAATTTATTTACAGTATTATAATTTCAGAAGTAAGGGAAATATCAAGTTTTATTATCAAACTAGCAGCAGTCGGTGCAGCTACATGTAGATTAGTTTGTCCTAATTCTTGCATTTCATAGTACATGCATGCAAGTTGTGCCCTTATTATGACGTCACTCCTCCACGTTAATCTTGAGAGATTGGTTGAAAAAAAGTGAACTCAATCATGACCTCAATTCACTCTAGATTTATGTGGCCAAGAAAGCAAATTTGATGCAAAGAAAAATTCAAATTTGACCCCCTGGAAAGGGCGGGATCCTCCCCTCCCCCCCCCCCCCCCCCCCCCCCCCCGGATAAGTTTTCCCTCAAAAAAAAATTAAAAACAAAATTACATGAGAAGGGGAAGATGTTAAAATGCTACATTTCAACATTTGTAAACCATAATAAAAGGCCTATCATGACCCTTTATGACTGACAATGCGCCTATAATTTGTGTTCCTCAAAAAAGGTAACCCAAGTTCAAAGGTCAGCCATTTTATAGAATATTGGAAAATTTGAATTCATACCAATGAACTGGGATAAAAGAGCAACTCTAGGGCTTTCATTTGAGACATTTTCACGGACTGGTAGACAGTTAGGGTTATTTAAAGGTGAAGGGTACAAAACCCTCTTTTTTCACTTTTGGCGCTTGAAGGGTATAAAAGTAACTTTTTGCAAGTTTTTGGTTTCATCTTTTTTTCACACCAAGTTATAATGGAATGCTATCTCCTCTCCTAAAGGGGTGATCTCACTGGCCATCAGACAAGTTCACGACCCCAAGTCTCTGGAGTCGCGGATACGGGCACTGCGACGTCTCTTGAGTCTCAGAGTAGTCGCGGGGCAAAAAAATCAAGCAATTGTCTAAAAATTCTCAAACATGTTTGACTTTAATAAAGATTTTTTTTCCAATCTGGAGAAATCAACATTGACATTTCCTTGATTTTCCGCGACTCCACAGAGACTCAGGAGATATTGCGGCGATGTATCCACGACCCCACAGACTCTGAATCTGAATCGTGAACTTCTGTAATCTCATGGCCAGTAAGATTACCCATATAGGAGAGGAGATCTAGCGTTTCATTAGTATCGTTCACACGGCAAGCCTTAACTCCAA
>CALNVZ010002974.1:6973933-7026939 GCA_940671915.1 Paracentrotus lividus
CCAGTGTCCCACTTACCCATTTAACTTATGTCTTTTATACATATTCGCATAATCTCACTCTATGCCAAAAGATTAATTGTTAATTTTAAATTTACCAAAACGTATCCAACAGCTGTAAATATGCTCTTTTGTTATGATTTACAAAAGGGTTAACCAAACTGTAGGATAAAGAAAATAACAGTCTCAGCCTATTCTCAATCCGCTCTCTCTATAGCGTATCGTATTTGGTTAAAAATGTCTGGTATAGGGGTTCTAGAAAAAAATAGCATTGATCAATCTTTGCTGGGAAATATTTGTGGGCTTCAGAATCTAAGCCCCCAAGGCCCACAACTTTCCCACATTAAACGCTGTGTTAAAAAAAAAAAAAAATCGAATCCATATTTTTGTCGCAAAAATCAGCATTTGTGACACACCAAAAAGCGACAGTTATACAACAGTCCGGCTTCTTCGCGCATTAACAATGCTTCAATAGAAGTTTGATGCAAAAGATATATTGGATTGTCAAACGTGTTTGCTATAACGTTTTAAACATAAGCAAATAAAAAAAAACGTATTGATTTTCACATTCAATAACGCATGCATTATATCTGCGAGTACCCCAGCTTTCTTTGTTCTATCCTTTCTGAGTATTACCCACCGTTTGTGCAAGTATCTTAGCTGTATTAGACATTGAGATCCATATCAGGTCATTGTGTTATGATAAACCTATTTTATTGTTGATATCTTCAGAATACTTATGATTGTACCAGTCAGAGAATTTTGGTCTTTGTAAAAAATGTGCACTTTTGGAGGAAGCTGCTCTACTTAATGCAGTTAGGTGCTCCTCTCCAAATGCAAAGATCTTTATGTGTTCTAAGCGCAAATGAATGTACAATGGAGGCAATCGGACCTTGCGTTTTAAAAAAACGGATGAAAATGCTTTCATGACCCAGTTTCATGAGGGTGCTCCTGCACTTCGGCGAGACGTCTCGCGACAGAAAGTGAAGATTTCGTCTGCCGCGACGGATAAAAGATTAGAGACGTCCTCCGATACGCGAAACGTCTCGGAGACGGATTTGGGAAACTGACTTTAGACTTGTTTTCAAATTGCGCGGAGACGTCCGGAGCGTCCTCGGAGATGTTCTCAATACTTTTTATCCGTGCTGAGACGAAATTTTTGTATTCTGTTGGCGGGAACGTCTCGCGACGAAATTGAGAAAAAAAACAATACCACTCCTCAGTGATGGAAGACCAGAAAGCTGACGTGAAAGTACTTGATAGAGCCAAATTTCCACAGTAATTAGCCAAATTTAAGTATTGTTTAACTCATGATTCAGTGATATATCAGAGAGACCAAGTACAGCTGATTTTTCTAATGGTAATAACAATAATTACAAGTAATTCAGAATATGGAACAATCGTTTCAGTGAAAGAAAGACATTGGACGTTTTATTGTTTTTTTTTTTTTGGGAGTAAATGAACCTCAAAGTGCATATAAGAGCCAAAATCTGGCAAAATAATGGGAAATATATTAATTAGCAAACATCATGCATTAATTCTCAGTGATGAAGATAGAAAGCGGTGTATTGTATACAATTCCGGCGAGGTTAATTAGATTTTTTTAAAACTTATTTATTTTATTATTTATTAGTATGTATTATTTTTGACAGGGTGGCCCCATCAGGCGGTCAAATACACCGTTGTATACCCGGGGCCTGTATAAAAAACATAATAAATACAATTAAATACATTGAAAATAAGAGACTTATTCCTGATAAATAAAATTTAAAATCAAACTTGCCTGTAAAAGAAAAAACTAGCTTATAAGAATGCAATACCTTGAAATCCGACCTCAAAGTGCAATTAAGAAAAGTAAAGTAACGGGAAACACAAACATTATTAGCCAAGTTAGATCGTTAATTGCCAAATTCGTGTCCTAATAACCATTGTCCTCAAAAAAATTGTCTAAATTCCCAAATGAAAATTTGATTAATACCATAGGACAGGATTTGACGTTGTCGTAGACGCAAATGGACATAGACAAAATGGTAAATAGGCGAAGTGCCAATTAGACCAAAGGGAATTAGACGAAACAGTTTTGTAAGATGAAATGAATTTAACAAAGTAGGATTAGACAAAAAAAAATGGAACTAGTCAAAGTGGGTTTATTACCGATTGGTAATTCGTCCATTGCCTAAAGTTTCTCAACAAATACAGTGGAAATTAGGGATAAAACAAAAGAAAGCCACTATAGCACAAGTTCCCCAGCTATATGATCACAGCTTTGTGACAACTGGACACAGTCCAGTGGCAGGATCCAAGGGCGGCGCAGGGGACCGCGCGCCCCCTATAATTAAATCCTCGATTCGTCACTGGCAGTCCAATTTGGTATAGCGTATTAGGGTTTTTTTTTTTCCTCCTCTCTCTCTCCAGAGAGAGAGAGAGAAAAAAAAAACCCTAAACGCTATACCAAATTGACTGCAGTGACGAATCGAGGATTTAATTATAGAGGGGGCGCGCGTCCCCTGCGCCCCCTCCTGGATCCGCCACTGGACTGTGTCAGTTGTCACAAAGCTGTGATCATATAGCTGGGCAGAACTTGTGCATGAGTGTTCTTTGTTGTTTTATCCTAAAATTTCACTGTATTTGTTGAGAAACTTTAGGCAAATGGAGAATTACCAATTGGTATAAACCCACTTTGACTAGTTCCCATTTTTTTGGTCTAATCCTACTTTGTTAAATTCCATTTCATCTACAACTGTTTCGTCTAATTACCCTTTGGTCTAATTGGCACTTCGCCTATTTACCATTTTGTCTATGTCCCATTTGGTCTAACACAAGTCAAATCCTTTCATACTGGTAATTAATCAAATTTTCATTTGGGAATTAGACAATTTTTTGAGGAAATGGTTATTAGACGAATTGGCATTAACGATCTAACTTGGCTAATAATGTTGTGTTTCCCGTACTTTTACTTTTTCAATGCACTTTGAGGTCCGATTTCAAGGTCATTGGCATCATTAATTAAGCCTAGTTTTTTTTTTACAGTGCAAGTTTGTTTAAATTTTATGTTATCAGGAATAAGTCTTCCTATATTTTCACATGTATTATAATTGTATTTTATTTGTTTTGTTATACAGGGCCCCCGGTTACAACGGTGTATTTGACCGCTGATGGGGCCACCCTGTCAAAATAATACATACTAAATAAATAAATAAATAAATAGTTTTAAAAAAATCTGAATTAACCTCGGGAATTGTAGTACCAATAACCAGCTTTTCTAATCCTTCCATCACTGAGAAATTAATGCTGATAGTTTGCTAATTAATATATTTCCCATTATTTTGCCAGTATTTTGGCTCTTATATGCACTTTGAGGTTCCATTTCAAGGTCAATGTCTTCTTCACTGAAACCTGATTTGTTCATATTCTGAATTAACTTGATAAATTATTGTATTACCATTAGAAAAATCAGCTGTACTTGTCTCTCTATATATCACTGATCATGAGTAAACAATACTTAAATTTGGCTAAATTACGTGAAATTTGGCTCTATCAAGTACTTTCAGGTCAGGCCTTTCTGGTCCTTCCATCACTGAGGGTGGTATCTCAATTCGCGGAGACGTCTCCGCAACAGAATACAAAAATTTCGTCTCAGCGACGGATAAAAAGTATTAGAGACATCTCCGAGACGTCTCCGAGACGTCTCCGCGACAATTATGAAAACAAAGTCTAAAGTAGTCCCAAATCCGTCTCCGAGACGTTTCCGCGATATCGGAGACGTCTCTAATACTTTTTATCCGTCGCGGAGACGAAATTTTCTATTCTGTCGCGGAGACGTCTCGCCGAAGTGAGCAGAGAGCCACCCTCATGAAATGGGCTCCATGAAAGCATTTTCACCGTTTTTTAAAACGCAAGGTCCGATTCCTCCATGTATTCATTTGGTTAGAACACATAAAGATCTTTCATTTGGAAAGAGGAGCACCTAAGCTGCTTAAAGTAGAGCAGCTTCCAAAGTGGCACATTTTTACAAAGCCCAAATCTCTGACTGGTACAATCCATAAGTATTCAGAATATCAACAATAAATAGGGTTTATTCATAACACAATGACCTTGATATTGGATCTCAATGTCCTAATAGAGCTAAGATACTTGCAAAACGGTGGGAGAATAATACTCAGAAAGGAGAAGAACAAGAAAAGCTGGGGTCTCGCAGAATAATGCATGCGTGTTATTGAATGTGAAATCAATACGTTTTTTTATTTGCTTATGTTTAAAACGTTATAAGCAAACACGTTTGACAATCCAATATATCTTTTTGCATCATAACTTCTATTGAAGATTGGTAATGCGAAGAAGCGGACATGTTGTATAACTGTCGCTTTTTGTGTGTCAAAATGCTGATTTTTGCGAACAAAATATGGATTCGATTTTTTTTTTTTTTTAACACAGCGTTTAATAGTTGGGAAAGTTGTGTGGGCTTGGGGGCTTAGAGTTCTGAAGCCCACAAAATATTTCCCAGCAAAGATTGATCAATGCTATTTTTTCTAGAACCCCTATACCAGACATTATTTAACCAAATACGATACGCTATAGAGAGAGGCGGATTGAAATAAGGCTGAAGACTGTTATTTTCTTATGCCTACAGTTTGGTTAACCCTTTTGTAAACTCATAACAAAAGAAGATAATTTACAGCTGTGGAATAGTTTTGGTAAATCTAAAATTAAAATATAATCTTTGGGATAGAGTGAAGATTATGCCGAATGATGTAATAAAAGACATAAGGTAAATTGGGGTAAGTGGGACACTGGGGTAAGTGGGACACTTTGGGGGAATTGCATAATATGCCTATGATTAAGACATGCCTTAGTGGTGGAATTATTTTAGCGAGAATACACATACATCTAGCAACAAAGTACATGCCTGTTTGGGAAAAAATTGACAGTTATCGGAAAAATAATCGTTACAAATCTGTAACATCTCACGTCTTGACATAAAACGATTGTCATTTAGCTATTTTAGAAATCATGGTGAACTATAAACTGGTCCTTGTGTTTTCCAGATCCCTTTTGTTTTAGAGGTAACTTGGCATTGAAATTGTTCACAAAATAAATTTAAAACTAGAAAAATAATCTAAAATGAAATATGATGTAAACAAAAGACTTAAAGCAATTGTTTTAATTGAACTGTATTTACCCCACATGCTTGGGATAAGTGGGACGCACCAATTTCAATAGTATTTCAATTTATAAACAAAGTTTGTGAAGACAGAGATCTTCATTCCGCACTTTTATATCACAGTTCATTGCATGATAATCCACTAACCCCTATTTGACGGGGTAATGATCAATATTGTCACCTTGACCTTCATGTGGAGTAATTTTAACCAAAACATTTCTAAAACGTTTATATCTAATTATATAAACTTAAAAGAAGGGAGTTATAATTGCTTTATTGAGTGTTATATTTTTTTTAAAATAATGCTTAGGTAAATGCTTAAGTGTCCCACTTACCCCAATTCACCCTATGTGTCATAAAGTATGGCAAACGGGTTTTATTGTTGTCTTAAACGGGGCACTGATTTTGTTGAATTATGCAAACTTTAAAACTTTAGTTTTCGTAAAGTGGGATATGAGAAAAGAAATAAGGACTGTTTTTTTATGCTGTATCTTTTGTTTACTTTCATACAAAAAAGGGTGGGGGAAGGGACGAAGGAGATGCTTGCTTTGTTAACAGAATCACACATTTAAAAAGTGTTATTGAGCTTTGATTTGTTTTTTATTAAAATCATATTTTTTATCACTTGAAATGTGTACAGGAAAAAGAGTAATAATCATGATAATGGGTCGTGATAATGTTTGAAAAATAGTTTGGTAATCAATTCTTATGACATCTTAGAAATGATATTCCTGATGTAAACAAACACTGTTTATGAAGACAGAGATCTTTGTTTCTCACTTTTAAATCACATTTTATTCCATGTATTATGCTGTCCCACTTACCCCCAACCTGACGGGGTAAGTGGGACAATGAAGTAGTAATGATTAACTGTCACCTTAACCTTCATTCGGCCTGGAAATTTTATGAATGTAAACAAAAGACTTAAAGCAATGTTTTAATTGAACTGTATTTACCCCACATGCTTGGGATAAGTGGGACGCACCAATTTCAATAGTATTTCAATTTATAAACAAAGTTTGTGAAGACAGAGATCTTCATTCCGCACTTTTATATCACAGTTCATTGCATGATAATCCACTAACCCCTATTTGACGGGGGTAATGATCAATATGTCACCTTGACCTTCATGTGGAAGTAATTTTTAACCAAAACATTTATATAAACGTTTATATCTAAATAAACTGTAAAATATGAGGTATATGATTGCTTTTATTGAGTATTTTATTTTTTGTAATGCTAAGCGTAAATGCTTAAGTTCCCACTTACCCCAATTTACCCTATCAATTGAATAACGGATTTGGTAAATCGTTACAAGCTACTATGTAACGAAAAATCAGAAACAAAGTCGAGGTCCCGGAAATTAGCTATAGGTCCGACAAATCATTACAGAAAAAAACAACAAACAAAAAAAACAAAAAACAAATCCAGCACGGACAGGGAAGAAAATTTCAGGATATCTTCGTGTATATAGATTTCTGACATATTAATAAGCTAAATATAATCTTGATGATCATTCGAAAGGCATGTTGTGACCTGTGACGTCATTATCCGAAAGACCTGACTGGGATGCGAACCTCGGTCCGATCTGCATAAGTTTGTTGGCTGAATTTCTTTTCCCATAATGTAAACAATTCAAATGATTTCAGTTATTTTCTCTAAAAGACCCATAAACTAATAAGAATTGGACCTGGGTTCGAATCCCAATCACGACTTTCGGATGTGTGACGTCAAATTTCCAGACGTAAATAATGCGTTGTTGTGACATCGTAGCAAGGCATGTACATGTATTATAAGGGAAATAATATCACTTCCATTAGAGGGCACTGTATTCTGCTATTGTTAATGTGAAATTCAAATTTTCACCAGGATTCAACATGTTCAAAATTAGCCGTAACGCGTTAATGCACTTGTTTATAGTTAAAGCTAGAACTGTTTCCAATATGCATAAGAGACCGATGACATTTAAATTATCTAATGTTACCAAAACGGCTTCCAAGGGGTCAAGAGAAGATGTGAGCGGTTGTTTTTGATGGTCAGTGGAAGTTACTACGTCCGCATGATTGGACTGAAAGCCGTACAATGTGTATAGCGCATAATCCCTTACCTGCCAACAATATTTTGTTTTGTTTTCTTTTCTTCTTTTTCCTTTTTTTTTTTTAGCATTTAGGTGAAATAAAAATATCCAAATCAATCAATTTTTGTCCATTTCTCGTTCTCTCTTTTGCAGGAGAAGATACCCAACTCCTTCAATGGCAGTGGAGAAAGTGCGCCACAAGCGGCATCCATGAAGAGTATGGCCAAGCCGCTCAAACAATGGTTGTATCATCACAAGGACTACCCCTACCCAAACAGAAAGAGAAACTATTACTTTCAATCGAATCCACCATGACACTGGTTCAGGTATAGTCAATATCTCTCTTTCTTAACTTTGATGTCAGAGTAAAGAAGAGTAAAACAACAACAACCCAAAATCAAACACAACAACGGAATCTCACGATGGGGTGGGGTGGTTCTTTCTAATTGTTCAATTTTGTGTGTAAGTTATCAAGAACAAAAAACAAAAACAAAAAGTAAATAAATAAGATTTAAAAAAAAAGAGAGAAAACATTTTTTTTCCATGCAGTCTGTTGCTTTTGTGAATTCATGGATCGGGGGGTGGGGGGGGTTGTACATTGAAGCTGAAATTTTCAATGACTTGAAATTAGTTTTACAGGGCCCTTTATTGATGATATTATTGAGAGGGATTTTTCAGTCACAGCATTTTGCCTTCCCCTCTCTTTTTTGGGGGGGGGGTGGGGTGGGGGGAGGGGTTGTTGACAAATTTGTTTTTTTAAAAAGCATGTCCAAATGTTTTGATTACATACGAGTTGTCAGCAGAAATTTATGAGATTATGTGTCATCCCACCGTATTATTGTCACGATTGTAGGTATCCAACTGGTTCGCCAATGCCCGCAGACGTCTGAAGAACACTGTACATGATCCAAGGATGACGTGGGAGCAGCGAATTTATAAGTACAACAAACACGTGACCGGTAATGCAGAGAGACTGAGCATCAGTTCAGGAGATACATCTGGAGATGACTTTATGGATGGGGATGGATTCGATGGCTTTGATTCTGGTAAGGGGCTGTTCAAACCTAATTTTTACTTAATCAATCCAAGTAAATTTCATTTATTCGTCATCATATTGATTTTGATACATGGAAAATTCACCAGGGAGCTAAGTCCTCTTTATATAGCTTTTCCCCTTAAATATTTAGGTTACGAGAGGGTCGAATCCATCGCCCATTGGGTAGCTGCATGAGGGGGGGGGGGGGGCAGATCACTCGGCCCCTCCTTGATCGGAACCTGTAAATAAAAGGCTTAATTGGGTTCCAAATTGCCAGTAATTCAATATCCATCAAATAGGCCTACTTTCAGGGTGTAGTTTCACTTTGATATTTTCAAAAGAAATAAAGAATGTTTCATGTTTCAGATATCTACTACATGACTTTGTGGTACGATTTATTTCAACATCTATTATTGATTTGGCAGATAATAGTAGCACTGTGAGTTATGCCCATAACCACACATCATCATCTAAGCAGCTACAAAACGTCAGTCACCATGTGGATGACGTCACACCTCGAGGACTTCGTATTCCGCGGCATCCACTACCAGAATGCAACACTCAACCCTTACGTAGTCACCATGATAATGGCGGACAAACTCTACCGACTCACAAGTACAAGAACAGCATCATGCAACGCTACCTCAACGACTCCTATCACCATGCTCAGAAACTACAGATAGACTCGTCGTTTCCAGACGATTCTACCGTGGGAAACCCACAAACACACATGCCAGAGAGATCTTTGAACCCGCCTATCTACCCCAAACGAACCACTGGGTGTACAACTGGTCAAGAATGGTCCAAATTTCGGGAGTCAGGGTCAGTGAGCTCTCACGAGTATGAACGCATGTCCACATCACCAGAAATGACCATGTCATCAAGCGTTGGTAGACATCGTCAAAGACACTACTCCGAAGGTAGGCCCTACTATTTTATTTAGACATCACCAACATTTTAAAAAAAAAGTGTTGTAGTACCCCTAGATCAACAGCAAGAGCCCCTGTAGTATTTTCATTACATTACATTCTTTCTTTCTCTCTAAAAATAAAAAATCCGTAATTATCTGATTAGACTAAATTGGGGAAAAGGGGGGGGGGTCAAGATGTGGGACAATAATTTTCAGTGAAGAAGCGGGGCATCCCCTTCCACCCCCCCGCCCCCCCAAAAAAAAAAAAAAAAAAAAAAAGAAAAAAAAAGAAAAAAGAGAAGGCGTCGGATTTTCCAAGATTTAATATCTCAAAAACTTCAAACAAATATTTAATAGAAGAAAGAATGAGCCACAAACAGCCAAACATTACTTGTGTTATCGGCGGCGGTCCCATATTGGTGACCTAAAGCGGCGGATTCATTTATTTTTAATATCTGAAAGGCGTCATTAATTTGCCGACAGTCACTTAATTTTGATAATTTGCCAAGAAGGGTATATACCTAATGGGTCTGATCACTCTCTTCCTGGGTACGATACCTTCTCTTTGTTTTATGTCTCCGGAGGTGTTGCCGTCTGTACGTCCGTCCGTACGTTCCGTTTGCTCGCGCTGTCGAGGATTTATCTTGTTTCATTTCTGTATGACATTATCCATATTTATCTCTTTGTGAATACTCACAAAATCGTGGTGACCATTCATGTGCTGAAATTCACCATGATTTAAAACGCGCTGTGTTAAAAACGTCTTTGAATTCGGGTCACATTATCATTTCATATTTTAGGGACATCCCATTAGATGTGAATCAGATGAATGTAATCTCCCTGGCAGAAAATATATGCTGAAAGTTTTGTCTCCTTTGTAGCTAAAAAAATATATAAAAACACATTGCTTTCTCCCTCGCTCAGATTATTCACTATCATCTTCATCGGACGGCTGGACTTCATTCCTCAAGGACTCGAAGATTACCGACTTTAAGAAGTAAGGGATACTTTGCCTAATTTGTTTTATGCAGATTGAAATCGCATTATGAAATTTATTTATATTTTGACAGAGACCTGCGGATGTTTGGAGCTCTATCGCCGCAGTCACATTTCAACTGCGGGGCCAGTACAGCGTGGCGAGTACAGCCATTATGGCTATTTTTACACGATGCCGTTATTACAAAAATGGCAAAAGCGTCTGTTTTTACACGCCATGCGGTATTAGTGAGAATATTGGTAGCATTAAAAGTGTAGTATTGAAAAAACCGTGGTAGAAGAGAAGAGGGCAACGTATTTTTGTTCTGTTAATGAATCTTATGCTACAGTCACACAGACACTTACGTTGAGTTACGTCCGGTTGCGTCCAAAAATTATTTTCTTTTCTTCGGATCCCCACGGATGCTTACCCGTCATAGTTAGCAGTAGAAATATTAATAATTTCGTTCATCCAGTAAAACAATAAAATACATAAGAAATGATAGAATAGAAGATGAAATAAGATTACAACAACACAGACGTATCTATACGTAAGTGTCTGTGTGACTGTAGCATTAGGGTGGTATCTCACTTCGCGGGGACGTCTCCGCGACAGAATATAAAATTTCGTCTCCTCGACAAATAAAAAGTATTAGAGACGTCTCCGATATCGCGGAGAGGTCTCCGAGGAGTCTCCGCGATAATTCATGAAAAAAAAGTCTGAAGTAGTCCCAAATCCGTCTCCGAGACGTCTCCGCGATATCGGAGACGTCTCTAATACTTTTAATCCGTTGCGGAGACGAAATTTTCTATTCTATTCAAAGTGAGATACCACCCTTGGTTTATAGTTTCCATAATTTCTACCACCGGCGGCTACCAAGTCAATTCCTTGCGTTTTATCAAAATCAGAATTTCATGACTATAGCAAAAAGAAAGCCATATCGCTCCTGCGTGCCTGAAAAAAAAAAAAAAATCGGACGCAAGTTTGTTTTTTTGTGTGCATAAACCGACACATACCGAACGCAAAGGCCGGTTTTGGTCATGACATGAAGGAGATGGTTCGACCTAAAAAGAAGCCCCGCTGATTCTCACGATATGGTG
Source organism: Paracentrotus lividus (assembly GCA_940671915.1). Lineage (NCBI taxonomy): Eukaryota > Metazoa > Echinodermata > Echinoidea > Camarodonta > Echinidae > Paracentrotus > Paracentrotus lividus. Next base: position 6,985,191 of record CALNVZ010002974.1, read on the forward strand.
GTAAAGCCACTGACTGTACGTCATATTGTAGAATTGTACACGTTGGACCAAAATCACGCCTCTATCATGCTAATGATGTCATGAAGTTATTTTATGTTTGTCCAATATTTCTAGTTATTTCTATGAATCGTGATAGCTTAGTCATTAGGGCAGTAGTATCGAATTAAAACGGGGAGATGCCTGCTTCGAAACCAAGATGACTGCGCTATTGGGCCCTGAAGTAAGGAATAAATTAGTACAAAATCACTCAGATAGCACTTAAAGATGTATAATCGTTGGTCACTTACTTATAAGCATTCAAATACTTTCTTATAGGAGTCGGGCAAAGTAAACAATCATTCATTCGTCTTTTTTTTATTTCTTTGCAGCGAGGAGGATGAAGAGACTTACTGGCAAGAGATCATCGCAGCGATCGCTCTGACCAATATGGCGCGGTCTCGCCAACAAGGCAAATAGTGGACGTTGATCATAACAGAACTCAAGAAAAGATTGTCGTGTGAAGCGAAATCCTTAAAGGCCAATGTTATCCAAAAGACCAATACACGATCAGCTCTCTGTTTTTGCCTACAATCTGACTGTAATTGGATCCGGGTTAGAATCTTATTCCCGTCTTTTGGATGGTAATATGACCATTATCTTAACGATTCTGGTTGCTACACGTTTGTTTTGACCCATTTAAATAAGACAACCAACCATAATCATCTTCTTGAATGCAATTTATGTGAAAAAGGGATGTGAACGCAACTGAAAAGAAGTTTATCATACTAGTGGGACTGACTCCCATCTCCTCAAGTGATATAAAACTGGTTATTCCATCTGAATGGGCGATAAGATTTCATTTATGATCGTTCGCGTTGATGGGAAAAGAATCCTTCAAAAATTTACATCGATACAAATTTATCCGTGCCAGTGAACAGACGCCAAGGGGAGATGTGAATACCCTGTGATATTTTTGGACGTTGAGGGCGCCCCACCATGCTGTAAGGTTGTTCAACAACATTGCCTGTAAACATAAATAGCAATATAGTCCTACATCTACATGGTGGATATTTATTGATGTAAAGGTTTTGACGTGTGTCTGCGAGTGCCAGTTACATAACCAGGAATGAACAACCAACAGATGCATTGGTCATTTGCAAAGGAAATGCTTATGAAAGTTTCTGCGGATGAACATATTTTTGCCCTTGTAGAAGACAATACAATGTTGGGTGGTTAAGATCATTTTTGGAGGTGGATTGGTAAAAAAAAAAGAAGAAGAAAAAAAAAAACAAAAAAAACTATGATAGAGCTTATAAATGCCATATGTTTAAAAAAAAACTTCATATTTTCTTACGTTTGTCATTGCGTTTTTGTTTCTTGTTTTTAAAGATTACTTGCCAAAACTTATATTAGTTTTTTTCATGGTTAAAATTCTGTAACATTTTTTAAAATTTTGTTTTGAGTACTTTTGACATTGGAATCGTTTGATTTGTTAATTATTTGTTTGCTTTATTGATTTCATATACTTTGAGACATCTTATACAGTTTATAGATCTCGTGTTTGTAGTACACGTTTTACGTGTTACTTTATAGAAAAGTATTAACCTTCTCCATTTTTTATTTTTTTATTTATTTTTTTTTAATTTGATCACTGACCAAAGATAAGCATGTCCATATTAATGCCTGACGTATCGTCGGCCTCATGCCAGAAGGGCCTTAGCATTTTTAAAGCCCATTCATAATGTACACATTCTAAAAACGTTAAGGCCCTTCTGGCATGAGGCCGACGATATCACAATTGTGCACACAAAACATTATGGCAAATTTTTTTTTTTTTACTCGACAGAAGAACGATACCTTAGACTTGCAAATAATCACATTTTATATGTCTCTGTAAAGCAATCATGTCTAGTACCACCATCTCAGAAATTGCACATTTGGCAAGTACTCAAGCGGAGTATTGACGTAATCTTCCCCAAACCTAAAGATCATAAATCCTGTTGTTAGTAAGATCCATGGTGTGATCATGAAATCGGTTATTTACTGATGTATTTATATTTTTACTATACCCTATTTAGGTTTTTTTTTTTTTTTCCCCAATGTAATATAGGTTTTTCCCGGTCAATATCAAACGGTAAATTGCCAATTAACCCACATCGACTAATGCCCGTTTTAAGCGCTCGAAACTCGGCTCCCAAATAGCGAAATTGCGCCAATCAATTTGACATTCTGAACTATTATTGTATTCTTCAATCATCATTTAAATTCGTTGGTTTGTACCAGGGGCCGCGGAGCCGCGGGTGTAGGGGGCTGCAGCCCCTCCACTTTATGCAGCAGATATGTACATAAACGCGAAAATGACCGTTACTTTGTGATTTTCAGCCTGTCCCCCCCCCCCCTGATATTGATAGGGTTAAAGTCTCGCGAGTACGCGAGTAAATAAACGTGGAACTAGTCATTTTTATAATATATGTGTAGTCCTACATGATTTTTTTTGTTAACAGGAAGAAAGTTGTTCAGGGTAATGTTGAAATAATTTCCCGGTATATTTCTGTTGCCGTAGTCACACCCGTTCGTGCATCTCCCTACGAATCGTATTTGTCGGACTCCGCGGAAACTCCTTGCGTCGCCGAGAGGTGCACGATTCCCCCCCCCCCCCAGGCACGCACGCACGAGCAAGCTGCGGGTGGTGGTCGTGGGTATTTTATTTCTGGAGTCATAACGAAATCGGCAACCACCTGACACAGGCTGTGGTATACTCCGGGGGGGGGGGTCACTCACCACTTTATGTAATACTCATGCGTGTCCCCAAAAGCGTCGAAAAGGGTCTGTTTTCAGCCTTTCGGCGGCGTCGACGCTTTTCTTAAAATAGGGGTGTTTTTTAATTTCAATCGCCATTGTCATAAAAAAATAGGGGTGTTTTCAGCGGACATTGCTGTTTTAGGGTCAAAATTTCACGGTGTTTACGCCATTTAGGGTATGTTTTTTCCAATCTGACGTCGAAAAGGGGTGCAAATTTGACTTCAAGCACCCCCGGGGGTTTACTATAGGTTTTCCGGGCCAATTTCATTGTTTTGTCAATCAATTGCATATTAGAGGCATTCATTTTCGGAAAAAACGCTGATGCATCGAAATGTTGCCAGTAAAAATCGTATTCAATCATCAAAATTAACGATTGCTGTGATCGATTTCGTATTTGCCCATTCTACTTCACATAATAAGCATACACTTTCGGCAATAACTATTCAAATTCGTCTTCATTCTGTCGACATTTCATTCCGTATACTTAAATTCTCACTAATTTGAATGCACAAATACTGAAATTAAATGCCTATATCCGAATTTGAACTTTGTAACTATTACTTTGTTTGCCTAAAAACGAATTTCAGAGCATGAACACGAAATCAATGGACTAAAGTCGGTCCGTCGCATCAAACACAAGAATTTGAATACACATTAAATGAAAATGAGTGATAAATGTATGAAATTGGCCGGGAAAATCTATATTACCCCCTTGCACCAACACACACGATCGGTTTTAATTTATAGGCCTACTTCATTTTGTATCACGTATATTATTTTGTACAAGGATGATTTAATTTTCTTTCTTTAGATAATGCGAGCCAGGGACCTCTAACTGCGTATTTAGTTCAAAACCATGCGACTAAAATAAGATCTAGAAATGATTAATGACATCTGCTGAAAACGAATAAGTTTAATAACTTGCAGACATTATACGATCGTGAAATTTGTAAGGAAAGATAATGCTGTTATTCTCTTGGTGCGCGTTTTTTCCAGATCGAATAATTTGGTGACTTGACTACGTTTTGTACAGTAATGATCCAAATTGTATTTGGTAGTATGTAAAAAGCCGACATAAATTAGATATCGTCCTTATACCTATACCAAACTTCACGGTTATATCCTTGTAAGGAGTAAACGAAAAGTGTCTTGACTTTACGTTGTTCTCTTTTATGTTGTACATAACTGTAAATTATTGTTTACGAGCGAAAGCCGTTGCCGTTATATAATCAATATTTATGCTCTCTATTATTAAACAAAAAAGATTTTCTTTAAATTCTTGATCGTTGCGTAATTCCTGGACATCCGTACAAAGAGGCTATAGTATATGAACAAACACCGAGATACTAGTAGAATAGTAATGAAAGAGAGTGTGGGAGTAAATAATAAAGTACGGTGGGTGAATGTAGGTGCGATTTAGCTGGAATATAGTTTCTAAGACAAAAGAGGAAGAGAGATGTACCTAAGATTTATGGGCAATCTCGGGAATACATGTTATATTTATAATGTTGTGTGGTTTGTAGTAAATGAACACGAGCAGAAAAATATAGTAATCTTAATGACCCATATTGACAAGGGTGTCCTAAGTTTAAGCCATAGCTTAAATTATGTGGCTCAACTATTGCAAACTGTAACATAATCTCACTACGTTGTTATGTTCCTTATCTTTTTGTTTTGTTTTGTTTTTGTTGTTTGTTGTTGTTGTTGTTGTTGTTGTTTTTTTTTTTTTTTGGAGGGAGTGTTTCACAACGATTTAAGCAGTCGCTCTTCATTTCTATTCTGGGCATGATTGAACCAATTAAGTAATGCGTAATATACCTCGAGCAACTACACTCTAAAAACCGAAGTGCTCTTTTTAGCACTTCACAGGCTGAAATCAGCGCTTGCATAGTGACTGCACTCAAAGTGCTGTTTTAGCACTTTCACGCGAGCTGGAAACTGGCGTGACTTCAGCAAAAATTGGCGTGACTTCGTTGAGATTCGAACCTGGGACCCTGCATGAGAAGCGCTGACGAGCACCTTAGACCAATTCACATCTCACGATTGCTAGTAGATCATATTGTTGGATGATGAACTTTCTTCAAATTGTGTCATAATCATCTACTATGCTGTCATAATTAAAGTAAATTAGGGAGATCTCCATTGGTCTATTGGTAACGTCAGCGGTACTCTTCCATGTCTTGGTGGACCCTGGTTCGAATCGCATACCGACTTTGAACATTTCTTGTTGATAAATTATCACTTGGGCAATTACTAAAATAGCACTTCAGGTGCTGATATAGCACTTCAAGTGCAGTCACTATACGAGCACCCGTAATTTAGTACTTCAGTTTTTAGAGTGTAGGGATTAAGTGTACTTAACTTGGTGAAACACCACTATGTTAGTACTTATCATTCCCAGGCAGGTTTTGATATTTCAATACCAAAAAATTTGATAAAGGGAACATCTCCTGCTCGAGATTGTGTCTTATTTTGCTACCCGTAGTTAAATCACAGAATTTAGGTCTGACTTGACTTAACTTACGACACCCTAGTGAATACAGGCCAATATCTCCACAATACATGCGAACTTTAATAAGAAAGAACATGGTAACGGACGTGATAGTGCAATGCCATTGTCTACAAGTGCAGTGAGGCAAATACCGAGCGAGTCAGAACAAACTAGACACCTAGAAAAATGTCAATTAAAGGAAAACCAATTAATGAACCCCAAATCATTATACATATTCGGAAAGAGTAACTCTTCCCGCATCTCTTGGTACCAGTTTTGTGTGTTATATTTTTACGCTTGGAGGAACGGGACGCATTGTTTGCGAACATGTCAATTTCGAATTGTGCAAGAGTCGGGATAAGACTGAAACGACAAAAGCGGACAAAAAAAGCAACTCCATCCTGAATGAAATATCATAACTTTTTAAGGAAAATGTTTTGAGCCAAATAACTTGGCAAGGGTATTGTTAAAATTATCGAGTCAAGTAATCCACGAATGAGTACACATCAAATAATAGTAAATTGATACTGACAGACGTAAAAGGCCTCTTAATACTTTTGAAGAGTGATTATTTTGTCTTTGACGTGTGCTCACTCATGTCTGACTCTTCAAATCTATATCTTTTTTACACAAAATGTAGTCAATATGTGTAACGACAACACCCCTACCTAGTTATTAAGCACAAGACATTTTCGTTAAAAAGTTATGTTATTTTCACCAGGATGGAGTTGCTTTTTTTAATATAGCTTTTTGTTGTTTTGATTTTACTCCCACTTAATTTACATGTTCGCAAACGATGAGCCATGTTCATCCAAGCGTAAAGATAAAGCACACAAAATTGGTACCAAAAGATGCGGGAAGGGTTACTCTTTAGGAATATATATGCTAATTTGGGATTTATAAATTGCTTTTCTTTTTATTGACATTTTTTCTAGGTGTCTATTTTTCCTGACTCACTCGGTATATAAATTATGGGAGATGAAATAGAAGAGAAAGAGTTAGTCAGATATACCAGAAAGGATCAGAATGATGGTATAGTCAGAGAGAAGGGAGGGTGTATATTAAAAAGTGTATATTAAAAAGTAGGCGACGTGAAATAGTTCTATAAGACCATCTCTATTACAAATTTTCTTCATGCAAGAACACACGATACAGCTTTATTTTATGTAATACAAGTATGCACATCATTGAAACATCTTTTATTTTTAACATTATAAAAATCGATGCGAGTCGAACAGTAATACACTTTTATACATATAATCATGATAAGATTTGTGTCTCTTTGTCACATGTTTATTGGGCAAGAGTTTAGAATGTTTTCAAGAACTAAAACTAACCTTACTTTATTCCAGAATGATTTGATGAATAATTATAGTCACATGCTACGATCGTAGAGTTTGCAATGTTTGCACACTCTATAATTATAAAAAGGTTGAATTTTGCAACATATAAATTCCTCGCTTGATGCACCCTTTACACCCGGGAGCACATTTAAAGGTACAAATTTGTACGTTTTTCCCGGTGTGACATTGATTGGTATGCATCTTTAAACGATGGCAAATTACAAAGTTTGTTGTTTTCTTCTTCTTTTTTTCAGTGTGCACTTTCACCCACAATATCGTACATACATAATAAACGCACAAATGCACAAGAGTCGTCGCATAATGTCTCTACGTCGCAAACTCCATGATCATAAAACTTTTTAAAAATATATATATATATAAATAAAACAATTCATATTAAAGGTCATGTATAGTGTTGGGAGAATAGATTTCTTGTTTTGCTTCCAGAGCAGAATAATATGAATGAATACCTCAATTAACCTCTGTGTACAAAAGGATTTGTTATAAAATCTACTCTAACACCTGAATTTAGCAACAAAACTGTGTAAATATATCAATTGACAGTCCCAAAATCGATAGGATCTCACAGGCACAATGCCAGCATACAGCGGTTTGTGTGCAAAGCATGTGCTATTCCCATACACAGACTGTACATGCACACAGAATTCACTCACGCTATACCAATCAGCTGCTGGTTGGCATGCCCAGAGTTCTGGGGTGAGAATGAAGGAAGTATGGCCTTACTTTGATGAACATCTCCCCGTGCTCATGCAAATTATTACATATCATGGAAAGACATGCATGGAACATGATTATATCCTTTGCCCATATACTGTTATGTCTTTAGAACACTATGAGGACAAGTTGAGCAGGTTTTTCAAAAAATCTGTGTTTTCTACTACAACTATACTTGGGCTTTAAGTTAAAGGACCAGTGCGCAAATTTGTAATTGTAGTAGATTCTATGCGCAGAACAAACAAAATTACTCTAAAGAAAAATACCACTATAAGAATGGGTAAAATATAGCACAAATATATATGATTCATGTAATGCAATTTAGCCTACCTAAACAGACTCTTCGGAAATCAGATCTTCCTAAAAAAAAAAAAAAAAAAAAAAAAAAAAAAAAAAAAAAAAAAATGCGTACATTTGAAGACATCTTGTATTTTCCAGTCCATTTCAGAGCCTCGTCCAATCGCTGTCAAAGAAGGTATAAGACGGGCTTAAAAATAATGGATGATTTGCCTTATGCACTGTTAAAACGCTGTGTAAAAAAAGTTGCGTAAGATTCGTAAGATTAAACAACAGGTAGTTAAACTTTAAACAACAAGTGTTGTTTAATGACTTTAAACAAGAGTTGGATGGTTCCTATAAAGTAAACAGCGGTTGTGTAAAGTTTTAAACAAGTTATGTAGTTTCTTTTGTTTTCACAAAATTTACATGAGCATTCCAATTGAGTGAACACAAATTATCAGGATTTTCTGAAGTGTGGTAAGTATCATCAGCATACATAGAAACTGTGCTATATTTTAAGGCAGTGTCGTAGTCTAGAGGTCGTATCACTTGACTGGGGATGCAAAGGTCGTGAGTTAAATTTCCGGCACCGGCACTATTTTAAGGTTTAAACATTGCTGTTTTTAACAACTTTCTTTGAACAAGTATTTTGTTTAAATTTATTTTAAACAACATTTGTGTAAGATTCTTAAACCATATTTAAACGACAGATGTTAAACAAGAGTTGGATGGTTCCTATATAGTAAACAGCGGTTGTGTAAAGTTTTAAACAATTTGTGTAGGTTTTTTTTTCACACATCGTTTTCATAGTGTAAAGAATGGGAAAATGTTTCGTTATTTGGGAGACGCATAGTATATCCTGCACCAGGTTATTCAAAGGTGGTATCTCACTTCGCGGAGACGTCTCCACTACTCATGAGACCAGAGGCGGCGGAACGATTTTGAAAGTGGGGGTCACGATGGAAAAGGGGGCACTTGAGTTTTAGAGGCTTGAAGAGAAAAGTATTCAGAAAAGCAGGGGTGCGCAGAAAATTTGCCTTTAAATTTGTGCTTTTAGAAATTTTAATGGCTTTGTATTTTATTAATGATAAACAAAAGGAATGCGAGCGCGGAGCGAGCCGAAAATTTTGAGATAATTGTTCATTATAGACCCTATTTAGTATCCGAGAGCGCGAAGTGCGAGCTGAAAGATTGAGTTAATTGTGCATTATATAACCTATTTAGTATCTGCGAGCGCGAAGTGCCCCTTTTTAGTAATAAAAGTGCCCCTTTTTACTATAAAAATTGCCTTTTATTAGCTAAGAAAAGGGGCACTTTTTAGCCATGAAAAGGGGCACTTTTAGGCAGGATGAAAAAGTGGGGGGTCACAGTGCCCCCCCCTGCCCCCCTGGTTCCGCCGCCTCTGCATGAGACGTAGCGGAGATTCAGGAGAAAGACGTCTCCGAGACGTCTCTGCGACTAGCATCAAACCTATTTCAAATCCGTCTCAAACCCGTCCCAAACTAGTTTCAAATCCGTCTCATGGAGAGTGAGAGACCATCATTACGACACGATTTTAGACGAGCCATCCTCTTGAGAGAGCTTCTTAACATAATGCTGCAACGTGCATATATATTTGATTGTATGTTGTGGTATTAATCTCTATAATATACGAGAAAATGCTTTCAAAATACAAGAGACATCCATAATTAACGTTATTGAGAAATGTTATTTCCTTCCATAAGCTGAAAATCGGTAAGTCCTTTTCATTTTACAGTATTATATATATGTAATAAAGATTACAGTAATTTGGATATAAAAACACAAAAACTTGTCTGCGTATATATTACATCATCGACATGATCATTATAACATTCATTGCCAACGGTAGATTTTCCAGATTAATCTGAACATTACGCAGTACACTGCGTTATACATCCGACTAATTTGTTGTTTGGTTTTGCCTTCACCAAAAACTACAGGGAGGGTTATAGTGTGGTCTATTCAAATCCGATTTAAGATCAATCTTTCAAAATATGTCATAAAATCTATCTAACAAATAATATGAGAAACTACTGCATTTACATGATAATAGTATTGCAGCAAGCCCTCATTTCACTTCCAATTCAAGTTTAACCCTATTCTGACTGGGGGTGGGGTCAACTTGACCCCCTGTACGAAATCCGCGCTGCCGCGCAACCGATAATTATTACAACCCGTCGTTCGACATGTTCGATGACTCTTTTTCTAGTGTCTCTTAACCCTAAAAGGCCTGGGGTTTTTTGGTCACCTTATGACTGAGGGGGGGGGGGGGCGGATTCCGCCCCCCCCCTCAGATCTCGGCTGTTGACCACGCGATCACGACGAAAATCGCCACGCACGTCACCCAGGACGTAATCTCCAAAATTGCATAGTCAAATGTTCCGAAAAATATTTGGTATAAATTAATTATGCTAATTTATGCATAAATTTACACATTGCTCTAATTCATTAAATAAAGCTCCAAAGCTGCTAATTTTTTATTTATAAACTCTTTGTAAGATTCTGATGAAATGGATTTCAAAAAAAATTCCGTATCAAATTTCACTTCTTATGTATTTCATTGTTTTTTCAATTTCTTATGTATTTCTTTGTTTTTCGACTTTTTGTTTTCTATTGTTTTTTTGATGAGAATTGTCGGCGACGTTATCACGACCACAAAGAACCAAAAACTAATTGATTTGAAGCAGTAGAAGTAAAAATAATCATACATTTATGAATATTGACTTGAAATACATTTGTATTGGATTTGTACACAAAATCACGTTTTGAGCAATTTTCGGTCTGACGAGCATGCACAAAATGTTGCGTAACTTTAGAACCGCATACACGGGCGTCGCAAATTTGGTCTTAAAAGTTGCGCGAGACTTAAAAGAAAAAAGTCATGAAACCGTGTGTCGATAGCTTTATGCTTTTTTGAGATCTCGCGCGAAACGTCGAGGGGGGGGGGGGGGGGGGCGGAATCCGCCCCCCAGGCCTTTTAGGGTTAACTTTTGAGACAAATTTTGAAAAAATCGGATATTTCTTTATCACGTAATGCAACATTATAAAAACGCATGTCAGGCCAAAATTGAACGAAGTTCGTCATTTTGCATACGTTTATGTACAAAATACTGCTTTTTCTAAACTGCTGAATAACTCTGTAAACTTTGCCTTCTCAGCATTTGCATGATTGTAGGCTTTGTTTTCATGCACAATAAACCATTAATTGAATTGAATTGAATGATCGTTTTTGTCTTGAAACCTATCTAGATACAATTTGGAGCATAAAAATAAAAAAAACCCGAAGAAATACATTATGGAAAAAAAAAAAACTAAAAAAAAAAAAAACAGAATGCATGACAAATGAAATCATACAACATACAAAAGTATTTTGAAATTTCAACATTCTCATACTGTTGCTATCTTCTCAGCAACTTTCCCCCTAAAAAATATGATAAATAGACATCTGATTTGCAATAAATTATAATAATAATAAAAAAAAAAAAAAACGGATCCGCGGTACTCTTTATTGTATGCAGGACGTTCGTGCAAAAACGGTGATAGCACCTTCCGCGGCCGAGATATCAAGGGGGGGGGGGGGTGCTTCAAATTAACCCCCAGTCAAAATCTCCTCTCAAAATGCCCAGTCAGAATGGGGTTAATCTTACAAAAGCCTTTTAATCACAAATACACAATCGGCCCAAATGCCGAATATAACATTTAAGATGTATTTTCGTCCCGTGCTGCATTAAGGAGCTATGGTCTGGAATCAATGAATAAAAAGATTATAAATAGCCTATATACTTCAATGTTCCTTGGACCGTATACCTCAGCTCAAAAGTTGGGCTTATTATCTTTAGTAGATGAAGAAATATCACAGAAGTTGAACATTGTTAGTCTGTTGATAAAACAGACGCTAAGTATATATATATATATATATATATATATATATATATACATGTATTTGTCTTCAAATGAAGTCTGGTTTATCATATCCAAACAGCCAGAAATCCAGCTTGTAGATATTCCATAATAGTCTTAATTGCTGTAAAGTAACATCACCATACGCACGGTATGTATATTCAGAACTATTTGTCGCAAAGTCAAAATAATTTGGAAAATGTGTATTTTCATGACGTAACTTTAAGACCTCTTTTAAGAGGTAGGTAGCGTCTTCGTCGATCGTTTCAATTCTCCCGATGAAATCGTAGTCGATTTGACACGGTTCGCAGAGTTTATGCATGGGTTTCCAATGCTCATTGAATTTCTTGTCTTCCAGATGCGTAACGTACAAAATGAACTCGGTCCACGTGACGTTTTCGCCGCTTTCTAACTCCTGGACAGTGGCATTGTTTCTGTACTTTTTCATGATATCAGCGGCGAAGCGACGAAAATATATACCATTTGGGTTGTCACGGTATTGCCATAACGACTGGAATTTATCTTTATATGCAGAAAGAAGACGAATAAATGGGTTTCGTACAAATGTGAACTTCTTATAAGACTTCAGGATTGTATTTCGTTCGTACTGTGGGTAATCATACAATGTTTGTAGAACTCCATTATGATGTGCGGAAAATTTCGATATCGATTGCATGTCGATGGAGTCATTGGTAGCCGCCATTAATAGTCTTTTCCAGTTGGTGCAGCCAGCCTTTGGTATAGAACAGTACACGGCACGATGTTTTTCGTCAACAAATAACCGTTTCAGCGTATCATCAGATATTTGTTCGTAGGTCAGACTTTCGTATTTGCGACATATTCTTTTAATTGTAGCTTTCCTTGACTTCTGATTGTCCTTCTTTTCATTTGGGCTTTGAGGGGGTGACGTGATGATTTTAACATCCTGTGTGAAAAAAAAAATATTAAAGCAATAAATCATTATAAATATATTAAAATGATGTTTGGGATCAATTCGTTTAGGATGAATTCCAATCATTTGTATTTGTACTTGTAAAGCAGCTGAATCTCCACTCCAACTAAAAGTGGGAATAAATTCAGCATAAAAAGAGTGTACACAAGAATATGATGCCTATATATGTATTCTGTTTCTCTGTTTCTTTATAACTTTTCATTTTGTTGTTAATCTTTGAAATCTCAAACTATATGTTACACTTGTCTTTCTTGATGCAGCGAATATCAAAAACGATAATAGCACGTAGGCCTACTCTCCGAGGAAAAACATTTAGGTCTCCAATGCTGATAGGCTACAAATTGTGTTGAAGTTCGTGAACTTAATGATGTAAAGTATTATCATACAAAGGTAAAAGAATATTTGTTTTATATATACATGGAGCTAATAAATCTGCAACGTTTTTAAAGAAATGTGTTAAGATAAAGATGGCCAGTCTTAGATACAAAGAGTGGGTTACATATTGTCCTAATTTTTAAAGAGTGAAAAAGCATCCCCCCCCAAAAAAAAAAAAAAAGAAAGAGAGAGCAGGGTCTGCTAATACCTAAAAATTGGTAAAGGTGACCCCACCCCGGATATAAAAAGGCAAGGAGTGACATTCCAGTCTTACAAGGTCAAGTAGTTAAATTACAGAGTTGTCACAGTTACAAAAAAAATAAAAAAATAAATAAATGGTTTGGAGAAAATCCACAACAGAATTACGAATTTATGCATGTTTATAGTTTTAATTTTTATGACGGCGCTTGCGAGTTGCTTCTTCCCCATAATATGTTGTGTAATGTAAATTCCCAAAATTCTCACTTTTTCAGAAGAATGTTACTCTGTTACATAGTAATAACCTATGCATGTCGATATCATCAAACCGTTATGTTTTGTATACACAGGGGCCGCGGAGGCGTTTTTTGAAAGTGGAGGGCTGAGACGAAGTGGGGGGGGGGGATCTGATCTGAGCAGCCCTGGACTCTGAACAGCCCTTTGGTTGTGCTGGTCCCTTCTTTGGTTGTTCTTGATGATTGGTGTGTGTGTGAAAAACCTGTGTGGAGTGTGGAAAGGGCGAAAAGTGGGAATTCCTGGTGAAATGTGATTTTGAGAATGAAACTGAAGTTGAGAAAATGGAAAAAAAATGATGGAAACCCACAACAAAAAGAGATGGTCATTTTTGCCCTCGCCTTCGATATCGTTTTTGTACCAGTGGTCTGAATGAAAAAAACAAGTGAGTGGTGTGGCGGCGGGGCGGGGGGGCTGCAGCACCCTCCCCCACCCCCGGCTCCGGCCCCTGATACATGCCTCTACGAAACAGATTTATTGCTTTGTCAAAAACACATGAAAAGGAAAAACAGAAAGAAAAAAAAAACAAAAAAAAAAACAAAACAAACATGCATTTACTTGTGGCAGCTGCAAGTGACGTCACAAAGTCAAAATTTAAACGTTCATCATTCGTTTTCTTTCTCGGATTTTCCTCAAACCCTTACACATTTTTCTTTTCTTTTTCTGCTTAAAAATCAATCAGGGTAACTTTCCTTGAATAAGGACATAGATAAACTCACCTCTCCGCTATGGATGTATAAACAAACTTCGCCCTCGCCACAGAATACCAAACGGTATTGATCGGGCTGCTCTGAAGGATCGGAGACATCAGCAACAACCCCCTCCACATAGTATTATGAACCAGACTGCTCCTACTACCGAACGAATAATCTATATGACAAGAACATAGACACATGAAGACAAAAAAAAAAACGTTTATATCGTCGCTTGATAGGTGGAGACTATGTTAAAAATATAAATAATGGTTGTTGTAAAATTAATAACCGTAATAAGAGAACTTCTTAAGAGATATTTTCTTTACTGTAAAGCGTCAGTGGTCACCAAGGTATCATTTGGAAGCGAAACACCCTCTAGATTCTTACTACACTGTTAGAAAAAAACATTAAACAAGTTGTAAAATCTTAAACAACTGCGTGTAACCGGTGAATCGCACAGCGTTGTTTAAAATTAAACAACATGTAGTGTGTAAAACTTTAAACCTCTTGTGTTTAATGGAGTGTGTAAAATTATCAACAGTATTGTTTAACCTGGCTTTTCTCCAAAAATAAAAACGCTCCAACTTTTGGTTAACGCGCCGGGTATCGAACTCACGACCTTGCGATTATAAGGCAGACGCTCTATCCATTGAGCCAACACTCTTACATTAAATATTAAGTGTGAGGAATAATCCTTCGCCATGATTGAAATCTTGCGCCGATTTACCTTGCATGTAACGAGTGATGCCATTAGCTCATGACTATCACGTGACATTTGCTTCGGCCCGTTTAAACAAAACCTGTTTAATACAGTGTAATATGTCTCTAAACAGGTCTTGTTTAAGGCTATAAAACCTCACTTTTCCGGTTTTAAACAACAATGTTGAAATATTAAACAAAAATGTTTAACTTTTAAACCAACATTTTTTGTTAAACAGCGAAATTTTTAAACCGCGTTCTAACAGTGTATATTAATTATTTGCGGATAAGAATAACAAAATCTGATTAATTAAAGAAAAAAACCCGCTTGTAAAAGCCTATTATGTTCAACACGTCTGATCTGCCTAATACTACTTGCTATAAAAGATTTTATTTACACATCAACTCCCCAGATTTGAGTGATTTACGAAAGTAAGATCAGAGTTTCTTTAACTTTTTTGACATGAATGTACAACGATAGGTGACAACAATTGATGTATGGATAGAATGAAACTCTTCTTTTTATGCATGTAGGCAAGGGAACAATCGAATATCTTAACTTTTAATGAAACAAACATTACGATAAGTAGACACATGACAATGCATAACCAAGATAAGTCCTTTAACCTTCGGAGAAGAAAGTAGCATTCTTTGCATTGGAGCTATAACGAAGGGCCGCGCATTGACATAACGCAAGACCAGGGGGTGATTTACTGATATAAAAAGTTCCCTTTTTAAAAATAGAAATTGTCTATAGAACTTTTTAAAGCTCTGAAAGGCTTCTTTTTAGTATAAAATGGCATTCTTTTGGCTAAGAAAAGGAGCACTTTTAGGGTGGATGAAAAAGTGTGGGGGCACTGTGCACCCCTTGCCCCCCCCCCCCCTCCGGTTCTGACGCCTCTGAAGAAAAAAAAAGCAACAAATGCACATCGCTGGCTAAGCGCGCTCGACGAATAAGTAACGCTCACCCACTGCATACCATGCGTCGTACAGGCATGTGACTGTGCCGTGACTAAAACATTTAACGAATGTACAGCGTTGGCCTCGATGAACGAGTAACGGATGTTATCACATACTTAGCGCAAGAAAACGCACTGGCCAGAATTGATAATTTTTTGTGAGCATCATTGTGACTGGGCCAATAGTGACTCTAGTTATCAATAACACAGCACAGTTAAACCGATGGGAGAGTCTCTAAACCTACACTAGATTTCTCTATTTCCCAACAAAATTCTGATATAGCTATTTCTACTTACTGACATTCACACTCCTGGCCACATTGCCATAGATGTATCCAGTTATACAGGCAATCAGCAGACCAGCCATGTAGACGATAGTCTTGCCTGACTTCACCATGTTCGTCATCCTGGTGGTAGGTTTAGCTTCTTGAGGAATCGAATGCTGCATGGTGGAACTTGGTGTGGTAATTAGGCGTACCAAAGTTTAAGTTCAGTTGAAGATGGTTAGATGGTTGATAAGCTGAATTCATCTTCATTTCCAGATCTATTTGAGAGTAAAAAACATAAAGCAAGATATTCTTTTAGTTGTTGAGGGCTCTACTGCTGCATGGTGGAACATGGTGCCGTCGTTAGGCATGGTAGAGCGTACAGGAAAGTCCACTTGAAGCTTGATAAAGTTAAAGACATCTCCATCTTCAGATCTAGGAGTAAACCGATAAAGCAAGATATTCTTATAGTTCTTGATGGATCGACTGTTGCATGTGGAATATGGCAAGTATTGGCATTAGACGTGACAGAGCGTACAGGAAATTTCATTTGAGAGATGGTTGATTAATTAGTATCAGCTTCCTCTTCATAACATATAAAATCAAGATATTTCAAAAATATTACGGTGCCTGGAAGGTACGAATAGATTTTCACGGTGTTGTAAAAGAACAACATAATTTTATATCCGATATCTGCATCAATTTCCATAAGCGTTCAATTGGGTCCTGCAGGCATTAGGCGTAATAAAAATTTTTAAAAAAGAAGCAAATATAGGTTAAACACGATGTCACGCATGTATGCATACAAAAACAAAAAACAAAACACACACACACACAAAAAAAAAAAAAAAAAAGACAGCTTTCAAATTCGTTATAATCGTGACATAAAATGGTAATCACCAACAGTTCAACAAGATCATACGGACTGCCTCAAAATAAATCTTTACAGTAGCAGTTTTAAAGGATGTCTGTCTGCGATGTCTCACATGCCTGGGTGGTTAATAAAAGTGAGCTCCAAATGAAGAGGCGAAGCAAATATATCAACCACTGGTTAAATTTGAAATGGTATTTGTTTAGTAGACCGGAGGAGAACAGTTGATAAATCGATAAAAAAATGCAAACAACAAGCGCACATCACAGTGGCGTATGTACACTAACATTCAAACAAGATATGTCAAATAGCCAACAAGGATCTTAGTTGTTTTTCAGCTTTTTCCTTCATTGCCTTTGGTCTGGTCAAATTTTGGAGAGTCATCCAGACAATGAGAACATGTAAATATCAAAGAATTAACGCCCCTCTAAATAAACGGAAATTATCCAAGATACACCACTGGGACATGAATTGGTCTTTGCAAACATGGGCTATTTCACATCAAGTGTACACTTTTTCCCCCCTTTTGGTATCTTTTAAACAATTACTATACCATGTTGGCCGTTTTATTTTATGGATCTTATCAACAGCACCCTACAATTCGATTTTTGTAACACTGCAAATATTATTTATGATAATTTCAGCATTCTTAGTGCATTTTTAACGGAAAAGGGATTCCCATCTCATAATTGTTATAATGTTCACTGATATCATACATGAATCTCTTGAAACTTGTGTGTATTGTAATGCTTTAGAGTAAGTAGAGCCACTATGCTATGTAACTTCATAAATCTTATTGGACCAAATTTGACCAATAAATGTGGAAGTGATGAATATTTTTTAAAGGTATCTTTTCCGTTAAAGTTAAAGAAAAAAAAGTGTCCTCCCCATAACATTGAGGCCAGCAGCAGTGAGTTAAAATGATGTGTATGGGCCCTAACTCTATTTAAATAATCTTCAACGAGGATTCATTCATGTTTTGTTTTCTCAGAGCAGAAGATTTTAATTGTTGTTGTTTCATATAGAAAAATACAAAAAAAAAAAGTGGATCAAATGACATCATCAGTTTGCACATTAAATATGAATGAGACTACGAAAAATGCAAAACTTAAAACAAAATCATAACTTCGCTATTTTTCATCCGACTTGATATTATACCTGTTATATTTCAATCTACATTTGAAATCATCTGAATTTCAGCCGGGAATCCTCCTTAAACTGCCACAGACCAGGTTCGGATCTAGAGGTTGATAGGCATGCATTCTTCCACATTTAACCACTTGGTTGAGAGGATTTTTCTTGTTTTGGATGCTTTTCCACTTGTTTAAATCTGTAAATTATTCCCAATACTTGAAAATAATTCTCTCCTTCTAAACTCGATTCACTTAAGTTTGGTTAATTTCCTAAGTTTCCTACTGTAAACATAGATCCACTGTCGATTTCCGGGTAAATATGATTGACAATACCCTTCTCCATTCAATAAGAGTAAGAGTGGTCATCTAGTTTATCTTTAAATACGTTACGCCCTTGTGGCCATTATACTTCAGAACGTCCACGTCCAAATGGCATTAAAAGCTGTATCCAAAATACATATAAGTTACAGTACCAACAGCCCAGGATAAAGACCCTTGTATTCCATTCCTGAAGGGCAAACACGTTACCTGGGGACAAAAAGCTAAAGGTAAACATGAGAGTGGAATTTCCTAATTATGACCAACTCTGAAAACACATCACCCATCTATTATCAAGTACACGTACACACATCCTGTATTGTAGAAGAGTGAAAGAATCAAGTCAAGAATAGCCAATGCAAAGTCCTTCTCTCATGTTTATCCTTGAAAGGTGACCTGTCAGATTGTTATTCTTTGACAATGGGAACGACATAATTATAAAGATGGGATAAAGTTTTTGTATATTTAACAATACAAACGAGGTCTTTTACAAAACAGCCCAACTCAAGGAAAGCATTAGACTTGTGCGCCAAATTACCGGTAGGCCTACTTGAGACCAAAATACTCAAGACAAACATGTCAACAAAAAAAAAAAAAAAAAAAAAAAAAAAAAAAAAATGGCTATAGACCTTCACATCAGCTACGAAATTACTGTCCGATAAACATCCTCAAAAGCCCGAACAAATATATATATCATTACCAGTTTTCAACTTTATTTTCGGATCCAGGATTCTTTGATCAGTCGAGATACCAAAACGGATGCAGCTCGTTGTTCCGAAGGTTCATTTTGTTCGAACGTTTGTTCGTCCGAAAGGGAACTATGGTTCATTTGTCCGAAATAAAACAGGGTTTATCCTTCTGAAAATGATATAATTATGTTCATTCGTCCGAAAAGGAAATAGGGTTCATTCGTCCGAAATTATCGAATGATTCTTATTTCATTTTCGGACGAATAACCCCTATTTCATGTTGGCCGAATGAACCCTTTTTAATTTTCGGACGAATGAACATATTTCATTTTCGGAAGAATAAACCCTATTTTATTTCGTACAAATGAACCATATTTTACTTTCGGACAAACGAACCTTTGGAATAACGAGCCCTATTTAATTTTCGGACGAATGAACCTGATTTCATTTTTGAACGAATAAACCTTCGGACAAACAGCCCCTCGGTATGACGAACCCGATTTAATTTACGGACGAATGAGCCTTCGGACTAAAGCATCAAAATTTCATCTTCGGAACAACGAACTTTCGGACAAATGAACCTTCGTAACATCGGGCTGTAACCATCAAAGCAGGCGATGTACTATGCAACATCTCTCCTTAAAAACAAGAAAAATAAATAAAACAGACATTTTTGATTTTCACTTCTGTCGGGGATTCTTTGATCAGCCGGATGCAAATATTTCAAGAACGGATGTTTGAATGTTTAGGATCTGGGACATATCCTTTATAGAAACATGAATATCAAATAAATCACTTCTCAACACTACTTTCGTTAACATTTTTGTTTTGCTTTGTAGTTTTATTTTGTTTTGTTTTTATTTGTTTTTATTTTTGTGAAATCCTTTGCAGGTCAGAGTGTGACAAATGCGTGATTTTTTTTTTTTTTTTTTTTTTTTAAATATTTTTTTTTTAAATTGATTTTTAGAAGGTTGGTCATGTCATAGTCAAGGACTCTAAACATTAGTAGTAGTTTTGTGATGATCAGTTTACAGTGGGGGTAATTAGAAAATGCCTTTAATGTGTAACCGTGATATCCATGTATTAGCATTATTGTTGTTTGTGTTGTTTTTATTATGCACGAACTTTTAATTTTAGGGTAATTAATAACTTTCAAAAAAACTCTCTATTTTTTTTATAATAAAAATATATGAAAAACAAAACGAATTAGCTGCCATTTTTCAATAAAAGAAATTCGCTCTTTTCAAAAAAAAAAAATCAGTGATTTACTCGAAATATCCAAAAGTGGATTTAGTCCCTTTTGGAAACAAACTCTTCATATCAGTCTATCAGTATATACTATACCGATATATATATATATATATATATATATATATATATATATATATATATATATATATATATATATATATTATTGAAAGAAATGGGTGAAGAGAATAATAGTTGACGTAGCTCAAAATCAAAGTTCCCCAGAGCTATCCTCCCTTTTTGGATAATTTTTTGGTGCACTGTTAAAAAAAACAGAAGATTTTACAGAGAGAAAAATACAGAACCGTTCTGTATTATGAATGATAATATAGTTCTGTGTACTTTTATTACGGAAATTTTCTGAAATTTAACAGAACAGGTCTGTTTTTAAAAGGAAACGGCTTTTTATTACAGGAAATTTGTAAATTTACATACCCCATATACCATCTTTCTGTAATTGTACTGTTATTTTACTGTAAATTGTGTTACCAAATGTGGCAGTAAGATTACTGGTGTTCTCGAGACTCTGCTGCAGGAACTTTTTCTGTTTTTTTAGGAGAAAAAAAATACAGAATTATTCTGTATATGTTATAACAGAATCATTCTGTATATTTTTATAGCGGGAAATTTTTGCAAATTAACAGAACAAGTCTGTTTGAAAAAAGAAAATTGGTAAATTTTCACTCCTCGTATACCAGTTTTCTGTAATTTCACTGCAAATTTGTACAGTAAGATTACTGGTGTTCTCGAGACTCTGCTGCAGGAACTTTCTTGTTTTTTAAGGAGAAATTTTCTAACAGTGTGAGATCGAAAAAAGTCTCTGCCGGGAATCGAACCCGGGCCTCCAGCTTTGAACGCCGGTGCCTTCACCACTAGACCACAGAGACGGGTTAGTGGCTAGGGCGGCAGAGACATTTTTTCGATCTCACCAAAAAAATATCCAAAAAGGGAGGATAGCTCTGGGGAACTTTGATTTGAGCTACGTCAACTATTATTCTCTTCACCCATTTCTTTCAAATTTAAATAAAAAAAGAGTTGCCCATCGGCTGTTGTACATGTATTCGCTTACACTTATATATATATATATATGTATGTACTATAGATCAGTATATATCCTTCAAGCAGATCTGCCTTCATGTAAATAATGTATAAGGGCCTAAACTGTGAAAATAAAGTAGATCTCAGACCAAACTATCACCATCAAAACATGTTGTTAAAATGTTTTGTGATATCAAAAAATCTTGTATAATTCACATTTTAAATTTTATATGTATGTATGAGTGGGTGTGTGCATGGCTTCTTTCCTCCATTGTGTGCTTAACCTTTTGACCCCATTGCATGTGAGCTCATCTGTGTCGACATGTATTGTTATTACTTGTTTTCTTCTTAGATATTTCTATTCATGCTGTATAATAATATCAGTGGGTAATTCCATCATATGAATAACGCGAATTTCCATAACATTCATGTATAATCAATGAATCTTTTAACCCAAAGACTGAAATCTATGAAGGTGACGAAGAAACAAAGATGGCGAGTAAGATAGCGGACAACAGGAGAAAGAGTAACATATATTTGAGTATTGAGTATTGAGTATTTATTATCCAAATACATAATTACAAAGCATATGAACATGGCATAGGATAACATCATAGGTTAAATGGTATCAGAAAAAAAAGCATAAATGCTAATTGGGTGTAACGTAATATACATGTAACGTATGTAAAGGCGCGTCCCACTGGCTTTTTAGGATGATTTGCGAGTGAATTGCGGATTGTTTTTTTTTTGTTTTTTTTGCGGATGAACGAAATTTGTATACGCAACTCATGCGCAATTAATCCTCCCGCCAGTGGGACCGGGCCTTAAAAGTGACATGGGCATGATGGGGGAAAAACAAACAAACAAACAAACAAACATGAAAGCCCGTCTTGTGCTCATTCTTCCACTTCCAGTATGTTGTAAAACAAGAAAAGTTAATGAACCTATATGAGCTAATATCTTACCTTATGCTACAGTCACACAGACACTTACGTATAGTTACGTCCCGATGCGTCCAAAAATTATTTTCTTTTCTGCGGATCCCCACTGATGCCTACCCGTCATAGTCAGCAGTGGAAATATTGATAATTTCGTTCATCCAGTAAAACAAAGAAATACATAAGAAATGATAGAATAGAAGATGAAATAATATTTGGACGCAACCGGACGTATCTATACGTAAGTGTCTGTGTGACTGTAGCATAAGTACCCCCATTCAGAGATTGTCTATGCATAAATTGTGACCCTTTGCATTGAGCTAAATATTACCCTTTTCAAGCTTTTCTCTTCAAAGAGGAACACTTTTGTACAAATGCATTGGGAAATAATAAACTTAACTACATGTACCATAAAAAATAAAAATGTTGAATTATCTCACATTTCTACACTCTTCTACACTACAAAAGAAAAGAGAAACTTGATGATCAAAAGTTCTACACAAATTTGAACGTATATATACACCAGTTTTGCCCATTATTCACAAGTTTTGTTTTTCCACACAAGCTTAAAATTATGTTATGTTTTAAGTAAGATGTTCAAGATTATTTTAAGGCATGATTTGAGACTGTTTGGTCATTTTTATTTTTATGTGGGAGTAATACCTATCTTACCTGAAATATACGAGATCTTCCATTGATATGCGTAGTGAATAATAATACACCGGGTAATAAAGTATTGCGTGCATCGTACGTCGACTTAACTGAGCTGATAAAATCCTCCTTCATACAGTCCTTGTCCGGGTCCTGGACTTATTCATTTAATCCAAGGAAGGATAACACCATTTATTTTTTCCTGTAAACATGAAATATGTGTTCAAATTATGAGGCCCTACAGCAGCTGGAGTGACATTCAACTCGTGCACCAACCGAAACGCATCAAGAACGATATCCACGTTCATATGGAGTTATAACCATAACATGAAACGTATACGGGCGAGAGAGTGGATTATTCCGTAACCAAATAACGTAATGCGAGTGGAAGAAGGCGTCTTTATTGTATTCGAGTATCGGTTGACACTTCCCAATGCACTCCAACAAAAGAACCCTATTCTTTAGACTATTTACTATCTACAAACAGGAATCTCTCCATAGTATAAGTCCGAAGCGACCTCCAGACTTTCAGCTATTAATCCTATGTTCATTATGGTGAGCCCCCTAAGAGAAATTCCCTGAGAAATTGTGCGCCTGGAAATGAAATATACCCAATTCGTTATTTTTCTGTCATCCAGAGAAAGAAACATAAAAATTATACCCATCACCAAGTCACAGCAAAGTTATATTGGACAACTCCTTTTTAAAGATTATATATAGAGTAAATTGGGGTAAGTGGGACACTGGGGTAAGTGGGACACTGGGGTAAGTGGGACACTTGGGGGGGGGGGAATTGCATATATACATATGATTAAGACATGCCCAGTGGATGAACTATTTTAGCGTGAATAAACATACATCTAGCAACAAATTACTGCCTGTTTGGGAAAAATTGACAGTTATCGGAAAAATAATCGTTAAAAATCTGTAACATCTCACGTCTTGACATAAAACGATTGCCACTTAGCTTTTTCAGAAATCATGGTGAACAATACGCATAGATTTTTGCTCTCTGATTCAGTGAAGATAATCATCGGAACGGCTCGTTGAGGAAGGATTCAAAAGCAGATACCTACAAAATCAATTTAACATAAGTGAAATGGTCTTTTTCATATTCAAAATGTTATTTTTTGGATTTTTTATCTATCCATCATTTTAAGGTCACGTCAAGAAAATGACGTCATCCTAGTGAACAGGTTAAATGATGTTTTTGCAACTTTTCCATTGAATAAGTTTGGTATATTGATATAACTACTAGTATACCATTTGCAAAAAAAAACTAAGGAAGCCGAATATCATTTTATCGGTTAATTAAGAATTTACGCGAAATAATTGCTCTCATGCCAGGATGCTTGGCGCATTATGCGTGAGCCTCCTGGCTGCAAATTTAAAAATACACACGTATGTAAACTTGTCCTTTTGTTTTCCAGATCCCTTTTGTTTTAGGGGTAACTTGGCATTGAAATTGTTCGCAAAGTAAATTTAAAACTAGAAAACAAGCTAGAATGAAATATGATGGAAACAAAAGACTAAAAGCAATTGTTTTAATTGCTTGGGGTAAGTGGGGAGCACCAATTTTCAATAGTATTTCAATGTATAAACAAAGTTTGTGAAGACAGAGATCTTCATTCCGCACTTTTGTATCACAGTCAATTGCATTTGACCCATTTACCTAAATTTGACGGGGAAACGGAGTAGTAATGATGGTCACCTTGACCTTCATTTGGAGGAATATTTAACCAAATCATTTCTAAAAACGTTTATATCTAAATAAACTACAAAATGAGATATGTGATTGCTTTATTGAGTATTTTTTTATAATTTTTATAATGCTTAGGTAAATGCTTAAGTGTCCCACTTACCCCAATTACCCTATGTTTCATAATTATAGTATGGCAAACGGGTCTTATTGCCGTCTTAAACGGGGCACTGATATTGTTGAATTATGCAAACTTTAGATTTTGTAAAGTTTGGATTTGATAATGACGAAAGTTGTCACGTATTAAGACTTTGCCTTATTCAGAAGATTTTTCATATTTTGGTTTTGTTCGAGTGTCTTAAAAACTAGACTAACTTACGAAATGGTTGTTGCTTTGTTAGGCAAAGCGCGCTAAAACGTTTTTTGATTATTATGTAAATAGACAACGCCCGAATAAAAATTGATTCGCGTGCTTCAGCATGTAAAGGGGCATTGCGTTGTATGATTTTAAGGAGAGCAGACGCTTCCATTTTCCTTCCTTATTTTCCTTCAGTTTGAGACTTTGCCAAGTTTTCTTCTTTGATTATTTTACAAGCAGTATTTGGATGTTTTATTCTGTCATTTCTGCAAATGTAAAATACATTATTTCGACGAACTGAGAAGCAGTTATTTCTACCAGTACATATTTCAACAGTGATAGTTTTGTACCCACGTAAGTGGTAAGTTGTGACGCCATTTTGTATTAATATAAAATGCAACCATGTTAAAGTTATAAGCAGTTGAAATGAAGATTAAATAATTATTGTTTTCAAGTGTTAATGGCCACAGATAACTGCGTCATTGAATGAATCTATATATATGTATTTTCGACACGGCATAAATCCGGGGGGGGGATGGGGGGGGGGGGGGATACATCCCCCAGATTTTGAGGAGGGGGGGGGTGGCCTGTACAAACATCCCCCAGTTTTCAAGAAAGAAATGAAAA
Organism: Paracentrotus lividus; assembly: GCA_940671915.1. Classification (NCBI taxonomy): domain Eukaryota; kingdom Metazoa; phylum Echinodermata; class Echinoidea; order Camarodonta; family Echinidae; genus Paracentrotus; species Paracentrotus lividus. The sequence goes on from CALNVZ010002974.1 coordinate 7,010,749, forward strand.
AAAAAAACACTAGATAATTGTTGTTATTGGTTAAAATAGCGCTTTCAATACTAAAAAAAAAAAAAAATGCCTTTTTTTTTTTTTTTTTTTTTTTTTTTTTTTTTTTTTACTCCAAACCCCTAAAATTTTCCTGCTCGGTCGCTATGCGACTCGCACTTACTAACAAACAGTAACATTTGTATAAATGCCCTTGTCTGGGGACAAACCTAATGCTACAATCACACATACACTTACGTTTTTGCTGTTTTATCCTTATTTCATCTCCTATTCTATAATTTATCATGTATTTCTTTGTTTTATTAAATGAACGAAATTATCACTATTCTCACTGTTGACTATGACTGGAAGGCATCCATGGGGATCCTCAGATAAAAATAAAACTTTCATAGCAAAGATTGTGGATTTGTTGAATGTTTTCTATCGCTGTTATTTAACCAAGCATGTAAAATATGTCTTCTAAATGGATACTAAAATTCGGCTCGCGCTTCGCGCTCGCATTACTTTTTCTATTAATAAAATGAACAGGAATCAAGGCAATCATTATGATTCTTAAAAACATACATTCAAAGACAAATTTTCTTCATATACCCTTCCCTCTCCGAATACATTTCTCTTTAGATCTATGCCTCTGATCTAAAGTGTCCCCCTTTTCAGAAAATGTGCCCTTTTTTCTATCGAGACCCCCACTTTCAAATCCGTTCTGCCGCCTCTACTTTAGGCTTTATATATTTTTTTTCACGCTCGCGTATACCTACTATAAAGGACCCTTAATGTAGAAACATATCAAATTTTAGCTTAAAATTTTCGGCTCGCGCTTCGCGCTCGCAATAGTTTTTCCATTAATCATTGAACAGTAATCAAGGCAGCCATAAGCTAAGAGCATACATTCAAAGACAAATTCTATTCGCACCCCTCCCTCTCAAATCCGTTCCGCCGCCTCTGCTATATGGGTATTAAAGGAGAATGAAACCCTAGGATTCACTTGAATTGTATGAAACAAAAAAAATCAAAGAAACATATTAAAGAAAGTTTGAGAACAATTGAATAAATAATAAGAAAGTTATGTGCATTTGCAATTTATGATCACTAACGCTATGGAGATCCTCACACCTGGCAACAGGCCCAAGATGTTGTGATGTCACTATGAACAACTCGCCATATGACATACAAAAAAATACCAAAATTCTTCTTTTTCCTCATTCTAATGGTAGTACAGACTCTTCACACATGATGATATTTTTGTGAACTTGTATTACATGTCCTCCCATGAAAAGAATCTCAGATCTTTTAACGGAATTAATAAAAAAAAGACAATTTGAGTGAAATATGTACAAAAGTAATGGGGAAGTTGTTCATGTATGACATCACACAATCTTGGGTCGTTGCCAATGTGAGGATCCCATAGCAGTAGTGATCACAACATTCAGTGCTCATAACTTTCTTATTATTCATTCATTTTTTTCACAAATCTTCATTGATCAGCTTCTTTGATTTTCCTGTTTTTGTACAATTTCATGATTCCTAGGGTTTCCTTCCCCTTTAAAAACGTCCCTTGTGTCACTAGCATAATGTCAAACAAGATCGCAACAAGTTGGAAAACTATTTCGGCTCATCCCCCCCCCACTCTTCGGACACGGATTTTACGCCGTTGTCACGGGCGTAAATCCCGGGGGGGGGATGGGGAGGGGGATACATCCCCCCAGATTTTGAGGAGGGGGGGTGGCCTGTACAAACATCCCCCGAGTTTTCAAGAAAGAAATTAAAAAAAAAAAAACACTAGATAATTGTGTTATTGGTTAAAATAGCGCTTTCAATACTAAAAAATGCCTCTTTTTTTACTCCAAAACCCCAAAATTTCCTCTCGGCGCTTGGCAACCTCGCACTAAGTAACAAACATAAACCTAGGTATAAAAAGGTTGGATCAATGCCCTCGTCTGGGGATAAACCTTAGGAAACGGCGCTGCTGGGAAAGGGTGTTGTTGACAATCAAAAACATTAATGCAGTTGTGTGAGGGCTGGGTTGTTGGAGGGCTTGGGGCCTGCAGCTTACAAAATTTTCAGAGCAAAGATTGTGGATTTGTTTTCTATCGCTGTTATTTAACTTCTAAATTGTTATTTATCTTCTAAATGGATACAAAATTTTCGGCTCGCATTTCGCTCTCGCTGATACTAAATAGGATTATACTGCCCATTATAATATCTCCAATTTTTAGCTTAAAAATTTTGGCTCGCGCTTCGCGCTCGCATTACTTTTTCCATTACTAAAATGAACAGGAATCAGGGCAGCCTTAAAAGTATACATTCAAAGGCAAATTTTCTTCGTACCTCCTCTCTCTCCGAATAAAATTCTCTTCAGGTCTATGCCTTTGATCTAAAGTGTCCTCCTATTCAGAAAATGTGCCATTTTTTCATCGAGACCCCCATTCAAATCTTTTCCGCCGGCACTACTATATATTTTTTTGTTTTGTTTTTGTTTTTGTTTTTGTTTTTTCGCGCTCGCGGTTACTATATAGGACCTTTAATGCACAAACATATATTTCAGCTTAAAATTTTCGGCACGCGCTTCGCGCTCGCTGATACTAAATAGGAACCACAATGGCTGCACAAATATCTCAAACTTTTGCCTTAAAATGTTCGGCTCGCGCTTCGCGCTCGCATTAGTTTTCCATTACTAAAATGAACAGTAATCAAGGCAGCCATTATGATTCTTAAAAGCATACATTCAAAGACAAATTTTCGTCATATCCCCTCCGTCTCCGAATACATTTCCCTTTAGATCCATGCCTCTGATCTAAAATGTAACCCTTTTCAGAACGGTGCACTTTTTTTTTATTATCAAAACCCGTGACTTTCAAATCCGTTCCGCCACCTTTACTATCATTATAGGCCTATAAATATTTTTTTCGCGCTCGCGGATACTATATATGACCTTTAAGGCACAAACATATCCAATTTTAGCTTAAATTTTTGGCTCGCGCTTCGCGCTCGATGGTACTAAATAGGAGCTATAATACAAAAATATCTTCAACTTTTAGCTTAAAGTTTTCGGCTCGCGCTTCGCGCTCGCATTACTTTTTCCATTACTGAAATGAACATTAATCAAGGCAGCCATTACCGCTAAAAGCATACATTCAAAGACAAATTATTTTCGTACCCCCTCCCTCTCAAATCCATTCCGCCGTATGGGTATTTAAAACGTGTGTCACGAGTGCTTGTGTAGGCCTATGTCAAACAAGATAGCGACAAGTTGGCAAATTATTTCGCTCATCTCCTCCTGGGCCCCTCCCCCTCTGGAAAATCCTGGATCTGCGCCTGATGCGTGCAAAGATCCAGATGAAAATGGTACCAACCTAATGCTAGGAGGATGACTTTACCAAGACATATCATGAAATCCGTTATTAAATTTAAATGCTCTTCACGAGAAAACTTCAAAATGATGGGACATTATTTTTGACTCACTCTGTATAAGGGTCCATTAGCCTAATTCCTCACCCACAGGGTTATGTGTTAAAATTGAAATGCAAAAAATCTTTAAAAATAACTGTTTATAATGACAACATTAAAACTTATCCTACAAGTAGGTAGTAATGTTATCTTTACCTCATCAAAATATGAAATGACATTCTTCGGCTCATTTTTTATTAAATCAGCCTGGAATGAGACTATAGCAGATTTAGTGCCATCACGACTTCCGGTTTCTGGTTCTTAGACCATGAAATAAGTTCTCCATAAAATTCAACTGGCACTCATTCCAGCTCTTAAATAGGACTCATCTGAAGCAGTAATGATTACTCTTTATAAAAGTATAAAAGAATTTCTTCCAATATCTATCAATGATTTTATATGAATATTTTTCCAAACCATTACATCATCATTGGTACGCGCTTGGGGTATTTCCCGGATTTGATTATGCTAATTAGTGTAATGCAGCCATAATCGTTGGGTTTTCCCAGTATCACAATTAACTTAATATTTTAACAAATATGTCCTTTGATGATACTGAGTACAAAGTCCACTGCACACATACACACATACATACACTGGTACATTATTGAGACTATTTTACATTTAATACTAACAAATACACTTTTCCTAAGTACAGGCAATGAATAAGAGAGATATGAATGTTTAGATTTTTAGATCACTTATGATATGGAGATCCTCCAATTGGCAACGCGAGCATGATGTGTGATGTAATGCAGGGAGATCTTTCCCATATCTATTGTACACATTGTACTAAAATCCTCTTTTTCTTGATTCTAAAGGGAGAATAAAGAATATTTTTATGGGATGACTTGTAAATATATGAAAGTCATAAATATATCATGAAAAGAAAAGCTGTTCTATCATTAGAATGAAAATAAAGAGACATTTTGAATAGTTGTAGTGCACACCATATGGCGAGGTTCTCCCTTTGTGACATCACAAATGGTGACCGCGTTGCCAAATGGAGATTTCCCATGTCATTAGAGATCTCAATATTCAAATACTCATAACTTTCTTATCATTTTTCCGATTTTCACCAAATCTTCACTAATGTGCTTATTTGATTTTTCTGCATCCACAGTAAGCCAACTATCTACAAAGGGACAATTCTCCTTTAATATATGCCTACACCATATCATTTATATCTAACTTTCAGTCGCAGTCAATAGGCATTATTGGAGATCCATTTTAAAATGGGAAATTTCATAATCCGAAAGTCATGTACGACTTTATCAAATTAAAGTTATATTTTTGGTATAAAATACAGCTGAAGTTTATGTTAGTTGGCAAACTTGCGGTTACGAATTGTCAGGCCAGCGAGCAATGAATAATTGCAATATTAAATTTTAATGTTCATCTTTGTTTTGTTTTTTTTTTGTTCTGTTTTTTTTTTCTTTCTAGTTAGGTGGAATGTAGATGCATCTCACCTCTTGTTTTGTTGTTGATATTGTTCCATTTTATAAAATATAACTTTTTATAAAAGTTCTTTAAAAAAGTTAAAACTAACAATATAAATCTACAGACTTATGAAGGCTGGAATTGATTCAAGGCAAGCCTAATCTTAGCTGGCCACTGTATTCATGTCAATTTATTTACCTTTATCATAACTTCACTTATATTTCCTTTCAATGGAATTTAATTATTTTACATTTTTTGCGTACCAATTATTTTGTGTATTTCTGATATACAATAAAGGCAGAAACATCTGCTCTGAAAGATAAGAAAGTATAAACATTGTAAAAGTGTAAACTTTGTCAAAGTAAAAAGATATTCAAACGTAAAGGAATTTACGCCGTTGGTAAGTTAAATAGACAATTAATTTATTCATTTGTCTCCAACGGTAGAACCATGCATGTTGGTAGAAACACACGCAACTGCTGTGTGATAAATTTTGAAATCCCGCCCGGGCAGCCTATGATTTTTTTCATAGCTGTCTGGTTTCAAAATTTATCACACAGCAGTTGCGTGTGTTTCTACCAACATGCATGGTTCTACCGTTGGAGACAAATGAATAAATTAATTGTCTAAATAGATATTATTTGAAACTAGCGATTTAAAGTATATAGGTTTACAAACTGAAAACAGTGATGATAATAAAAATAGCGTTTACAAGGTGCTTAATATTGATGTCTACACAGTCTAAAACCTACATCAGAATTATGGAGTTCTTATATTACAAAACCGTTTAGATTTTTGTAAGAATTTTTCTGTGTGTAAGAGAATTTTTTCCCGTTTATAAAGTATACTTTAACAAGGATTAATGTTCTTTTAAATACATCGTAAAAATAACAAGTATGATGAAAATTAAAATAAAGCTTGATAAATCATACAATCAAAGAATAAAGTAAAATGTAGTTTGAAAATCCTACTTACCCACTCAAAATTGAATGCCTGGATGTTTTTTTTTTTTTTTTGTTCTATAGTTTTCTTCTCTTTTTTTTGCTGTTTTTTTTTTTTTTTTTAGCAACGTCCCAAGGAAATTGGTGAAATAAATGAGTGCTTGAATTTCTAAAATATATTTTTTTTAAAGGTACCAAATGTGTAATTAAAACGTAGTATACCATACCAATTCCCGAGTATCTCTTTTTTAAAAGTTATTGAAAATTTTGGACATTAGACTTGTGTGAGATGTATAATTAGAGATATGAGGCAAAAGAGCACATACCAAAACAAAAAAGCTGTTTGAAAAAGAATGTATGTGTATATTGCACACTAATAGGGTAAAATACACCTCTTTGTCAAACTTTACAAACAACAAAAATAAAAACAAAAACAAATCTCCGAACATGCATAATTTTAGTGGGTAAATTTGGACATTTTGGTGGGTTGGGTAAAGCTTCACTCAGGGCTGGTGAAAATTGTTGAATATTTTACCTTACTGATAAGCAATTGAATAGAGATTACACAATTTTTTTTTTACAAGCACAATTTTGCAACCAGCTGTTGAAAGTGACATTGTCTGAGGAAATGATATTTTGTTTTAGCTGCCCATAGCAATAAACCTGAGATTCAATCTAATACTAATAGTTGCGATAGGGTTTACTTTTGAAGAAAAGGAATATGTTGAAAGCATTTAAAAAGAAAAGAACATCATGTCATCCTCTCTACCATAAATTAGGTGGGGCTTGGCCTACAATCATAACAATTATGACCATTTACTCTGTATCAATAAAACTGGTAGGTTATACAAGCGGGAACTGATTTATGTATGATATCTACTGACACGATAGATGTATGTGTTTATCTGTATGTGGTTTTAGATTAAAGCCGAAAGTATTTTTTCGCTCATAAACTTTATTTTGTAGAATATACTTAATTTGTAAAACAAAAAAAAAAGCTTAATTTAGTCCAAATAAGTCATCACAGCCAATTATGTTTCAAGCCTTTAAAATGCCAGAGAAACGTCGTTAGATTTTTGGATGGAGAAAACTAATCAGATCTCATGATCTACAGCACCAAATGATAATTATGGAAAAAATATTTACCGAAGAAAGTCTGTTTTTTCCTGCTTTAAGAAATACCAAAGACTACCAGATTATGATTAATCTTCATGCTATTAAAAATGTTTTCTGCTTGCACTATTCATATTGAAACAGCTAGACTGTATGCCTACTTACAAGGGCTTACAGGCTACCACCATGATCATAATACTAAATACTGAGAATTTGAAACGTTCAATTTAGCCGATATTTGTATATATATTCAAGCTAAAATGCAACCGTTTGAGTCAATTTTATACTCACATACCTTGATAGTAATATAAATATTGTGAACTAATAGACGACATGATGATAGTTTTATGACATGATCCAATATCCAAAGATATCCAAAACGAGTCACACTTCTCGATCGGTGTTGCCTAGCGAACTAATGATATACTACCACCAGAGTCATGGGCAGGCAACCGATGCACATCTTTTATTATGTGACGCCAAGTTCAGAATTTCCCCAAACAAAATTTAGTGAATTTAATCGTAGGATAGGAAAGGGATAACTAAATCACGCACAATTTTGCATGGACTGTCAGACCTTTAGTCTTTGTCGAAGCCTTTTGATAAGATATTATGGTTGTTAGACCTATATAATATGTAGTAGTAACGTTTCGTTCCGTGATAATAATCCAGGTTGAATATTTCATTCTAATTACATGTTTTGAAACATATTTATTTCTCTATAGCAGCATCTTGTAAGCCATGGAGACCTTGTAAAATTTGTCGAAATTGATTAGAGTTTACCATATACATATTTGAATAAGTCTACATATATCAATATTGTACTACGGGAAAAAAGGAATAAGTATTCGTGCATGGAATCACATTGAAACATGTACTGTAGAAGTAAATATTTGAGGGGGTTCTTCGAAGTGACAGTATGCTATGGGGAGTACTTTGATGAATGCTAATACTAGCAAGTTTTCGCACACGCTACATAAAGAAAAAAGACGCGAGTGCATATTATGTTACAATATTAACGATAAAAGACCGAGTGCATATTATGGTTACATATATTAACAAGAGAACAAAAATTCACTGTGTTCCTCTTCATGGTTCATGAAGAAGTAACGTGGTGCGGGCTTGCGAAAAAACCTTCAAATAGGAAGAAAGATGCAAGAAAAAGAAAAATGGCTTTGGATGGGATACAGCTCCATGATGAAAGAGAAGCGACGGGCTGGACTGGGCGACGCCTTATGACTAGAAGAGTGGTGACAGGCTGGATAGGACCTCATGGACTAGAAGAGTGGTGACGGGCTGTGAGAGGAACCTTTCAATGACCTAGACGAGTGTTGACGGGCTGGATGGAACCCTCATGACTAGAAGAGTGGTGCCGCGTCTAGAGAACACCCTATGGTGAACGAAGAGTAGCGACGGGCTGGATGGGACCTCAATTGACTAGAGAGAGGAGTAATGGGCTGAGAGCGGACCCTCAATGATGAGAAGCAGTAGCGACAGGCGTGGTAGAAGGACTTTATGGACTAGACGAGTGGGAACGGGCCTGGATGGGACCTCATGATAGAAGAGTTGGTGACGGAGCTGGATAGGACCCTCATGCCTAGAAGAGTGGTAATGGGCTTGAGAGGACCCTCCATATGAGAAAGAAGTGGCTACCCTGGGTAAATAAAACCATATTGATTATTAATTATTATTATTAAAGAGTTTGATCGGCTGGAGAGGACCTTTATGACTAGACGATGCTGACAGGCTGGAGAGGACCTCATGACTAGAAGAGTGGTGACGGGCTGGAGAGGACCTTCATGTCTGGACGAGTGGTGACGGGCTGGAAAGGACCCTCATGACTAGACGAGTGGTGACGGGTTGGAGAGGACGTTCATGTCTGGACGAGTGGTGACGGGCTGGGAGAGGACCTCATGACTAGACGAGTGGTGACGGGCTGGAGAGACCCTCAGACTAGACGAGTGGTGACGGGCTTGAGAGCCGAACCTCATGATGAAAAAGAGTAGCGACGGGCTGGCGAGGACCCTCATGACTAGACGAGTGGTGACGGGCTGGAGAGGACCTTCATGTTAGATGAGTGGTGACGCGGCTGGATAAGACTCACAATGACTAGACAAGTGGTGAACCCGGAAAAGAAAATCATGGACTTCATTGGGGAAAAGACCTCTATTACTACTAGCAGTGGTGTACGGGCTTGAGAGGCGGACCTCATGATGAAAAAGAGTAGCGACGGGCTGGCGAGGACCCTCATGATGAGAAGAGATGCGACAGGCTGGAGAAGGACCTTTATGACTAGACGAGTGGTGACGGCTGGATGGGACCCTCATGACTAGAAGAGTGGTGACGGGCTGGATAGGACCCTCATGGTGAAAAGAGTAGCGACGGGCTGGATGGGACCTCATGACTAGAAGAGAGTTAATTTGATGAATGCTAATACTAGCAAGTTTTCGCACACGCTACATAAAGAAAAAAGACGCGAGTGCATATTATGTTTAAATATTAACAAGAGAACAAAAAATTCACTGTGTTCCTCTTATGTTCATGAAGAGAGTAGTGGTGACGGGCTTGAAAAGACCCTCATGATGATAAGAGTGGCTTTGGATGGGATACACTCATGATGAAAAGAGAAGCGACGGGCTGGATGGGACCCTTATGACTAGAAGAGTGGTGACGGGCTGGATAGACCTCATGACTAGAAGAGTGGTGACGGGCTGGAGAGGACCTTCATGACTAGACGAGTGTTGACGGGCTGGATGGAACCCTCATGACTAGAAGATAGGTGCCGGTCTAGAGAACACCTCATGTGAAAGAGTAGCGACGGGCTGGATGGGACCCTCATGACTAGAAGAAGGAGTAATGGCTGAGAGGACCCTCATGATGAGAAGAGTAGCGACAGGCTGGAGAAGGACCTTTATGACTAGACGAGTGGTGACGGGCTGGATGGGACCCTCATGACTAGAAGAGTGGTGACGGGCTGGATAGGACCCTCATGCCTAGAAGAGTGGTAATGGGCTGAGAGGACCCTCATGATGAGAAGAGTGGCTACCCTGGGTAAATAAAAACCATATTATTATTATTATTATTATTATAAGAGTTTGACGGGCTGGAGAGGACCTTTATGACTAGACGAGTGCTGACAGGCTGGAGAGGACCCTCATGACTAGAAGAGTGGTGACGGGCTGGAGAGGACCTTCATGTCTGGACGAGTGGTGACGGCTGGAAAGGACCCTCATGACTAGACGAGTGGTGACGGGTTGGAGAGGACGTTCATGTCTGGACGAGTGGTGACGGGCTGGAGAGACCCCTCATGACTAGCGAGTGGTGACGGCTTGAGACGGCCGGAACCTCAATGAGAAAAGAGTAGTCGCACCTGGAGAGGACCTTCATGTCTAGATGAGTGGTGACGGGCTGGATAAGACTCACATGACTAGACAAGTGGTGACACCCCGGAAAAGAAAATCATGGACTTCATGGGGAAAAGACCTCTATTACTAGACGAGTGGTGACGGGCTTGAGAGCCGGACCCTCATGATGAAAAGAGTAGCGACGGGCTGGCGAGGACCCTCATGATGAGAAGAGTAGCGACAGGCTGGAGAAGGACCTTTATGACTAGACGAGTGGTGACGGGCTGGATGGGACCCTCTATGCACTAAGAAAGTGAGTGACGTGGCTGGATAGAGACCCTCATGTCTGGAAGAGTGGTGACGGGCTGGAAAGACCTCATGACTTAGACGGAGTGGTGAGGGCTGGAAGGACCTCATGCTGACGAGTGGTGAGCGGGCTGGAATGTAGGACCCCAGTGAACAGACGAGTGGTGACGGGTGGAAGGACCCGTCATGACTAGTACGAGTGTGAACGGCTTACATTGAGAAGACAGGGTGAGAGCTCTGTAGTGACGGGCTAGTAGGACCTTTTTGCATAGACGAGTGTGACGCGAGAGCTAGCCTAGACGAGTGTGCGGTGGACTAGGAACCCTCATGACTAGAAGAGTGGTGACGGGCTGGATGATGACCTGCATGACTAGACGAGTGGTGAACGGGCTGGATAAGACACATGATAGAGCGAGTGGTGAGGGGCTCGATGGGACCCTCATGACGGACGAGTGGTGAGGTGCTGGAATAGGACCCTCATGACTAGAACGAGTGTTTGACGGGCTGGAGAGGGACCCTCCTATGCCTAAGATGAATGAGCGTGGACTAGAAGAGACCCTCATGACTAGAAGAGTGGTCGACGGGCTGGAAGACCTCATGACTAGAGAGTGGCGACGGGCTGGATAAGACCACTCATGGATCAGACAGAGTGGTTTGAAGCGCGGCTGGAGGGTACTTTCTTTGACAGACAGGAGTGGGAAACGAGATACATGACTGGATAGGGACCTCAGACTAGACGAGTGGGTGAGGGCTTTGAGATGACTGCATGACTAGAAGAGTGGTTTGACGGGCTGGGATAGGACCTCATGATGACTAGAAGAGTGTTGACGCTGAGGTTCTTGACTCAGAGTGGACGATCCTCATGACTTAGAAAGGGTGTATGACGGGACGGATGGGACCTCATGACATGCATGACTTGAAGAGTGGGCAAGCGGCGGCTGGTATAGATCCCGATGGTGGAGAAGAGCGGCCGATCTGGCTCGGAGGAACTCCAAGGAGGATCGGAGTGGTGATGAGCTGAGGGAACCCCCACAGTGGATAAGAGCGCTGATGTGCTGGGGTGGAACTCCAGTGAGGAGAGGAGCGTTGATGAGCTGGAGAGAACCCCCATGTTGGAGAAGAGCGCTGATGTGCTGGGGTGGAACCCCAGTGAGGAGAAAAGCGCCGATGTGCTGGGATGGAACTCCAGTGAGGAGAGGAGCGGTGATGACCTGGAGAGAACCCTCACAGTGGAGAAGAGCGCTGATGCCATTAAGATATGGAACGACACGAACAGTTGCTGGAAAGAAATGTGGAAGATGAAAAGCCGATGGATTGGGAGCAGTCTGTTAACGGTAGTTTGTTGGAACAACAATATTGCGTGATAGATTGTGACCTATCGGTGGGTGTAGATAGTGCATGGCATGATGAGCCCATGGAGTGGACAGAGACATTGGATACCTTCTATCCGAACCCCAAAGCTCACGGTGTCACTGCATCAGAGGGGAGACAGCAGAATCCCCAAAATCAAGAAGATACATTCAAAGTCCATGCAGCGACAAAATTCGACACCACATCTTTTTTGGAAATAAAACAATCGCGACTATCAACATCGCGTATGAGTGCTCGGTTCACATTCGAAGAGAGGCAATTAATACAACTTAAAAGATTTGGATTAACGTGCATGCCAACTTGAAATATTTCTCGAAACACAACCGACATGAACGTGGAATATTTGGGGGAGATAGGCAGTGCTCAACCTAATCTCCTTTGGCCCTTAACCTTGATGCCAACTTGAAAATTTCTCGAAACACAACCGACATGAACGTGGATGGGGAGATGGCAGCTCCTATTTCCATGGCCTACCTGATACCAACTTGAAATATTTCTCGAAACACAAACGACCTGAACGTGGATGGGGGGATTGAGCTCCTATTTCGATGGCTCTAACCTGATGCCACTTGAAATTTTTCTCGAAACACAACGACCTGAACGTGGATGGGGGAGATGGCAGCTCCTATTTCCATGGCCTAACCTGATGCCAACTTGAAATATTTCTCGAAACACAACCGATATGAACGTGGATGGGGGAGATGGCAGCTCCTACTTCCATGGCCTACCTGATACCAACTTGAAATATTTCTCGAAACACAAACGACATGAACGTGTATGGGGGAGATCTGCAGCTCCTATTTCGAGTCGGTCTAACCTGATGCCAACTTGAAATTTCTTCCGAAACACAACGACATGAACGTGGATGGGGGAGATGGCAGCTCCTATTTCCATGGCCTAACCTGATGCCAACTTGAAATATTTCTCGAAACGCAAACGACATAATGAACGTGGATGGGGAGATGCCCAGCTTCTATTTCCATGGCTAACCTGATGCCAACTTGAAATATCTCGAAACACAACCGATATGAACGTGGGATGGGGAGATGGCAGCTCCTATTTCCATGGCCTACCTGATTGCCAACTTGAAATATATCTCGAAACACAACCGATATGAACGTGGATGGGGGAGATGGCAGCTCCTATTTCCATGACCTAACTGATGCCAACTTGAAATATTTCTCGAAACACAACCGACATGAACGTGGATGGGGGAGATGGCAGCTCCTATTTCCATGCCTAACCTTGATGCCAACTTGAATATTTCTCGAAACACAACCGACATGAACGTGGATGGGGGAGATGGCAGCTCCTATTTCCATGGCCTAACCTTGATGCCAACTTGAAATTTTTCTCGAAACACAAACGACATGAACGTGGATGGGGGAGATGGCAGTCTCCTATTGCATTGCCTAACCTGATGCCAACTTCTTAAATAATTTCTTCGAAACAACAACCGACATGAACGTGGATGGGGAGATGGCAGCTCCTATTTCCATGGCCTAACCTGATGCCACTTGAAATATTTCTCGAAACACAACCGACCATGAACGTGGATGGGGAGATGGCAGCTCCTATTTCGATGGTCTAACCTTGATGCCAACTTGAAATATTTCTCGAAACACAACGATATGAACGTGGATGGGGGAGATGGCAGCTCCTACTTCCATGGCCTACCTGATACCAACTTGAATATTTCTCGAAACACAAACGACATGAAGTGGATGGGGGAGATTGCAGCTCCTATTTCCATGGCCTAACCTGATGCCAACTTGAAAATTTTTCTCGAAACACAGACGACATGAACGTGGATGGGGGAGATGGCAGCTCCTATTTCCATGGCCTAACCTGATGCCAACTTGAAAAAATTTCTCGAAACGCAAACGACAATTAACGTGCATGGGGGAGGATTGGCAGCCTCTATTTCCATGGCCTAACCTGATGCCAACTTGAAATATTTCTCGAAACACAACCGACATGAACGTGGATGGGGGAGATGGCAGCCTCTATTTCCATGGCCTAACCTGATGCCAACTTGAAATATTTGTCGAAACGATATGAACGTGGATGGAGAGTTGGGGGCTCCTATTTTCTTAGCCTACCTGACAGCAAGGAAGAGGAAAAGTGAAAAGAAGGCCTATCGCGCTGTGGAAAATCGTGGAACACTACAATATGGATCCATATCCAGCTACTATATAAACACCCGCGACAGAAGAAAATCCCCATTACTTATCAAGGAGTGAGAGGACACGTCAGGATCTTCATCTGCCGCTATTAAGACGAATCGAGACAAACATTTGTAGGAGAGAAATATGGAAGACGAAGAGGCCATGAAATGGGAGCGGTCTACAGACGGTAACAGCAGTATTGCGAGATGAATAGACCACTTTCATTATGTATTCATTTATGCATGACGTCACCGGACAGCTCGTGGTGCGAGCAAACGACACACAGTGTGTATTTCCTATACAAGTCAAGATTTTGTATAATAGTCTGTATTAAAAAAACAAATAGTACAGTTGGGGAAAAAATAAATTAGGTATGAAATCTCTTCAAATGTTATGTAAATATGGTATTAAATTAAAGTCAATATATTTCTCTTTCTGATGCAGTTTATTTCAAACAATTTGTCTTAGTAGAACAAAAATTATGCTTATTTATGTGTGAAGATAAGAGAATTAATTCTCCACACACCTATCATTTTGGCGGCTTATGTTCGAAAAATACACAAAGGCATGGCATGGCGTGAGCAAAATGATTTTTTTATTGATTGTAGAAACTAATCAATGATGAAGAAAAAATGCAGAAGAAAGCTTTTTTTTCCTGCTTTATGGGAATACCAAGCATACTTAGGTTGTGACTAATCTTCATACAATAAAAATGATGCTTCCCAACTGTACCATTTTATTTAATACAGACTATATTTTGCCTTATCAAACTCTTTGTTCATTTATATATTTTCGTAAAGTTTCCTTCTTATTCGATGGTTGTATGTCATATCAAGAAAAGACTCAAGGCACATCTGTTCATTCAAAATAGCTAATTCCAATTTTGTACTAATTCCTGCGGTATTTTATTATTATTGATACTAAGTTTGTTATAATCAAGTTATTGACACTAAGTGTGTGCATTTGACTGTGTCTGTTTGTAAATAGTTTCTAGCTAGTTTAGCATTTTAAACCTTTTATACTTTCTTTCTTTAGCTACATTGTACATGTTTATGCAAATATTGATTATATATATGTGTCTGATATAATGCACATACGTTACACTATGTTAACTTTACCATGTTTCATATTCATGTACTTTTGATCTATTCTGTAGTTTAGTATCTCATTTATATCTTTTTATTATTCACTACGGGGCCCCACTCACAAGCCTAGCTTCTAAAGGGGTCCTAAAACCAAATCATATACGTTGTAATCTAACTGATGTGTTATTGTACTCACTATATATTTATATATGTATATTAATGTGATTATATTGTGATGATTTTGGTTTTGAATAAATAAACTTGAAACTTGAAACTTGAATAATTAAGATATATTGATACTCAATTCGTTGTAATGGAGTTATATCATGAATGTATATAATGTAATATTTATAGTTTGTACATTTCTTGGAAATGCAAATAAATACAAAAAAGTAATAAAATATCTTCGCTGATTAGTTATATAGAGATATTTTGTGATTGATGTTGTCTTTATTATTGAAAAGAGGAGATCACTTCATGGGTGATTAATTGATGGTCAACAGGAAGATGAGAGATTGAACGTTCTAAACATAGAGATACATTGTCGAAATGCGTTGTGGATTCACGTACTGTGCTGGCTGGGATTAAAGGTTCATCATATGGTTTGTCCCGAAAAAAAAAAACTTAAGTAGGATAGAGGTGGAAATGGAGAGTTAATAAAGGTAGAAATTGAGATGCGAGATAAAGATCGCGGGTAGACCGGACTTGGTATCTCGCTTTTCATAATATGGCAACAAAACACATACAAATCTACAAAAATATATCATCATCCATAGTCTCGTCACCCATATCATCCATAGTCTCATCACCTATGTTATCCATAGTCTCATCACCCATATCATCCATAAATTCGTCACCCATATCTTCCATAGTCTCGTCACCCATATTCTCCATAGTCTCGTCACCCATATCATCCATAGTCTCATCACCCATATCATCCATAGTCTCGTCACCCATATCATCCATAGTCTCGTCACCC
>CALNVZ010002974.1:7035726-7068328 GCA_940671915.1 Paracentrotus lividus
AGAGAGAGATGAATGAAACGTTCTAAACAGAGAGATACAGTGTGTCGAAGATGCGGTGGTGGATTCACGTACTGTGGCTGGCTGGGATTAAAGGTTCATCAATATGGGTGTTTGTTCCGGAAAGAAAGAAAAAACTTTAAGTAAGGATAGAGGTGGAAATGGGAGAGTTGAATGAAAGGTAGTAAATTGAGATGCGAGATAAAATCGCGGGTAGACCGGACTTGGTAATCTCGCTTTTCATATATGGCAACAAAAACACATCAAATCTACAAAATATTCATCATCACATAACTGCGTCAGCCCAATGATCAATCCCATAGTCTCATCACCTATGTTATCCATAGTCTCATGCACCCATATCAATTACCATAATTCGTCACCCAATATCTTCAATAGCTCGTCACCATATCTCCATAGTCTCGTCAACCCCTATCATCCATAGTCTCATCACCCATATCATCCATAGTCTCGTCACCGCATATCATCGCATAGTCTCGGTCACCGCATACCATCGCAGTCCTCATCACGCCATATCATCCAAATAGGCGCTCATCACCCATATCAGTCTAATAGTCCTCATCTCCCCTATGCTTCCAGTAGTCCTCGTCAAGCCATATCATCCCATAGTCTCGGTTCACGCCATATAATCCATATTCTCGTCACCCATGAGTCATCTAGTCTCGTCACCCATATCATCCCATAGCTCGTCACCGCATATTATCATGTGTCGTCAACCCCATGATCAATCCATAGGCCTCTAGATCCACGCGATATCAGATCCATAGGTCTGCGTCACCCATTACCATCCAAGTCTCATCACCCATATCAGTCCATAGGAGGTGGAAATGGAGAGTTAATAAAGGTAGAATTCGAGATGCGAGGATAAAGAATCGGGGTGACCGGATCTTGGTATCTCGCTTTTCATTAATATGGGCAACAAAACACAACAAATCTAACAAAAATATATGCATCAGTCCAATGAGTCTCGTGTGTTCAAGTTTCACCCATATCATCCATAAGTCTCATCACCTATGTTATCACATAGTCTCATCACCCATACCATCCATAGACTCATAGCCCATTATGTCCATGAGTCTCATCACCCATGATATCCCATAGTCTCGATCACGCCATATTCATCTAATAGTCTCATCTCCCAATATCTTGCCATAGTCTCATCACCCCATATCATCCATGAGTCCTCATCAACGCCATACCATCCAGTTCAGTCACGTCGCATATCATCCATAGGCCTCATCACCCATATCAATGCTATAGTCCTCATCTCCCCTATCTTCAATAGTCTCGTCACCATATCATCCATAGTCTCGTCACCGCATATAACCATAGTTCCTCATCCCATATCATCCATAGTCTCGTCACCCCCCAATCATCCAATAGTCTCGTTCACCCATATTATCGCATAGTGTCGTCACCCATATCAGTCCATGAGTCTTTATACGCCATGATCATCCAATAGTCTAGTCACCCGTATCATCCATAGTTCGTCACCCATACTTAATCGCTATAGTCTCATCACCCAGTACATTCCATAGTCTCATCCGTTGCATATATCATGATGTTCCTTCTACCCATATCATCCATAGTCTATCACGCGCATATCATCTAGCATCCAATATCCATGTTGCTCGCACAAAAACATGTCTAACCCTAACTTATTAGTCTCATTCATGCAGTCTCGTCAGCCCCATACTCATCCATAGTCTCGTCATCCCATATCTCCATAGTCTCGTCACCCCATATCATGCATAGTCTCGTCACCAATATATCCCATAGATTACTCATACCGACATATCTTATATATTTAGACCATTGTTCCATAGTCTCGTGCACCCACTCGTATCCATAACACTCATCATAATCAATCCACGTCCATATCACCATATCTAATGCCTTATTTAGCTAGTCTCTCAACCTCACCTGTAGCGTCTACCCAATACTGTTCTGCTCACCATATATGCCAATGTCATGCCATACTCAATCTAATGTCCATCCTATCCATACATTCTACCATAGTCGCTCATATCACCCCATATACCATCCAGTCTCATCCCACATATCATCCATAGCCTCATCACCCATATCATCTATAGTCTCATCTCCCCTATCTTCCATAGTCTCGTCACCACTATCATCCCATAGTCCTTCGTCACTCGGCATATAATGCCATAGTCTCGTCACCTTATCATCCATAGTCTCGTCACCCATATCATCATGTGCACATATATCCATAGTTCCGTCACCCGTCTATATCATCCATAGTCTTTCAGACCCATATCATCCATAGTCTAGTCACCCATGATCATCCATAGTCTCGTCACCCATATCTTCCATAGTCTATCACCATGACCAATCCAAGTCTCATCACCCATTCATCCATAGTCTTATGCACGCCATATCATCCATGTCCAGTCACCCATATCATCCATAGTCTCGTCACCCATATTATCCATAGTCTCATCACCCATACCATCCCATAGTTCTCATCTCCCATATATTCCATAGGTCTCGGTCACCCATATCATCCATAGTCTGCTACCCATATCATCCATAGTCTCGGTCCCCATATCATACATAGTCTCGTCACCCATATTACGCCCATATCTCATCACCCACATCATCCATAGTCTTATCACCCACATCATCCATAAGTCTCATCACCCATGATCATCCATAGTCTCGTCACCCATATCATCCATAGTCTCGTCACCCATATCATCCATAGTCTAGTCACCCATATTAACCCATATTCTCGATCACCCATCATCATCCATAGTCTCATCACCCATACCATCCATAGATCATCACCCATATCCATAGTCTCATCACCCATTATCATCCATAGTCTCATCACCCATATCATCTATAGTCTCATCTCCCATTATCTTCGCGTAGTCTCATCACCATATCATCCATAGTCTCATTCACGCCATACCATCCAGTCTCATCACCATATCATCCATAGCCTTATCACCCATAATCATCTATAGTCTCATCTCCCTACTCCCTAGTCTGTCACCCATATCATGCCATAGTCTCGTCACCCATATAATCCCATAGTCTCGGTGCACCCATAAATCATCCATAGTCTCGTCACGCCATATCATCCATAGTCTCGTCACCGCATCATGCATCCATAGTCTCGTCACCCATATTATCCATAGTGTCGTCACCCATACATCATCCATAGTCTCGTGCAACCCATATCATTAAACCCATATTCTCATCACCCATGATCATCCATAGTCTCTCACCCATATCACCATAGTCTAGTCACCCATATTATCCATAGTCTCCGATCACCGCATATCATCATAGTCTCATCAACCAATCATCCCATAGTCTGCTCCACCCATATTATCCTGAGTCTCATCACCGCATACCATCCATAGTCCTCATCTCCCATATCTTCCATAGTCTCGTCACCCATATCATCCATAGTCCTCGGTCACCCATATCATACATAGTCTCGTCACCCATATCATACATAGTCTCGTCTACCCATATTACTCCATAGTTCCTCATCACCCATAATTATCCATAGTCTTATCCACCCATATTCATCCATAGTCTCATCAGCCCATATCATCCATAGTCTTGTCACCCGATATCATCCATAGTCTCGTCACCCATATTACCATATTCTCATCACCACATATCATCCATAGTCTCGTCAGCCATATCATCCATAGTCTCATCACCCATATCATCCATAGTCTCGTCACCCCATATCATCCGTAGTCTCATCACCCATAATCATCGATAGTCTCGTCAACCCATAATCATGCCAGGCCAATCCAGGGGGGCCCGGCGGGCCCGGCCTCCCCCCCGCCCCCCCAAAAAAAAAAAAAAAAAAAAAAAAAAAAAAGGGAAGGAGAAAGAAGGGAGAAAGAAGGAGAAAGAGAGAGAGAGAGAGAAAAGAAGAAAAAGAAAAAAGAAAAAAGAAAAGAAAGAGAAGGGAAAAAGGCCCGATGATTGTACAATTTTCGCCCAACTTTATTCAATAAGAAGCGCGAAATAGGCCTAATTGGGTTCTAAACTACCATAACTAGGGCCTTTAATGTGGGGAGGGTCCAAGAAGCCGATTTTTCTCATATTGTATTTTGCAATATAATTTATGCTCAAACGCCGTTTCTAAATAAAAAGAAATACATTACTGACGAAAAGTAAAAAGAAGGAAAATATTTAAAACTAAAATTTCAAAATTTCACAAAGAAAAAAAGCCTCGAGGACCCTGGGCCTCGTGGGAATACTAGAAAGTGCCCTTTATTTATTCCATATATCTCCCATATATCTTTTAAAACCCCAACTTTTCGGCTCGCGCTTCGCGCTCGCGGATACTAAATCATAATGCACAAATAACTCAAATTTTGAGCTCAAAATTTTCTGCTCGCAGATACCAATTCAGTAGGGTATATAATGCACAATTAACTCCAAATTTTCGGCTCGCATTTCGCGCTCGCTGATAGTAAATCATAATGCACAAATAACTACACTTTTTACCTCAAAATTTTCGGCTCTCGCTTCGCGCTCGCAGTTACCGATTCAGTAGGGTATATAATGCACAATTAACTCAAAAATTTACCTCGAAATGCTAAATAGGGTCTATAAAACAATTATCTACAATTTTCTTTATACTAGAAAGTGCCCCTTTATTTATCCCTTATAACCCCAAATTTTCGGCTCGCGCTTGGTGGTCGCTCATACTAAATCATACTGCACAAAAATAACTACACTTTTTACCTCAAAATTTTCGGCTTGCGTTTCGCGCTCGCGGATACTAAATAGGGTCTATAATACACAATCATCTACAATTTTTTATATTAGAAATTGCCCCTTTATTTATTCCATGTATCTTTTATAACCCCAAATTTTTGGCTCGAGCTTCGCGCTCGCTGATACTAAATCATAATGCACAAATAACTTCAATGTTTACCTCAAACTTTTCAACTCGCGCTTCGCGCTCGCGGATACTAAATAGGGTCTATATTACACAATTATCTACAAATTTTTGATACTAGAAAGTGCCCCTTTATTTACTCCATACATCTTTTAAAACCCAAATATTCGGCTCGCTCTTCCCGCACGCGGATACTAAATCATAATGCACAAATAACTCACAAATAACAATTTTGAGCTCAAAATTTTCGGCTCGCGCTTCGCGCTCGCAGATACCAATTCAGTAGGGCATATAATGCACAGTTAACTCAATTTATCTCAAAGTTTTCATCTCACGCTTCGCGCTCGCGGATACTAAATAGGGTCTATAATGCACAAGTATCTCAAATTCTTAGCTAAAAATTTTAGGCTCGCGCTTCGCGCTGGCTTGCCTTGTTTTGAAATACAAAACACATTCTAAAAAGCATTAATTAAAATGCAATTTTTTGGGCACACCCCCTATTCATCCGAATACATTTCTTTTTATGCCTCTGGTCTCAATCGCCCCCTTTTCAGGAAAAATGCCCCTTTCCATCGTGATTCCCCACTTTCAAATTCCTTCCACTGCCTCTGGCATAACAATGCCGTTCTTCCAGGTAATTAAATGGCAAAGTTTGCGCTCGCAAAGTCTGATGTTATTATAATAAGGCAAAAATCGCATTCATGGTGGCAATTTAAAATACATATTCAAACCATTAAAGTTTTGTTAAAATATTCCGATTGTTTTTTTTTTTTTTTTTGCTAGTATATATTTTGTTGTCATAGAAGTAAAAATAAAATTGTTTAAATTCTTTGTTTTAGGTCAGTATAGGCCTACATATCGGGGAATGTTTTAAACTCGCGCTTCGCGCTCGTTTGCTCGCTCTGCTCGCAAGGTTTTTTTTTTCAAAGTTGGGCCCCCCCCCTCTTATCCTGGATCCGCGCCTGATATGTGTTTGTAAACTTGTTCATGTGCATCAGCCAATATAGGGAGAACCTCCCGACAGGATTTTAAATTCTTTTAGGCTATCCCCAGGCATTGGCTGATGCACCTTTTCCCCTCTATATTTTGTTATGTTTTAATCTGTTGTTTTGTCACGATAGCTTTATATTGTATTTTTGTTGCCTGGAAATGAAATAAATAAAATAAAAATAAAATTTATCTAAATAATCTTCAAAATGAGATATATGATTGGTTTATTGAGTATTTTAGTTTTTGTAATGCTTACGTAAATGCTTTTTTATTTATTTTAAAATTTACCCTATATACTACTTCTGCCAAACTTGAATATTAAAAACATTGCAAATAAATAAAATGAAATTTCATATGCACAATTAAATGTGTATAGAGTACAATAATGTACAGATAGCTGACAAGAAGATAGACCTGGAAGCATGACTGCTACACTGCATTCTTCCAGTATTTGCGGTAAAGGTAAAGGTAAAATATTTCCTGGCGAAAAACCTTTTAAATCAATGTTAAAACTACTATGAAAAAGAGAGAAAAAGAAGTATAATCATTTTATCTACTGTCTCTTTTAAAATCCATGTATGTATTTGTGTGTTACTTTATGTCAACAAACTTGAACATTTTAAATTTACGGTTTAATAAAATTTACGGTTTAATAAAATGTTCCTTAACATTCCTATTTAACACTTGATTTAGTCAATACCCCTGCCCACCCCATGGTTATTTTAGGATTTTAAAGAGTTTTATCCCAATTCCCCCGAAATGTTCCACTTCTACCTGTCTGGCGAGCTAACCATCACGGTGTTACACTTCATTTATACAAGGGTACAACATTGGCTGCTCATGTACATGATATATAAACAGTCAGTGAAAGTGCCTTGTTTTGCAGCCACCTTTAGAATTATTTATCATACAAGAATGAACAGGCTGCAATAGATAGTTAAAAGTTACTAAGCAAAATGGACGAAATCATGATTATTATCACACACTTTATTCACCCGTATTCAGATATTTAAAACCTTTTCACATCACATGTCCTTGACTGTAACATCAAATAATGACTTTCCCTATTAGTATTTGCTTCTCAGCTTTGGGTTCTTAGAAAATGTAGAACATGACTGGCAAAATGTGTCTCATAGCAATATGTGTCAACAGCGGTTGTAAATCTTAATAATAATAATAATAGTTGCATTTATATAGCGCTTAATACGATATCCACCTTAGTGTTTCTAAGCGCTTATAGTGTTAACTAATTATCACCCGGCTGGGCTACCCCGAAAGGCGCTCACAGCATTGAAAGAATTGCTTCCTACCGGTACCCATTCACCTCACTTGGGTCAAGTACGGCAAATTTGCAGGTTGACACCTTGCCGAAGGATGCTAGTGGTATGGACGGGATTCGAACCGCGTACCTTGTGATCGTAAGTCCGCCGACTTATCCACTCGACCACACCACTCCCACTTACGTAACTATTTTTAGTATTATCTACTTTCTTCTTTGCCCATGAATGTATATAATATATCTCACTTATTCATTTTGTATTCTTTCTTATTTCATTTAGCATTCTTTCTGTCCTTTGTTTTATTCTTTCCTTTTTTACTTCCAATTCTAGTAATAGAAATGTAAAATCCGTAAAGTTTTCCAAGTATTTTGTAAAAAGATTGCAAATAAACAAAAGAAAATTCTATATACAGAATAAAAATCCAACAACAAAAAACCCACAAAACAAACAAACAAATATATCTTGCCATACGTGTGGAGCTAGGCTCGACTAGCACTTGTGCTAAACTTCTAGTTCCCTTTAACATCTTCACATTCTCTCCCCTGTTCAATCGCACTCGATCTGGTTTTGTATACGTATAATTTATGTTCTGTTAAATTATATAAGACTGTATTTCCTATGCATTATTATCACGTGTTGATGTTAATAAATTCAAATTCAAAATATTCGTAAAAGGAGATAAATATTCATACACCCTGTTTTAGTGTAGGGTTCCCAGTTTTTGCGTCAGACAGGGCTCCGAATGAAAGCGTGGAATAAATCGTCTTTTATACTCTTAATGTTTTAAAATTATTATCATTATTATATCCCCCCCCCCCTCTCTCTCTCTCTCCCTCTCACGCACATAATGAATGGTTCATATTTTCTCTCCCTAACCTGTCGCTCTCTCCGCGTCCAACTCTCTTTCTCTCCCGCTCACACATACCCAATACTCGCACACCCTTTCCCACTCACATCCTCACACACGGATCCCATGATTGCCAAGATATTATGGGAGACCAAAATATAAGTGAGTAATAAAAACAAATATTACATCCTTCAATAATAGGCAGCAATATGCATCGATGTATGTTTGGCGCTTTATTAGTCTTGACCCGGAGGACAAATATTGATCAGATATAATAGTAAGTAGTTAGGCTCGTTCAATGGTAAAGGTGAGACCTAAATTGGGTCATCGACGTATGCATCATTACCTGACAATCCGACAACGATACATTCCTCTGTAGCTTTATATTTCTGCTGTACGGATTGGTTTTTTTTTTTTTTTTTTTTTTTTTTTTTTTTTTTTTTTTTTTTGTGAACCAATGGGAAAAAAAGGAAAAAGTTAGGGTCGGGGTTAGGGTTCAGTTTAGAGTTGTAATGGAAAAAAAAGCCCCAATCCGTATCCGGGTACCGAATTTTCGGGCTGGGGCACGTTGGGTAAAGAAAAAAAAATGAACATATGTTTGAAGCTCACAAAAATACAATGGATCGTAAAAGTTTGTTTTTATCTTAAAGAGGTCATCTTTGCGGAGCAGCGAATGTTTGCGAGCTTTCTCTCTGTCACAACCGGAAAATACACTTCCAAAGAAAATCGCAAACAATTTTTACGATCTTCCCTTTATGAAAACAACCCGATTTGGACCACACGGGTCCCTAGGAAGGCATGAAAAAAAAAGAAAAAGGTGACTCATTAAAATTGCTTTCGCACTGAATTACAAGGTTTGGACAATCAAAAATTAAAATTTTGTGAATGTGACATTAAGGGAGTAATATCTAATTAATTTCTAATGATTTATACAGCTGCGAATCCAGGTGAGGCGCAGGGGACGCGCCCCCTCTATAATTTGAAGACTACTCATTTAATGTACATGTTAAAATTGGAACATTTCAGCGCCTCACACCCTTATCAGGCCTGGCGCCGCATCTATTTCTAAATCCTGAATCCACCACTGTGATTAAATATTGAATTCCAATCATGTCATCATTTTACATCAGTCACATCTGTTATTTCCAAAAACCTTTTACTGTCCGCAAATGACTCAGCGTACGCTACGCCAATAAATAGGGGGGGGGGGGAGGAATTTCAGTAACAATACTCAAATTTTCATTTCAATTAATCCAAATTTGCAGCTACAAAAAATAAAAATAAAAAGTAGATAATACATTACAACAACAAACAAAAAAAAAGGACCGAGCCTCGAGAAATGATTCAAAAAGAACCACAAAAGTATGATTTAAAAAACAACAAATATCACTTAGAGATTAACATCAGTTCGGACAAATTATATTATTTTGCTATTTTTAATGAATAAGGCTACAGTCACACAGACACTTACGTATAGATACGTCCGGTTGCGTCCAAATATTATTTCATCTTCTATTCTATCATTTCTTATGTATTTCTTTGTTTTACTGGATGAACGAAATTATCAATATTTCCACTGCTGACTATGACGGGTAGGCATGAGTGGGGATCTGCAGAAAAGAAAATAATTTTTGGACGCATCGGGACGTAACTATACGTAAGTGTCTGTGTGACTGTAGCATTACCAGAGAATGTCTCATCCGCCTCGGGATTTTATAATAGACATGATAGAGATAGAGCGTGTCATATTACGCCAGTGGTTTTCAGTTGTACAATAGCGCCATCTACATTTATATGGTAGTCGAAAAGTTTTGTTTCTTTGTTTCCTTCTTTATGTTGGCTCTTTCTTTCTTTCTTTCTTCCTTCTTTTTTTTTAAACTAAGGTGTTTATAATTGGGAATTTTTGCTAAACGTATCTTATGGTTAAAATTCTTAAATTTGAAATTCTCATGGAAAACACTTCGTATACGAGTTTGTTGAATCAGCGACAAATTTCAAACAAAATTTTCATCGCAAATTATTAGGCAAGTCTTTAAAGTTTTCAGACTTATCGTGTTAGATTTTTTTTTTTCATAGATAACTTTCCGTCGATCCTGAAAAAATATGAATAGAGCAGTATTGGCGGTTTAACATTATTATTTTTAGCAATTAATATTTCGTTTGTATGCTTTACAATATTATTACAATCATCAGAATACTATTAGCCCAAGTATTAAGCAACATAATTGTGTTGGACTTAATCATTTCCCAAACCCGAAACAGAGCTGACTGAAAAAAAAAGATAAAACAAATATACGCAAGTGCAAGCCGGCATATTCAACCCCTTTCCTATGATTTACCGGGGGGGGGGGGAGGGCGAAAATCCAACCATGCAGGTTAAAGTGATTCTTGTAATAATACTTCTCTAAAAGAATGGAATACCACTCTCTCACAGGAATAACAACCAAACAAACAACAACAAAGATCTTTGGTTTGTCAGGGACCTTTGCACTACCCAGATACAACCAACACTGACGAATCACTTGCACTTCATTCCCTAAGTAAGCAACTTTAAAAACTAAATCTCATTAATAATATTGTAATAAACATTCTGGTGTAATATCAACACTAAAGCTCAGTGTTTTCTTTTGTCAGGTTTCAATTAAGAGCAATCAATCATGATAACAAGCTTCTACATAAAATCTGGCAAGAATGGAAGGTTATTGAGAATTAAATCAAATTAAATGCAACCTGTAAGCTTAAATGATTTTATAGTTATCGAGATTATAATGTTAAAAGATCACATTTATTCTTGTAATCTTATTGGATTTCTCATAAGATATAGGCCTATATTTTACCTGTTTGGGAAATTCATTCCAAATACAACGTTATCTAAACACAAAACAAAAAGAAAGTTCCCCCTATTTCAGATATCAATAATTTTTTAACCAGGAGGAATTCTAAAAATCTAATTATATGTCCATGTAGGGAATTTAATTAGCTACCAGAGGAGCGAATTTTAGGAAAAATCATTAAGTCATGCTTCAGTGATTAATGGTTGAATGCAAAAATGTCATTGTTTGAAGTTCACAAGCCTAAAATCACAACTTTGATTAATGATATCGGACCCATTTTCAGATTTTAAACATTTTACACGTCAGAATGCATGCAAATCGTGCTTCCCAACATACGGAAAGGAATTTGCGTCAAATATCATGGTTGAGTGAGCATGCAACAAAAATTGCCAAAACTGCGATTTTTACTTCTTTGCCATGGTATAATCGATCAAATATGATGGAATTCCTGTTTTAGGGTTTTTAGGGTTTTATTTATATTCTTTGGGCACGTGTCAATGATCCTATGGCATTTATTTAAAAATTCATGCTTCAGTGAGCACGTGAGACTGGAAAAGCCCTTTTCTCACGTACGGACTAAAATTCAAATTCTTACTTTGATTGAATATAACCATTCTTTTCGGGGAGCACTTTTGATTTTATTTTCATAAAAATCCTGATGTTTCACGCCTCAGTGGGCACAAGATACAAGAAAATCATGAAAATCAGAAGAAAGTTTCGGGCTTCGTCATGGTTCAGTGACTTTTCGAATACGTAATCTGAGTAACGATGATGCTAGTTAGAGACCAGTTGAAGCTATGTGCAAAGTTTCATAAAATAATTCACAGTCAAATGGACAAAAACTGACAATTAAAATATGCCAAATTTCACTTTTGTTAAACTTTTGTTAAACCTCTGTACATAAAGTCAATGGAGGAGGAAATCAATACCTGACAAATGTGAAATTCGGCCAATTTCATTGATGATTATTGTTAATTCTACCGTGAGTTATGTCACGAAACTTGGCACACAGCTTCAACTGATCTCCAACTTACATGATCTTGATTCAAATTACGTATTCGAAAAGTCACTGAACCATGACGAAGCCCGAAACTTTCTTCTCATTTGCATGATCTTCTTGTATCTTGTGCCCACTGAGGCGTGAAACATCGGGATTTTTGTGAAAATGAAATCAAAAGTACTCTTCAACAAGAATTGTTATATTCAATCAAAGTAAGAATTTGAATATTAGTCAATACGTGAGAAAAGGGCTTTTCCAGTCTCACGTGCTCACTGAAGCATGAATTCTTAAATAAATGCCATAGGATCATTGACACGTGCCCAAAGAATATAAATAAAAAACCCAAAATGTTATTGAGATGGTTTCTAGAGCATAAAATTACTACAATGGCTCTTCGTAATTCTAAAATGGCCTATTTTTTGGTTGATTGATGGGTTCATTCAACCGTGAATGGATGGATAGTGGTTGCATACACTTCCAAAACACGAATTCCCTCATATTTGATGGATTATACCATGGCAAAGAAGTAAAAATCGCAGTTTGGGCAAATTTTGCTGCATGCTCACTCAACCGTAAAATTTGACGCAAATTTCGTTTCCGTATATTGGGAAGCATGTTTTGCAAACATTCTGACGTGTAAAATGTTTAAAATCTGAAAATGGGTCCGTTATCATTGATTCAAAGTTGCCATTTTAGGCTTGCGAACTTCAAAAAATGACATTTTTGCATTCTATTTTTTTTTAAAATTCATTTTTTGATGCATGCTATACGCCATCCAGCCTGTGTATATACTTTGTGTGTGTATGTGTGTGTGTGTGTGTGTGTGTGTGTGTGTGTGTGTGTGTGTGTGTGCGTGTGTGTGTGTGTTTGTGTGTTGGGGATGTCTGGATGAGGGTGTGGGTGCGTGCGTGTGTTTGCATGTTTTTAGATATGAATAATAAAACACGTAATTTCGAATAATTACAACCATAACGATGCGATTCTCCCAATTCTTGTCATTATTGATAAGTCACTACCGAAGCCCACACCAAAAATAAATCGGGTTGGGGTGGGGCATAATCGAACTCTTCTCATAATTTCTCCATATAGAAATCCTTATCTTCGAGGAAGCGAAATCCATGTAATGTACCTCCCTATAAAGCATGGAATTCGATCTCCTCTTTTGCAAGATTAACCACCAGGAAACAACAACATACAATAGCAACCATGGCAGCACATCTTTGGTTTGAAATCCTTTGCAGAACCAAGATCTAACCAACACTGATACATATTAATGTTCCTCGCTTATATTTCGTTCCAAAGAAAGCTGAAGTAAATCTTAGTAATCATGTTGTACTAAACATTCTTAAATGAATAATCAGATTAATTCAAGACTTCGTGTTTTCAAGTTATAGTAATCAATCACGATAACAAGCTTCAAGACAAAATCGATAAAAGCCGTTAAGGTTATCCAGATTTAAATCAAATTAAACTCAATGAAGCAACCTGCAAGGCTAAATCATTGTATAACGATAGAGGTTACATGTCAAAAGATCGATATCACTGAATCAGTAATGTCTTCCTGAAACATGTAACGGCACGATCGAGTCTAAACTTTGTTGTAAAGGTGGGTTTTTCGTTCTAAAGTGTTTTCATCATCTTCATCCTCATCCTCATAACCACCATCACCATCATCATTCTCATCTCTTTATCATCACCATGAGCATTACCACCACCACCACCACCACTGCCATCTTCTTCATCATCATCATCATCATCAGGCACGGATACAGGATTTCATAAGAGAGAAATGGGAGCCCAATTTCTTTTCGTATAAAAGACTCACTCGAAATTTTCACAAAGGGGAAATTTCTCTTTATACATTCGGGGGGGGGGGTTCAAATAATACTAGGGTATGGATACATCGTTCCATTCGGCTTAGTTAGCCATCTAAAATTTGTTTTCCCTTTTACTATTTTTTTTTGGGGGGCGGGGGGTCGCGGGAGGGTATTATAAAGATTGGTATTATAAAGATCCTTATCGTCATCGTCACAGTCATTAACAATATTACCATTCTTATTTTCCATTCAATACTTCATATTAATCATCATCATCATCATCATCATCATCATTTCACCAACACAATTATCTTCATTTCATCTTCATCTTCATTTCCATCATCATCCTCATTACTGTCATGATTAATTTTGTTTCCTAATTACCATCACGATCGTCATCATTATCATCAAAATCATCACCGTCATGCTCTTTTTCCATTCACCCTCTAATATACTTCAGAAAAGAACCAAACAAAGTGTGCCACATAATTTTTATCAGATAAATATATATTTATTCAGATATAGATTGTCGAATATTCAGAAACGAGATAAAATATTAACCTTGATTGAAGTGAATCACCGATGTTAGTAAAACCATAGCCCTTTCTGTGAGACGAGGTTGTCGCCAACTTCAATTAACTGCTTCGGGAAGCAGTAAACCTCTATCGAATACCTTATTATCAATTTAAAAAAGAGGTTATGAAACTAATAGGCCGCATAAACGTTTCATTTAAAAGCTAAAATATTAGAGGAAGCAGAAGTATCAATAATGGTAGTAGTAGTGGTAGTAGTAGTAATAGTAGTAATAGTAGTAATCATAGTAATAGTAGTACTAGTAGTAGTAGTAGTAGCAGCAGCAGCAGCAGTAGTAGTAGTAGTAGCAGTAGTAGTAGTAGTAGTAGTAGTAGTAGTAGTAGTTGTAGTAGTAGTAGTATTAATAGTAGTAGTAGTAGTAGTAGGAGGAGGAGTAGTATAGGTAGTAACGTAGCAGTAGTAGTAGTAGTAATAGTAGTAGTAGTAGTAGTAGTAGTAGTAGTAGTAGTAGTAGTAGTAGTAGTAGTAGTAGAAGTAGTAGTGGTAGTACTAGTAGTAATAGTAGTAGTAGCAGCAGCAGCAGAAGTATAGTACTTGTACTAGTAGTAACAGCAGCAGTATACTGCCATCACTCTTCCACACAAACACCTTGATATTTCTCATAACATATCATAAATACAGGTGTGCACTCTCTGGTAGAGATTTAAAGAAAAATTAATATATAAGAAAAATGAATTTTCACCTAGTGAACGACGATTTTAAGATTTCAACCTTTTACACCATCAATATATTATAAGAAAGCATGAAACAAAATGCAATTTGGCCCATGTTTTTTTCTAAGGAAAGATTGTCTAGTCTACACTATGTTTGATTTCCATTATTGACAATAGCTCTTTACCCCCAAAACTGATATGATATTGATAACAATTTATATTGTTGACACATACAAATGATACTTATTGATGTATATATTACATCCATTTCAATGCACTCATCGCTGGTGATGTTTTTCATCGTGATTATTTATAAAATAAAACAAATGTGTTATAAATATTACGGTTAAAGTACAGCGATTGATCTTCATACTTTGCGAAAGGTTAATTTCTCCTTAAGTTTTTCCTCTTTCTTTTTTTTTAAATTAACATTTCTGTGTGCTTACTTATCATTTTGATCATCAAACACTAATATTGAACATGTTAGAATTAATCAGTATATCAATTATAACCACCATAAATTTACCGAATGCCTTTCAATATAATTATAAAGAGACTTTTATTTATAAATTTCAAGAAAAAACGGCAACGAACAGTAACGCTCGAGGTCTTCATATTGCACTTTAATGATAATGTATAATAATAATAATAATAATAATAATAAACTTTTTATTTATAACGCAGCGTTTGCCCATGGATACAAAGCGTCATCACCCATTTAGTTAGATATATATAATCTTTTTACCGGTACACATTAACCTCACCAAGGGTCGAGGGTGTCAAATGTAAATTATTGCCTTGCCAAAGGACGTTCGTGACATGGCTAGAGCATTTGAACAACGCAAATTGTGATGGACAGTCCATCAGCACAACACCTCTACAGTCTGTGTAAAAAAAATGGTATAATCGGGGGAAAAACTTTAAGTGTGAAATCTTTTCAAATAATGTGTGTATGTGATACCAAATTAAAGCCAAAAGATTTTCCTTGCTGATGCTCTTTGTTCTACATAATTTGCTTTTGTAAAACAAAAGTTGTGCTAAATTTCGTGCGACGAGGAACAAATCGAAATCATGCTCTTCTATTGTTCTGCAGCGCTGATTACATGGTCATTGTGCAAAACCTGCCAAAATGGATTTTTCTTGATTGTAGAAAACTAGTCATATCTCAAGAATTACAGCACCAAATGGGATAAGAAAAAAAAAAATGCAAAAGAAAGCCTGATTTTCCTACTTTACGGAAATATCAAAAACTTTTTAGAACTTGATTAATTTTCATACTTTACCAACTGTACCATTTTATTTGACACAGACTGTATATCAATGAATAATAACAATCTTTGGCTTTTGTTTGACAATATTTCCAGCTCATAGTAACATGCTTATGTCCAGTCATGAATTCATCTGTCCCCTGGTATGTCTTTGATGCCTCCTACAAACCCTGTAAGCAGGCAGTCTTTTATGATTGTAGAGGATGGTCTGATCTAGGTGACCATGCACACTCGCATGCCGGGTTGTCTTTAAATTTTCCTTCGTGGAGTTAATGTGCATTCCTGTCATGGAGGTATATATCCTGTAAGGTAGTCAGTCTACTGTCTTCTGCTCGGATGGCTTGATCGTCGTGTCTGGCACCATGTGCTCAATGGGAAACAATGTCAAGGATAATGACCCAAATGATCTTCAACAATAGAGACAGCGATTCCACCCGATCTTTATATGCCAATACAGGATAGCGATATAACTTAGAATGGAATAAGATAGAACATCAAATACTCATTCTTCTTCTGGTTAGTTTTCCTTGCCAAGAAACAATTCCACATAAATATTTCTTCTAATCTATAAATAGATATAATTTCTATGATTGTAAAGCTCGATGTAGCTCCATTTGTTTTCAACCAAAACTTTCCAGCTTAGCCAGACTGTTAACCTAAATTTTTAAAAATGCAAGTGTGGTCCTTGCCGTAAGACATTCTGTTGATCTCACAGAGATCAATCTACACATACCTTGTATTGAAAATTATCATGAAGAAGTTTCAGAAATGTCCCGTTCGCAATTTGAAACTCCATTAACTTTCCACGGATTAGGGTTTAAGGTAAGAGAAATTTGGACTTTGGAAGAAAAATTCTGAAAGACTGCAGGAGAATCTGTTCACGCAGATTGATTGCGCTGTTAGACGTATTCCACTTCAACACCGCCAACAATTAAATACTGTATCCATTTATTGGATATACCATAGAATATTTTGGGCAAAGTGATCTTCATTTGATACTGCTCCTTAAAAATTCTGGTTTGGAATAGTTGAAAAGATGAAAATCGATTTCATAAATATTCCAGAGATCCCTCAGTTCATTGATAGTGATCGCACCGAAGGCATCATAAAACTCAGCCGAATCTCGACGAGTCGGGTTCGTAGATTTGGGATAATAAATACGTTTATCCCTTATTTGAAATCGACGTAACAATCGCGTACTGTCCTCCCTCACCGTCTCCAGCTTTCCTATGTAGTCGTAGTTGATGGAGCAAGGAGCACAGAGTGAGTTTGTCGATTGCCAATGTTCATTCAGCTGCATACGATCGACTGTGTTGATAATGTAGCGTATAAACTCCGTCCATCGAACGCCTTCCCCATCCTGCAAGGTCTTCCGTGAGACATTCTTGCGGTATCGTGAAATGATATCCACAGCGATGTTCTTAAAGTAGTAGCTATGGCGTTCGCAGTCAAGGTTCCGGATACCCATGAACTTATCCTTATAAGCCGACAGGATCCGAACAAATGGGTCTCGCGTAAAGAGAAATTTGGTGTAGTGTGCAAGGATATGTTTCCTTTCATCCTCGGTGTAGTCTATCAGTGTTTTTAGGTTGCTATGATGAGCTTCATCACGGGGTATGTTGGTGACATCAAGGGAAGAATTATCGATGGCCATCAAGACCCGCTTCCAGTTCGTACAACCCGCTTTAGGAACGGAACAATAGACAAATTTGTATTTCTCGTTGACATACAGATGTTTTAGTGTCTCATTGTGGATGTGGTGGGGATGGTTGCTTGGCAAGGCTTTGTGGCACATATTGTTCAGGTGTTGCTTACGACGGGGTTGAGTTGCGGCAAGACTCTCAGAGTACGTCGGGAATTCTAAATCCTGTACAGGACATAAATTCAAACAGAGAAAGGATTTGTATGTATTATTTTGATGCCTTACAAATTGTGGTACATTATTTAACTACAAAAAATTTAATAAATCTTAGCTGTGAATTAGTCATTTCATAAAAGTACATGAAATATATATTTTTTTATTAAGCACATCCCAGATTTTACGGGAAGCAGTTTTTACGTTTTTAAATAGGATAGGAAAATTTCCAATTAATGATTATGTACTGAATCGACCCCACCCGAAGACGTGTAGTACAATAGGAATATGCAGTTCATCGAGGATTCAGAAATTTCTTCCTATTGCATTGTTACCCATTTATCTCTCCTGGGACAAGTGCGGCAAATATATATAGATTGATATCTTGCTTAAAGATTTCAGTGAAATGGACAGGATTCGAACCGCGAAACTTGTGATCGACAGTACTAGTATTTATTGGTGGCGATCCCGGGGGGACGGGGGGAACGTGTCCCCCCCCCCCTCGATTTTTTTGTGGGGGTATCGTCCCCCCCCCCCTCGATTTTTAAATCTTAACATATTTTTATGCAGTGATTAGCTTGTGAAGCTAATAAAGAGGTAAAATGTATGTCAAATACAATGTTAAACGTTATTATAAGGCTAAATTTTCGGCTCGCGCTTCGCGCTCGCAAGCATTTTCATTAGTTTCTGTGTAATGTGCAAAGTATGCGAATTTTGTGTGTATCATTTTTGCACTTTCGGGTGTTTCCGGCCCCCCCCCCCAATCGTGACATGAAATCGCCGCGCTTGCTAGTATTGGTTTGTTTGGTTGGAGACGGTTTGGCGGTGAAACAATGATTTTCGATATGGCGTTCAATAGCTGGAATAGGGATAAAAGGGTTTTATCGGATAGTCGGATCAACGTGCAACGTGGAAGTGCCAACATAATTCGCAAAGGATTAACACACAAACGAAGAATATCTTCCGGATTAAATGCAACCCCAAGAATGATGTACCTCTCTTAAAAGCTTAAATTCAAGAGAGAGAGAGAGAGAGAGAGAGAAAGAGAAAGAGTAAAACAATTTTACCCCTCGTTTAAGATGCATCCAAGATGGCGTCTCTTCGTTTTGGACCGTCACGTATCCTCCTTCATCTTCTCTTCGTAAAAGAGCTTCTTCCAGGAGTTCTGTTCTCCAGTTTGGCTCACTACAAACACACTTAGTCATGGATGTTACAGACACTGAAGAAAAAGTACAAAAACCAAAATTGAATAAATTGTAGTAATGAGTCATAACAATACAGGGGACGTTTAATCGGAAGGTTAGCATCCTCCAAACTTGTTTTAAGAAGATGTGTACAAAAGTGCGAAAATGACAATCTAACTGTGATTTTTTGCCATGTTAACCCGTAGCGTACCTAGCATGATTAGACACAATGAAAACGGGGGGCGCACTATTATGCACAAACAATAGTGCGCCCCCGTTTTCATTGTGTCTAATCAGGCTAGGTACGCCACTGTTAACCCCTTCCCTCTTTTTGCTCAGCCCTCGCCCCCACTTTTAAAAACGCTCCACGGTCCATGTGATAAGACATGATATTTCTATAGCGTACGTCGTTATATCCTTTTTTATTTAACATTTTCAATGCGTTTTTACAGCATCAAAATATTACAAAATTTACAAGGTAAATTACACAGATGAATTATATTTATGATGAACGCATCGCAACGAGAGTGTTATATTCGATCTACAACTAAATAATAAATGATATTAATAAAAATCATATATGACCATACGTATCGAAGCATGAAGCAATATGTTATGATTATTGTGATTTTTAACGCCTCAAAATTATGCTGTGTTACACATCGGTTGTACAAGTCCATGAATAATATCATATCACAGTGTTAAAATATATTTTAAAACATTCTGTAATATTTCAAATGATATTTGAGATTATGTAAAGTGTATTCAGAACGCACAGTTTTTAAATTATTTTGTGTTATTTACAACCAAAAGCACCCGAAACGCACCATGACATAAAAATATTGACATAAGCTGTATTTACACATCGACGACTGAGATGGCGGTTCATGGCGATTCTTTCTGTGCCATAATAGAGAGTCAAATCAATTCTGTTTCAGTAGGTATTTATATGGTGCGGTTTCCATTGTACATGACTTTGTGCTTGGCTAAAAAAGCAGCTAAAAAAAAAGAAAGTTGCTTATGTTGAAACCTACTGTTCATTTAGTTGTCTGACTCTCAATGTGCGACAATACGGTATCGCCATGACTCGCCAAACAAAATCGACGATATGTGAATGCAACTTAAGCGATCCAATGAAGTAGCATAAAGAATTTACTTGACGAATTTCTCACCATTTCTGTTTGTAAACTCAAGAGACAAGAGAAGAGAAATGGTGGCGCTACAAGTAATGATGACCAGAATGGTGATGAAATTCTGGTTGCGATTAACAGGAGCCATCATGGTCCACGTATTGGCATTACGTCATCAATGATGTCACTGCAATAAATTATAATGAAATATTACATTACCATCAATAACAATCAGAAGTAAACAATATATGCTAATGTGTGGAAATTACAATGTTCTTTGAATCAATAGTAGTAGTAGTAGTAGTAGTAGTAGTAGTAGTAGTAGTAGTAGTAGTAAAAGTAGTATTAGTAGTGTTAGTAGTTGTTGTATAGTAGTAGTCATCGTCGTCGTGGCAGTAGTTGAATTGAATTTATGCACAAACAAAATTATATGGCTCGCATTTTATATAAAACGTAGCAAAATGATCAAGAGATATATAACAAAAATAGAAACATAAGAATGCACATTGCAGATTTCGGCATGTTGAGCGCCAGGGGGAATAGCAACTTCATAAGTTACAGAACATACTGTTACAGTACTTGACTCGAGCAGAAAAACTTAATACAAAAGGAAGAGAGAATTGAAAAAAAAAGAAGAAAGATTAAGAAAGAAAAGGAAGGAAAATAAAATAAATTATGATAATCTTAAATTATAAATTATAAGATTAACTTATGATATCCTATAAAAAAAAAAAAAAATTATGTGCAATAGGGATGGGTTCCATGCTTACATTCACTAACAATTATGATATTTAGTGAATAAACTCAGTGACTAATTAATATGCTGCTTAATTTCGGGCATTCTAATATTAAACATGATTATAGATACCAATGCGCATCATGCAAGACAAAAATATTTCTCCCAGTCCAAACATGGATATAAGTCAAACTTCAAACTAAAGCAAGCATATGCAGAATGAAATTTTTTTCCAAGTCATGTTTATAGGCCAAAGAAAGATGACATTCACCTTTTACACAAAAAAAGAGAGAAAAGATAAATGGGTCTAAGCCTTTCTTTCATTGCACATGATGTTGTAATAGCTTTATTCATGATGTAATTCGTTTGAACCAGGAGTATAAAAAACAAATCGCCTTTGAATTCTTCTAACCTAGACCGGAAGATGAACTGTATAAGTAGGTTCCCTTTTTCAATTAGAACTAGATTGGTTCTGAGCATGCTGAGAATATGGATTTGAGAAGTGATGCATTGCAACCGCTTCGCATGGTTTCTAGATCACAATGGCTATTATCCCTCTACTTGCTATGCCTTAGTTTCATAATTAAGCCATAAGCGATATAGATTATAGCACAGCTTGTTCACAGGCCACAATATTTATTGATCGATGGTAAGGTCAAAGACTTCAAAAAATGTAGGACTCTGAAAAGGTTGCATTTATTTTGTAGCGTTCCAGAGCAAAAGACATCACTTCATAAATTGGTGATAATATTTGTTGACACATGTATATAAAGTCATATTTGGTTGTGCAATTATATTGACAAAACCGAAGTTATTTCCGATGAGGTTTACTTAAAACAATATTGAAAACGTTGCATATCATGTATCTCATATGAAGAATCCTTACTCATCCTGTCTTCTGATTGGTGGAAAGTGCAGTCGTGGACTTAACTATGCTCATAGCAGTCGATTATTAAGGTTTATACTACAAACTTTTTTTTCTTTTTTTTTTTTTGTTCCAGAAAAGTTTACCTTTATCTATTAATTTCAGTATCTTTAATAGATCAGCTACAATGGTACAAGAATACTTGTGCGAACAACGGCATAATATAATATATCGTGCGGGAGGGTGACATCAAGTTTCCTATTTCACTTCTCAAAATTACGTGGAGCTGGATCTTTGAGTTTGAAAGCTCCGGTCTCCATTGCCCCTGGACCGTGTAAGTCTTAATCCCCGCACAATGGAGAGTAGCGCGTGGAGGAGCATGAATAGATAAGTCTTACATAATGGTAATAAAGACGGTCAAAAGGGTGATAAGAGGGCAATTCCATAAAATAATGAACCGTTTTTGTACATCATACTCCTTCTCAGGTCAAAAGGGTGATAAGAGGGTAATTCCATAAAATAATGAACCGTTTTTGTACATCATACTCCTTCTCAGTCTATATTTCATTCACTTCATGAACTAAGGGTGGGATCTCAGGCCCGTAACTAGGGGGGGGGGGGGGTCGGGGTTCGAATGAACCCACCCCCCCCCCCGCTGGCGAGCATTGGTCCGCTTGACCCCCCCCCCCAAAAAAAAAAAAAAAAAAAAACACAAAAAAACACAAAATGGATTCATTTTTTTTTTTTTTTTTTTTTTGCTTATCAATGTCTTTGGGTCCGATCGAACGACCTCAGCGTACCCCTATAGGTGATGTAGGGTACTCTTCTTGAGGGCCGAAGGCAAACAATTTTTTAACACCTAAACCACCTCCCCCCCGTTTTGATGTACCTTT
This sequence comes from Paracentrotus lividus, assembly GCA_940671915.1. Classification (NCBI taxonomy): domain Eukaryota; kingdom Metazoa; phylum Echinodermata; class Echinoidea; order Camarodonta; family Echinidae; genus Paracentrotus; species Paracentrotus lividus. The sequence goes on from CALNVZ010002974.1 coordinate 7,058,594, forward strand.
TTGTCACTTTGGCAGATTCAACCCTCCCGTAAAAATCCTAATTACGTGCCTGGATCTCACTTCGCGTAGACATCTGTGCGACGGAATCATTTCCACGACGGATAAAAAGTATTCGAGTCGTCTTCAAAACTTAGGAGACGTCTCTGAGACGTCTCAGCAACAATTTCCAAAAACCGTCTCAAAGCAGTTTCAAACAGCCGCCTCAAAGTAGTTTTTTTGCGACTCATGAAACGTCTAGGAGATGTCTCGGAGACGTCTCCGCGATGTCTCCGAAATCCATCTCAAAGTTGTTTCAAATACATCTCATAGTTTCCGCGAATTGAGATACCACCCTAACAAATCACGGGGAGATATAGATGAGCACGGTAAATTGTGAAATGAACTAAAAAGCAATGACAAAGTCATTTCTTAGAGCAGTAGACCCAGAATAAGAACACAAAAGAACAAAGACCAAGAAACGACAAGAAAAACAAAAATGGGAGGTGGGGATTTTCAGCAATTGAAAATAAGCATATTGGTTATAACTTTAACAAAAAAGGAATTATTGTTTATCAGGAACCAATACAAATGCAGAGGGGGTGGGGGAGGGGAACTACATCCAGTTGAAGAAAGTATAATCAATGTATTAAAACAAAAATCAATTACTCCAGTAAATTAAATAAGAAAGACATCCAACTAAAAGGAAGCAGGAAGGAAAGAAAGAAAGAAAGAAAAAGAAGGGGAAAAAATATATGGACTGTACAACAATCCAGGGTTTTGTTTTTATATATCTTTTAAGGGTATTAAGCACTGACAGAGAGGTCATTCTACCATGTTATGTCCATAATGCTATTAAGCTTGAGCAGACTTCAGCATAGGAGGATAATCCATCGTTGTTTATTCTTACCTACTTCCTTCTACACACACACACACACACACACGCACCCACACCCGCACCCACACCCACACACACCACACACCCTTTTCTCACAAACAGACACACACACACACACACACACACACCCGCATACACACACAAACACACACAAATATGACCTTCCATTTTTTTTTAGAGTGTATAATTATAGAAACCAAGTATGGGCTAATACTCTGATATAAATAATGTAAGGGGTGACGCAGGACTCCCCCTACAGGAGGCTAAATATCTAGCCCAGGGTAGAACAGAATGGAAAAGGATCACCCTTAGAAAGGCGAAGGGGCACACCGTCCTATGCACCTTGTTCTTAAGTCACAAAGTCAAGTACTGTAATTCTTCTTGTCCAAATTTATCCATGCAAGTATGAATATGAAATATTCAGCATACAGTCTGCTTCAAGTGAGTTTGGCTACCTACTGAGCTTGTTGATGAGCTATGATAATTACCTTTGATGCTAGACATTCCACTTTGAAGTATAAACTCTTAGATAGCTTTGTCTTCTATTATGTTGATAGAAAAACAAGTATAAGCAAACCCTTAATGAGTTTTAATATTCGCAAACTATTTACATTCATTTCGTTTTCGTGCATATTTTCTTGTTATCAGATTATTCGTATGAACATTATGGAAATTGGGTCTTATAATAATCATTTTGTATAAATATAATATTTATAATTCTCCTGTAATACTTATTCCATTGTTTAGGTAATAATTTAATAAAGTAACTCCCCCGCCCAATTGTACAAAAACACATATCAATTTCCAATTCAATAACAGTGTGTGTTGTTACTCTGTCCTGCACCCTCCTGGACACCGCTCCTAGCGAGAGCAGGATCTTATTGTCTGCAAGTCTCTCTGAACGCACCTTGTTTAACACTGAAACTCCAGGGTACATGCAGATGAAAGTCTTAAAGTGGGGTCTTTTAAATCTATGGGGGGGGGGGTGTCAATTGATTTTAATAATCGAGTCAATATTTCGTTTAGTCAAACCATTGTGGAATAGCTTGTAGTACGTCTGCGCTCACAAAGTCTTGGATATCTAATATCGATATAAGCGAAGTGTGTTGGCCCCTTAGGGTGTTTTCCAAACAATGGCTAAAAAGCGTCTCTCAAAAACTCTATCGATTCAAAACAAAACTATGATATCTTTCTATTGGTTGACGACTGCGTGTGTATTCTTTAAAAGGGAGAAGCTTATGATGTTATTGATATTTTAGTTTGAGACGCCTCCATATTTGATCTTCGATCATACTTCCCGAATGTAAAAGAGTAAACTATCACTCTCTTACGATGTATTGATATTGTATTGCCTTGCTGTTTAATTTATCTTGATTTGTACAGCATTTACTCTGTTCTTTTTAAGAGATGTGAAATAGGCCTAAATGTTTGACTACATTTTAAAGTCTTAGATATGACCAGGCCAGGAACTCGCAACCTACCGTTCATGTGGCAGACGCCCTCCTGATTGAGACAACACGCCCGTTCCGTATTAAAAGAGTGAGAAACACTTTAAAAAGTGTGAACATTACCGTTTCAGGAAAGGAAAATTTATCAGAATAGAAGTTATACCCAAACAATACAACATGGCCTATTCCCTTTGAGAGACTCTACTTCCTCATTCTTCACTCCCAGGGTCTTCACTGATATACAGATGGGAAACTCTTAAAGCTAGAACAGACACAAGAAAGGGAGGGGCGGACAACACACTCGGCAAATAGACCCTTCCTTTTTAGCTAAGCATCCATAGAAATACCTGTATTTATATTCTGGCGTGTATAGCCGAGAATGTCAGTGTGGATCGTCCTCAAAGAAGGTTCATTTTTGCTATTCAGAATATGCAGACTCTTTACCTGCAGTACACTTTTAGCAATAAATGATAAACATTTTAGTTATTAAAAAGACATACAAGTATGTACACAGTGGGGAATCTTAAGTTACAGAACAAGCATCTTGCTTTGCTGAGACATTATAATGTGACATGAGGAATGATGTGTGTACTACGACGTATTATCTTCGTATTTTTTTTTTAATTATTTTTTTATAGAAAATACTGAGCTTTCTGTTTATGTTATTATTGATGTTTACATATGTTCCACGAATGCAATGTTCTTTATATTCATAAACATTAACAGATGAAGTCACTAAAAGGTTCTACCACCCTTCGTTTACAAATGCAACTGAGATTACGTAAATATTCATCCAAGCTCCATGAAAAAAAAAATAATTAAAAAAAAATAATTATTACCCAGCATGCTTTTAGCAGCCATTCGGCATTTTTGCAATACATCACCTAGATCGAGTGTGGCAAATCTAAAATGATGTCATTAGTACGGATTCCCAGGATTCGAACTGCGTATTTTGTTATCGAGGCAATCCTATAATGTTTAAACTTGGCTTGAAGAGTCTGACCGAAGATTTCAGATTCAGATTTAGATTAAATTTCATTCATTTCCAACAAAATTAACATAATAAAAATTATTGTCATAATGTCATGAAAAAGCGAAATATAAATACTCATTTTTCTTATTAAGTACAAATACATTAATTGTTTAACATAAATCATTAACAAGAAATTACACACTGAAAACCTAACCTCGTCCGTAAATTGACGGACTAGCTTTAAAGCTAGTCGGTCAAGTTTTTTAAAGCTAGTCCGTCATGTTAGTCCGTCGAGACGGACTAGCATACAACTGAATCTAAATCTCTCAACTTGACGGACTAGCTTTAAAGCTAGTCCGTCACAATTGATGCTAGTCCGTCGACTCTGCTGACGAGCTCAATAAAAGTAGGTAGGTGGACTCAGTTTACCCATTAGAATGACCGACTAGCATTTGATACACAAAGCTGCAATGTCGTTTACAATCAAAATGACTGACTAGCTTTTAATATACACACACTTGCAATGTCAATTATCGTCTCCCATTGTAAATTTAGAACACGTGCACGTAGGCCTACTTTATTTATTCTGTTTCCGAACATAATCAAGTGAATACATTATTTTTAAACAAAGGTTGTTTTGGCTTGACAATCTGAAAGCTAACGATACAATACATAACATCAATCACGACAAGTATGCAATTCACGAGGAGATTCCAAATATTGTCGTCGCTTCTTTAATTACAGGCTAATTGAATACCTTGTTACTATAGAACCCAAGAATCTGGTCTATTATAGATTGCTGGTGAATGCCCGGCTTAGAAACAGTAATGAATACAAGGTGAATACCATTGAGTGAATAACATTCGCATTGCGAAAAGGACATCATATATTATTTGTATTATCTGTATGTGAATTCTATTTAAAGGGCAAACTGTAAAGAAGCAGATCCGATATACCCCGTAAAACTGAAGATTTTGATTATATGGCGATATCCTTCATGTGACATGTTGTGTAAGTTCTCTTTTAGAATTCTTTATTGTTCAGTTCATAGATAGCGTTATGATTTTCACATAGATTCCCTGATAGCAGACTGACGTCTTAAAGACGTCTTAAACTGGTCAAAACTGGTCAACTCGTCATACCGTCGTAAACACGACATCTTATGATGTCTTAACGACGTCTTCCAAACGATTAATAGAATCTGATTTTAAATATCTTTACATGTTTCTATGCGATGTCATTATGTCTTCTTGGTAATGACTTTCAAAGACGTTAATTTTCTATTTTTGGAGCAAAAAATTATGACAGTAATATGACGTCTTTATGATGTCTTTACGACGTCTATAAGACCAACTTTTCTTGTCATTTTTTTGACCAAAATACGACATCTTTAAGACGTCTTTAAAACGTTTATAAGACAACTTTTTGATGTCTTTACGACGTCTATAAGACCACTTTTCTTTGTCATTTTTTGAGACCAAATACGAATCTTTAAGACGTCTTTAAAACGTCTATAAGACAACTTTTTTGTCTATTTTTTACCCAAATATGATATCTTTAAGACGTCTTTACGACGTTTTATAAGATCACTTTCCTTGTCATTTTGAACCAAAATACGACATCTTTAAGACGTCTTTAAAACGTCTATAAGACAACTTTTTGATGTCTTGACGACGTCTATAAGACCCACTTTTCTGGTCAGTTTTTGACCAAATACGACATCTTTAAGACGTTTTTAAAACGTCTATAAGATAACTTTTTTGTCTATTTTTTTACCCAAATACGATATCTTTAAGACGTCTTTACGCGGCGTTTATAAGACCTCTTTTCTTGGTCATTTTCTGACCAAAATACGACATCTTTAAGACGTCTTAAAACGTCTATAAGACAACTTTTTGATGTCTTTTACGACGTCTATAAGAGACCACTTTTTCTTGTCATTTTTTGACCAAAATACGACATCTTTAAGACGTCTTTAAAACGTCTATAAACAACTTTTTGCTTTCATTTTTGGACCAAAATACAATGTTCTGTTGGTCATGAATATTCATAAGCAGTATTCTGAGATTGAAAAAAAGGGAAAATGAATAGAAATATGCAATTTTTAAAGCCATGTAACCGGCATTTGGCTTATTGACATAATCAAAATTGTTTTAAAATTATTATCATATTATGTATAACACAATTTCAAGGTGCTTCATATGACAATTCTTCTTCATATTTCCATTACAAAAGTGTAATTTAATAATAAGTAACTGTCTTTCTTCAAACATTGGTCTGTAGCACTTATATAGCAGGACCGGACACACTGCCAGTATAATAGGGCCTTTGTGTAGGACAGCATAGGTTATAATATAGGATAGGTTAGGATAGGATAGGATAGGACTCAGTATTAATGTCAACATCCCTGATAGCACAGTGACGTGTTAAAGACGTCAGAAAAAAAATTTTATGACGTAAATTTGCACCCGTGTTTGACGTCTTAAAGACGTCGTATTTTTACGTCATAAAGATGTCAGTTTAGAACCGTAATAATGACGTAAAAATACGATGTCTTTAGAGACGTCAAACGTGGGTGCAAATTTACGTCATAAAGATGTCTTTTCCTGACGTCTTTAAGACGTCTGACGTGACGTCTTTAAGACGTCTTTAAGACGTCACTCTGCTATCAGGGTTAATGCTATAATCACCAACGCGAAACAAATTCTGTCTTGCCAAATTAATTTGTAAATTGTGTGTATGTTACAACGATAATAACAATCGCATTAAACAATGAAAATTGAATTATAACTCTAATAATAAATATATGTGCCACTATTCCTTTTAGATTACTTGTATCTGAAAGAACAGAATATAGGATTACAGGCATGACTTTGGAATTTTTGAGGTGGCTCTCAAGAAAGATAAGCGCAGAAAGAAAATGCAAAAACAGGCAGGCCAACAACAACAACAAAAGTAATGATGATGCAAGCCATTTTTTCGGCGATTTTTCTGGGGGATCGTCCCCCTCGATTTTTAAAGTGATCAGCTAGTGAAGCTAATAAAGAGCCAAAATGTATGTTAAATATAATGCTAAATGTTATTTTAAGGAAGAATTGTCGATGTTTCCGGTCCCCCCCCCCCCAGTCGTGACATGAAATCGCCGCTCTTCAAGCAAGCATAAGTATTAATTCAAAACGCATATTATTAGCTTTATGGATTGCATCTAACTTATTTGTTTGTTTGGCTTTCAGTGTAATTATTTCATATTTGATTTTCCAAATTAAATCTCCACATCACATTATTTGATAATTGCCATAATGTTAACTGTGCCTCCTGTATTAATTCCTGTCTTCTGATTTATATCATCCATAATAAAAAAAAATGTTTTTGGCTTGAATTCTTGTGAAAAAATACATGTTTTTTAATTGTATCTTTAAAATGTCTTCTAATGTTTACAGATGTCGGACTATTTTTGACACCATGACGAACTAGTTGGAAAGCTAGTCCTGCTCAAAAGCTCGTCAGTCTGGGCATTACTACGACTAGCTTTTATGCTAGTCCATCAAACTAGTCGGCCACGACGGACTAGCCTTAAAACTAGTCCGTCGTGACCGACTAACTTGACGGACTAGCTTTCAAGCTAGTCCGTAGAGACGGACGAGCTTTAAAGCTAGTCCGTAATAACCGGAATGTGTTGAAGGAAAAGTAGTCCGTCGTGACTGACTAGCTTTAAAGCTAGTCAGTCTGGGCATCTAGTCAGTCTACCCGTTTAGGTTTTCAGTGCATAATTCTGTGGAAATGGGGGAATTCACGGACAAAGCAAGACTTGTAGTATGTACTTACTAGGTCATGGATTAAGTATAAGTAGATCAGCATCATTACATAAGAGTCACGATCTTTATTATAACCCGAATCAATACAACTCAGTGAATCAATAATAATTTGTTTAAGATTAATCAAGCAAGTTAAAAAGTAGACGCTACTTTTGATCTTCAGATGATATCGATCATAATTTTTTTTGCGTTTCATCACTTTGTTTGAGGCGTTAAAGATTTAAAAAAAAATGATAAAAAATAAATAAATGAATCATAACATTTGATATCTGTTTTGTAGACTTGTTCAGATGGATCCAAAAACACCATGGAATGACAGAAAAAAAAATTATTGCAATAATCAATTGGCCAAATCCCTTGTCAACTAAAGACTTTAGCTACCGCGATTTCAATGAGGCATTGGTATATTCAACTTTGAAATCAGTTTAGTCTTTAAAAAAAATATTTTAAAAATGTAGATATATGAAATTACAACCTTTTTTTTAAATTGTCATCAATTTATTCCGAATGAAATATTTATCAGTATTTTTTAATAATCAGTTACATATTCATAATACTTGTATATTAATTGTTATATCAGACAAACAATTTGATCCTCTGACAAAGCAGCAATCAATTCATTATTCAATATCATGCCGTTTGAATACTATGTCCCCATTAAAGACTCATTCATAAATTATAATAACTAAGAAAACCCGGCTAGATTGCTGTACCGATATCTAGGGCTATACATGAATACGATAGCCCTAGGCTAAATGGGTAAATAGTAAGTAAAGTGAAAAGTTGAATAATTTGTTCCCTCATTGATACTGCAAATATTTCTAGTAACGGAAAACCGTTCCACATGCTTACAGCCATGTGCCATAGCATTCCAATCAGATTGTTAGCGTATCGGACCATATAGGGTGTGTCGAAACATAGGGATTAAACCAATGATAAACTGCTATCTTAAATTTAATCTCGGCCTATGTTGGAATAATGTCTAGCAAAAGCAATCGAAGAAAGTGATTTTGTAGAGGAAGTCCGAAAGAATTTAACGGCCTTTGTTTTCGTGTTGACTTATAGAGTGAACTTCGAACCCGTTCATCACTGTTCATTTCATCAAATGAATATAACGAAGCGTGTGGGGCTGAACAACCCCCTGCCCTAATCTAATTTCGTGATACTTTGTTTCTTCAACTGTACCTTATGATTTCATTTGAGGGGCAAATTTATATTTCTTTTGGGACAGTCGTTCTAAATAATTGCATTGATAAAATCATGTTGTGAAATTGTTGGTAAGTCTCAATGGTTTCTTTCATTTCCATTGGGTTTTCTCTCCTCGTGCACACTTTCCTTTATATATCAAATGGAATGTTTGAAGTAGCAATAAATACCATAGGATTCGAAGGTGAAAAGGGTCAAATGGAAACTTACATTGTACACAATACGTTCTGTGATAGGCAATAATTACAACAACTGGTAAACTCCGTCGGTGCTCATATTCATATTGAGACTGAAGTGGCTTCAGCCTATGTGTCATTTATAACGATGGGATTACCCATCCATTGTAAACAAAATTTGTGTGATGAGATGAGTTTAGGACCATCAAGGTATAATGATTCATTATGTCTCACTTGAGATGCTCCCTAGCATGTAAACATCAACAAACTTTATTGAAAAACACTCTTTAACAGCCTGGAGGGCATTTCATCAAAGGACTTGTCGGACATTTTATCCGACAAATTTGCTCTCAGCCAATCAGATGCAAGCATTTCAGTAGCTTATAACAGTTTGTCGGATAAAACGTCCGACAAGTCCTTTCATGAAACACTCCCCAGGTCGGCTTATGCTAAAGTGTTGCGTTGTGGCGCGGCGCGGCGCGTTAAAAAATGGAAATAATCGACGAAAAAAAAACAAGGTGTCTTCAAAGCGTCCTACGAAAAAAGGAAAAGATTGGATCGATTTTTGTGAATTTGTTTGGAAATGGATTATTCATTTTCGACTCGAGAACTTTAGCATAAGCCCTTGTGTGGGGTTTAGTGTGCATTGTGTGTGTGTGTGAGGGGGGGGGGGGGGGGGGGGGGGGGGGGGGGGGGGTTTTGTTGTGTGTTGTGTGTGATGCATGTTGTGTGTGTGTGTGTGCTTCAAAAATTTGTGTGACTAATAGTTCCAAAACGAGTGCAGTATGGGATTTTACGCCTATACACTTTAGCGTTCCAACCCCTTTAACACACTGGCGCCGCTAAAAAAGCTGCAAACGGTATATTTCCTCTTGTTTCTAACCATAGTCTTTCTGACCCGAGAGGGCACAGTTCACCAACGGAAAAAAGTATTAGAAAATGCAACTCTTCTCGTTTATGGTGATATAAAATCACGATTTTTTGCTCTTTCAGGTACCGTCATTTTTTGTTTGAATTTCATCAATTTTGTCAAAGTTTCTATGGTATTGAACTTTTTTGACTAAATGTTTCCGGCTTTATCAGTAAGTTTCTTGCCGGGAGTGGGCTATTTTCACAACGGAAAAGATTTAAGTTATTCAGCTCATTAGAAATGTTGAATGTATAAATTATTCTTATTGGATAAAAAAGCACCGTCATTTTTTACTCAAAAGATCAAACCAATTGATGCCTACGTCTGATTTTG
>CALNVZ010002974.1:7076514-7186074 GCA_940671915.1 Paracentrotus lividus
CCCCCCCCCCCGCCCCCTCCACCGCAAGAATTCCATTTTTCTGGGCAGGGATACGAATCCGTTTATAAATAATTATTTTAAAAAACCCCAAAAAACAAAACAGGATGATAACCTGGCAAATCATCCCTCGCTCTCCCTCATGAAGATGTTTAAGATTTTAAATGTTCCCATTTCTTATGGTGAAGAGAAAATGTGTTTCTCTCTAGAGCGAAACTTACTTTGATAATCGATTATTGACAGCAGGGGAGATGATAATGTGTGTGTTGGCTCGCGCTTTGCGCTTTGCGCTCATTTTATTAAGCAAATAATCACCGTTGATCCAAGTGATGGGAAGTGATAATGGGTGAGCTAAGGTGTGTGTGTGTGGGTATGTGTGTGTGTGTGTGTGTGCGTGTTGTTTGCGTGTGTGTGTGTGTGTGTGTGTGAGGATGTGTGTAAGGATATGTGTGGATTTCTTTGTTTGTCCTCTTCTTTTAACTCCATCTCCCAGTTCCCTAAAATATAGAATAAGGCGTGAGGGCTTTCAAACAAGCATTGAAGGAGTTATTGAAGTGGGTCAAACTTGTCACTTTGTGAACACTAAGGATAAAGTAAGGTCTCATCCTCCTTGAACAGGGCCACGGGGAACTGTTAATGGTGCTTAAATGCCGTACTTTCCACAATCCTTTCTTTTCTATATTTTGAGAAGGATATTCTGTGCTATTTTTATACTACCTCGAATATTTGCACAGGGATGCATTCCGTAGAACAACACTATTTATTTTTTAAAATTTTTTGTTTGTTTTATAATTACAAGCGCATAGGGACATGTTATTTTGCAATGAGTTATGCGCTATAAAAGAACTGATTATTATTATTATTATTATTATTATTACAAATGCAGATACTTCTTTTCTTTTCTTTTTCTCCCCTTGTATTTTGTTTGTTTGTTTGGGTTTTTTCTGTTGTTGTTGTTGTTGTTGCACATGCACACCTCGAGCATTTCGGTCTTAAATGAATTTGGCGCCTTGCAAACTAATTTCTACTTGTATTTCGACTAAAGTTAGTAGGCCTACTAAATACGTCACCCTTTTGTTCGAGAGAAAGACCTATGGACCATTCTTGGTCACGTGTGTGACCGAAATTATGCAAAATCTTGACTTTAATGTGCTATAACATCTAAAATTTTAAAAATATACTGATTTAATGTTTATATCATGCTAATATATTTTGTTGGCTATCATTTGTAAATATTTTTTGATATTTTACAATATGCATGTTCAAAGTCAGAGGTCAAAAGAAGTGGGTCACGTGTGTGACTTCACAGAACGGGCATGATTTTGAAAGTTCAATTTCATTTTGAAATTCCTGTGAGTTTAAAATGATGAAATGTTCTTATTGCTGTTGATATGCATTATGGACCTGTTAACCAAAAAATACCACTGGATAGGAGTCATCTCTGAAATTTCTTTTTTATCTATTATTTTATATCGTGATGTCGGGTCACGTGTGTGACATTTTTAGTGGGTCACGTGTGTGACATATGGCAAATTGTACAGAAAAATGAATATATTATGTATTATGCAATAAATGTACATTTTGAGCAATTACTATTATCCGCTGTGGTAAATTTTTTTATGAACTCAACCCTAGTCAGTCAATTGGGGGTGTTTGGTAGCTGTCAAGACTGGGGAGGGGCGGGTAGGAGGGGGGCCATGATGCCCCCTTACAAGATCTTGGCTGTTGATCGCGCGAGCGCGCCGAAAATTTGCACGATGGTAGTGTTTGATGTAACTACAAGAAAGCACTGTTAATTTTCCCATAATAATAATAATTTATTTTATATGAATTAATTATGCTAATTACGCATTGCATGAAGTCACAATTTTTGTTCGAATTGACAAACTACAGCTTCTAGAATGCTAATTTGTGGTTTGCATAATCCTTTATAGGAATCCTAACAAGTGTATTTGGAAAAAATTGGGTATCGAAAATAAAATTCCTTATGTATTTTCATTGTTTTATGAATTTCTTATGTATTCTTCTTTTTTTCGACCTTTTGTTTGGTTTGTTTGTTTGTTCTTTTTGTTGTTGTTTTTTTTCGCAAAATTATTGCAAGAACATTTGGAGCATAATAATGCTAAAATAAATTAATTTCAGCCAATGAAGTGAAAATAATCAAAATTTATGACCGCCCCCCACCCAGCGGGTCACGTGTGTGACCAATTTGTTTGCTAATTAATAATCAAATTAAAAACTTGTCATGGATTCATATTTAGTGAGATGCGAGGTACATTAAATCTAGCTTTTGAAGAAATAATTATAATAATACCAGAGCCATGGGTTAAGACGGGGCATAAACTTTTTGTGTTTTGGTTACTGTGTGTGGACATTTTGAGGCAATAATTTCCAGGGTTGATAATCAATTTAACAACAATTATTTTTTGGGGTTAGATTAAAAGGAATAGAGGTAAATAATAATATAATGACAGTAATCCAAGTAAGGAAGTCAGCATATCCATTCCAGTCAGGGTTAAAAAATGATATTTCATTTACCGTTTTTCCATTTAATTATCATTTATGTTAATTTATGCAAATGAGCATGAAAATTGCAAAAATCACTAAATAATTAAGTTCATGAAACTTCAGACATTGCTCTATTCTGAATATGCAGCTTAAAAATCAAAAAGCAGAAATTATTTGTCCCAAAAGGTTCACTTTTCAAGAATGGCCGAATAGCCTGGTCCCTTTTTTTAAGGCATGTTCATAGTTGGTCACACACGTGACCCGTGGGTCACGTGTGTGACCAAATTTCAAAGTTAATTAACAACTAAATTATCAGCTATCATGGCTTCATATTTGGTGAGATGCAAGGCACATTATATCTAGCTTTGGAGAAAAAATTGTAATAATAATAGAACCACGGTTTTCGGGGGCGTTAACTTTTCGTGTTTTTGGTCACGTGTGTGACATTTGATGGCAATTAATTTCTTTAGTTAATTATCTTAAAACAATCAATTCAACACCATTATTTTTCATTTAAATTTAAAGAATGAAGTTAAACAAGGGTATAATTGACAATAATCAAAGTAAGGAGACCAGCATATACAATCAAGTCAGGGTCAAACAAATGATATTTTACGTCATTTTTCCAATCAAATTTTTGCATGTTAATTTATGCAAATGAGCATGAAAAATTTGTAAAATTTAGATAAAAAATGCATTTCATGAAACTTCAGACATGCCGTACATGAATGTGCAGCTTAAAAACAAAAAGGACAAACTTTATTTTTTCCAAAAAAGGTTCACTTTTCAAAGAATCGCCCTATACTAAATACGTATTTAGTAGGCCTTTAGTAGGTATTCGAGAATACGGGCCAAAGTCGCTAACTCCAAATCGAAGTTTATGTCTCCGTCTGCTTATGTAGCATGCTTTTGAATAAAGCTGAAAATCAATATTAATAAAGTTCCATATTCATTAAGATATATCTATCGAAGGAGGGGAGGGGTTTGTCGAATAATTTCGGTGGTTTAATGTGGTATCTCACTTCGCGGAGACGGGTTTGAGACGAATTTGGGACTACTTTGAGACGGTTTGGAAACTTGTCGCGGAGACGTCTCCGATACATTTTTTTCCGTCGCGGAAACGTCTCTGAGACGGAATTGGGACTACTTTGAGACGGTTTTACGATTCCCGAGACTCATGAAACGTCACCATGACCTCAGGAGACATCTCAAAAAACCGTCTCAAAGTAGTCCCAAATCCGTCTCCGCGAAGTGAGATACCACCATTAGGCCCGGGGTAAAAGATAAGATACAAAAAGGCAAACAAAATAAAGAAGGGCGCTTTTATTCTTCACATTCCAATCATTCAACTTCCCTTTCAACCTCCTTTCTGTTGTTTATCTAGTCTTTCAGTCTTTCTTTCAAATTCTTTTATTCGACGTCTTTCAAAACAGAGAAAAGGAGAAGGAGGGACGGAAAATATCCTTTATACACTTTTAATCTTATTTTTACTATCCCCGCCAACTTGTTAACAGTTAGAGAATTAATACGCTTTTGAGATTGTATGTCCAGCTATTTATCAGAACTTCTTTTCCCCATTTATTGTAGTGCCTATTATAGCATGTCTGTACATGTACAATGGCGTAGCGCAGGGTCGCTCGCGGTGTGTGTGTGTGTGTGTGTTGTGTTGGTGTGTTGTGTGTGTGTGTGTGTTGTGGTGTGGGTGTTATTCGATAGCCCATTAGATGATCAAAAACATGAAAAAAAATGTTTCGTTAAAAAATATGTGGATAATTCAAACTACACTCTGTGAAAGTGGATAACCTAAATCAGTAAGCAGTGACATAGCCAGGAGGACGGAAACAAGCGTGCATCCCGCCTTTTTAATTTATTTTTTCCAAACCACTCATTGAACGTATAAATCAATATCAGTCAATTTTCCGGTGCGCCCCTTTATTTTAAGTTCTAAAGGCACCGTGAATTCACTAAAAAAAAAGGTAAAACGAATTTTCTTTAATCGCCCCGTCGAAATCACTTTTTCTTCCTCGTTTTTCCTTGTTCCTTGGGAAGGCATTTGCCCTAAGAGCCGTACGCCACTGTTTAGGTATTCTTATATAGTTTTGTTATGGGATTGGGTGAACAAAAGTTTTTCAAAGGATTCAGAGATTTATGAAGCCCCCGTTCCCACATCCCCTATAACAAAAGGAGATGTGTGATGCTCGGGTGATGGGCAGGTTTGTATACAAACATTCTTTTAACAATAATTGGTATTTCAATCCTTGAGGCATTTCTGATTTGAGATCGTTGTAATGTGACTTATCTCTGGTCTCTTCAGCAAACAGAGTTGATGTTGCCATTCCTTTTATATAATTAACAATTTATATTTCTTTTTGACTCCTAAAATTGAAATAAAAAGTCATGATGTTAATCAGTATTATTATATTCCTTGTGGCAAAACGAAGCTCCTTTTCGAATTACAGCTATCTTTGAATACTTTCAACAATAAATGATGTAAAATACAACAATTCAGATTCACTTATTAAAAAAAGAATTGTTATTCTGCCTGAGAAATGATAGGAGAATGCAGCTAGGGCGGCAGAAAAAAGCGGGAAAATCCGATGATGGGGTAATATATTGTCTGTAAAGCGCTTAGAGACGTAGTCTATGTATTAGGCGTTATATACATCCAGAATATTATTATTATAGAATATAATTTTAGAGTTAATGAAAAGGGATTTGTAAACATTTCATATTGATTTGTTTCAGCTCAGATACGACGGTAAAACATTATCGCAGAATAAGATGGTATATTATTTGCGTGACGATGGGTTATTTTGAATAGGTTGTAAACCTGTTGGAGGAAGTCTCTCTGTTTGAAGATACCGTCAATCTGAAAACCCAAGTTAGGAAAGCATTCTTGAATATAGAATAAGACTTTTTACATTTAATGATTTGGAGGTGTTTTCTGTCATCAGGATCCAGGGTTGTTTTCTGTTAAAACATTCGGGACAGACTTTTCCCCACAAAGTAAATTAAGGTCTCACAATGAATGCATACTTCCTTATGGAGGAAAGAATTTTAATCGGATTTTGCAACCACGAGATAATAAAGAACACCGAGCCCCCCCCCCCCAAAAAAAAAAATATATATATATATATATATATAAACGTTAAGCAACCAATAGGCTACAAACTTAAACCTTGCTTATTTGGGTTATGTAGGTGTTATGATATAATTATTATCATTTTTTTTTTTTAAGTGAGAGATTATATTCGGTGTATATTTGTCAAAATTACGTTCTATTTGCAGTGGCGGCGAAAGACTTTTTGAAAGTGCTGCACTGAGCAGAAAGTGAGGGGGCTGAACACAAGAAAAAAATATAATTTAATGAAGAAATTCGCATCTCGACCCCTGGATTGTATTTCTTGCATTATTTTGTGTAACAGATATTTCTCTTTAAATTGATTTGATATGAAAAGGTATTATGTAGTATAACTACTGAAGGTATTATGTAGTATAACTACTAAAGGTATTATGTAGTATAAATAACGAAGATTACTCCACAGTCACAATTCAAGTAATATTGTTGTCTTATAAATCATTTAGCACCAACGTTATGGAAAAAGAAAGAATTATTACAATTCAATATTTAATGCATTCAATAGAGACAAAAGTTGAAAATGGCAGCCAGAGTTAAAATTATCCTATGTCCACTACATTATCTTGATAAAAATGTTTTGAACGAATTAAACCTTGAAACATATCAAATAAACATTTTCTTTTATAATAATAATAATAATAATACCGGTTTCTTATAAAGCGCTTTACCTGTTAAGACCAAAGCGCTTACAGTATATTATTACCCCGGTCATTGGATTCATTTTTCGATCCCGCATTTTACAGTGCACAATCTCCACTCCCTGGGGAGCATTCCAGCCGGTCGCCTGTTAGGCACACACATGCTAAAGCATAACACATAGCATTCGCAATCCTACCGGGTACCCATTTTTATCACCTCGGGTGGGGTCAAGCATGTAGATGAAATGCCTTGCTCAAGGGACATAAGTTTTATAAAGCTTGTCAATCATGTAAATACATGTAAAACAAGATACACAAAATAAAATCACTCCAAATTTATGTAATATGTTTTGGTTGTTTATTAGCACATAATATATATTTAATATTTTACAGGTAATATTATGAGAAATTGATATACAAGGTTGATTATATTATAATAAGATGATTGCAATGGATTGGATTTACATGTAGACGTGAGATAAAGAAAACATGTAGTAAAAAACAGAGTCAATGTTACTGTCATTTAAATGATGTTACATATAAATAAAAGCTCTTCAAAACATCAATTCCTACAAAATGTTTCATTTCATTTTCAGAGTACCAAACCCTATTTTATTTTTCGACAAACAAACCTTTGAAATATTACATCAAATGTTTGGATAAATAAACTCTATTTTGTTTTTAAAGAAGTGAACCTTCGGGTAAAGGAAAGATTTTTTAGCATTATGAAGTTAGAGCTTTAAATGAGGCCTCACTAATTCTTAATTTGGAACTCCATTCAAAATGAACAAAAATACATTTGTAGCACTCACATATTTGTGTCCCTTGAAACATTGCATTCATGATTAAGTATTTCTTGAATGATGACAATAATTCAAATCTCAAAATTAGCAGCAGTACAAGATATAAAAATCATCAGGAGCAAATTGATTGATTGATTAATTTTTTTAAATTGACTTATTTATTTATTTATTTATTTATTTTTATTATTATTGTTATTATTATTATTATTATTTTTTTTTTTTTTGGGGGGGGGGGGAATTATCATTCATGTTTGAATTTAATCTGTCTAAAGGATGTAGGAGGGAAATAAAAACACAATTTCCATATATTTTATAAATTAAAAAAGCCAATGCATTAGGCCTTCAGATTTTTTTACTACTATGGCTTAACCCTAAAAAAGGCCGGGTTATTTTTGCCATCTCACAGCCGGGGGGGGGGGGGGGGCTGATTAGGCCCCCCCTTCAGATCTCGGCCGCCGATCGCCACGAAAATTTGCACAATAGTAGTGTGCGATGTAATCTACAAGACTGTATAGTTCGTTTTTCCAAAATAATGTCTTTTAATTTATATTAATTAATTATGCTAATTTATGCATGAAATCATACTTTTTGCTCTAAATCATTAAATAATGCTCCTAGAATTCTAATTCTTGGTGTAAATATTCTTTGTAGCATTCCTAACAATTGTACGTGAAAAAAATTCCGGTATCTAATTCAATTTCTTATGTATTTTATTGTTTTGGGAATTTCTTATGTATTTCTTTGTTTTTCGACTTATGTATTTTATTGTTTTTTTGTTTGGAATACTTCGGTCATTGATTATCTCTAATGATTAGAGCAATATCAACTAAAATAATGGCTAATAACCATATTTTAAATACAGAAATGTGATTTTAGCATGAAAAGCCATTTCCCATATGTTTTGTACACAAATACAGAAAATCTCTGTTTTTTGAGTCTGCGCTGCATTACATAATGTTGCGCAACTTCCAAACCGTACGTTCAATTTTTTTCAAAATAGTTTTAAAAGTTGCGTAAGATGTTAGAGAAAAAAGTCATAAATGCACGGAGCGCGAAATTTTTTTTCAGCGACATGACCGCGCGAAATGTCGAGGGGGGGGGCTGATTAGGCCCCCCCCCGGCCCTTTTAGGGTTAAAATACATTTATAAACATTGTAAATGCCTCATTTTTAAAGCATTTTCAAGCCAAGATGAAATATATGGTATGTACTGTATTGGGAAATTTGTATGTACTCAGAACCTCCCCCCACAAAAAACAAAAAAACAAAACAAAAAAAAAAACAAAAAACAAAAAACAGTGTACATACATAATCATCTAGGTCAAAAACAGAGATTTGATCATACATTTTTGTGGACGAAAGAAAATGATACAAATCATTTTCAAGCACTGGCTCAGAATTTCACTATTTGAAAATACTTCCTATAGATATTACAATGTGAGACTTTTGTATTATAATTGTGAGTTTTTAATACTGCATATTATATGTTTATATAATTTTTAATCAACAAAATTAGATATTAAAAAATCTTGATATGCCAACCAATTCCTTCAAGATCGCAACTGATTAGAACTTTATGACCAACAGATTTCAGACGACAATAAAGGCTAAACAAACAATTTAAATATATTGATCAAATACATATCATTCTAACTGAAAAAAAAAATGCATTTCAATGTATAAGCTTGCTAGGATTGTGACCCGATTTGTTTTATGAGAAGGTTTAAGATTCAAACTATTCATAAGTCACGAGAGATCACTTTTATATTATATAACTGGACACATTTTTAGCTATTGAATGGTATACACATGCCCATTTCACTGCTTTAGGATCTACTTAAACCTCAAGTGGTGTTGAGACAAATCAAACTGTTTATGCAAAGAAATTGTGCATCAAAGTTCAGAGCAGAATAGTGAACACAATTGATGGAGAAATAAAGAAAACAAAAAGTTTAAGAAAAGTTGACCTTTAAGTTGACCTTTTGACCCCTATATGACCTTTGATCTCATCATCCTCATCAACACACATGTGGTGTTACCCAAGAGTCATTTGTACCAAGTGTGAACACAATCGATGGAGAAATAAAGAAAACAAAACATTTAAGAAAAGTTGACCTTTAAGTTGACCTTTTGACCCCTATATGACCTTTGATCTCATCATCCTTATTAACACATATTTGGTATTACCCAAGTATCATTTGAACTAAGTGTAAACACAAATGAGGCAGAAATAAAGAAATGAGAGCAAGTTAAACAAAAACTAAACAGACCAACAGGAAAAGTGATCACTAGGTCTCTGCCGAACTTTGTTCAGGCGAGACAAAGATTGTGATTGATTGATCATTCTTCCTTTACCAAATTGATACAGAAGTGATGAAATGCCTGCAGCAGGGGAAACTTATGGCTACAGGTCCTATCATAGGGATTTAGAAATAAAGATACATGTCTTACTACAGGGCACAAGCAACTGACTTGGTTTCAAACTGCATGGTTATAATACTAAGTAATGAGGATACATGTAAGGCGCCTTCTCCAAACAAAGTGCGTCAGCTTTCCGCGTCTTTTGTACCAAAAGACAATTTATCGGCTTTTGAATAGAATCCCGAAATCTTTATACGGCTTAAACACATTAAAAGCAGAAAGCCGATTATTTCTCGCGTTGGATCAGGAAGCTGCGGGAAACTGAGAAGGCGCCTTTGTTTGGAGAAGGCGCCTAAGTGCATTACCACAGGTCGCTAGAATATCAACTTATGGATTTTTTAAAAACCTCCTGGGTTAGAATTCCACTGCTCTACCTCACCTGCCAAGTCATCCAGCTTCGTCTTGTTATGGACACTATTTTGATGTACTCTTTATAAGACATCGCTAAGACAAATCCTGGGCTTCACTGTGAAAGCTCCAGCGAGTCTGAAATCTGGTACTGATGACCTGTCCTGCCCTTTTTGGTCGTTTGGAGGACAGAGGGGATGCTCTTACAGACACTATTTTGATCAATCAAAACTCTTCATAAGACATTGCTAAGATAGATACTGGGTTTCACTGGAATGTGGTATCCTCAGTGAACGCTCCAGCGAGTCTGAAGTCATCATCCAGTAACACGCAGTACATCCTCTGTGGCGTGGGTCTGGAGTAGGGAGC
Source organism: Paracentrotus lividus (assembly GCA_940671915.1). Taxonomy (NCBI): domain Eukaryota; kingdom Metazoa; phylum Echinodermata; class Echinoidea; order Camarodonta; family Echinidae; genus Paracentrotus; species Paracentrotus lividus. The sequence continues at coordinate 7,086,737 of CALNVZ010002974.1, forward strand.
TGGGCGTGGTACCATGCTGCGTAAGATGAACTCCCGACCGGCTGGACGAGGGAAATCCGGTACTGATGACGAGGATCCACCTGTCCTGTCTCTATCGGTGGTTTGCAAGATCGAGGGGTTGGTCTCACCATTGCTATCGTCCTGCTCTGAGGTTCCATCAGGTAGCATGTGTGCAGACTGCAAAATCAAATGTACCACATTGAAATCAAATCAGGGGGACATTTCATCAAAGGACTTGTCGGACATTTTATCCGACAAATTTGCTCTCAGCCAATCAGATGCAAGTATTTCAGTAGCTTATAACAGTTTGTCGGATAAAACGTCCGACAGGTCCTTTGATGAAATGCCCCCAAGTTCATGATATAATTTTAACTCACTGCTATTCAAACTGGACATAGAGGCGCTATCGTTTAGAGGTCACCTTGCCTCATGAACACAAGGTTGTGAGTTCCATTCCCATACCAAAGACTTACAGAAATGGTACCTACAAATGAATAGCTGCATTGTAGCCAGGCGTATGGGGTAATAAAAACATATCATGTTGTGCAGGGCCCGCTGGGAGAACAGTTATCAGAGCTCAAGAGGCTATCTTGGGTAAATAAAACTATATTATTACTACTATCATACAGGAAGATGGTGATGACTAAGGGTACCTACTACTTGACAGGAATTGAGCAACTTTATGGATGCATGATTTGATAAATTGTTAAATTGTCATTGTCATGTTTGGGTGGCATAGTTTTCCAAAATGTGATGTTTTCTTGAAGATATCTATGATAAAATCTCCATTTACAAAACCGTACCTGTGTACACATCAGTTTACACTGCAGTATATGGAGGGAAAATCTATCTTTATGTTACAGGACCCAGACTTGATTGAACTTACCCTTTGAGCAGCACTGTAGAGTTTATGAATAATGCCACCGACCACACCCCTCCCTGCCTTGTGGACAAACACCTCTGGCTGCTCTTGTAGTTTGGTCACAAACTCCTCAAGTTCTTGTAGGACCGCATGGCTTGGATGGTCCGATCCATTCTCATCAGAGGGGAGGAATTTAGCTCGGAGGGACTGGTCTCTGGCGATAATCACTTCCACTAGCCCAACCTGCTTGACTATTTCCTATGTGGGTTCAAATTCAACGATTAAAATAGATGAACTTACAAGATCACATTTTTCAAATTATACTAGATTTAACATCCCAACGGCGTTAAAATTCCTTTACGTTTGATGTTCATGTATATGGGATAGTATGAACCTTGATCACTACGGGCACTCCGGTGGTCTAGCGGTTATGACGGTGGTCTAGCAATCCACAGGTCGTGGGTTCGAATCCTGCCCGGGCAGCCTATGATTTTTTTTCATAGCTGTCTGGTTCCAATATTTATCACACAGCAGTTGCGTGTATTTCTACGAATTTGCATTGTTTCTACCGTTGGAGACAAATGAATAAATTAATTGTCTATTTAACATCCCAATGGCGTTAAAATTCCTTTACGTTTGATATACTAGATTTGTTTGAAATAAATTTGCTTATCCTGGTAATATTGACTCCATAATTAGGCAATTCATACAAGGTTATATATACATGGGCAAGAAGACAGGTAACATACTGTAGAAGTGGTTTATTTTCGTGAATTTTGTGAGTTAGTTCTCACAAAAATTTCCACTTCAAAATAGTAGTAGAAACATTTTACAAATCCTGAAAATATGCCCTCACAAATTTCCTTAACCCGTTGTATATTGAGAACTTTTTTATAAAGTCGAATGAATCATGATTGTCAAGCATGCTTGCAAGAATTTTTCTAATTAAAAGGTGTAACAAAGACACCTTTAAGTAGATCAATATCTGAAAATTTAAAATATGTTAGGCCTTTATATATTTATGCAATCATGAGTAAAATAAACGGTCGACGAGAGGGATGTTCTATGTTTCTTCAGCCCGCATATATGCAGGCTTTGTATACAACGGGTTAATGTGTCCAATATCACGAAAATATTTGTTCACTAAATATTAAACAGCTGATTCATTGTTGTTCATAACATATTGCAGTGCTCCAAACATACTACAAGATCATATTTACATGTTTCATGAGATAATAAACTGTGTAAACTGTCTTTCCAGAACGTGTGTTTCCAAACTTTGGCTGATAAAGTAAACAAGGTGGTTCACAAACCACGAGTTTCACCTAATTTCGATATCAATAGAACATGCAATAAGACCCTTTGACCTTTAGACCGCCTTTGACCTCATCATCCTTATTAACAGTCATGTGGTATCACCCACTGATCATTTATGCAGATATAACAAAATCTTCAAAGAAAAAAAATGCATATGGCCTCATATCAATTGACCTTTTGACCCCTAAATGATTTTTGAGCTCACCATCCTCATAACAAAAAAATGTAGTAATACCCAAGGATTATTTGCACCAAGTTTGAACACAATTGATTCAGAAATAAAGAAATGAGCAGAAGTTAAAACAAAAGGTTGTTTAAAATTTTTGTAACGGTCCAACAAGAAAATTGATTTCTAGGTTGTGATGAAATTTAAAGAGGCGAGACAAAGAAGGCTAAAAAAATAAAAATCCAACAGCATATTTCTATATTTGCTATACAAGGGTACACTTGGTCCCCCGTAATGTTAAACTTACTTCATATTTCTTGATATCCTGAACTGGGGCTCGTGTCATCCTAGATGCTGTGTTCAGAAGCTGAGGAAAATGAGGCTTCAATGATGGAACTTTCTCAGCTCCTGCAAGTGGAAAGAAAATGATGAGCTTTTCACTAGATGTATTTGTTATCATTATACATGAGATCATGTTTAACACAAAAATAACCCATACAATCTGTGCAAGTACCATGATTTGTAATAATCATAATCAATAACCATCATCATCACCCATAACCACTAACATCATCAGCATTATCATCAGTATCAACATCATTACTATTAACATTACCATCACCATCATGCTCTTCATCATCATTATCTTCATCATCATCATCATCTTCTTCAGCTTGATCGTCAAGATCATCACCACCCTCAACATTACTCCCATCATTAACATCATTGGCATCATTACAATCCAAACACATCATCACTACCACTATCACCAACATTACCATCATAATCACCACAACTGCCACCAATACCCTCACAAAAACCATAACCACAACTGCCACCATAACAACCACAGCTAACATCAGTACCATCAGCGCCATTATCATTATCATAACCACCATCACCACCTCCATCACCATAATCCCATTGCCATCACCACTACCACTACCACCACCACCACCACCACCACCACCACCACCACCATAACAACTCCTATTTCCAACAGCACCACCACTACTACAACCTCCAGTACGAACAGCAAAAAAAAAAATCATCATTCAATAACAATCATAACAACCACTATATGCACCACCACCATCATAAAAAACATAAAACCAACCATCATCATCACCACCCCCATCACCACCAACATAACAACCACCACTGTCACCAGCAGTACCATCACTACAACCATCATCATCATCATCATCATCATCATCATCATCATCATCATCATCATCATCATCATCATCTTCATCATCATCATCATCACAACGGCTATCCTCACCAGCACTAATAGTAACACCATCATCTTCTTCACCAAATGCATATTTATATTGATTTCTGTTTATGTATATTATTTGCAATATTGGTAATAATACAATACAATAAAAATCACCAACACCACCACTACTATTCCATACCTGCTTTTTCTAGTCTTTGAAGAGCACCATGGACAAGGACTGGAAGAAGATGCAAGACTAACTCTGAAGGTTTCAGAGATGCAAGGAAATGAAGCACCTTCTCTGCCTCCTTGGTGTCATCAAACAATCTCTTCTGACGGTGACATGGAACGGGTCTTGACTGACCCCACACTTCTTGCCAAGTATTACCTGGTAACTACATACAAAGGCAAAACATGAAACTAAAGGTTGTAAATTTCTTCTTTCCAATAAAAAAGGTAAAGCGTGAAACACAATATATCTTCTAAAGATGGACTATGTTATGTATGGCCCATTGACCGAACTGAACATAAGGTATGCTTCATCTTATTACACCATGTAGCCTAATTAAAATATGAGCAACAATATCTATGTAAGTTTGCTTATTATATTTAATAATTGTGGCTTTCAAACAATCTAAAGTACAAAAAAAAAAGTATCAAGTTTTAAAAGCAGAATAAATCTGGCAGACAATTGTTTTATACTGAATCAACATATTGCCCTAAACATGGCAAACGTGTTCGGAATGTATCCTCATCCAAAATTATTACAGAAGCCATCTTGAACGGTTTCACACAAAATAGCCAAGGCATCTTCAAAAGGCTGATGAGTCCTACTGTTACATGATATAACCTTTATTGCTCGTAAGCATATATATTGTCTATCCAGTGTTTCTAAAGATTTTTTTCCTTTTTAAATGTATTTACCTGCATTCTCTGGCTGAGTTGACCCCTGACCCTTCCCTCTGACCCCTGCTCATCAGCCGGCATGAGAGGGTCATCCAGATCTACCCAATCTCTAGGGGAGTACCACCTCACAAAGTCCTCCAACGTACATCCTGGGTTAGCAGCCTGGATGACCAGATAGAGAGTAAGAGAGAGAGAGAGAGAGAGAGAGAGACAGAGAGACAGAGAGACAGAGAGAGAGAGAGAGAGAGAGAGAGAGAGAGAGGCAGACAGACAGACAGAGACAGAGAGATTTACCCATTCATATCTAACCATCTCTTTTATATTTACTTTTTTTTTTTTTTTTTTTTTGAAGCCTTCAAAAGTCTTCTTCAATTCGATTCTGAGCATTGTTATCTTTAAGGGTACTTTTTAATCATTCTTGGTTTTCATATCACAGGAAACTGCTTGTTTTATTCAATTCAATTAATTATTTTTCACAATAAAAGTACAAAGATATTTTTAAAATGTAAAAGATATATGCATGTACAAACTTTATATTCATTCTTCTCTTTATTGAAGCCTTTCTTGCGACGGTGATGTTACATCTTAACACTTTGTACGTTCAGTAACAACAGTTCGCGAGTAATCAACCAATATCCTGTTCAACTGACAACCCATTAGCCGTCCAGGGTTCCCAGCATTTCAAGAGAACAAAATTCCCTGATTTTCCCCTGATTTTTCCCTGACGAAATCTAAAAATTCCCTGATAATTATTTAAAACCATTTCCAGTTTCGCGTGTTTTCTTTGATGTCGCTGTGAACTATTTGCAGTATAAAACACTAGTCTGACTGACTACCGAACTTTCGATTTTTGGGCCAATCGAAATTCCCTGATTTTGAAGCATTATTATCATATTCCCTGACTTTTCCCTGAGTGGAAAAAAGTAAAATAATTTTCCCTGATTTCCCTGATGGGCTGGGAACCCTGTCATCTGTACATAATAGTTTCATTCTACGGTTTCAGATAATCTAAAAAACACTGATAACACTACACCTCAAGAAATTCACTAGCACAAGGCCTTCACTTAAATGGCACTCTCCAGATTGGATTTGACGCAATATAAGTTAAAATTATTATTATTATTTGTTATCATAAAGACTTTTTTTTTTTGTATTTGAGTTTATTATTGAAACTTTAAAAACCTTTTCACAAATGAAAAGACAATCATATTATCATATTCAACTAAAAATTTAGATAGATAAGACAAAACAAGACAATACAAACACCACTTCTGAAAGAGTTAGTGCACAAATACACACATACCTTGAAAGATTCCATATCTGAGAGAAGACAAGCACTCTGCATCTTAGCTCTTAGTTCCATTCCTTCTGATGATGTCCCCAGTTGGGCTAAGACCTCAGCATGTTCCTCTAACATGTCCTCTGTCATTGGTGCTGGATCCTGACAGCAATAAACCCAATATTACATGTTATATCAAACTCAGCAAAAAAGAGCTTCCTTGACCAATAAATACATAACATTACCTTATACTGCATTCGCTGTTATTTTCGCGTGATAATTTTTTTGCGCTGAGCGGCCTAAATTAATGTTCACAGGTTCTTGAATTTGCGCTGCATTTTAGTAAGCAGGCAATTGAATGCACCTAATACATGCATAAAAAAAGCATGCTCATATATTCGTGCGTTTTAAATTCGCGCCTGCCGATCTTCGCGCGAAATCCGCGAAAATTAATGTACCGCGAATATTTCCACGTTTACAGTACTATTTGCGTAATCTTAGATCCACTATGCAGAAACAGCCCTGCATACATGTAGTATCGCCACAAGCTCTGCACTACTCAAACTGTCAAGATTCCTTCCCAAAACTTAACATTCATGTAGTCTTGCAATATATGCCCATTTAAATGAATATAATTTCATTTTCTATTATGAACAACATTCATGCAACAAATATGTTACCAAGTAACAAAATGAGTACAATGCCCTACCATAAATGTACATACAGTCATGTACATACAATCAATTTATTATAAGTTACAAAGTCAATCAAAATTTGCGCAGTTCAAGGGATTCTCTGCTTTTACTGACCCCATCGGTCAAAACAAAGGTGACATTGGGTAATCAAGCTTTTGCTTGTACTGGACCCAAGCTATGGAATGGGTTACCTCTTGAAGTCAGGAAAGCAACATCAATTAGTAGCTTCAAATCTAAACTTAAAAAACATCTATTTAATTAATTACAAGCAAATCAGAAGCTCCTAAATAGAGCAGTAGAATATATACTTTTGGTTGAATAGTTTCTGCGCTCTATAAATTGACTATTATTAGTATTATTATTATTACTTAAGACTGCAATATACAATGTATTGTCAATTGTGGTATACGTATATTTGTGATGACTAAAGCTCCATGAATATTGTACACAATTCAAATATCCAATAATGGTTATACAGTTTGTGTTTAAAAAAATGGTATAGTCGGGAAAAAATAATTTAGGTGTGAAGTCTTTTCAAAAGATATTTGTATGTGGTACCAACTTAAAGCCAAAAGATTTTCCTTGCTGAAGCACTTTGTTCTGTATAATTTGCTTTCATAAAACAAAAGTTATGCTAAATTTTGTGCGAGGAGGAACAAATCAAAATTACGCTGGTCTATTGTTCTGGAGCGCTGAATTCACGGTCATTATGCGAAACCTACACAAAAGCATGGGACGGCGTGCGAAAAATTGATTTTTCTTGATTGTAGAAAACTTATCATTGCAACACCAAATGTCATGAAAAAAAATGCAGAAGAAAGTCTGATTTTCCTGCTTTATGAAAATATCAAACAATACCAGGTTGTGATCAATCTTCATATTATAAAAAAATGGTTTCCATTAGTACCATTTTATTTGACACAGACTGTACAACCAACCTACTCAATATGGAACACCTTCATTACCTGTGTAACAGGAATGTAGAGAATTTCATTGGTACGTAGCAATCCCAGTTCACCGCATTGTTTTAACCTTCCTTCAGGTTTGATCACCTCCTTCCCAACATCTTCTTTTCTCGATCCTTGATCCTTCTCATTCCCAACATCTTTGCTCTCTGCATCTTCTAATGAGATGTCCATCGATTCTTCCTCATGTTCTATCAGAAAAGTGATGAATAATGATGACGATAATGATTGGGTAACACCTGCTTAATATGATGTTTCAGCCCTTACTATAGACGAATTTGGGCAGCGTTTCATGGAAGTGAGCCCTGAATGTGCCCGCCATATAGAGTGGTTGCTTCCAATGTACCATGCATGCGCCATGTGCGTGTAAGTCTGAGCGTTTGTACATTTTCCTTTGTTACGCATACATACGCACACAAGGAGCATGCGTTGTACATTGGAAGACCCCCAGCAATGGCTGCCACCATGACAAAACCTCATCCAAACCGAATTCGTCTATAGATTTTGTTGTTGAAAAAGGGTGATTAACCTTTTACAGAGTTTCTTCCAAAAGGTATCTATTCACCTCAACAGTGTGCCACCTCTATACATTGCCAAGAGACATTTGGTGAAATGGCCGGGATTCGAACAGTGAACACTGCAATCATTCGTCCACGACTTATCCCAGAGATACAGAGCAACAATAGAACATTTCAGTATTCTAAAAGCTGAAAATCGGTACCTTTATTTAAAAAATCAGTAGTTTCATAGAAATGCCAAAGGACAACACATAAGCTTAAAATAAGTTGTATTTTTCTCAGTTTTCACCAATAATGGCCGAAATCAGTACTACTTGGTATTTTTGTTTATCGCTCATCTTTCTTCTCTCTTTTCCTTTCAATAATAATGATAACTTCTCGTTTTATTTTCCTACAATTATCAAAGAAAAATGTATATATATGTATATAAATACAATTTCTTATTGTAACTTTCTTGTAAAGGCGTGCCCAACACAAGCTAAGCTTTTCAGGTTTTCGCTCCCTTCATTCTCAATTTGTTAATTCTTTTTTGTATACTGTATCCGTTTAAGATGTTAATCAATATATACTTTTTGTTTATGAAGGAAATAAATGTGATTTTCAATCAATCAAAATAAAAAAAAACCACCTCTAAGATAAAACAAAAAGGTAAGGTTCATGGATGTCCTACCTTCATCTTCTCTGCCCCCTCCTCCCCCCAGTCCATCATCCGGAGGAGTGGCATCATCACACTCAAAGAATTCATCTTCACTATCATCACTGTCCCTGCTCCTTGATGAAGCAGCTCTAACAATCCTTGTTACTGCCTCATTAGATGGAGCTCTGGCTCTGGAGGATGAGGGTTCATCATCAGGACTTACTCTATCGTCTGATTGGTCAGATGGGATGCTGGTTTTCCGTTCCTTTGACGGAGACGATTGCAGTTTCCGCCTTGCCTCCCTTGCTTTTTTACGCTCAATGCAACAATTGAGCATCTATTTGGGAAAAAAAAACGAGACAAGCTTGAAGTAAAAGAGATAGAAAGATGCTGACAGACAAATTAAAGATTAAGAAAAAGAAAAAAAAGGAAACTAAAACACCCCAGATTGGAAGTAAAGTCCAACTCTTTACAAAATTAAGTACAGGCATAAAACATTCTTCTGAAAGCTGAGATTTATAATGTCCAGCTGACTGTAATTCTAAGCTTTTCCACTCATTCCATCAATGAAGTTCAGACAAAAAGCAATTCAAGAGGTGAACTCATGTTTGGGAAGTTGTACAGCTTAATTAATTTGAAACTTCTTGACTCATTCAATTATTTTATCAATAAAATGACTCATAGGCTGTGTTCATATTTGAAACAAAAAGTTAAACAAGAACAAGAATTCATGATACAAAATGCAATAAAAAAAACAGACATGTGCGTTCGAGGTCACCCATTCCTGGTCAAAAATGTAAATGTCTTTCAGATCTCCATTCTAGGGAAAATTTAGACGCAGAAAATGGAGCGTTTTGAAAGACGGATCAGTTTTTATTTTATGACCTTCAGGTCCTTGAGCATTGTGAGTCCAAGCTGCGCTGAGGTTAGTTTTTGAGAGAGGGAAATTTAAAAGACAATCCATGAATATTCATGTTTAACTTTTCTGCCATGAACGGTGTACCGCTAATCATGATTGTGTTGTGTTTTTTAGTTGCGTTTTGTATAATAATTCACGTTCCCGTTTAAAACTTTTTTTCCACCATGAATGCACCCACTCGCCTGAAGTTTTTGATGTAGAAGACAACAGCCCATGTTAGGAGCCGCAGATCCAAGACTGAAATAAATAAAGAAGGTGGAAAAAAGACATTATGAAATTGAATGGATGGTTCAAGTAAATATAGCCACTTATAGTTCAGATTATTCAAATGGATGAATTAATTCATTACAATTTTATGAAACAAAATATATATTATACGGGAGAGCACAAAATAAATATGCATGTGGTTCCTTAACCTTATCTACATCACTATATCTCATCTCGAGAACAAAGTCATGCCATAGGTGTGCACCCCCTCCCCCCACTTTCCCTCTCTCCCTCCTCTTTTATTTATCAACCTACCCTGGTATATTGTAGTTGTTTTCAAGTCTATATCTCATCTCAAGAACAAACTCATACCATAGGTGTGCACCCCCCCCCCACCCCACTCTCCTCTCTCTTCTATTTATCAACCTACCCTGGTATATTGTAGTTGTTTTCAAGTCTATATCTCATATCTAGTACAAAGTCATACCATAGGTGTGCACCCCCCCCCACTCTCTCTCTCTTTCTATCAACCTACCCTGGTATATTGTAGTTGTTTTCAAGTCTATATCTCATCTCAAGAACAAACTCATGCCATAGGTGTGCAACCCCCCCCCCCCCCCACTCTCTCTTCTCTTTCTATCAACCTACCCTGGTATATTGTAGTTGTTTCAAGTCTATATCTCATCTCAAGAACAAACTCATGCCATAGGTGTGCAACCCCCCCCCCCCCACTCTCTCTCTCTTTCTATTATCAACCTACCCTGGTATATTGTAGTTGTTTTCAAGTCTATATCTCATCTCAAGAACAAACTCATACCATAGGTGTGCACCCCCCCACTCTCTCTTCTTTCTATCAACCTACCCTGGTTATATTGTAGTTGTTTTCAAGTCTATATCTCATCTCGAGAACAAACTCATACCATAGGTGTGCACCCCCCCCCCCACTCTCTCTCTCTTTCTATCAACCTACCTTGGTATATTGTAGTTGTTTTCAAGTCTATATCTCATCTCGAGAACAAACTCATACCATAGGTGTGCACCCCCCCCCCCCCACTCTCTCTCTTTCTATCAACCTACCCTGGTATATTGTAGTTGTTTTCAAGTCTATATCTCATCTCAAGAACAAACTCATGCCATAGGTGTGCAACCCCTTTAAGACCTCCGTGGCATTGGTTGACCACACACATGCTGATAGCCAGCTTGTAGGTCAAGCTAGATTCAGGCGCCGTCTTGAAGTGACGATATCTCTCCTAAAGAGAAGAAATTATTATTTATTTAAACGGGGTTGTTCTGTCAGTAATAAAAGCATTTTCCCCCTTCAGATGCCGAGCACAAATCACAGTTGGCAAAAAGTGGGTTTTGATCAGTGTATTATATTATATACATATTAATAGCAGTGTACAAGTATTTACAAGTACATTGTAAATATTGCGAAACCCAAAGTTTCTAATTGTTAGGCCTGGTTTTCCTATAACTGATTATTTAAATATTCTTAATATAAAATTAACAAAAACAATGAAATTGTTTGATTTTCCAAGTGTAGCTTCTTCGGTTCTCAGCAATATATATACACATCTTGGTTTTAGTTCATATTCATATATTTTGTGTTTGTGTAACTTTATTGCTGTTTTAAATATTATTGTTGAATTTTTATGTGATTTTAATGTCAAGTGTACATTGTCAGGCAATTATTAAAGCTGAAAAGATGATAATGATGATGATAAATGAAGTAAAATGAACTGGGAATAAAAAAGAATGTTTTCTCACCTTTTTGTCAAAGTCTTTCTCTGTGTCTTCATTAGGGGTTGATGCATTCTCACCCGCAGGTGTAGAGGCTGCACTCGCATCCGGAAACAGAAACTGAACAAAAAAATGGTGATATTACATCAGTTTGACATGATTTTTACAGAGTGATATATGATTACTACACCAACAAAGTATATCTCATGTGTAGTTCAAAAATTAATATACACTAAACATTGAATACAGTCAACTCAAACCGAACAAAAATTCAAGACAAACATCAGTTTGACATATTTTTTTTTCAGAATGATATATGATTATGACACCAGCAAAGCATATCTAATGTACTTTTTAAAATGATACGGTATTAAAATTGTATAAAGTTGAGTGATGAATATCATGATGATGCAGTACAATTTTAAGAAAGGCAAGTTATTCTTATAATGCTTGAAATGCCTCTTGTCTGTTGCAGTAACTCATTCTGCACAGAGTTTGGACATGAATTATAAAATTTCAGGACTACGAAATAAAATTTGCTCAAAATTGTCTGTCACAATCATTAAACAAACATTAAAAATAAAAAGGTAAAAAACCAAAGAAATACACATAAAAATTCAAAAAACAATAATATACATAAGAAATTAATTGTGATACCAGATTTTTTTTTCAAATATACTTGATACAAATGCAATAAAGAATATCAACACCAAAAATTATCATTCTAGGACCTATATTTAATTAATAAGAGCAAAAAGTGTGAATTCATGCATAAATTAGCATACATATATAATTAAAATAATATGAAACATTTTTCAGAACTTAACTCTGCAGTTACAGAGATTAAGCCACAGGATGAAGTTAAACAATCCCTTTATGAGAATCTTACCACTAGTATATCATTGAGAATGTTGACAGGTATAGGAGACTCTAGCCTAGAGGTCTGGTTGCCTTGGGTTCGTATTCTACGCTGAGCTGCCTGCGCTCTGCTCATCACTGATGATAACGAGGGAAACTGAACTCGTGCTGGATCGGTCAATCTATGAAGGGCTAAGCTCACCTGCTCTGATGTATCTGAGAAAATAAAGGAGTTAATAATCAGGTTCTGTTCTTTTATAGCACTTAATACACTTCATGATATAATTTGGTGTGCTTCCAAATTTCCCACTGATTAACAGGGCATGTCAATAGAATATCAAAATAGGGGAGGGGAATATTTCTGAAATGTTGGAGCACAGTATAAAGTGCTTTAAAATCTAACCATTATTAAATATAATAAGAAAAAATGAGCAAAGAAAATGGGGTACCATCGGGATTCGAACCAGAGACCTCCTGGTTACTAGTCAGGCGCTCTACCATCTGAGCTATAGTAAGCCCCGGATGGGGTCGTCCCTAATACCTGTTAACTCTTCAATGCTCGATTGGTCAGAAGCTATTGAAACCTGGCATAAGCCCGAAGGATAGAAATCAACTTGGATTAAATGCGAGGGATCACGGTGATGTGATGCAGCTTTTTTTTTAATATAAATTTTGAATAATGAAGGAAACTGACCAGAAATATATAATATATTATATATTTCTGGTCAGCTTCCTTCATTATTCAAAATTTACATTATTAAATATATTACCATACAAGGAGCTTAAACCTAATCTGCTCAAGTTCTTTTTGAAAACGTATAGCCCGGGGGGGGGGGGGGGGGGGGGGGGGGGGGGCTAATTTAGACCCCCTGAGATCTCGGCCGTGGAGCGCGCAATTGCGACAAAATTAGCACGCACGTCCCCTGTTGCGTAATCTCCGTAAATGCATAGTTAATTTTTCCGAACAGTGTTTTGTTTTAATTATATATGCTAGTTACGCTAATTTATGCATGAAATCATACTTTTTGCTCTAATTCACTAAATATAGCTCCTAGAATGCTAATTTTCTTATCAATTGTACTTGAAAAAAATTCTGGTATCCAAATTAATTTCTCATGTATTTTATTGTTTTTTAATTTCTTATGTATTTCTTTGTTTTTTTCCACCTTTTTATTTCTACTGTTTTTTCGACAAAATTGGTCTGCGATATTATTTTGGTCATAAATAGCAGCAAATCAAATGATTATTATTAATAAAAGCAAAATTAATCACTCATTGATGAATTTTAACTGAAAACACAATTGGTATTGACTTTGTACATGAAATCACGTTTTTGAGCAATTTTGGGTCTGACGCACGGGTACAAAACTATGCGTAATTCGCTAACCGGTTACCCGGGCGTCGCGAATTTGGTCTCAAAAGATGTGCAAGACTGCAAAGAAACGGCTACAAAATAAGAAATATATGGTTGTTGGGGTGAAAGATTTATATGTAGAGAAAGCTCATATCCTCAACTATCATTTGACACCAAAAAGTCTGAAAATGATGCATGCTTCAATAAGCAATGCCCACTTTTGTGAAGGACACAAAAACGAGGTTGCGCAGGAATTCGCTATGCATTTACCACCTACAATGTACCTATGGCATGCCCAGAGGGATCAAAAATGTAATTGACAACCTTTCTTTTTTCATATTATTAATGTTTATTTTTTGTCTTCTGGTTTATTTTGTCTTTGTTAACCGATTCTCGCCACTATTGCTTTTGATCCCTCATGGTGTGCCATTGGCAGGTGGTAAATGCATAGCGAATTCCAGCGCAGCCTCATTTTTGTGTCCTTCACAAAAGTGGCCATTGCTCGTTGAAGCATGCATCATTTTCTGACTTTTTGGTGTCAAATGATAGTTCAGGATATGAGCTTTATCTACACATGAATCTTCCCCCACGAACCATATATTTCTTATTTTGTAGCCATTTCAAAAGTGTATAGTTCTTTCTGGGACACACTGTATATTGTCGTCATTAGGAACTAGTTGGGGGAAATTCTTAATGGCTTGAATTTGCAAGATTATGATGTTTTTTTCTGGGACACACTGTAAAGCAGCAGACGAAGAGGGAGTGAATGTGACTTACCATCATCATCCTCATCAAATGCACTTCCACCAAGGAGTTGATCAATGGATTCTCTGCTATGGGTAAGCTGAGCAAAACTTTTAAGGTAATCGGCTGCAAGACATGAAAATATTATGAAAGATGATAATTAATTCAGTTCAATTCAATTTCATTGTTCATTAAATCCCCACGTTCAGGTTTACTATTAGAAATGCAAATAATTTACATTAATTTATGTGGTTTCCTCTATTTCTTTCTTTCCTTTCTTCTGTTCAAAGTTATACTTGTTATGAACTTGTGCAATAAAGAAAGTCAATAGAGGGAACAGGATTATTGAAGTATACAATGTAAACAATTAAAAAGCACAAAGAAAGACAAAAAAGGAGATCATAATAACCCCTTTTGACAACTTTTTTATTTGGTAATGCACATCAGTGCTGTGTTCAACAATTGCAAATATTCAATATGAATTTTTTTATGTTAGATTGTATGCTCACACTTGAGGCGTGAAATTTTTATTCCAAAATATTAACACAAATAAACCTAAAAGGGCTGGGGGTACCCCCTTCTCCCACAGTCATTTCAGGTTTAATGGTATAATTTGAACCATCACAATTACATTACCATATATTACTAAATAATTTCTATGTTTAGATTAGAATGAATCAAAATCAAATAAAATATATATCGAACAATTAGGATTCTTACCAAGGAGACTGCTTGGGTTCTCTGTCATATGTACCCTAGCTGACCACTGAGGAGCCTGTATAGGGTCTAAGTCTCTGTAACAATATCATGATCAAACACAGCTTTTTAAAGTATATACAAGAATGAAGTGGGTAATGTGAGAATTAGTCATCATCCCAGTTAATGGTTCTGAACAAAAAAGCCAGTGCATGAGGTTTATCCTGAATAAGGTCTAGCAACAGGCTACATGTACACAGATAGTTTTTGGATATTGTTTATAAAAACAAGATAGTTAAGAACCAGCAAACATGAAAACATCACCTGTATGACATAATACCTTTCTTGAATTTCTGAACATAACTTATATGTTTCTGGAACATTTGGTGCAGTGATCTCACCTCCATTTAAACAGTGTACAACTGAGCTTAATTAATTGCAATCAGCTGTGAGGGTGATCTAAGTCGGATTTGTTCTGATGCATACCGACATTGATCTTTCTTATCCCAATCCTATCCTCTTTAAAGATTATAATGATGTTAAGTGTTTGTCTTATCACATTTTTATAACCTTAATTAATTGTGGCAATCAAATTTGTAAGGGCTACTTTGACATTGAACTTTTTCTTCCCAGCTCTCCCCATTAACATAATTATAATTTTGGTTGTGTACTTTCGGAAAACATTCATATACATACTTTAAAAAAAATTATAACTGAATTGAAAGGAATTGAACTTACGAGTAGACATCATTATCAACTATCATGTCCTCAGATATAGATGGCCAGGTAGCTGCGAGATGGAGCTCACTGACTGGGTCTTCAACTGCACCATATGGGAGTGTTGTGAAACCAGGGTATCCAACATCACTATCATCGTCTATTATATCTAAGTCTAAATGGAACAAGATAACATGTTATGTATGGTCATATTCAAACGTGAGTGACACGACATTTGGACTGATAGAAGGGCGCATATCTTTGCACTTGTTGGTTATGAATGGATCATGACTACCATATTATGTATAATGTAGGAGTGGCATGTGTCATTACCAGTTGGATTTGAATTTTACAATTAGTCCTGGAAATTATGATTAAAAAACAGTGCGTGGGTGACACGACAAAAAAAAAAGACATGGGTTTCTGACCATTATTGGTTATGGTTGGATTTGTGCCCAAGTAGATGTCTAAGAGTACCATAAGTGCTGGTATATTTACATGAATAGTGTACCTCTCTGACATTTATTGTCCTTATCAATAATTCCCTCTCTGTGGAAAATGGTCCACCTCTATATGTCGTGAGTGACACGACATCCAAGCGGTGAGTGACACGACCAGTGCCTTAAATTCAACATTTCAAGTAAATAACTAGATCCAAATTACCTGTGTTTATATGCCATGTTAGAGTAGTCCATGATAATTACTTTAAGCAAAAAAAAGTCAGACAAAAGTGACTAGTATTAAGAATAAAAGGCATTTAAAGCACCATAGTCCCATACGTGCAAATTCCTGTTTGCTCAATTATTCAGCGTAAGAAAGCTGGATCACTTAATGTTTGAACCTAAATAATTGGTTGTATTGTAAAGAAACCTTTGTTTTGATTTCAGATCCTTATTTGCATTTTCAAAGGCACAGGACCAGATTGAAATTTCAGCTGAATGTCCCAATTAAATTAAATATGACCGTATGTAATCCCACCCCTAATAAGATAAAGCTTTGTGTCTGATCACAGCTGTTTATGGCACATACAGAATTGGATTTGTGATCAATGCAGATTAATCACATAACTTTTTTCTTACAGGGCCCTGATCTGCACTACTTTGACAAAAATTTAACCTGTTGGAGACACGTTGATCTGGCTATAACTTACGTTTCCTATGTACCTCAGCCCGAATATATTCAGGCTCAGTCCTCAATGGGTTAAAAAAGACAAGTTGCACAGCTCTTGTTAATTTCTTGGTAATAACACATAAAATTATCTTTGCCAAACATTGTGCATTTTGGGGAACATTCATTTTTGTTATGCATGGATATAAAGTTCTATTGAATCTTAAATGCAAATAAGAAATAAACATATCATGTATTATTTCTATTATGAGGATTTTCCTGTTTTCCGGGGGTAATATGAGCATAATGAAGTTTAGATGGAACAAAGATTGAAAAACCCTGCAATGGTGAAACACTGAACTGATTTCTTCTCCCTATATGTCCACATACCTGGAGGGAGGAGAGGCCATGAAAATTGAGTCCAGTCATGAAGTACATATGTAAACCTCACTGCTACACTAACTTGAGGGATAGGTGACACAGGACAAGCCTATGGAGAACATTCAATAAATAATGGTTCTTAGAAAATAAAAACTTTCTCACGCAATAAATAACTTATATGTGATTCTACATATCAAAATGTGACACAAGTCGGGGAAATCAGCGAACTAATAACAATTATGAAATTTTGGGGTAAATTTTTTTGGGGGTCTAAATCTTCAATGTTTCATGCGAGCTCTTTAAAAAAAATTGATTGAAAATGATAAAGGAATAGTACTTAAAAATTGATTATTTTGCTGATTTCCTCGCATCTTTCCTCAGCAACTTGAGTCTCATTGTGATATAATGGATCACATATCACTTTAGACATCACAGGAAATTATAATTTTCACAACATAAAACCACATTTGCGGTAAGAGATCAACATTAAACCAGCAATCATAAAAATATTTGCTAATATCCATCTTTTATAATTCTATCATCCTTGCAGGTAAGTATGTGCTCTCAAGCTTGCTTCTTTTTTTTAAATATATATCTTTGGCCCCAGGTTGTTTTTCATCATATTGATAATTCCCCCAGGTCCACAGAATAGAATTTAATAAAAAAGAAAAGAAAAAAGCCACTCCAACCAGTTTTGATTTGAAGATATTGACAAGCCCTTCCAGATGGTTATACTGATGAGGTATCCGTTTGAGATGTACAATGTCAAAGGTTGTTCGTACGCCAGGGGCTTCACACACTCCTGTATACATTCGTCGCCATTTCTGCTGTATCTGGGCAAACATTGGCACGGCACTAAAAACATGAAGAAAGAATATCAGATCAATGCAGGGAGAATAAAATGAATTCGACCTTGTTTTTGATAAAAATTCATCACTACATGTAGGGCTTTTAATATTTCAAACTGGCAGCAATGACTGCAGAAAAAAGATATAAAGGAGTTGGTCTAATATGTTTTAATTGTGACTAATTAAATGATGCTATAACTATTTGCATCATCATCATAATCATTTTTTTATTGCCAGATTTCATGAAGGATTACTAACTTTCATCCTTCCAACTAGCACTCTATCTCCAGCATTACCTTAACTCGGTCCCACTCAATGGCCCGTATTCACAAATGTGGCCTAAAGTTAAGCCCAGCTTAAATCTGTGGTTTAACTATGACTAGCAAAATGGGAGAGAATCTTGAAAAGTAAATGTTCAATTTATCAGCATTGTTGGTACTTAAACTATTAAAACTGCATGGGGCTGAGTTTTCCAAACCACCAAAGCATGATTCCAGAATCCAGTAAACGTGTAAGGAACATTGCAACGTAGACAAAGTTGTCTCCCATTTTGCTAGTCATAGTTAAACCACATATTTAAGTTAGGTTTAAAGTTAGGCGGCTTTTGAGAATACAGGCCAATAACATTCCCTTCTGACCATTTTCCTTCCATGACATTATTCCCTCTTTCTTCATCCCCTTCCAAAGTACTGCCTTTGCAACACATGTATTTGTGGCTGCATCTATCATAGATAATTAGTGCTACAAACATTCATGGGCCTGTCTACAGTAATGGGAAATTTTGAGGCAAAATGGATTCATTTTAAATCATGACCACCTTGTACCACCAAAAGTAAATAGTTGATTGAATTTTCTTCTAAAGAGATAAATTCAGCAAGAATTTTGTTTAGAAAATTTTGTTATCATATGTTCCAAAATTAAGTCAGTATAAATTTCCTATAGAACGTTGGTAACAGGGACAGACCACTTTATTACAAACTTGTCTGCCCTGTTACCAACGTGCTATGGGAAAATTGTACAGGGCACAGAGCTTACAGAACCTTGTACAGTGCAATTTTATACATTGATTTTATTTCATCATTTTTATTGGCGGATATACTATTGAAAAGATAATACAGACAAAGAGTGAACTTATGAGAGTCATGTGAATATAGTAAACGTAACAAAAATATACCCCGTTACTGTAGACACGCCCACATGTAAGCCCTTGTGTGTTCAATTCTTGACCGAGTCATATCTCAAACTTATAAAAATGGTACCTATAGCTGTATTCTACAGACTGAGGCACTTGGGTAAATAATCACATATCATTTTGTGCAGGACCTGCTAGTTGAACAGAACAGTTAAAAACTTAAGCACAACCCTTGCTCAATAAAACAAAACTATCATTATTATTATTATTATCAATATTTTGCTCACCAGTTTGTATTGTTGACTGCTATCGTGAGAGAACTTAGAAGGAGATTGCACTTGCTCTCACTCAGAATAGCTTCAGAGTTTGCGGCGGGAGAGAGGACTACAAAATGCCTCAGGCCATACCTTTACAAATACAAAGATAAACATCAAAGGAGTAATTTTCAAAGCAAGGAATAATCACCACGCAAAAAAAAAAGACCTCTTTTTGTCTCAGAATAAAAAAAAAAAAAATCTATATTGTGTGTTTGTATTTTGTTAATGATGAAAGTAAAGTTACATTTCATTCTGTGTAATGTTATGTTCTTCTTGTTACCAAAACTGCCAAAACAATTTCTGACAGTCAACATAGTATACATTCGTTTTTGCTCGCTTTAAAGTTAATTTTAAAATAATTTTAAAATAATTTAGAATAATTCAAATTAAGTAAGAATAATTTAATTCAATTTTAGAATAATAGTCTCAGCGTATTCCATTCTTTATACTAAGTCAAAATAAGATTAGTTAAAACTATTAATTGACGTTATACAAGAGAATAACTTACCACCTACAAAGACAATGCGCTCGAGGAGGAAAATCATTACCAGTGGCAAGCATATCTTCAATAGGCTGAGGTATCTTATCTGAAAAGAGAATGTAACAGCATAAACCCTTTGAACCCTAAAGGCCACTTTTCCGGCCAGCAAGATAAAAATTAAAAAATATTCTCAATGGCCACTGTCCATATATGCCTTTAAAACAAATGAGAAAGTTTATTAATTGAGACTTGCTAGCTAAACATTTGCAAGTCTTCCATCGAAAAATGGCGCTATTGCAAAACACAAATCTTTATCTGTGACTTTGCCGTATACAGTACCGCCCTAAAGTTAATGTTACCTGTTTACGCACTCCCTCAGATCTTCCATTCGTTTTGTGTGTAAGGTTTGTCTGAGTGTGTAAACAGGTAACATTAACTTAAGGGCAGTACTGTAATGCCATTCCCTAATTTAATCAGGTGAAAAACTTTATATATTGTGTATTTCCTAAAAACATGCAAATAACTTGGTTTCAAAAGGTCAAGGTTGCTCAGCAGTTGTCTGATCACCAGGAGGTCCCAGGTTTGAACGAAATTACATGTATTTTGAGAGCAAATTTAACACGATGCACCTTTAAATATCACTTTCCCAAAATCTGTTATACAATATTTTTTCCCATACAATTCTCTATGTGCATTAATCCCTTTTGGATTAAAACTGTCCAAATATTGAATTGCCATATTTTCATAGCAGCGAAATAAAATAAACTCAGTTGATGAGTCAAAGTATATATTTCTGTACAAAGATGTGAGGTCATGTGATCAACACATCAACTCTGTATCCTGACCTCCCCCCCCCCCAACCCAACCCCCGAAAAATTAGGATTAGAAAAAGGATATTCGAGGGTGGGGGGCAGTTGTCCAGGGTATCTTTGAATACATAATGTCACAGTTCTTCCCTACTTTCTTTTTAAATAATACAAATGCAACAGTTATAAGGGATGATTTCATCTTGTCTGGTGGAAACAATAAATTCAATCAATCACAATATCACTAATCTGCTATTAACCTAATATTTAGAGAATATTGGACGGCCTTGTGTGGGATACTTAGAAACATTTTTCATCAGCGAGTAACAATTTTTCATGGATACCACAAAAATTAATTACCCAATATATATTGATGAAGCAATATCTTAAAGAGCACCACATAATTACAGTTGTAGTTTCTACCAAATTTGAAGATAACATTACTTTTTTCCAAAGTATTTACACAATGCAATTCAATTATGACATCACATAGCTGCACGCGCATAATAAAGGCGTAACTAATCACATACAGTGCAATATCTCACGTCAGGTGCATTCATGCTATCTTTTTACTGGCAACTTATTGACAATTTTGTTTCCTGGGAAAAATATTCCGGAAGGCAATATTAAAAATATTGGACACGCTAAAAATGAGAATTTTTTGTGTCCTTTTTCAATGACCTTAAAGGATATCAAAAATGTCTCCGATTCTAACACCCTACATTTAAATAATATCATTTATGATAAATGAACATACTATCCTCCTCTTGATTCTTCCCTCCATCCTCCTCCTGTTCAGATTCCTCTTCTTCCTCCTCCTCTCCCTCCATCTTCAGCCGATGCTCACTGATCAGGAAGTGGAAGTTTGCAAAGGAAACATTCTCTGATTTCTCCTCCCATTTGCCTGATGTGAACTCACCCTATATGGAAATAATTTTGGGGGTTACCTGTGAAAATTATTCCTTTTTCTTTTTATCCACATGTAAGAACTAACAGCACCTTCATGTTCTTTCCTATAATGTATTTCATACTCCATGTATATGATTGTTTGTTTGTTTGTTTTTTTTGTGGTCATTTTGCACCATTCTTAATCAAAGTACTACTTATCTGATGATAATCATAATGATGATAAGGAAGTACAAGTTTGTGAAAGAAACATTCCCCTTACTTCCCTCCCATTTGCTTCATGTGAACTCACCCTTCCTCTCTGAAAATATTTACAATATTTCTTTATATTTCTCCTTCATATCTTACTGCTATTTCTAATAACTTGATGTACAAATGTACTTGCACATGACAGATTATCCCCTTGCACTACTCTGGGTAGTTATTTTTGTGGTCATAAGATTGAATTGTGCAAAAGTGATTGGGAAAGACTGATAATAGTTCCCCTAAGAATTGTTGTGTGCTTTTGGAATCAACAAAATCATAAGAAATTAACACAGTTCTGCTGAGAGTAACATACACTAGACACAATCTATGAAACTACACACAAATGTTCGGCCAAAACATTTCAACTGTTTTTTGTCATAGTATGACTGTGATGGCACCTGCCTACTACAATATTCTACCGAAATACCAGCAAAATAATTTAAAAGCTCATAATAATTTTTTTTAACCTTTTCCTCTACACTAGATTCTCTTTTTTTTTAAAGCTCTGCCTTCCACTGAAATGTTATAGAACCTGCTTATCAAGGCCAACTGTCTCTAGTGGTCTCTAGTAGTAAGTGGCAGTTTCTTTACCATCTCAATCATTATACATTATTTATAATTCATTAATTTGTGAAAAGCGGCCATTAACAAAAGTGGAGGAAAATTGAAGCTAAGCTCCCAAAATAATGTTTGACACTAGTATAGCAATAACACACTTCCGAGCTGGTGTTAGTGGTAAATGCAGTGCACCGCGAGATAGCTTTAGATAGGGGTCGTGCTGCTACGAACCGCAGGTGAGTGATGCATCGGCCCCCCATCTTACATGTGACGCATTTTGACCAACCATGATGCGTAAAATCACAGAGCCATTTTATAATACCCTTCAAAACTCAAGAGTGAAGACCAGTGCAAAAAAAAACTTTACTGAATAATGAATTGCCAGATTATAATTTGATAAATAGAAGTAGATTACTTTAATATACCCATAAATCAAATTATGTATTAATCACAAATTTAAAAATGAGAAAAGGTAGCATATTATTTGATATTTGATTCTCAAAGATTTTTCACTGCTTGCACAGAAGTATTTCAATATAATCTTGTACAGGGTTTCACATGCTTGCATCTCAAAACCATGATTTTGATTTGCCTTGAAAATATTACAATATTTTTGTGTTGAGTCCTTCAACAGGTATATAATTTTTGTAATAAAAAATCAAAATATAAAAAATTTAAAAAAAAGAAGAAGAAGAGAAAAAAAAAAGAAGAGCTAGGCGTACCCTTACCTTTTTGAGAGGGGGCCCAAGAAGAGCTGATGTAAGCCTCCAATCATGAATGACCTGCTCCAGACGAGCAATGAATCTAATTGGATTCCAAAAAAGATATCAGCAAAAAATTATTCATGGTGAACTACACAAGTGAGAGACTCAAGCTTTGTTCTTACCCATATTGCTGTAATTTAAAACATAGCCCCCAGCCACTGAGAGAAATTTTGGATTTGCTTAGCAGGATCGCAGATGGCATCACAAAACCGTGGTATTTAAGTAGACCTCTACTACCTCTAGACCTATATTTTTTTCATTGCTTTTGCACTTTTCTTGTGACTAAGCACATACAGCTGCAAACGAACATCAGTCAGTACTGAAAAATGGCTGTCTGTGGCCCTCTTGGTTGCTGAGGAAACTTCTCAATAATAATTAGCTTTAAACCTACCTCAAAATAAATAAAGATAACATATAGTCTCATTGCAATATAATAATTCTTCCACGAGATATTTTTAATTTTGTTTAGTAGAACTTTTAGACCCTTTTTTTGGATATGCCACCTTGACTTGGCTTGAGCTGCTCAAGACACTTTTCTACATTGGAAGAAAACTGCTGCAGTTAGGTACTTCCCAGTGCAAGGTCAATTATAATTGCCCATGCATATTAGTGTAAGTGGTGACTGGGTAGATACCTCTACATGGGACTAATGACAAGACTCAGTAAGAAAACTTTCAGAAAACAAACTTAATTTTTCACTTTTTAAAATAACATTTTCACTTATCTTTCTTCAATAACTGAGTGGTTGGATGTTCCTTTCACTATCCCTGATGTTTTGAGTTTTCTTTTTTTCTTCTTGGATGAAATACTATTTTTCAAAGTCCACTTTCTGAAAATTTCCCCGCACGTTTTGGGCGGGAAAGGGCAAAAAAGTAAGTGATGTTTTAATTTTTTTTCATGATTTTGATTTGAAATTTATCCTAAACCTATTCACTGTGTCTTATAATGACATAGACATATGCCACTACTTAATTTTGGAGCTGAAAGTTATTGCAAAAAGGAGAAAAACCTCAGATAAAACAACATTGACAAGGTTGCAAAATTTTCACCAAAATATGGCAGTTTGGTCCACGAGGTCAATACTAAAGTATTCACATCTTATTAATATTATGAGCGCTGCCCTTTTATGAATTTTAAAGTGATTTTATCATCTGCATGATCATGATAAACCCCTCCTTGTCAACTCCTAGACCCACTCATAGCTGCAAGGTAAATTGATAATGTGTTAGATCTACAGTTTATGCATGTGAAACTGAAGCCAAAGATGTCACAGTCTCACACTAACGTTAGATTCTAGTGATGTGATGAAATAAACGGCAGTGAATGGAGGTGGACTGGTGACTTATTCCAGGATAAAGCCCAAATACCTGAGTTTATTAATAAATTTACAGCATGATATGAGCTGTTGAATCTCTTAGATAATTTTACATCAAGATTGAATGAAATTTAGAGTGTCTGTCAAACTTCAGTTACCAAACCAAACAAAATTTTAGGCGAGTGGGACTACACTAACAATTTCTTACCTCTCCCATTCTGATGCAGTCGTAAAATCTGTTATTTCGAAAACTTCAGATTCCTGTAGCGATAAAAAAACATAGAAGAAATATTAACAGAGTAAATGTATTCATTAAATAACTCTCATATAGGCCTATGCCCGCATCCAGCCTACATCGAAGTGCACTCACCTCTACGTCATCTGCCATGTTGTTGTTTTCACAATTTGTTTGACAAGCAATGCAAATGTGATCCACAACTATAGTGCATTTGCAGTATCCACCAACCACTATGCATATCCATCCAACATACACTAAACTAGCTCCCGAAAACCGAAGTCGGAGCAAATATCAACAGAAAAGATATTATTTACTTTTTAAAGTTTAAATTACTGTCAATCTGAGCTAGGTTGTTTACAAAGAAGAAGAAGAAAGAAGGAAAAAAAAAAAAAAAAAAAAAAAAAAATTCACAAAATTCAGATACCTAACACACTGTAAGGCCTACCTTAGATTGGGGGGGGGGGTTAGGTGTCGCGATGATCCTTAACAAATAAAGCCTTTTTTGGGTCTCAGGATTAACCCCCCCCTCCCGCCCCCCGTAGATCCGGCCACTGGGGTTAGGTGTCCGAAAAAAGGAAGCCTGTTTTTGTTTGTTTGTTTTTGTTTTGTGTTTCTTCTTCTTCTTCTTCTTCTTTCTTCTTTTTTTTTTTGTGCCATATATATTCAGTTGCGGATCAAGGATTTCACAAGAAGAGTGGGGGGGGGGGCCCAAAATTAGAGATTTCAGATTTTGGTAGGCCTACTTCTCATCATCATCATTAATATTATTTTGTTCTTAACAAAGTTTTCTACCATGTTGTGCATAAATCCTACAAAGACATTGCTTGTAGGCCTAGACCCTTTAAATGACAAAATGTGTCTGGACACCACCCGTGCAGACACCCAATATTTGGGTATAGGCCTACACTTAGGTAAATTTGACTGATCGCTTGCATGAAAACATTTCTTCTCAAAAGAAGAAGAAAAAGAAGAAAAAGAAAGAAAAAAAGTGTATGGCCTATTTGCTCGGGCTGACCAAGGGGATCGATTCCAGCGAAAAGTGTATATACACGGTGTTTTTGATCATGTTCAGGCCAATAAAAAAATCCAAAAAAATGTAGGAACCTCAATTTTGCGTTTTATGTATCCGCACCGGTGAACTTATTCGTGCCGCATTTGTTCCAACTTCATTTGAAGTGAAATTTTTTTTAAACGATTTAAAAACATGACATTTTTGGCCATTTTTGGAAAAAAAAAACTTTTTTTTTTCCACGACCAAACTTTTTAAAGAAAATCATCAAATAATTTAGATTAAAGTTGTATATTAGGACCGGATGGCACACATCTCAGGAGAAATTGTACCAAATTTGAATAATATAGGGCAATCCAAACAATCTCTGGAATTTTTTTTCGAGTGGTAAATTTTGATGTTACCTACGAATACAGCTTTTTCAAAAGCTTATAAACCATATTGGATATAACGAAGTACGGCTCCTAATTGCCGTATACAGAAGCGCCTCACCATTCCCTATCGACATGCATTGTTCCCGCTGACATTGCTTTCTTTGTTAATCTGGCAGAAGAGGTCAAAGGTCCGAAATTTTCGTGTGGTCAAAAAATTCAGTTACCTACGAATACACCTATAAACCACTGCCATTTCTATACCTTAAGAGATTAGTGACAAATATTGTAGGGAAAGTTGACAAACGAGGTCTTGCTGACGTGTGTAAACTTTTATCATCCTTGAACAATAGGTTTTTGAGATATTGCCTTATAAGTGCTGTATTCGTAGGTAACATTTGACATTCCGAATGTTACCTACGAATACAAGTATGCATAGCGTGTTTCTGGCATATATTTTAGTAATTTGTCTTGAGACTAAAGATACAAACTTTTGTAATTTCATTTGTCATATAAATAGGATATTGTGTGATAATTTTCTTGTTTAGAATCTTATGTTTTCATTATGTTTCGACGTTTTCCTTATTAATGTAAAATAATTTATATTTTTAATATTATTGTTGAGAAGTAATTTTCGTCTGAAACAATGTTATTATCAAGTTTAATATATTTCGTAGCGCTTATCAAGTGGGGAAACTCTTTCAAATTTAATTACCCAAAAAATTATAGCTTTTCAGGTATAAATAAAAACATGGGATAGCATTTCCTGCAGTGGTGTCACGTGTATTCGTAGGTAACAATGTGTATTCGTAGGTAACAATGTAACGTAAACTGTCATTTTCGGCTTTACAATTAACCTCACATTGCTTTTTCTTTATTGGAAAGGGAGGAATAGTCCCAATAGATATGGGGACATCGTCTGGACCCAATAATATAAGTTATTTTGTGCCCCAAATTATAGCTTATTGCATTATTCGGGATTAACCAATCTTTTTTTCCTATTTCATTCAAGGCACGTTTGCCGATTGACACAATCTGTACATAACAGATGGGAATTAACCTTCTCTAATTTTATTTCAAAATACGAAATGAATAATATTTACTGAGATGGATTTTCATTACTTATAAAAAAATAAAAAACAAAACTAAACGTTGATTTTTTTTTAACGACTTATCCTTTTTTTTAGATTTCATTTATCAGGTGTTTATGTTTCTTATTAATGAATTGCAATCTGGAGTTCAATACAAAGCAAACTTGCCTCATTCTTTAAGTTATCTTTAATTTCCAACTTGGGATTTCATGCGTATTTACTCAGACCTCATAATTTCATAAGTTATCGAAACCATGTTGATTAAAGTAAAGTTGACTTCATTTTCATTTTTATTTTTCATGAAAATGAAAATAATGTAAAAGTGACAGATGCAGACGTATATCGCTGTCTTTAATCATACAGTGCAGCAGAAATTCAATTTGGTTGGGATATTCAGCCTGGATGTGTGTCATTGACGTATTATATTCTCTCAAAATACTTTGATTTTGGTTTCGTTCGAGCAAGAGGTCTTTAATTCTTTCCAATATTCATATCATATCAAGAAACAGTCAGTTATGAATATTTTAACTCGTAAGCAGTTCAAGACAGTCACCCAAATAGTATCATTGGAATAAGATAACAGACAATGACAGAATGGGATAATCATTATGTGCATGTAAGTGCCTAGATATATACGACGATACAATATAACATTTTTTAAATTATTATTTAAAGGAAGGGTATAATGAATATTTAGATTTTAAAATGATATATAGCTAATATTTTGTTCGTTTATGGTTTCACGCTTATGTAAATATGATTTCAGAATAAACGTGAGGAAAGAATGCCTATACCAGTTGGTGAATCATTAAAAAAAGTGTTCTAATGTAATGTAATGTTCGTTGAAAGACATTTGATTAACATTTTTTTTTTCGAATTACGTTAAAGTATTTATGTTAGACAGAAGATATCGTATTCATTTTTTATTGTTGGCTATAGGGGCTGATGCTATTAATAAATATTCGTAATAAATTATTCTCATGTGTGAATATTTTAGTTTAGACGTTTATCATTTTAATCGGTATTTATGCTTGTTATCAAGCACAATGTTGAGAAAAATACCTTACACTTATTAGTACCAATAATCTTGATTAAAAAATATAAAGATACGATAAACAGGACAAATATTGACGTTTTTGGTTAAAAGTTATAGTGTTTCCCCAATACTTGGTAATATGTTCCCATATATTGGCTGAGAAAGATATTTTTCACAAGAAACAATTAGTTTGATACCCCTACACGATTATTATATCAATTGGATCCAAACAAATAGTTTAAAATATACATGTAAGCCAGTTATACCTATGTTACCTACGAATACATTAGCTGTTACCTACGAATACATATGTTTCTACCTCTTCTAAACAAAAGTAATGGGCGGATTCCAATTTTTTTAGGGTTTTAATGAGGAGTCATTCTCTTTTCTTTCAGTTAGATATGACATATCGTCGGCTTGGAGCCAGAAGGGCGCTATTGCAGATCAAGGATGTTCCGTTTGGAGCCATAAGGGCGCTATTACCATTGACTTTGTACAGTAATAGCGCCCTTATGGCTCTCAACGGAACATCTATAAGATGCAATAACGCCCTTATGGCTCCCAACAGACGATATCTTAATTAGCGTCGTGAAGATTAAACAATGCAAACCGACACAACCCCATGTTTTTCAAACAGATTGTCTTAAAACTATAACTTTAATGAGATATGGCAAATATACAAGGAAATTAGGAGCACAAGCCCTGCTCTCACCGATTTTAACTATTGTTAGAATCTTATTGATGGAATGGAATGACATATTTGGAAGGAAAATGTATATTAGGAGGCAAAATTCTGACTTTATCACATTAGGGTACGTGTATTCGTAGGTAACATGCAAAAAATATGTTTTACTTTACCCCTCTGCCACAAAGTCAATTTGGGAGATTAAGCGTGGCAATTTATCACACGAATAGGTTGATATGTTGACTTTTAGTGGGTCAAAGGACTAAATCATCAAAGAGGTTCTAAATTTGGACTCAACTTTTTCGCCGTGTACACTTTTCGCTGGAATCGACCATATACGCTCCCTTCTACGTCTATGAATCGAGGGAGGGGGCTAAGGGGCATGACATGTGTCAACCAGAAAAGAAAAGAAAACAAAACAAAACAATATAATAACATGCATTTTATTTTTGTTAATGTGCAGCTTTTTTGTATGTGTGTATTTTGTAGGCCTAATGCTTTGAGAACTTTGGGCTGATTTGGATAGCCAGGAGGTGACGATTACCACCCCCCTTTTTTTCCCTCCTCTCCCCACACACACTGAGAGCAATCTCGTCCTACCGGATTTTGATCTATATATAACACCCCCTTAAAAAATCATATAAGATCTCGGACAGATCGAGACAAGTAAAAGATATTGTTTCGAATCTTATTAGACTAGACATTATGTATAGACTTGTATACATGTATATATGATACTATATATATATATATATATATATATATAAAAAGAAATACAATTTGAATGAAAAACCGTAGAGACAAAATATTTTCCATATATAGTATCCATATATATATATATATATATTTATATTGTTTTTACCTTTTTCTTTAGTTTTGCATTTTCTTTTAATAAAATATTTATTTGCATAGTCTCAAGCATGCAAATCTTATCAGCCAACTGATGATGTCATTGGTCCACCATTCCTTTTGTGTTTTTTTTTTTATTAGGGACTATATGAAATATATTTATTTTACACAATTATATCATTTTTTTTGTCATACATGTGTACTAAAAAAAAAAGGGCGTTTATATTGATTTAAATTACAGCAATGATGATACTCCATAAGAAGTCATCCCTCGTTGCATTCCTAATTAGTACGGAAAATTTGAATAAAAGAAAAAGAAGATTAATGACATCATCAGATTGCTCATTAAATATGCATGAGACTCTCTACAGAACTGTTTCATGTTTTCAAAAATCGTAACTTCGTTATTTTTCATCTTATTGTGAAGTTGAAATTTTCAGTGTTGTACTTAAAATGTCAAATAATCTGACTTTCAGTCTGGATCGGAGTCTTCCTAACTTCTGAGATAGTGGTAATATAGATTATAGTATAATAAAAGTAGTAGTATTAATAGTAGTGAAAATAATAATAGTATATAATCGGATCTTCAACTTTTAAAAATGCCATAATATAAATCAGTAGGCCCTATATTGATTGTGGGGATAAACGGAAAGACAAGACAAGACATAGGCCTATATATACGGTTGAGAGAGTTTTTTTTTTCAGATTTGTTTTGCTATTTGAAGGTACCATTATTTAAACCAGCGAAGAGTAAAACTGGAACTGAAAATGGGATTGTTAATCGCCATTTCTGCTATTGGAGGAATATTTACTTTGTATTCATCATGGTTATACGTCTTGTCTATCAACCTGCCATCACATTCCATGAATTCAAGGTATCTATTATGAATATAATATCTCAAATCGTCAGTCTAAAATGCCTACCGCATTCGAAGTTTTTTCACGATAGTCCCATACCCTCACTTTTTTGAAGGGGCCTCGCAGAATATAAAATCAAAGAATAACTAACTTAGATCCACACATTGCTACGAGGTCGATACGTAGTATTGACCTCGTTGACCAAGTCCTTTATATTCAGTTGAAATTTTTATGAACCACTTTCTCCACTCTTTTTATGGAAACTGCGTCAATAAAGAAAGTAGAAATCAATCTGCAGTGCGACTATAGTCTAGTCCATAATAAATTAAGCTAGGCCTAACTGTTAGGCCCTTAAAAAAAAAAGAAGATAAAACACTGAAAAAAGGAGAAAAACTCACCACTCGGCAGGAGAAATGCCCAGCACAGGGCGTGGCGCCGTCACTCTACTATAATTTGTATGCGCCGCGTGTGGGCAGTTGCTATATGTTAAAGAGTCCGTCCCAAATCAACTCGCCAGTACCAAGAGTGGCAATAGTCAATGAGCAAGTTTTGAGTTACATTGCTCGATAGTGTGAGAGCTAGCTACGTGCTAGCGCTTGGGTTTTTACTTTCCTTACGAAACTTTTACCGAATGATAATTCTGGTTATAGGTAGAGTTGAATCAAGGCTTCTTGTCCATAGCCAAGATAAAGCGAACTTGTCTTGGACTGGTTAGTCTTTTTCAGCCTTCTCATGTTTAATAAGGAGGGGGAAGCAAAAGAGACTATGCACTTGATCTTTGTTTTGAGAATCAATTGGTTCTGTTAAGTTTAGCTTCTCTGGTGGTTGCGTATGTTGCTAATTACATTTATGTTTATTTCCAGTTTTGTTTCATATTTGATAAGAGAGTAGATAATATATGGCTGAAATAAATATCATTTTAAGCGTTGAACAAAAAACTAATTTTCCCATTAAGATTTTGCGCATGATAATAATAGAAAGTCTCGTTGGCCGGTCTAAGCAATGGAAAACTTGCTCCGGACGTAGTACTTTGACCTAGCCTAACTAGCTAGGGGCAGATTATTGTTTTGTCGCCCTCTACGCTTCATTTGAATAGTAGCATGGATTATTCTACCTGGACGTGTGTGTTGCTCCTTCAAAATTGTATGAAACATCATCCAAAACATTAGTAAAGGATTAAAAACAGACGAAACAGAAGTTTTAAGAAACCTTGGATATCCAAGTCAGCATCCATTCAAGGAAAACGGGTAAGTGAAAATCTTTATTTTTTCCCCCAAAAAATAGATATCATAGAGATGTTACGATTCTGATATGTGCGTGAGCCACCCGATAGTCCAGTCGCTTGCGTGCTTAGATCTAGGCCTAAGTTAAGTTAAGTTAACTTGGCCGTCCATGATCATGGTCTTTGGGGGAGGAGGGAAAGGGAGATCAGTAGGCCTTATCGTCGTTTCGGAAACCACTTGCTCAAATGCTTGTACACAAGTGAATGGGGTGGAAAGAGGAAACCAATGCATGTGACTGAATGAAGCGCTGCTGTACAAAGTGAATGGTGGTTTCCTCAATCACGATTATGCCGATCAGTAACATTATACAGTCTATAGACTAGAATACTAGAAAGTATCGTGCCATTCAGTGTCGTAGTCATACAGGCTTGAGCCCACACAAGCAACTGAACCATCTGGGACTAATGACAAGACTCAGTAAGAAAACTTTTAGAAAACAAACTTAATTTTCACTTTTTAAAATAACATTTTCACTTATCTTTCTTCAATAATTGAGTGGTCAGATGTTCCTTTCACTATCCCTGATGTTTTGAGTTTTCTTTCTTTCTTTTTGGATGAAATATTATTTTTTAAAGTCCACTTTCTGAAAATTTCCCCGCACGTTTTTGGGCGGGAAAGGGCAAAAAAATAAGTGATGTTTTAATTTTTTTTTCATGATTTTGATTTGAAATTTATCCAAAACCTATTCACTGTGTCTTATAATGACATAGACACATGCTACTACTTAATTTTGGAGCTGAAAGTTATTGCAAAAAGGAGAAAAACCTCAGATAAAACAACATTGACAAGGTTGCAAAATTTTTACCAAAATATGGCAGTTTGGTCCACGAGGTCAATACTAAAGTATTGACATCGTATTATGAGTGCTTGAGCCTAAAGTATTGACATCGTATCATGAGTGAGCTGAGAGAGAAAAGACATTCAGTCGGACTCCCAGCAATCAGCATGCAGCTTCTTCTTTCTCCGCTGTTCTCGGAGATCTGCAAATTATATGCGTCATGAGTGTA
The DNA here is from genome assembly GCA_940671915.1 of Paracentrotus lividus. Taxonomy (NCBI): domain Eukaryota; kingdom Metazoa; phylum Echinodermata; class Echinoidea; order Camarodonta; family Echinidae; genus Paracentrotus; species Paracentrotus lividus. Next base: position 7,119,827 of record CALNVZ010002974.1, read on the forward strand.
GATGTCTTTCGTCTTCAGCTGTTGACATTGTTAAAAAGTATTCAAGTTTTAGAGGAAAGGATTTAGCTATGAGCCGAACCCGAAAATGAAAGATTCCATACTCCTTTCCCTACCGAAAGGGCGCTAGTGCAGTTAAGCATCCCGCCGCGAGGCTTGCTGCTACGTGAAGGGATAGGGTGGACGGCGACCCCCACGCACTAGGGTAGGTGGTAGGGTGGTGTGTAATGGATAACAAACTGCACTAGCGCCACCGAAAGTGGGTGTGGCTGGAGTAAATGAGAGGTGTTTCTAAAATGGCGTTTTAATCAATTTCCAACAATCTATATTAGTTATAATGGGTATCATCGTCTCCTACATGCTCTCTAGTTTACTTTGATATAAACCACTAATTTTAGTTTAATTTTAATGACAATATTCAACATCTTCATCTCCCCCAAGGTATTACAATTTTTATCTTCTCCTCATATCATAATGTAGTTACCTGTAGTTTTTGTTAAATCTAGTTGAGTAAAATGTAGATCTCTTTATATATTTTTTTCATTTTCTCCTTTTGTCTTAACATAATTGATTAATTTTTTTCCCTCTCAACAGTGAGCTGAGTTTTCCAAGTAATCTTGAGCAACTGAAAAGCATGGTCGACATTCTACAAGAATATAAGAGTGATAACATTGGCTATATCATTCTCTTATTTTGTAGTGCCTACCTCTACAAACAAACTTTTGCCATTCCAGGATCAGTTTTTATGGTGAGTTGTGAATGAGGGGGAAGGGGGGGGGGATCAGATGCTACATGTAAATTTGATGATGATGTATGATGTATTGATGATGATGATGATGATGATGATGATGATGATGATGATGATGGTGGTGGTGATGTGATGATGATGATGATGATGATGATGTTGATGATGGTGATGATGATGATGATGATGATGGTGATGATGATGATGATGATGATGGTGATGGTGGTGATGTGATGATGGTGGTAGAGCTGGTGTCAAAGTTCACGGAGTGGAGTATGATGATGAGAATGCCACTGATATGATGATAATGATGATGAGGAGGGGAAGGAGGAGGAGGAAGAAGAAGAAGAGAATGGTGATGGCTGATTTCATGTAGAATGTCCCATGACTATGGCCTAACATCCTTTTCATAGTCATATCACAAAACTTTGGTTGAAATAAATGGAAACAAGCAATACATCGAACAGAACACTTTGCATAAAATTGCCCTGATGAGGTTAATGTTGGTGAAGGCACAGGCTAATTGTGATGATTATACAGTCTGTGTCAAATAAAATGGTACAAGTAGAAAACATTTTTTTTTATATAGTATGAAGATTAATCACAACCTGGTATTGTTTGATATTTTGTATAGCAGGAAAATCGGACTTTCTTCTGCAATTTTTTCATCAAATTTGGTGTTTTAGTTTTTGAGATATGACTAGTTTTCTACAATCAAGAAAAATCCATTTTTCGCACGCCGTCCCTGTCTTTGTGTATAGGTATCGCATAATGGCCATTAAATGCTCAATTTCGAGTTGTTCCTCGTCGCACAAAATTTAGCATAACTTTTGTTTTACTAAAGCAAATTATACAGAACAAAGCGTATCAGCAGGGAAAATCTTTTGGCTTTATTTTGGTACCACATACACACATTATTTGAAAATATTTCACACCTAAATAATTTTTTTTCGACTGTACCATTTTTTTGGACACATACTGTATGTGACTCATCATATCGAAATCAGACGCAAGTCGCCAAAAAAGAGTCAAAGATTTCAACAAAACTATCCATTTTTAAAGGTTTCCCCTTAGTTGTTTTTACTCATTTTTTTAACAGAGCATACAAGAAACAATGAAAATTCAGAAAATCAAAACAATATTTTCCCCCAAATAAGACAATTTTTATTATTTTGCCGATTTCCTCGACACTGTGCTGAATTTGCTTGGCGACTTGTGTCTGGTTTCGATGCATCACATATGATGGTGATAATGGCAGTGGCTTTGAAGATGATAACAATTTACCTTTTTTTGTCTTCACCCAGAACCTTCTTGGTGGTGCCTTATTTGGTCCATGGTTAGCTTTCCCTATGTGTTGTGTACTATCAGCTTGTGGAGCAACTTTCTGCTATCTTCTCTCTCACTTCTTTGGCCGGGGTCTTATCATGACCTATGCAGCTGACAGAGTCAAGCCACTTCAGAAAATGGTAATTTTGTCATTAGTTGTTTAAAAAAAAGCTAAATACCCCCTTTTTTTTCTAAGAGCATTTAAAAATACATAATGGGATATACAGCTGTAATAGCTTGTTATCAAGCACATTGAGCCCAACTCACTCCAGGGCCCCGTAACACAAAGGTTTGCGATCAATCGCAAATTTGAAAGAACCATTTTAATTGGTCACTGACCAATTATTTGTACAATAAACTCATGCAACAATGATTGTGATTGGCTGTTGCAACTTTGCGATTGATTGCAAAGCTTTGTGTTACGGAGCCCAGGACATGGTATTTTTTTTAAATCAATTTTTTTCAAAAACTCAAAATGCCCTACAATATTTTTTAAAAGTATATTACTGATTATTTTGCAAATGATTTGAAGTTTGTTAAAGGGATTTAGTAACTTCCAAAAAACAAGTGCAAAAGAGATCGAAATGAAAAAAATTCTATTGCTCTGACTGTAAAAACAAACTACTGAAACTTTCAGATCAAATGAAAGTCATTTACTATCTTAAAACAGTAAAATTTCAAACGAGGCTAAGGATATAATCGCACATGATTAATTTATACCACTCAGTTGCAAGCTTAGCAGCCCGATAGGCAAAAGGACTTCACGACAGGAAACGCAGTTTTCAAAAGCGTCCGGGAATGGGTTTGAAAATTTGAGTATGAAATCATAGATATCTCAAAAGTAAAGCAAGCAAGTAGCCTGCAATTTTTAAGGAATACCAGACTGACCTATATGTTTATAATCATGAGCTAAATCCAATAAATTGCAATTTGAATATCATTCAATGTTACTGCATCCCTTTAAAGAGAGATTGTTTCAGCAAATAGATGCGCTCACTCTATCCTACCAGCTTTATGCTTGGAATCCTTGCATCCTGACAAAATTAATAGAACTTTCAGAAATGAGTCGATGCTAGGTAATACTGGCTCTGGATGTAATGAAATTTGTTTTTTCTCTACTTTTCCAGGTTAAAGATAATCTAGATGGTTTGTTCTTCTTTCTCCTGTTCCTGAGGTTGTTCCCAATGTCACCAAACTGGTTTCTAAACATGGCCTCTCCTATTCTTGATGTACCAATGATCCAGTTTTTCTTCTCAGTTCTTATAGGTAAGACCTTATTTAATCTTATTTACCACAAATCATTAAAAGTGCAACAAAATTTGTAAACATATACAAATCCTTCAAGGACAACTAACCCAGGACAAATACCCCTGCGAAAGATCTACCCCCTAAATCTACACCTAACCCTAACCCTATTTCTATGGGGTAGTTGTCCTGGGAGTAATTTTCCAGAGGGTTGTCTTCGTAATACGTGTACTAACATATACACATGATGCAAAAGAAAAAGAAGTAAACAAACAAACAAACAAATGTTGTTAACAGTCCCACATGTATGTACTACTGCAGACATTGTACCACTCCCCAACCAACTACCCCTGGGGGGTGTTTCACAAAGAGTTAAGTAGACTTAAAAATCGCACTTAAATCGTTAGTTTTGTGCGTTATATTACGCATCACCTCATTGGATTGACCGTGCTCAGTGCTCATGGGATGCACGCCATGGTGAAATCTATCAATGAAATTGCGCAATATAAAACAAGATGCGCGTAGAAGTTAAAGTGCGACTTTAAGTCCACTTAATAACTTTGTGAAACACCCCCTGGACTATTACCCAAAGCACAACTATCAACTAGGACAACTACTCCCAAGGTTACGGTTAGGATTACAGTGCAGTTTCCTGGGGGAGGATGGGGGGTAATTGCCCTGTGTTAAATCCTTATAGGGTTGTTGTCCAGGGGGCAATGGTTCACATTGAGTAGTTTTCCGTGGGTAGTTTCCGTAGAACCATACATTTTTATTGAGGAAAGTGGGTTTATACAGTGATATACATGATGATATCAAACACCTCTGAAATTATAAAACAAAAAGAAACTTAAAATAACAGATGTAAATAAATACCTACTTATTGTAAAAGTATCTAATAGTTATTTTATTTTTGAACCTTCTTTTTCTAATTGTAGGACTGATGCCATACAACTTTATATGTGTGCAAACCGGGTCCCTTTTATCTGAGATAACGTCCATCAAAGATGTTCTAACAACGACGACAATGCTTAAACTGGCAACTATGGCAGTCGTCGCTCTTGTGCCTGGAATATTGTTTAGAAACAAAGAAGAAGATGGAAAAGGATACTTGAAGTGTGTGAGTTGAGAAAGAACCGTCTTATAGCTCTGCCTAGATTTTTTCTTTCCTCATTTTTTTTTTTTTTGGTGGGGGGGGGGGAGGGAAGGGGAGGGGGTGGCCAGATTTGGGGTAAATGCTTAATTCGGAAAGAGTGCAATCAAATCTTTATACGTGAGCAACCATCTACAAAGCAAGCAAGTGACAAAACTGTAAAATCTGTTTAATTTACATTGACTTTGATGCAGTATAACAGTGCCTTAATCTCTTCACAGGATAACTACTGCATAGTACAGACATACAATTTGTTCAGGAAAAAGAGCATACTAGACACTAATATTAAAACATCAAGAACTAAAACTTTTGTGAACATGGATGAAGAACAGTTGTCAGAACTGAAGTGGCTACCCTGGGTAAATAAAACAATATTATTATCATTATTACCATTTTATTTGACACAGACTGTACAGTCTTTATAAGATTTTAGAAGCAAAAAAAAAATATTTCTCAGTGAAGATAAATCATAACCTAGTAGTGTTTGGTATTACCTTAAAATGAGAAAACTAGACTTTCTTGTGCAATGTGTTTCATCTTATTTGGTGTTGTACAGTCTGTGTCAAATAAAATGGTACAAGTGGAAAACATTTTTTTTTTATAGTATGAAGTTTAATCATTACAGCCTGCTATTGTTTGGTATTTTCATAAAGCAGGAAGATCAGACTTTCACCTGCAATTTTTTTTCATCACATTTGGTGTTGTACTTTATGAAATATGACTAGTTTTCTACAATCAAGAAAAATCCTTTTTCGCACGCCGTCCCATGCCTTTGTGTATAGGTTTTCGCATAATGGCCATGAAGTGCTCCATTTCGATTTGTTCCTCGTCGCACAAAATTTAGCATAACTTTTGTCTTACGAAAGCAAATTATACAGAACAAAGCGCATCAGCAGGGGAATTCTCTTGGCTTTATTTTGGTACCACATACACACATTATTTGAAAATATTTCACACGTAAATAATTTTTTTCCGACTGTACCATTTTTTTTGGAGACATGATTAGTTTCCGACATGATGTCTCTATGGCATTGGTTTCATGAAGGTTGCGTAGATAAGAGGTCATAATGCGATTATTTATCCTTGTCGTAAAAATCATACATTTAGCTCAACGTTTGTTTTACAAAAAGGGCATTATACAAATAATGTGTATCAGCAAGAAAAATCTCTTTAATATGATACCGCAAACACATGTTGCTTTAGAAGATTTCATCTACATTGCTTTCCGTTCGATAGTACAAGCTTTGTATCTTGCCAGCTATGACCCGTATTCACAAAGGTGGCCTAAAGTTTAACCTAAATTAAATCTGTGGTTTAACTATGACTAGCAAAATGGTAGACAAATGTCTGTATGTTGCAATGTTCCTTAAACGTTTACTGGATTCTGGAATCATGTTTTTGTGGTTAAGAACTTTTGTACTTATCATTCCCATGGAGTTTAAGTACCAACAATTCTGATAAATCGAACATTTACTATTCAAGATTGTATCCCATTTTGCTAGTCATAGTTAAACCACAGATTTAAGCTAGGCTTAACTTTAGGCCACCTTTGTGAATACGGGCCAAAGAATTTTATATTTTTAATCACAAGAGATTGGTATGTTCAGTTAGCCTCTCAACAGATTCCATTAGTTGCTTGCTTCATGTTATGTTCAATAACATGGCCTCTCGAGAACTATGCGTTAAGAAAATGTAAGTTTTTATGGGTCAGTTTAGGACTGTAAATTGTGTAGAAACAAAATTAATTTCTGAATAATGAAAATAGTCTATATAGGTACATAATAATTAAATGTATGAAATAAAGATTTATATCCATTGAATGTTAGTAAGTACTTCGTAAGTATTGAATGAGCTGTTATTTAAAAGAAGTTTGGAACTGTTACAGGCATTAATTTTAAAAACATGAGATTGTAGGCACACGCAGGCTACTAAATTTTTTACATTCCTATACTGTTTTCAGATAGTGATTCAATTAGGTATTATTTCTCTATGCAATTAGTTTTAACTCATGGTGCAGATTTGTATTTGGTATAGATGTAATATTTTATACATTCCATATTATCCTGTGAGGAGACGCATTATTTATGTGTACTTTATAATTTCTAAAATGTATACATTTTTTTTTAAATTAGGGTGTGTGTGTTATAATCAATGTAATGTTCATAAGGACAGATAACAAACACTTCCTTCTACTAGACATTACAAAATCACAAACGTCCATAGTGCAACATTTAGAATTACATCCGAAAAAAAAAATCTTTGCTTGAGGAAACATACTCCATTTGGACAGACATGGAATGAAATAAATGAATAATTCTGTCACTTCTCATGTACTTTGATAGTAAGCAAATAATCACCGTTGATCCAAATGATGGAAAGACTATCAATTCCCAGGCAAGCTGGATAAGCTGTCTCCTCCAAAGAAAAGCTGAAGAGAGATAGCGTGTACATCCAGCTTTCCGAGGAAGTGATAGTTTTCCTTGTCACTTGAAATCAAGAGGAGAAAGTTTGCTTTATATTCCACATCTGAAACGTTTTAAGAGTTAGGGGAAACCAATATTTTGGTTAAAAATTCAAGGTTTCCATGATCCTTAAAAAAATCCACTCAAGTCATCGATGCCTGCGCTTGTAATTGTAACGTAAACGCGTACAAATAAAGTGTGCGCAATTTATTTAGCGCGTAGGCCTAGCTCAAATGGGCTGAAGTGATTGTTACGTAACAAAGAAATTAAAAAAAGGAATTGTTATGTCGCAGAGGAATTTATCAGTCGCTGCATGTGATGGTAAAATGACAGTATAGTAGCCCCAAATATTTTTATTCAATTTACACCAATGCAAACAATATCGTTCTAAATCTGTACAATTTCTAGTGAAAATGCCTTGTATTTCACCAGAATCCATACTACTGCATTCCAGTCGTTTCACTTCATCCTCTAATTGAACACATGGTACTGTATAAGCCAATATTTTCACGTACAGATATTTTCGCGATTTTGGACTAGTTGGGGAAATTCGCGAGAGCAAAATTTCACAATTTTGGTGATGACTTCATTACTATAAATAGCCTTGTACTGAAGTGGAAATTTTTTGCGATGACCGACTCACGAAATTCGCGAAAATAACCACTTACGGTATACAGTAATGAAGGCAAATGAAATTACATGACAAATATGTGCATTGTACAATGTCACCATCAGTATTAATTTGATATTTAAGCATTGTACTTTAGACATTTTTGCGAGTTGTTTTCTCGATCGGCTAAGATTTCGGCAACAATATTTGTCTTGGTCAATATTATTTTGTGTTGTTATATTCATTAAAATAATATCAGATTGTACAGTTACCTGTTTTATGTCGTAATCTTTGATAATCTTGTACTTGCATTTAGATTTATTTTAAGATAATGCAGTTAATACTAGGACTACATGTATTTTCTAGTGGTTTATACTTGAGAATAATAAAAAGAATATCATAAAAATAATATATATTATGTACAATGTAGTTCTATTTATCTCATATGCATCTACATGTACATGTAGTGTCTCAGTCAAATTGCCAAAGTGTCAGATAAGTTTGGATTTTTTAGTCAGCACAATTTAAAAAATAACTTCTGATTATATAACTGTGTATTTAAACAAAGAATACTTCTCTAGGATATTCATAGTATGATTAGAGTTCTATATTACATGGCTGACAGAGCAGTTGTTTTAGTGGATTTGCATTTCATACTTGTCTTGATAATAATCAACATATATGTATACCTAAAATTCCCCAAAATATTGAATTTTGTAATAAAAACTACTGCACTTGCAAGTATTAGTTGTCATGCCATATACACTGCCACATGTTGCAATTAGGCTGGGTTCACATAGAAGTATAAGGTATTCGCTACCCGCTATTCGGTATATGCTATACTTTTCGCCAATGACATGGACACTTCAAACGAAGAAAATTTGACTTTCCTTGTACTAGCTGGGGTTGAGGGGAAGAGAAAAAATTAAACATGCACGATTCTCATATACTACACGAAATGCAGCTATACGCATTTTTCGGGCAGTGCCCTCCGATGTGAACCGGTATTTTGAAATCGTATTGCTTGGCACTGGAATGTGGCATGTTCCATTCAAGGTATTTGCGTGCCCTCGCAAAAACAAGCCGTATATCCGTGCCGTATAGCTCTATGTGAACCCAGCCTTAGGGTTGTGTACTACAGGGGCAAAAGGAGCATACGTAAGCTTATAATATCCATGTATTATACAGATTCACATTTTGATACATACCATGGAGTATGTGCTTTGTATCTAATGAAAAGGCGCTTTATAAATTCAGTATATCATTATTATTATTATTATAATCTATCATCCCAACATTGTAACTTGTCAAATGTGATTAAATTATATTCAACCTACTCATGATAAGTCAATAGAATTGTCTTTATTTTAATTATATGTGCAAATGTGAAGTTTTAAAGCTATGATTTAAACACTTGGAACATGTAAGACATTGTGGGTGTGAACATATTGGGATTTGTTTAACTGATCTTTGCTGCAAATGCAAGGAATTCTTAGAGAACAATATTAAAGGTGGGTTTAAACAGGATTTAACAATTGCAGTCGTTTGTGTGCCCCATGAAATCACCCCATGAAATCTCCCCTGTTGAAGAGAAAGAGAGAGAGACATGGAGAAAGAGAGGGAAGTGCAAGCAGTGGAAAATAGAATGAGAAAGTGTCTGCAAAAAGATTAAGGGTATCGAAAAAGGAAGAAATGTATTTGCAAAAGTGTTCATAGAGAGGGAAAGATACATGTAGGGATCAGGAGAAGAAGATACTAAATGACAGAGAGTTGTATTTTAAACTCAGGCAAAGGGCTGTAGCAAATTTCTTTTACTAGGATTTTGCTTACATGTGTACTCCTGAATTTATCATTGAAAAAAAAAGAAAGAAAAGAAATGTATCATATCAGTAATCCTTGTAAAGACAATCACTTGCTTAATGCATATGGTCCAATGCTTTGAAAACAACAGAATTACATACAATGCAGTACTCAAATTTACTTTTTCACCATGTAGAGTTTATTATATAGTTCCGACAAGCACTTTACAAGACACAAACAATATTCAAATAAACAGTTAGACAGGCAGCAGTTTTGAACATTTTACCCGTATTGTCTTAGTTCGCTGCCCCAACCCTTATTGACAACTATAACACTGTAATGAGGACAGCAAAATAACTGCCAATGAGAAATTCACACATTTGATACAATCAACATGTCAAGTGTATATGAACAGAACAACGTAGGTTATATACATTACATAATAGACAGTCCTTCAAAGACTTTTGCCAAGTGATTTCATCATGTGGAATTATCATTGGCCAATAGTTTTCTATATTATGTACACAAAAATGAGGTATATCTTTATAAATTCTCAGAAAAACAAAACATATAACCAACAGACACTAAATTTAGAGACAAACAATGGTCCTACACAAACCATGCAAAATGAACCATACATTCCCCCCAAAACAAATTACTTCTTCAACATGAGTAACTGTAAGTAATGGTACAGTCACAATTTGTCATGCACCTCTCTGTATCTGGGGAGCATTTCATGAAACAAATATTCACTGATTCTCACTGACAACTGTTATAAGCTACTGAAATTCTTGCATCTGATTGGCTGAGAGCAAATTTGTTGGATAAAACGTTCGACAAGTCCTTTCATGAAACGCCCCCCTGGTTTGCAATGGATTTCGCAGAAGATCCTTGTGTTACAATGTAGGAGTGTGTGCACATATTGTCAGTCACAGGAGCAATGTTTACTTTTGCTACAATGGCTAAAAATGATAGCCGCCCAATGCAGGCTGAAGAAAGAAGTGCATTTGCAAGATCAACCAAGACCAGTGGGGTGTACCACAAAGACTTACGATTGATAAAAAGTTACGATTGATTTCTTCTCAATAGTCTCATCATGGACAGGATGCTCTAAAGTTGATGATCTTAATCATATCCCTAGCACTAACCCTACTCTATAATCATATCCTAATCCTAATCTAATCTATGACTGTACCTGGTTTCCAAATGAAGCTACAAAGAAAAAATCAATCGTAAGTCTTTGTGTTACAGATGTGACCATGGCTTTCTAAAAAATATTTTAAAAATTAATATTAAGGTAGGAGGAATTCTCGGAAAAAAATTAGAAACCAGATGTCTACTCAATCATAGACAACTTTGATTAAAATCAAGATTTTATCAAGCACAAGTATTTACTTGTTCCTATCTGTCTGCTAAACTTCATGAGAGATAACATATACCATAAAGAGCCCCAACTATAACTACAATACAAGATGGCTCATTTCTTAAGGGGTAAACATTTACCCCATTTGGGGGATATGTGCTCAATCAGAATATACTCAAAAAGATACATCACATTTCTAATATGCAGCTGCTTGTGTGTTTTTTATAACATTGAAAGAAGTATTTTAAATATTCAAAAATCATTCTTTAAAGATACAAATACATGCACTTCATAATATTTAATTCATGTACACAATATACTGATAATTTGTTTAAACATGCTTACATTTCTATGATTAAAAAAAAAAAGAAGAAAGAAAAATATAATTGTCACACATAGGGTGCTGGTGTGAGACAGTACATGAACCTACCAAACTTTGTGATAAATCAATAAAAGGAATAGAACTATCTAGTAATTTATCTCCTCTTTTACAATTTAATACTTAAAATGATTTTTCCAACATTGATAATATTCATCTAAAAAAAATAAAAAAAAAAGGAAATGGAAAAAAAGGAGAGGAAATTTAGAGATACAATGACACATAAGAAAAAAAGGGACAAAGACATGGTATGAGGTACTTATAGGTTGAGGGGGAAATGATATAAGATTGATGTAATATGTAGAACTTTCTTCCACAAATCAATCAAAGAATTAAATACAAAACTGTTTAGCACACACATTTTATTCACACATTCTGTCCCTTAAATGTTGTCAGCTGCTAAAGTCTTCTTTGGGATAACATTTGTTCTAGCTTAATACTTTCAAATGTCTTGTCAACATGATACACATAAATAAATGGCAGTAATACATTATGTCTTCATAATGTGTGATATATTGTATCAAAATATTTCTTCACCCCATTTGTAAAAAAACAACAACCCAAAACCCAAGTATCACATGATCCACAATAAGACGGAATAATTATTTGGCCTATTGAAACCTTTAATTCCAAAACATCTCATTTTAGATTTTCCATAAAGTTTTTTCTGCTTCATGCTTTTGAATGATGTGACTTAAATAAACAACATTTATAGCATATTATCTTCCACATACAATTTGTCAAAACTTAATTATATGATAAATGTTAAGTTTGACCAGTAGTTTACCTGAGCAGAAAAGTTTTTCATTTCCATCGTGTAGATAGTTTTTAACTATCAGTTGCACTTGAAACAAGTGGATTAGTAAATTACGCGATGCGTAATATATGTCCCCGCCGATAATGTAAAATTCCCATTATATCACGATCAGTGCTATCACATAAGGCAAACAAGAATCGAAATCGGGTAAAAAATGGCGAAGAAGTAGCATTTTGTAGCCAATTAACAATAGGTCAAAAAATCAAGTTCAAAGGTCAAAGGTCAAAATTCTGTGAAGAAGTTTTGTAGTCTCACCTAGTGCTATCACATAAAGCAAACGGAATCGAATCGGATGAAAATGGCGAAGGAGTAGCATTTTGTAGCCAATTAATATAGGTCAAAAATCAAGTCAAAGGTCAAAGGTCAAAATTCTGTGAAGAAGTATTGTAGCCATCACCTAGTGCTATCACATAAAGCAAGCGGAATTGAAATCAGATGAAAAATGGTGAAGGAGTAGCATTTTGTAGCCAATTAACAATAAGGTCGAAAATCAAAGGTCAAAATTCTGTGAAGAAGTTTTGTAGCTATTACCTAGTGCTATCACATAAAGCAAGCGGAATTAAAATCGGATGAAAATTGGTGAAGGAGTAGCATTTTGTAGCCAATGTACATATAAGTAAAATTGAAGGTCAAAGGTCAAAGTGGTCAAAATTCAAATTTCCGTGACGAAGTTTTGTAGTCCTCACCTAGTGCTATCAACTAAAGCAAACGGAATCGAAATCGGATGAAAAATGGCGAAGGAGTAGCATTTTGTAGCCAATTAACAATATAGGTCAAAAATAAAGGTCAAAGGTCAAAGGTAAAAATTCGGTGAAGAAATTTTGTAGCCATCAACTAGTGCTTTCACATAAAGCAAACGGAATCGAAATCGGAAGAAAAATGGTGAAGGAGTAGCATTTTGTAGCCAATGTACAATATAAGTATAAATCAAGGTCAAGGGTCAAAGGGGTCAAAAGTCAAAATTCCGTGAAGAAGTTTTGTAGCCCTCACCTAGTGCATCATATAAAGCAAACGGATTCGAAATCGGATGAAAAATGGTGAAGGAGTAGCATTTTGTAGCCAATTAACAATATAGGTCAAAAATGATGGTCAAAGGTCAAAGGGGTCAAAAGTCAAAATTCTGTGAAGAAGTTTTGTAGCCCTCACCTAGTGTTATCATATAAAGCAAACAGAATCGAAATCGGATGAAAAATGGCGAAGGAGTAGCATTTTGTAGCCAATTAACAATATAGGTCAAAAATCAGGGTCAAAGGTCAAAGGTCAAAATTCTGTGAAGACGTTTGGTAGCCATCACCTAGTGCTATCATATAAAGCAAACGGAATCGAAATCGGATGAAAAATGGCGAAGGAGTAGCAAATTGAACTCACATACGGACGCACGGACGGACGGACGGACGGATGGACGGACGGACGGACACACACACATACGTACGGAGCCCGTTTCATAGTCCCCTGCTCGAACTCGTTCGGCGGGGACAATAAATCTGGATGTTTTAACAAGTTAGATTCAAGTTTATTTTTTAGATCTTTTCTAAGTTACAGTTGAACAATTTTTCGATGTGGAAGATGAAGCAAATAATCACCTTTTGGTGTTAGGTGATGAAACAAACTATCACTTCCTCGGTGATCTGAATATCATGCTATTTTTTCCTCAGCTTTGTATCATAAAGATAGCTATATCCAGATCGCACTTGGAAGTGACAGTTTATCCGAACACCAAACCCAACAATAATTATTTCCTTACTACACTAAAACTTCATTTCACAGTATAATTACCCTTTGTTTTGTGCACAACCACCAGAATGGCTTCACATGCTTAAAACAAATAAAAGAAAACTCAAAACAAACTTTTGAAAAAGATCAATAGTGAAGAAATACATGTACTTTGGTAAATCGCTATGAAATGAAACCATGTGGTTCTCTGTGTAATACTGAATACAGAATAATTATAATCACACACATGCTTACATACTTGTAATTTGTACCCTGTATAATAATACCCTGAAATTATGTAACCAGTAACATGATCACAACGTTACAAATGGTCATCATTTGGACGTGCGCTCCATCCAATTTTTAAGTTGCGCAAACACTGGATAGCACCGATTTCACAGAACTTCATGTACACTTGATTACACATTCCTAAAAATGTTTAATTTTTTTAATTGACTTACACAAAATGACTACATGAAGAGAACATTTTATGGCTTATCTCTACAATTGAAATACATGTATTTAAAGCAAGAATCAAACCCTTTAGAAGAACCCCTCATGAGCATCATACTACATCAAATGCACCCAAATATTACCAAGCCACCATTTAGTTTATTAAATAGATATAAAGAAATATGATATTTTACTCTTTGTATAAAAGTTCCACACCCAATGAGGTATAAGTATTAATGAGGTATAGCAAACAAGACTTATCATTACTTTCTAATGATGAGGTAGATTTTGATCAGGATTTTGTGGAAAAAAAGAAAAAGACAGAGCCTACACTTACTCTGCACAGATTTACATAGAATGACTTGCATCGACAGCCAATGACTTCTGAACTCTGATCCAATGTCTCCTACATTCCTAAAATTCTTAGCTATAAGCCTAGCTTAAAGCTGTGGTTTAACTATGGCTAGCTACAAGGGAATCAATGGCCCGAATTCACAAATGTGGTTTAGTTAGTCCATGGTCTAAATCAGGGGTTTAAACTACGGATTTAGACCATGGTCTAAATCTGTGGTTTAAACCCCTGATTTAGACCATGGACTAACTAAACCACATTTGTGAATTTGGGCCAATCTGTCTATGGTGCATGCTACTATCACCTTCACTGAATTCTGGAATCGTGTTTTAATAGTAAGGGAAACTTTTGTACCTACATTCCGAAGCAGTTTTTAATAGTTTCACTACCAAAAATTATGATGAATTGAACATCTACTTTTCAGAATTGAGTCCCTTTTAGCTAGCCATAGTTAAACCATAGATTTAAGCTAGACTTAAAGTTAGGCGGCTTTTGAGAATACGGGCCTTAGGGAGAAGAGTTTCTGTGCATTGTAAAATAACATTTCTTTGTCAGTTGGCTTCGTTTTGTCATTATAATTATGGCAAACAGGATACACTCAAAATATATCAAAAGAGTGACTCAGTTGTCTCTAACTGAGCCTGATTTGAAAAATAAAGGTAACAATATTAAAGAACAATTTGCTCATATTCATTTGTGCATGAATCTGTTTTAGAACTATTTTTCACAAAATCTGATAATAAAACTAAGTAAAGACAATCAGTAATCAGAAGAGAACTGTAAAGCAATATTAAGGCAGAAATGATACAATAAAAAAAATTTTTAAGTCCCTGAAATGTCTTCTTTTTTTTTTCTCTATTTTTTTGTGATCGATTTTCACATCTTAAATGTATATATATATATAGAGAGAGAAAGAGAGATCCTATATATTCTCCAAACAAACTATGCACACACAACACACTGGAAGTTTATTCTTCTGTTACAAGAGTGAACTCATGAAGATAATACTATGTAATAATAATAGATAATAATACTCTAAATATTTACACACATAATTGACATATCCTTATCTACGTGGTATTTTACCACTGGTGAACAAATTGTTTGCCTCCATATGGCAAGAAAATAAATTCATTATTTGTTCTGATTAAATCACTTATTGGCATGATGGGACTATTCTACCAAAGACCTGTAAATACAATGCATGTATTTGTAAAAGTCCAAAAAACAGCATAGCTTGATGATTATCTGCTAGTTCTAGCCTGTGATTAATGCCCGCAGCCCCACATATCTGCCATTGTCACACTGATCATGAATGTAACTGGTGGATGTCGGATAATAAACACCTAATCAAAAGTAAGTTCCCCCCTAAAGAACCCCATCAAATCTTCCAGTGTAACAAATTATTCAAGTTGAAACCAAGCAGAGAATATAGCTAGGGTTGTTAAGAAGCATATTCTCGAAAATGAGTGAAATCCATGACTTAATGGCTGAATGAGCACAACATGAACACAAAATGATGCATTTTCAAAAACTGCAAAATCTTAGCTGAGGGGATGGCATTCCATTGTTCTTCCAGGTCAGCAAGGTTGGCATTAATGCATGCATACATGTACATTTGCTGTTTTTAAAAAGGCGTAATTTCTTGTTAATGTTGTTCTCATTCAGCCGCTAAGTCACGAACGTCACTAATTTTCGAGAAACCGCTTCCTAACAACCCTAGCTATATCCCATGTGCGATTTCAACTTGAATAATTTGTTATACTGGATTATTTGGTGGGGTTCCTTAGGGAGGAACTTACTTTTGATTAGGTGTTTACTTATGTTCGCCGTCAGACCTCACAGGAATTGGCAGGGGTTGGGAGCTACCTGATGCAGGCTGAGGAACACGCACTTGAAAAAACACATCCAATCAGTTGTAACCATGGAAATTGGTATCTTACGCACATACAGCTCTGAACCCCAACTAGTGGGCGTTTTTTTAATGATATTATAGAAAAAACTTTTGTTTCTGCCAACCACTTAAAGGGGCACGTGATGAATACTGGTTGATTCCATCTATGTCTACTTCCGTTTTCAATTAAATACAGTTCCATCCCGAATGCCATGCATCGGACTAGTAAACTACGTGCTACAAGGGTTGTGAACAGGTGAGTAGGGAAAGACATGAATAGGGTTAACCAGTGTTCGTCGGTTTCTGGTAGCAGATATCCCAAAAACCTTCACGTAAACAGTATAAAATTGGAATTTAGAAATCAACAAAATTTTGGCAAATTGTTGCCTGCAAGTTTCCAAATCTTCATCAAATAATGTCCTCCAAGTTATGGCAAAATCTAATAGTTTTGAGTTTCAAAACATCTTTTCATTGATTAATTCAACTTGGTCAGTTATTTATTATTTGTTGCTTTGTAATGACTGGTATCCCTTGGCAAGACTGCTAAATAGAGCACTTCAAAATAAATCAATGCAATGTACTCCTTGCTATATCCATTTTGGGGGGGGCTTTGATTATATACATATATCATTAAAATATCTAAATTTGCAATCCTTCTGTGGATCGAGAGTTCCTGTTTCTGTTCCACAGTATAAGGTTCTCCTCATGCACATGTGATCAGTAAACGACCAATCCCTGAGAAGTGTTCATTAGTACAGAAACTAATCACATCCGTCATCACCTGATATAAATAGAAAACTTTCCTGAGATACTCAATCAGAAAAATCCTTAACATACAAAAGAAAGCAAGCCATGTTCAACTCACTTGTTTGTAATCTGAACTCTACAAAAAAAAAAATTGAGATTAGGTTAAATTGGACAATAGGATTGCACAATTTCATATGATCGTATTGTTCAATTATACCTGAACTTGATCAAACTTCTAGACTGCAGTTCAGAATACAGACCAATGAGTCTAAGAGAATATTCTCTTTTCTGCTATCTTTACTTGATAATGAGATTCTTTTGTAAGCTTCTCATCAGAATTAGACACGGATAAACAAAAAAAAGAAGAAAAAATAAAAAATAAAAAAATAATGTTAGTCTTCATAACACAGCTTTAAAAATACAAAAACCGAGACAATGACTAAATACTGAATTTGGATTATTTTTCAGTAAAAAAACCCCACCAAATTTTCTTGATTGACGAGTTCTCTCAAATGAATTGATCAAATAATTAAGGCCGAAGTACATGTAGGATGGGGTCAAATCTAACAAATGACTACCACAAGGGCATGTAAATTATTCGTCAATAAAATGGTCCCTTATTATCATGACAATATTAAGAGTGTACGCCATAAGATGGGACTTTCACATAATACAATATGTCTTTTAAACATTACCAACTGTATTGAGGCTTTATTTTATATCTACATTTTCTCCTTCAAATACACCATAATAATGATCACAATTTTCCTGAGACTTTATCATAACTTTAAGATTACATATTTCTAAAGCACACATGACTTACACATTAATTTCTCCACACTTGGTATTTCACACCAAAGTTGTCCTCCACTGGCTAGAATACTGGTCCTAACTGATCCTTGTGAACTGCTTCTATTCTAGAGGATGGCACCTTCCAAAAGGCTGGTTTTCAGGTAGAACATATCCATTGATTTGGCATATATTATTTCTCTTTTTCAGGAAATTTTACCTTTGATAATTGACCCCTGCATCCCTCCATCTCCCCATCTTCAAACGGTGAGAAAACTGGTCCTAACTGAACCTAGTGTGTTGAATCCATTCTGGAACATGATGATGTCTGCTTCTTGTTTCACACCGGTGAAGTCAGTCTGGATGCTGCTAGAACTGAATCTTCAAATGTTGTAGATCTTACATGGAATGAAGAGAACACACTTGGTCTATGCTTGAGTGAATGGGATAGATTGGTTTGGATGAGAGGTGGGTTGATAAATTCAGACCAGGGCATTATCATCAAACATCTCCAGGAATATCTGAGGAATCTCGTTTGGTCTGTCTAGCTTGATGCACATTATGCGCTCTGCATGTCTTGCACTGATTGTTCTCAAGTCTGTAATCTGGAAAGTAATAATAATGATAATCAAAATAATTTTTTTTCTTTTTGGTACACTCCACTGTCATGAGATGCTTGGGACTAGGTAAATCACCTTGTTTGAAATTTGGACCTGGGCCCGTATTCCATAAACTATACTTAAGCAATTTATCTTAAGTCTAAGTATTTTTTCTAAGATTTTGTCCAGGAAAAAATTAACTTAGCCTTTATTCGAAACATGTTAAGCACTTTGTCTGAGCTTAGAAAGCATTAAGCAAAAGTCTGAATTTTATTAATATTATCATGTTTAATTTGTGGTCTCAAATGAGCTTACCATATGATATAATCAACATCCAAGTTAAGCCACTAGGCGGTAGGCTTAAAGTTAGGATAAAATTCACTTTTCTTATGTAGGTATTTGTAGGAGCAACTCCATTTTAAACTTTTGACTTCGCACAAATCTAAGGCTTTATGCTTAACTGTCAAAAATAGGCTTAGACATATTTCTTAAATTAGAACAAAAATTAATTTTAGCAAAAAGATTTTTTTTTTTAAATGCTTAAGTTTTATACTTAAGTCCAACATTTATGGAATACGGGACCACATGAATTGCCTCATTATAACAACATCTTGTTGTATTATGTGCTATATATAACAGAAGTAGACTGTATTTGATAAGCTAGTTATTACAAAAATGTCTGAGAATTTGACAATATTTAGATAATGATGTAATAATCAGGATCCATGACCGTCATGATATTTAAACTTCAAATAAATTGCTGGAGACCATGGACAAATGGATTTAAAGTCACCCTCATGGTATTCATATACTACCGTATTGATGACATATGACAGAAAAATATCAATCATGAAATAATTGGAAACTTCCTCCTCTCTGTCAAAAATCTCTAGGGGAAAATAGGAAAACTGATCTTATTATTTAGCTGAATTTAAAATAAATATTATACAATATATTTGTAGGGTATTTGTAGGTACCTTCATGAGAATCTTAGCCCAATGAACTGGTGTCTTTGGTCTAGATTCATTGATGAAATGCTGAAAGGCTGTCAGCAAACTGTCCTGTAATGTCTCCACCAGTTTAGCTTCTTTCAATCCAGGTCGGTCTAAAAACAAACATATATATGTTTATCAATTAGTTTGTAAGAACATAATCATATCATTGGTATGCAAAAACTTCAAAAGCCCAAGTTTAACAATAAGTCTGAAGAAAATTAAATATACTATTCATTGGTCTGTAATAAGATCAGACGTTTATACACGTATGTTCATACAGTAGTTAGCAAGACGATTACACATATGGTGTTTATTCATACATCTATCAAAGAATCAAACATATATACATATGTTATTCATTTGGATGTGAGAACATCAAAGATTTGTTTATCTATTGGTCTGTAAAATGATCAAACATATGCACTATATGTTTATTCACTGGTCTGTTTGAGTATCAAACAAACATGTTCATTCATTGGTTTGTTATAAGGACATCACACATACACATTTATTCATTGGTCTGTAACAAGATGAAACAAAATGTTTATTCTCTGGTCTGTTTAATTTGAAACATATACATGCTTATTAATTTCTAAGAAGATCAAAGATATATGTTTATTATTTTGGTCTGTACAAAAGATTTGGAAAATATACATGAATTGGTCCATAAGAAAATCAACCATAGAATGTAAATACATATATGTTTATTCATCTGTACGAAGATCAAAGATACATGTTTATTAATTTGTAATGAGATGAAATGTATATGTTTATTAATTTTTTCCATAAGCAGTATACGAATATCAAACATATATACATTTGTCTAAAATATGTTTATCACTGCTTATTGTTATTACGTCTCACCTCCTGCAATGAGTAAGACAGCAGCTAGGAGTGCCATCTCTGTTTCTGTGAGTTGTAATCTCGACATACTGACGGCAAAGTCAAAAATAGGTTCAATCAACTCGCTTAGAACACCGTGGTCCATATCAGACTTGCCGACCCTCAGACCGTTGGACATGATCAACTTCTGACTTTCAGGATCAAACTTCTGAGCAATCCTCAAACACATGATCTCCATGCAGCATGTCTTGAGAAGTAAGATCTGATCATCATGATGAAGCTGAGAGAGATGGTTATATAAACAAATAAAAATTGTTTATTAAATGTGAGGATATAGTTATTTGTTATTTAGCAGGCACCAGACTCGACTAGAATTCATACTATTTTCTGGCTCCTTTTATCCTTTAACCTTATTGTAATATTACTATGTATTGTAAAATATATTCTCTTACGATTGTTTTTGAATAATAAAGTTCAAGTTCAAGTTCAAGTTCAAGTTCAAAAGTTTTGCGTATTTGTTCCAGTGTTGAGCATCCCCACCCCTGCCTTAAGTCCTTACCATCAGCGGCAGATCAAGGATTAAAAAAAGGGGGCACCAGGCCAACTTAAGGGGTTAGCCGCTGAAATTTTCTGATCTTAATATGTACAGTCCACTGGTGGTTTTCAAATTATAGAGGGGACACGCGTCCTCTGCGCCCCTGCCTGGATCCGCCACGCACCATTACCATTCAACCATCCTTACATAAAGATGACTAAGAATTAAGAATGACTAAAATGTCTTTGTAATTGAACATACATGTATTTAAATAAGATATATATTAATGTGCAACAGTTGCGTACATTTTGTGAACAAATAACAATGACAACAGATATGATACAGACATACCAGCTCATGAATTATACACATAAATTTTGCCTTACGTGTACTACCCAGTGAGCAAAATATGTTTTTGTTTGCGAGGGCTCCTTTCGGATTTGCCATTTTAAAAAGGGAAAATACCTTATGGCGACTTAATTATTGAAGCAAGCAGAAATGAATTATAAATTTCTGTTTGTTTTGTCAAACTTTAATAAACATTCTCAAAAAGTAGCATCTATTTTGGATTCTACTTACATCTGTAAAACCTGGTATTCTCTTTGCAAACTCAACCACTTTGACGATAGACGGTGTCATGATCTCAGCTAATGGTTTCTCATCTTCCATCTTCTGTTTCTTGGTATCAGGTTCACTCTAAAAACGAGAGATAGAAATGATCATAATTAATTTTAAAAAAAACCTCTGAAAATGGAGGAAGTGGGGTGCGTTCATGGTCTAGAAAAAAAAAATCAAACAGGAACATGTATCACAATAAAAGAAAATAGCAATTACAAAACACAGACAAATCGAGAGACACAAAGGGTGCATTCATGGTCACCAATTCCCAGTCGTAAATGTAAACGTCTTTAAGATCTCCATTCTGATGGAAAGTTGAAATGCTGAAAGGTTGCTTTTTGAAAGACAATCAATCAGCATTAAATTTTTGACCATGAACCAGTGATTGTGATTGTACTCTGTGTTTTGTAATGGAGTTTTGTATCATAAATCGATTGTTCTTATTTATTCCCCCCCCCCCCCAATCATGAACGCACCTGCACCCTATGAGGCCTATGAAGCCCTTGATGCAGTAATAGGATTAAACTGCAAAAAATCTATGCCCTGTACAGTGCTCTCTTATACATGTTGGAATTTTCATATCATGATCGCTGCTAAACAAATTTATATCCACAAATATAAAAATGTTTGGGAAAGGAGAATATGATGATGGTTCATTGATCATATCTATAGTTGAGGTATTTATCATCACAGATTTAAAGCCAAGTATGAGAAAAGGATTTCCTAATTACAATATTTGCAAAAATCAAATGATAAATGCTTCAGATCATGTAATCAAAAGGTCAAGAGGGCTGACTGGAATGAGGCAAATTCAAATAAGTGAAAAAAAGAATTCTATTTTGTCCAAATATTATACACTTGCATTATTTTTGATGTACCAAGGTTGTTTTGGTGTGTGACATTAACACCAAATAGCTCAATATCTGGGGGGTGTTTCATGAAAGAACTTGTCGGATGTTATTTCCGACAAACTGTTATAAGCTCCTGAAATGCTTGCATCTGATTGGCTGAGAGCAAATTTGTCGGATAAAATGTCTGACAAGTCCTTTGATGAAATGCCTCACAGGTCTTTATGATGGTGGATGTAATAAGAGGTTTAAGATGACATAAATATCTTCCATTTCACATGAACATGTGTGAGATGACCTTGGCCTGAGCTGACAGGCATAGCCATGTAGACGGACTCTGAGGTAAAATAAATCCAAACATTAACCTGTGAGCTGATGAAAGCATTCTTAAAGAAGAATGAAACAAAAGCTTAAGAAAGATTGAATATATATTAACAAAGTTATGAGCATTTGCATGTTATGATCACTACCCTACCGCTATGGAGATCCTCACACTTGCAACGGGCCTAAGATGTGTGATGTCATACATGAACAACTTCCCCATTACTTTTGTACATATTTCACTTAAATTGTCTTTTTCATCAATTCTGTCAGTAGATCTGGTAATCTTTTCATGGGAGGACATGTCATACAGTTTTTACAAAGTATGATAATGGGGCACAGAATCTGGACTACAATTTGAAGGAGGAAAAACAATTTTTTTGTATTTTTTTTTAAATTGCTAAATGGGAGAGTTGTTCATGTATGACATCACACATTTTGGGCCTGTTGCCAGTGTGAGGATTTCCATAGCATTAGTGATCAAAACATTCAAATGCTCATAACTTTCTTATTATTTATTCAATTTTTCTCAAACTTTCAATGATATGTTTCTTTGATTTTTCTGTTTCATACAATTCGATTGAATCCTAGGGTTTCCTTCTCCTTTAAATCATACCAACAGCCATGTATGAGTGGAAATCAGTAAGAAATGGAAAGGAATGGGAATTTGCTTTATTTAAAAATCATCACTCTTTTGAAGATTTCAACTAAGATAAGTCTGATTAAAGTGGATCTGCAACAAATCAAGAGGGAAAAATGTCCTCAACACTGCTTGACAAAAATCAACGAATCTTTGATGGGCAACATCAACAAACCAACAATAACAACAACTTACATGGTTACATGGTTTCCAAAAGAAATTACCCCTGAGTTCTATCCTCAAATGTATGATCCTGTTCAATTTACTCTTAATATTCCAATATTTCAATAAAATCAATATTTTCGCATACTGAAAATTTTACGATTTTGAACAAGTTGGAGAAATCTGTGAGTGGATCTTTTGTGTTATTTTCATTACTATAAAATAGGCGTATATTGAAATGGAAATTATCATGAAGACCGACTCCCGAAATTCGCGAAAAATAATGACTTATACAGTAGTATAGAGGCCTAACTGAATCTACAGTCTGTGTGAAATAAAATGGTACAAGTGGAAAACATTTTTTTTATAGTAAGAAGATTAATCACAACCTGGTATTGTTTGATATTTTTGTAAAGCAGGAAAATCAGACTTTCTTCTGCAATTTTTTTCATCAAATTTGGTGTTGTAGTTTTTGAGATATGACTAGTTTTCTACAATCAAGAAAAATCAATTTTTTGCACGCCGTCCCATGCCTTTGTGTATAGGTTTCAAATAATGGCCGTGAAGTGCTCAATTTCGATTTGTTCCTCGTCGCACAAAATTTAGCATAACTTTTGTTTTACGAAAGCAAATTATACAGAACAAAGCGCATCAGCAGGGAAAATCCTTTGGCTTTATTTTGGTACTACATACACACATTATTTGAAAATATTTCACACCTAAATATTTTTTGACACAGACTGTATAACTACTTCTACCAAAATGTAGGACTACTACCAAAATGTAGGACTACACAAGCTCAATTTTCACTCTCGTTTGTGGGTAGTGAATTTTGGAATAGGTTACCCACCAATATTAGACAAAGCAGATCGAGGAACATTTTCAGGAATTCTCTCACGACACATTTGTTACATATCAATGAATGAGAGCATCTTTTCAAATTACTATCATTTAAATGCATGTTTTTTGTTTCACAATTTTTATATTACTTGTATCATATGTTGTGACAAACCTAAATTTATTGATTTACTATTATCATTCTTTCTTTTATAGTAAAAAGTATGTTATACACTATTGATGTAAGGGGTCAGGCTCGACTAGCACTTGTGCTATTATCTGACTCCTTTTACCAGTCAATGTTATTATTGCTCCATGAAATGTATTGTACTGTTTTTGATGTTGTTGGTAAATAAATAAATCAAATCAAAATCAAATAATTGATTCTATAAGGGCTATACAGAGAGGAGAATGGTGGGGGAGGGGTAAAGTAACATAATCAAATAGTTTACAAACCTCATCCCCTGAAGTTGATTCCCTTCTGTACATGTGACTGGTCTGTTTATGAGCTACTAAGATAGCTCTTATCAAGGTCTCTTCATGATCTGTAAGCTGGTTATTAGCAATCAGACCGGTCTGTCTCAGCATCTCTTCTCTACTTCGCTTCTCCCGGTTTTCTTGTATGAGCGCCCTCTTTGCCTTTCGTTGACTCTCGTTCAATACCACTGTAAAGAAAATATAGAATTGTGAATATTCAGCAATCATAGGAAGATGTTGTTGGAGATCTCACCATCATCACGTCGTAAAATCAATTATGTCACATATATTGTTTTATTGGTCACATTTGTAACCCTCTACCGAGTGAGTCAGAAAAAACTAGACACCTAGAAAAATGTCAATAAAAAGAAAACAGATTTATAAACCCAAAATTATTATACATATTCCAAAAGATTAACTCTTCCCGCATCTTTTGGTACCAAGTTATTGTGTTGTATCTTTACGCTTGGATGAACACGGTGCATTGTTTGCGAACAGGTCAATTTCGAATTGTGCAAAAGTGGGAGTAAATCAAAACAACAAAATTCTATGAAAAATGCACCTCCATTCTGAATAAAATAGCATAAATTTTTAACGAAAATGTCTTGACAGTGGGGTTGTTGCACATATCAAATACATTTTGTGTGAAAATGAGATAGATCTGTAGAGTCAAGCATGAGTGAGCACCCGTGAAAGACAAAATAATCACTTTTTAAAAGTATTAAGAGGCCTTTTTAGGTCTGTCGGTGACAATTTACTCTTTGCTGTGAACTTATTTGTGGATTACTGGACGAATCAATCTAATTTTTACACATAATCTAGTCAATAACTGTAACAACACCCTTGCAAAGTTATTTGGCTCAAAACATTTCCTTAAAAAGTTATGCTATTTTATTCAGGATGGGGTTGCTTTTTTGTTTGCTTTTGTTGTTTCAATCTTATCCCCACTCTTGCACAATTCAAAATTAACATGTTCGAAAACAATGCGTAGCGTTCATCCAATGTATGTAAACACATAAAATTGGTACCAAAAGATGCGGGAAGAGTTACTCTTTAAGAATTTGTATAATGATTTGGGGTTCATTGATTGGTTTTATTCTTATTTACATTTTTCTAGGTGTCTTAGTTTTTTCTGATTCACTTGGTATATAAATAGGGTTGGGCGAATCTCAACTTTTTTTTTCAAACAAGTTGTTTCTATAGTAAAATTCGACGTAGAAACTGAAAATGACAATTATTTTTGCATACGATGACGTCTTACGTCGCTAAAGTGCAAAAAAACAAAATGGCCGCCAAAATAGCGTATTATGCCCAATTATCACACTTTTTATACGTATAAACCACTTTTATTGCGTTTTTATGTGGCTTTTGGGTGTCAGGGAACCCAACATGATTAATCCAACATGATTAATCGTACCTAAGTTGACTGTTAGTGTAGTTTGGTAGTTAGTTTCAGTCAATATCGAGCAAAAATCACCTCATATCAAGATCACTAAATAACACCTATAACCATACTAGGCACATTTGGTCATGATAAAATTGTCAGATTTGAGCTTTTAAACCATCAAAATACATAAAGAAACAAAATAAAACCGGTTTATACCTATAAAGTGTGTGATGAATGGGCAAAATACACTATTTTGGTTTTTTGCACTTTAGCGACGTCAGACATCATCGTACACAAAAATCATTGTCATTTTTGGATTCTACATCAAATTTGACTATAGAAGTAACTTGTTTGAAATAACTTTTCAGAAAAAAGTCATTATTTGCCCAACCCTAATATAAACCAAGCAAAGTGACCATTACACCCATTTTTTACAAGTTGAATCTTCATATTTTTTTCTTAAAATCTTTCATCTCAAAGTAAATGAAAAAAAAAATTAAAAAAAACCCCAACAAATATTTAGATTTACCAAAACAAAAACCCCAGCTTTAAACATGCAAATATACTGTATTAAAATTCTTAGCTAAGAAAAAGAGAAGGGGGGGGGGTATTAATGACAATTGTGTAGCTCCATCAGTTATTGTTTGGGGCACATTAGTTTCTCTTTATGTAAATAATTAGGATTCATCAGGGAGAAGAGGCATATAATGAAGAAACGGGAGGCCTCACTATTCGCCTCCTTAAAAGGTTTGTGTTTGTTGTGCATTCAGTGGGTTGACCTTAGTTTTAATCCCTTCAGGACACCTCATGACCTCGCTATCATTGATTCTATTCATGGAGGATTAAATCTTCACATGAATGGTGAGAAATGATCGAAGATAGTGAGAAGGTGGATTCACACCTGCCCGATCGGAAAAAATACCCGTAAATTACGAGAACTTTTCCAACCACCAAATTACGCGTAATTTGTTTTACATAACATGTTCACACCTGCCCGAACCGTCTTTTTGGGGAAAAATACCCGAAGTTATAAACAAGGGAAGAAATAGAAAAAAAAAGAATACATAAGAAAGCGGGGAAAAGAAGGAAAAGAAATACATAAGGAACGAAAAGAAAGAAGGAAAAACAAAGAAATACATAAGAAAAGCGGGGAAAGTAGGAAAAACAAAGAAATACATAACGAACGAAAAGAAAGAAGGAAAAACAAAGAAATACATAAGGAAAGAGCAAAAAGAAGGAAAACACAAAGAAATACATAAGAAAAGCGGGGAAAGAACGAAAAACAAAGAAATACATAAGGAACGAGAAGAAAGAAGGAAAAACAAAGAAATACATAAGAAAAAGAAAGGGGGAATAGAAAGTTCCCGTAATTTATGTTCACACTACAAAAGTTCCCACGACCTTGGCGAAACTACGCGTAGTTTCGACGAAGTACCTACTAATTTACGGGAATTTATCTTCGGGAATATTACGCGTAATTTGGTTTCACACTTGCAAAAATACGCGTAGTTTGTGATCGGGGTAAAAATACCCGATCAGAGATTACGGGAACTTTTCCAGATCGGGCAGGTGTGAATCCACCTAATGGGGGAGAAAGATAAAGAGACAGTTTTAAATGATGATGAAGAGGAATATGAGGAAATTTAAGAAAGTTTCATCTTTCATTGAAAGTAATTCTTTTGCGAGTTGCGACAATTAATGGCTGTTGATAACATCCAGAAAAGTAATGATAGAGAGAGAGAGAGAGAGAGAGACTGAGACGGAGAGAGAAAGAGAGAGAGGGAGGGAGAGAGAGAGAAAGAGAGAGAGAAAGAGAGAGAGGGAGAGAGAGAGAGAGACTGAGCAGAAAAGAGAGAGGGATAGAGAGACAGAAGGGGGAGATCAAGGGAATACATGTACTTTGAGTGAAAGAGAGAGAGAGAGAGACAGGAGGACTTTAAAAAGGGAGGGGAAAAGAAGATAGGGGATAGCAAAGAAAAGAGAAAGAGATTAAAAAAAAAGAAAAAGAAATTTACTTGACATGCATGGTTTATTTACTTTAAAAAAAATAAGCATGAGAGACAAAAGGAGAGAGGGACACAAAAGGAGTGGGAGAGAGACCACAAAAAAGTAGAAATAAGGAGACAACGAGGGTAATGCCCCTATCACACTTGCATGAAGTTGGGAAAGACGAGTTGAAGAATAGTTTTGGTAATCGATTTGTGCCACTTTGTGGCCAGTGCACAAACTATTAAGGGTGAAGACTTTGTGAAGTGCATGCCAAAATTATAAAAGGTTTTAAGTTTTTGGCATGCACCCCAAGAATAGTTTACGCACGGGCACGAATGGAGTTCATGAAGTGGCAAGGATCAATTGCCCAAACTCTCCGTAAACAAGTCAGACCCAAATTTGCGTAATTGTCACAATAAAGAAAGTGTAAAAAGAGATGAAAGAATGTGAAAGGGAAAGAAATGAAAAGGGCAAAGAGGACGTGAATGTGATGTAATGAGGTAGAGTGAAGAGAGGAAAATATCTATGAGATATCTTCATGTGGATCAATCTAAATTTTGAATAATGTAGAGATACATCATGATTCTCATCAATTTCGCGTATTCCATCTCACCTTCTGAATTCTATCCCCTTTTAAGCCCTAGCCTCTTGTCCTTATGTGTCCTTCTTCAGGACACTAGGTGACCTCACTCCGTACAAAAGATGCCCATCATGCAAATATCTTGCTCACAAAAACTTCAAAGGAATACCGATTACCACATTGCACGTCCTTTAAACATTATTGATTAGAAAAAAACATTCCCATCTTATTCTTTGACCAATATCCACACAATGCACAAGAATGACTGAAGTTAGTAGCAAGGTTGGACTATACGCGGGGTTGGAGGAGACGTGACAATTTCTTCATGTTTCTGTAAGAATGGGATAAGCTGGAGAGGGGTGTTGGGGTGAGACCCCCCCCCCCCCCCCCCCCCCCCCTCCTCCACCCCTGTTAGAATATTCTTCTTCCTTCTTTTGAGACTGTATGGATATTGCTATTAGTGGTGGACTATCTTTAATATTTTTCTTTTAATGCTTGTCAGTATTTTCCTACGTACATGAAGTATTTTGCTTGAAAAATTTGTTTCAACAACACCATGCCCGCCTAGCGATGCCTCTCCCCTTAAAAAACATATTTTCTTCATACTTCGATATTTTTGTTCTGCTAGCCCTGGATGAGCAATTGTATGTATGTGTGCAAGCTTATTTGGAGAAAATTGTTACATTAAACAGGTCATCTACATGTATTGTCAAACATCAACCCTCAATTATCAATGCATCATAATTTGCAAGTCAGAAATTCATTCTACGTCTTGTCAGTCTAAATATTTTTGTTTTTTTTTAGAGTGGAGAATACAATATAAATATATATCTAGGTACTTTTATAGTAGTATCTTTATTTGTCATGTGACCTCAAGAGATGATCACATGACCTTAAAGCTTTCAATCACTGTAATATGCAAGGTGATGCAAAATAATAAAGAAGAATTTGCTTGATACAGCAGACAATGAAGAAATGCCTTCAGCAGTGCACGCCTAATCCATCACCTAAGAAAGAGAAATACTCAATGGGGCTGCCCCTCAATCTTATCATAGGTTGATTACTATCATTATATAACACTACAAAGTCTTCTTATTTACTCCATGATCTCCTTACGATGCTTATCTCTGTGACACTATTTGACCTCATCCCATTTTAAAGTAAATACAACAACATATTTTTAAACAACATATACCCATCCTCACACATTATTTCTTAAATAGATGCACATTATTGATATAGAGCAATTTTGGTGAAGATGGTAATCCCTCTTCAGTTCCTTCTATTCATGTGTGCTTATAATTGAGCCTAAGGTAGAGACAAACATACCACTTGAAAGGAAAAATCCTTCTGAAAGAGATCTCATTTCTAAGAGGCATTCTCCTCTTGGAATGAAATTGGTTGGTCACATTCTAAACGAGCCTACGAGCTTCATCAGGCTTGCCTAACATTGCATCAATATCAAACAATGATTGGGGACAAATATTTTTGTTTTAGTTTTGGTAAGATTGAATAATATCAGTTATATTGGTCTTTTTGGAATACTCATACTATAAAACCTTACCGTTAGACCTACACCATTTCTAACATATTGAATCTTTGGGAAAATTTGAATTTGACCGTTCGAACAGATCTGGCACCCTCCATCGGCTTTGTTTCCCTTAGATAGGTTTAACAAAGCTAAGTCAAAGAGCTTATATAAGTATATATAAATCCTGAAATTTTTCTCGTAATCCGTGCTTGTAAAGTTGTTTAAAAAATAACGTAGCCCATTTGACGGGAACCCAACTTGTAATATTTATTACGCACATTTATAATGATTTTACTTCTCCTTTTTCAAGTAATACAGGTTTTGTTATTATATCATTTGTTCTATTTCTGAAGTAAACTTAAAATCTGACAGATTATATTTTGAGATTTCCCAAAACTATACCCCAGCTTTAATAAGGGAAATTCTTCTGAAAAAGATCTCATTTTGAAGAGCCACAAACTTCTTCTTGCTTTCAAATTGTACAAATATATATGCAAGTCTAACCTACAAGTTCCAACAGGCTCGTCCAACATTGTAATAATATCACAGTATAACAAACCGTTTGTGACATGAAAGTTTTTTTTCATAGAGATATGACACCATACAAATGGTGTGAATCATTATCATTATCAACTTAGAATACTGTATAAGTGGCTATTTTCGCGGTGACTTTATTTTTGCGAATTTCGCAAGTCAGTCATCGTGAAAATTACCACTACAGTACAAGGCTATTTATGGCAATGAAGTGAAATTTTGCTCTCGCGAATTTCCCAAACCAGTCCAAAATCGCGAAAATATCTGGACGCAAAAATATTGGCTTATCCAGCAGGTCAAAAATCATGAATCTCACTTTAACATATGTACTAGCTGCATCCTTTCATAGTATTGTTCTGAATTATTTCTACACAATTCCAATATTCTGTAAGCGTCTGACAAGTACTTAAAGGGATGCAGTAACATTGAATGATATTCAAATCACAATTTCTTGATTCAGCTCATTTTGTCAACATAATTATAAACTTATAGGTCAGTCTGGTATCTCTTCAAAATTACAAGTTAATTGCTTGCTTTACTTTCGAGATATCAATGATTTCATACTCAAATTTAGTAAACCATCTCGTGGTGGAAAACAAATTGCCATGTGCTTTTCAAGACACCCCACTTCCTGTCGTGTTCCCCCCGACCCTAGCGGGCTGGAGGGTTTGCTGCAAGGGGTTGAAAATTCACTCGCGTTTGGCTGTTACACTGTTTTGTGGTAGTAAATGACTTCCATTTGATCTGAAATTTTCAGTAGTTTGTTTTTACTATTAGAGCAATATAATTTTATTCATCTTGATCTAATTGCTCTTGTTTTTGAAAGTTACTGTTTCCCTTTAATAATATTCTGCTCAGATTCGAAAGTGCACGATATAATAATCAAACACCCCCAAGAGCAGCTGAAGTGCTTTGAATTTTATAACTCAGTTATATGTATTGCTGGGAGATACTTCTTTTCATCGTCTGAATTTAATCAGAATAACTTTTTATCTCATCATGACTTAGATGCTCATTCTAGATCTTTTATAGAAGTGGGATAAAAGGACAACATTTTCTCTATTTTTTAAAGGCCTATAATTATATATATATATATATATATATATATATATATAAGTGTAAGTGAATACACATACAACAGCCAATGGGCAACTCTTTTTTATTTAAATTGTGCAAGAAATGGGTGAACAGAATAATTGTTGACGTAGCTCAAATCAAAGTTCCCCAGAGCTATCCTCCCTTTTTGGATAATTTTTTGGTGAGATCGAAAAAATGTCTCCGCCGGGAATCGAACCCGGGCCTCCAGCTTTGAACGCCGGTGCCTTAACCACTTGACCACAGAGACTGGTTAGTGGCTAGGGCGGACCCGATCCGATTGACCGTCAGATAAACAGATTCTCAACCTCACCAATTTATTGTTTCCTTTGTCGGGGGTAGATGAGTTTTTGAACAATGACAAGCCGTCATTATATATAATATATATTTATATATATATTTCTTTTTCAAATTATGTCACTTCTAAAAACATTATATTTCTTTTCATAATGCACATAAAATTCTCTTGCATGACAGCCTATGCTACATGATGTAATCTAACAGAAGATAATCATGAGGTAATCCATTCCTTAATAAGAAATTAGTGATGGACTTACTTTAAAAAAAAATCTTACAATATTTTCTATATTTCTTTGCTGATTACCAAAAGATCTCTCTCTCTCTCTCTCTCCATCCAAAGTAAGATGACCTTAAAATGAGATGTTGTTTGCTGTCTGTGTCCTCACCAACCCCTTTCACTCTTTTCTCTGCCATTGATTGGATGAAGATTCATGTCAAGAGAACTGTCATCAACGTGTCCTCCCTGACAGAAGGACCTTTCATCCTTTCACTCGGCGCAACAAAGGCACAAAGACAGGCTCTTTGAGTAATGTGACCTCCCGATGCAAGCACTAAATGGTCACATAATCCTGTCTCTCTATGGTCCTATCCACAACATATTAACATAAACACCATATTCTAAATAACCTAAATGACCTCTTTCCCCCACTTCCCATTGTACTTGGGTCTTTTCATAGCTTGCTTGACCTCACCCCTAGGTATGTCATCAAAGGAGAAGACCTTACTCCAAACAAGACAGATACAGGTATGGCTTTCCTTAAAAGAAAACCTGAAGTTGGTTCAAACTTTGACAATAGGAAGCGGGATATAAAATGTTCCACAGCCTTACTGACAGAATAACTGAAGTATTGACATACATTTTGAGAAGATGGGAGCATAGTTTGAAAGTAAGGTTTTACTTTGAGAGTGAAGAATGAAGAAAGTTCTTTCCAATGATTGGATATGAGGATTAATCACTATCTCGCTACAAGGTAACGAAGAACAATCTTTTTTTACCCCTCATATTTTTTAACAGAATCCTTTGAATAGACATAACATGCAAAATCAGACCAGTGAAAATACTGAACATTCCTGCTTCATCGTTTTTAAGACCCATTCAACCGTTTTCCTAAAATATTTTTCCAACTATCTGCAAATAAATTGGATTGGGGGATTAAGCATTCTATTTTTTTCATATCAAGGTAATTGATTTTCTACTAAGATGTCATTGAAGCCATCTAATTGGGGTCTTATGAGGTCTTATTTACAAATAATGATATCAGCCTTGGAGGAATTGAAAAAAGTTTGAAAGTGTTGACCCAGCATGTGTAGTTTTCATAATGGAGAAAATTAAAAGAGCATATAAACAACCCATCAAAGATTTTTTTTAATTTTGTAAATCATGTAAAGTTGGGTGTAACTTAGCAAATACTTGTCAATGCATCTCTTTTTACACAACTGCAAGTAAATGAATGGACTTCGGCTAATATAGCACAGGAAACAGACGGGAGTTATCTCATGCTTCGGTGTCATGCATGTTGCACGCAAAATGATGGATCTTACACCATTACTCCAGTCGCGTCATAATATGCCCCATAGTATCCCCGTTTGGCCCTGCATCAGGCCAGGAAAAAGAAACTTTACATCCCTTTAAAAGATTTGAAAGAAAATAAAGAAAAATAACAAATCTATTTTAAGTAATTAAAAAAAAAAATCATTGAGTCTCGAGGACGTCCCCTCACGTGAGATAATCACACTGAATTTCTGTTCTGTACTTTCTTTATTGTAGATTGTGTAGAATTATATTTCATTACTTTTACGTTGACATCTTTTCTGCTGTTAGTAAACGGAACGTTCGTTATCAAAGGTAACTTGAGTTGATACTTACAATCGGGTGCCATGCCAACGGTCAGACATTTCTTATAACGGCACTGCTGACACTGGTTTCTTGTTGTTTTGTCTATGATGCATTCTTCATTCCATTTACAATAATAGCTTAACTTCTTCTGAATAGTCCTTCGAAAGAATCCCTAGGGAGATATAAAGAGGAGAATGAGTCATAACAAAGACATTGAATATCAAATCAGGTTCCTTTTGATAATTTTGTAAATTTCCTTAATTTATAATTAATGGACAAACATCACAATGATCTGATGACATTGAAAGCAGACCTACACTGTAAAAGAACATGCACTATTAGGTGATTTCATATCTAGCTGATCAGGAAAAATTCTCTTAATTTATGAGAACTGTTTCAATCACCAAAATACCTGTAATTTGTTGTTTGTGTTCACATCTGCCCGAACCGTCTTTTCCAGGAAAAATACCCAAAGTAATAAAAAAAAAAAAAGGGAAGAAAGAAGGAAAACAAAGAATTACATAAATTGAAGAAAAGAAAGAAAGAAATACAAAAGGAAAGAGAAGAAAGAAAGGAAAACAAGGAAATACATAAGGAAAGAAAAAAAGAAGTAAAAACAAAGAAATACATAAGGAAAGAGGGGAAAGAAGGATAAACAAAGAAATACATATGAAAAGACAGGAAAGAAAGGAAAACAAGGAAATACATAAGGAAAGAGAAAAAAGAGGGAAAAAACAAAGAAATACAGAAGAAAAGAGAAGAAAGAAGGAAAAGTCAAGAAATACATAAGGAAAAAGAAGAAAGAAGGAAAAACAAAGAAATACATAAGGAAAAGAAAAAAAGAAGGAAAAAGTTCCCGCGACCTTGGCGAAACTACGAGTAGTTTCAACAAAGTACCTACCAATTTACGGGAATTTATTTGATATTACGCATAGTTTGGTTCTACACTTGCAAAAATACGCAGTTTGTGATCAGGGTTAGAATACCCGATCAGAGTTTTACGGGAACTTTTCCTGATCAGGCAGGTGTGAAACCACGTATTGTTATTATCATTATCAACATGTAGTACCATTATAAGCTCATGTTTTAAAGTTTCTTTGAGATGAACATATCCACTTTACAAGTTCGAAAAACTATTCCATGCTTTTACGAAACTGCCAAACACAAATATGCATTCAGGATGTCCACATCTTCATTAGATATCCACAATCATTAGAATTATTAAATTGGCAACACAAGAAAGATTTCTCATACAAATTGGGAATTTGCTTTGATATTTTTGAAATTTCCTTTTCATTCCGGATGATTAGAAGGAATCTATGTTTTGTCAAAAGTATGAAGAGCTGAAAGAAATATATATGTGGTGTTAATTTGAGGGAATATTTAGACTTTTGAAAGATGCTGAATGTACAGATATGGTAATTTGCATGTATCTAGTTAAACTCACCTTACACCCTTCACATGTCATACACCTGTAGTGGTATCCAGTCGCAGCATCGCCACACACTACACATGGTTCTGGTCCGTTTGTTAGATCCATGTAGCTGGGTATGTATGGTGACTCTAAAGATAAAACAAGAAAAGAGAATGGTGCAAATGGTATTATTAAGGATCAAAATGAGTTTGGATCATCTTTAGTTCTGATAAAAAAGAAAAGAATGAAACTTTCACTGTCATCAAAATACATATGCCAGATATTTTGCTGTTCTATTATGCTTCATTGTTTTAATAAATTTGAAAATAAACCACATATAGATTCTTGAAGACCTTTGAACTTGAACTGA
Organism: Paracentrotus lividus; assembly: GCA_940671915.1. Taxonomy (NCBI): domain Eukaryota; kingdom Metazoa; phylum Echinodermata; class Echinoidea; order Camarodonta; family Echinidae; genus Paracentrotus; species Paracentrotus lividus. Next base: position 7,155,581 of record CALNVZ010002974.1, read on the forward strand.
AATGGACCCACTGCAATTCAATGGACATACTAATGTTGTTTGGTTTAGCATCATGGAATTGTCAAACATTGAAATTTCATATGAAAGCACTGGACGTGATAGCTCACTTGCTTAGAGTGCTTGTGAAAAGGTAGCCTTTCTTGCTTCATGAATGGGAGGTCATGAGTTCAATTCTCTGCCGAGTCATACCAAAGACTTACAAAAATGGTACCTAAAGCTGCCAAGGAGCTTGGGGTAATACTAACATATCATGTTATGCACGGCCCTGTGGGAGAACAGTTGGAAGAACTGAAGTGGCTACCCTGGGTCAATAAAACGATGTTCATAGCAGGTCAGAAAAAAGTCCCTTCATCCATTTTGACTTTATACATGTACAAAACGTCGGCTTGGAGCCAGAAGGGCGCTATTGCAGATCAAGGATGTTCCGTTTGGAGCCAGAAGGGCGCTATTACCATTGACTTTGTACAGTAATAGCGCCCTTCTGGCTCTCAACAGAACATCTATACTTGATGCAATAACGCCCTTATGGCTCCCAACAGACGAAAAGCAAATTTATAAAGCTCTGGAAAGCTCCAATGCAGTTCTGGTATTAAACAAATGAACTCTACAAATCCCTAAGATCTCTACAGGTGGTGCTGCACTAGCTTGAGCTATTTCAAATAGTGTGCTACTTGTGATCTGATGAATACGCCCGATCAGAGGAGGTCACGCTTTTTTCTCAAATAGCGCACTACTTTGGATGAAATCCCAGCCCGAGTCATCTTAAGCTTTTTTTTGAAAAAACTTGAGCTGGTTTGTGGTTTTTGCTTGCCATAGCGCACTATTTTGCGGGGTGTTGCCCTAGCTCGAGATAATCCCAAAATCATGCACCTGTGCGTGTATATGCTAGCAGTAGATTCCAGTTTCGCAATACATATTGGGCTTCTTTGCTCAAGATCAGGTCAGGTCAGGTCGTTAATGCGAAAATTTAGCTCGGACCGGTTTCTTTTTTCATGTTTTTTTTTCTGATCCACCAATTAGCGCGTTAATCAGCAGCGCCTAGCTTATGAACAAGTACAGGTTGCTTTTGCTGTGCATCTGGGGGGGGGGGGGGAAATCACAACCTAGATGGAACTTTGCATTAAGAAAATATGAAATTAAGTGTTACATCTATTTCAAGCAGGCTTATCAAAAAATGACTTCTCAATATCATTTACTAATCATGCAGTTAGACATAAAGAACTTCTTTTTCTTTGTCCAAGACATGTAAGTCATGCAAGTTCAAAGAAACCAAAATGAAGTTTCATGCATGTTGTTATATGTAATAGGCCTGGGGTAATAAATAGGCTACTACATGTACCATCAGGAAAAGCTTATATAACTACACTACAACATCTACCATCTTTATCATGTAAGGTTATGTAATAACTGACCTAACTTGCAATCAAAGGAAAGTATCTACTTGGTGAACTAAATCCATGGTTGAGGTCACTTCCACCGTCTCTTTCCCAGTTTCCGTACATCTTTGCCTACCTTTGCACACTTTAAACTCACACTTCATAATCCTGCTTAGGCCTAAGGATTTTAAACACAACACTTAACTGTATTCCATGCATGACTTTTTCATGAAAGTAACTTTAAATATATAGGGGAGACTGGGGTAATTATGGCCCCTTTGTCTTTGAGAGCTTATAATTCTTAGCTGCATTACACAATGATAATTAAATTTTTACACATGCCTAGCTAAACTCTTCCTACTATCATGTGAGAAAAATAAGCCATTTACTTCAAATTTTGTGCTTAGGGAGCCTAAAATGTACGGCAATCACAATTCTGTTCGTTGGAAAGTGGCAAGTCTGCTTTTTTATTTGGGTGTGATATCATTAATTAAAATCATTTAAGATGAAATTTTGATTGAAACAGAAACAATAGGAACTAACAAACACAACAGAAAAACGTCCACCTGAATATCTTCAATAGTAGAGCTGTAAAGAGGGATCAAATCGAAAATGTCACTTGGGGTAATTATGGCCCCCAATGCATAAACAGTGTATACACAATGTAAGCGCAGATCGGACATTAACTTGTATGATTATGTACATAAATATACATGTATATATTCATTGCTATTACTGCAAAATTTCAACATTTTGGCTGAACCAATTATTGAATAAATCATTGTTGGTTGTTGACAAATGTATTAGGAATACCATTTATTATGCATTACCATAATTAATTAGCATAATATCTTTCAATTCATACAGTCATGACAATAGGGGCCATAAATACCCCAACCAGCTACAGTGGGGTAATTATGGCCCCCAAAGTTGTTAACATAATGGTGGTTAATATGCAAATTATACTTTCCTTTGTATATTATAGGTATATAGACCGACTGTATTTTTACATAATTAGAATATTATTGGACTTTTCATTTAATGGTTGTAATGGGAAATGTGAAAAAGGGGGCCATAATTACCCCAGTCTCCCCTATGTTATTATGAATTATTAGTGGGAATGGCAAAGAAATCCTGCTAAAAGTAGTTTCATGTTATAGTTTATTAAAAAGATCTTTTGGAAATTGTGTGATATTTTAGTGTTATTTGTCCAAGGGGAATATAATATGCCTGTAAAATCAGTGAAACTCAGATACATCTGAACCTACAGGCTCGACGTTAAATCACACATAGTTTGCATTGTGTGTATGCATTTTATAAAGTTTCCCACTGAGTAGTTTTCGTTTAATACTGTTGCATTTATAAACAAATATCAATTAGCCCCACATTCATAAATGTCTGATTGTAAAGACTGTGAGCCTCCCTCTCCACACCCAAACAAGAAAAGCTACCGCAGGACATTCATGCTTTTATGAATCAACACCACAAAGGACAAGTTTGATTACACTTCCATGAAAGTCGCTTGATACTTTTCAAATATACATTGTATTTACTCATTTTCTGGGATTTGACTGGATTTCTTGGAGAATTGTGACTCAGCTGATATTCTTTCATTTCCCTGACTGAGATATTTCCTAATATTTAAGCGTTTATAATATAACATCTCCTTACACTTCAATTTTCTGATTTAAAAAAATGCACACATTTTGGCCGAAGGATATGATTTTGATTACAGCAGTGCTGACCTTTACCTTACTAAACTTGATGTAGAGAGAGAGAGAGAGTTACATAATACACACAGGAAATGATCATTCAAACATACATTTTGTATTTATTACAGGAAATTAAAATGATTAATTGGGCTGTTATATCCTCTTTGATAGTTACAATTTATGTTATTAGCTAGATTACCAGACACTTTCTAACCTACATGTAGATACATACTGTTTCAGAGATAACAAAAAGGATAGAGAACCATACACTTAGAAAAGCCAATCTTTCAGGAAGAACATCATTTAGTTTGGGGTGAATTCCGCTTTCTGATCTCTTTATTTCCCATTTAATAAAAAAAAATTCAATTGTGGTAATGGTGGTATCTCACTTCATGGAGACGTCTCCGCGATGAAAAAGAAAATATCAATAATGCATCATGGAGGACATGCCTAAGAAGTTTGAACAAATTTGGATGAGGGACTGGACTTGGGGAGGGCTAACAAGGAACATGTATAAATGAACGGGGCTTTGTGGAAGAAGAAAAAGAAGAATGCAACGGAATAGGAATATTGGAACGATAACATGGCTTTGTCACTGTAGCATCAATGCGATAATGCCTGCCAGTAATATTCACATCTTGTGTCTGTTTATGTTATGTAATATTACCTCGTCACATCCATTACAAAAATGTGTAGCTTTCCCTCTCAGCTGCATAAAATATTAAACAATTCATCCTAAAATTTTGGATAGTCACAAGATGTTACATGAAGGCATCTGGTTTAGGCAAGTTTATTTCAAATATTCCACTTTAAAAAAAAAAGGCCTACATGTACATGAACATGACTGTATTTCAAACTAATTAGAAGTGCATGGAATATAACCTAGCTATTAATTACATGAGCCTACATAATAGGCCACATTGGTCTTTACAGTCTTTCAACTAAAATATGATTTGGAAAATACACAAAAAGAAGGTAAAATAATCGTTGATTCTACATTTAAATATTTGATTGCACACATTTGTGAATTTTGTTAATTTTTCTTTCTTTTCATTCTTGAAACAACCATCATAGACATAAGGTTTACATGCAGCTTATCTTGTAAACCAAAATGGGGCGGGGGAGGGGGGCTAAGGGTAAATCATACCATAATTAGGTGATTGTATCAAACTATACTGAACTATTTTTTACTTGAATATGTCAACACAAAACAGTTTTTAGTCGGGGGGGGGGGGCTCATTTGCCCCATTTCGGTGGGGCAAAAAAAACGCAAAAAAAGATGCGTTTTGAATAACGATCAGCTTTGATTTTACGACCTTGAGCATCGCGAATGCAACAAAATGCGACACTGAACACAATAAGGTTTTCAAACGTGTTTAAATGTGCTCTCATAGTGGAAGCTTCCGGTGCAAGTGAAAAAGAGCGCAAATGTTTGTTTTTGAGAGCGGGGAATTTAAAGACGATGGACGTATAATCAGCTTTACATTTTCGACACTGAACAGTGTACCGCTGATCACGTTTGTGTTTTGTGTTTTGTAATTGCGTTTTGTATCGTGATTCATGTTGCCGTTTAAATTTGGAAATGAACACTGAACACAACCTTAGGTGGTTACTCGCCCAAGAAACAAACCCAGCTTTATACAACACAAATTCTTCTTAGTATGAAAGGAGAAGAAGGAAAAAAAATTACTATACAAATGTTTACAAATTACCTGGTCAGCATAAAATAAAAGTTAGGCAAATTCACATATTATACGGAGGGGGGTGGAGTATGAACAGATGACCTGGCAAGTATGAAATCAAAGGAAAGCAAAAGGCAAAGGCAAAACTAATTTTCCAGGAAGTGTTTATCACTTGTCAACAGCTAGATACATGTAGGTAGCACTGACCCAATCTTACTGGACAAGATTATGACTTCTGAGAAATTCCTGATTCATAAAGATCTCATTTTCCTTAAATGGATTCATTTATAGGTGTTTTGTACTGGCAGAGTCCTACTAATGAGTCGGGGAAGCCAAACTTCTGCTCTATGCTTCTTCCTGTCATTGTAACTGTAAGCAACATTTGAAAAGTTGGGGAGATCTGGAGTAGATAATTTTGTATATACATGTAGAAGTGACTTTGAATCAAAGGTTTTTTGTGGGATTGACTCACAAAATGCTTGAAAATAACCACTCATACAGTAGGAAGAAGCAAGCAATGCTGAAAATGTGAAAAAGAGGATGGCTTTCAATAATTTCATGACAGGAGAAACTTCTGTTTCACTTATCCTTTGCGACAAAATTTGCAATGCCTGGTAAATGGATCAGCATGATCGACTAAAAAACTTGATTTCATGTACAATTTCAATACAAAAATTCATAAATGTGAGACGATTTTTTGCTTTGATCAGAATCTAGACTAAAGGTAAGGTAGTACCATGAAACTCTTTGGAGGAGTGAATTTTCATTTATTTCTATCAAGTGTCTTCTGTTGTCATATCGCTACTTGTATCAGGGACGTCCCTGCTTGTATGTACTTACTTTTTTCTTGACCTTCTCCTGGTCCGTCACCTACATCGCTCGCAAGAAGCCCTTCTCCTATGGTCAAGAAAATGAAGACAACAATCATCAAAATACTCCTAATTTTCATGGTACATAGACCTATACCATAAATTAAACTTCAAACTAATTTCATCAAAAAGAAAACTAATTGAATAGAAAGGAAATCAAAACACTGATTATAGAACAACATGAATGCTGATTATTGATATGGATGTTCAATTCCCCCAACCCTCAGTGCTGCACTAGCTCGAGCTTTTTTAAATAGCGCGCTATTTGTGATCCGATGAATTCGCCCGATCAGAGGAGATCTGGCTTTGTGATCAAATAGCACGCTATTTTGGAGGAAATCCCTGCCCAAATCATCTTAGGATTTTTTGAAAAAAACTTGAGCTGGTTTGTGGTTTTAGCACGAAATAGCGCGCTATTTTGCATGGTGCTGCACTATCTCGAGCTAGATCCGAAATCGTGCACCTGTGTGTGTATAATATGCTAGCGGTAGTTACCACTTGCGCAATACACATCGGGCTTGTTTGCTCATGGTAACGTCGGGTCGCAAATGCGAAATTTTAAAATAGCTTGAGCTAGTGCAGGACCGGTTTCCTTTTCAGGTTTTTTCCCTAAACCACCGATTACCGCACTATTTTTTAGCTCTAGCTGGTGCAGCAGCGCCTAAAATGAAGGCCTACATTTTTGTCCCTAAGCACATTAATAGTGTTACATAACAAAGGATGTTGTTGGTTTAGGTCAAACAACTCGACCGCCTTGAGGAAAATTTCAAATGTTATTAAGGACACATAGATCTTCTTTATAAAGTCATTCACTTTGCTAATTAACAAACTTCCTGGAAGGCATGAGGTACGGATTGGAACAATGAACCTCCTGAGGGTTCAACATTAATTGGAGCAAGGAGATATTAGATGAACATTTAATTCCTTGGATGGAGTGAAAAATAATATAAGTTTTTTGGGAAAAAAGTTCCAAATACAAAGATTAAAAAAAATAAGACTCCACTGTAAGATTCTTTGCAAACATTGTGATGTCGCTGAAGTTGCTCTCACTTACAAAATAATATTTCATTTTTTAAACCCTGCTGAACATGTATGAGAAGGACTAAATGTATGCTTGGCCGAGCTGTCGATGTAGGCTACATTATATGTCTTATTGCTCCACAAGTTCCCAATATAAAGAAATGTAAAATACAATTTATTTATTAAAAAAAAAAAGAAAAAAGTTTGAAGCATTGATAACATTCTGCTGGGTCAAGTAAATCTAGAAAGTTTCCACAACGACACCCCTCCCCCCCCCCAAAAAAAAATGGGGCTCATACTAAAGTAGGCCTACATTTGCAGGTTCTTCATAAAAATCATAAAATACCATGTAGGGTCTGCATTGCGAGACTAGAGAGAATGTCACATTGCTGTAATGTGTACATAGTGGAAGGAAATGTCCTTGGATGAGTTCATTCAGGTCACATGTGCTCACCCCCATAGAGGGTGTATTATTTCCCCTCTACTACACATTCCACAGTTACATAATCACTTCCAGGTATGTACTCAACAGAATAGACCAGTTTACTATTAACATATTCAAATTTTATGTATACTTTTTCCTTGCAACATAGTAACAAGGTATTCAAACAACCTGTAATAAAAGAATGAACTAAAATGCATGGAATCCAGTTTGCATACATCATTTGTTGCAATGTCGGGCAGGCCTCTGGAAAGCTTTTAAGGTTGTCAAGAACAACCTTTGTTTAAAAAGTATGCATAAAATTTGGTCTATCGATTCATTACACCAGGGACGTGAGAGGCACGTCCCTGATTACACCCAGAATCTTTACAAAGATTGTCCTCAACTCACATTATTTAGGGTGATAAAAAATAAATAAATAAATAAAAATATTCATCCCCTTAAGCATTGGCTATTTCCATTTGTTAACAACTGATACATCGTACCTTCACCCTATATTAACCTTCGGATTTGCTTATTAGGGTTAATTAATGTACGTTTAGGTTAAAGCTGGTGTATAGTGTTGGGAGAAGGAAACATTTAATTTGGATTCATAGTTAGATATAAATATGAAAGACTGAATCCTATAACTGTAACAAAGAAAGTTATATTACATGAAATGTCGTTTTAGTGTCTTTATTTCACGATATAAGTATAAAAAAAGATAAGTCGGGGATCCGACTCATCTCAGTGTGCACGAGGCGTTCACATGGAAAACCAATGGGGATTCTCTTGTGTGGGTGATACACACAGATCGCTACGCTCCATTCATGCCGGAAGTTCGAGGGACTGGACACCCCAGCAAAGGTCTCAAAAACCGTTACATAATGTTTCAAAAACAAACATTTCACTGACTGAAATTCACCAGAAATCGTGAAAGGAATATCACAAAATCTCTCACACATATCTTTTAGTGCAATGTGAACAACATGAGACTATTGTTAATCGGTTTTATGCCGATTCCTTTTTTGTTACCAAAACTATACACCAGGTATAGGGTGCCAACGAATGGAAATGCCGAGTACTACTACTACATTACATTACACGCGTCATAACCATATGTCACAGGCAGACAAACATACTTTCTCTCTCTCTCCTTTTGTTTTGTATATATATTGGCCTATTTCTTGGTTCTTAGGAGAAGAAAACAAAACCACTTTTAATTTCTATGTAGTTTTGTGTATATATATGTACCTGTCAGAAAGGCATAAGATTGTAATGTGCCTAGCTAATGTCTGCTACAAAACATTCATCAAGAAGGCCTACAGTTGCATACTTATTCTGTGGATCGTCTGGAATTTTCTTTTATTTTACTTCACAAAACAAGTTCATCCCGAGATAGCTTTGGAGCTGCTGAAAGGGATTATTCTTCAAGGTTCAAGATTACATGTACAATGTAGGCCTATATTCATTTGACATACATACACTAGTTCATGCATCGGAAGTTACTGCAATTTTTTTACAAAATTACAAAGTAGTTCTCATAATTTCAAATTAAAAGTTTAATGCCAGTAAATAAGTAAACACTTGTGTTGTTTCCAAGTACAGTACAGTACTACTCGAGTTACAATTTTAGCTTTATTTCTGAATTTCTGAGCATATTGTGAATGATGTGCATAGGCCTACATCTCGTAGCTGGTCTACGTCCTCTTTACAAGTGTAATTTGATTCATCAAAAATGATAAGAACAATATTATTTCATATAATTAACATACCACAAATCAAATTCATACTTTTATTACACAATATTGTGACTTGTGGACTACCATAGTGCACACAGTTTTATCTCTAGTTAGAGACCATGGACCATGCGGCACATGTAGGTCCATTGTATAGTAAAGCTACGACAGGACACATGAGATCGATATTGCACGTCTAACCAACAAAAACAGCAAGCTGAACTTCTCCATTTATGAGGGAACAAGGAGCTTCAACTCTCTGGAGGGACAGAGGGTCTTTCATGCAAATAACATTACATAACCAAGATAGTGGGGTGACCTAGTCTGCTAAATCAGACTTTCATTAATTGATTTATCAACAGTAATTTCCAGGAAAGAGGAAATGTTGAACTGTTTAAAATATTGACTGTTCGTATATGAAACAACAATTATGTAGATCAAGTCAAAGGACCTATAATCCTTGATACTATTTTGTTTTGTTATTTTGATTGAAGTTTACAAGTTGAAATTGAATTGTAGGCCTAACCCTATTTCAATTTCATCTATGATCATGAAAGAGAATGTTTATCATAAAAATCTCTATAATTTTAGTTAATCCAGAGATTTATGCAAGAATTTGTTTTCAAAAGATGATCCTCCTCCCTTTCTTTTCCCACACCCATTTTCTCACATCTTCTTCCTCTCTCTCTCTCTCTCCACCCCCCCCCTCTCTCTCTCTCTCTCTCTCTCTTCTTGCTTATCTCTTTGAAAAGCAAAGTTAGGAGCTGAAGACTAGACAGGAATATGTCTCATCCTGGAACAAAGAAAGCATAAAACCAGAGCCTATTGGTAAGCTGTAAGATTGTACAGACAACCAAGAGAGTGTACAAAGGGGATTGTGGTCAGGCAAGGGGATGAAAACTACAAAGAAGAAGATCCTGCTAATCTGGGACTAATTGTCTAATCAAGTCCAGTCTGGTCCTTTGTTGTCATACCCTCATCTGGGGTCAAAGGATTATGTTTGTGACCTGGTTCAGGTCACGGTCAGACAGAGCAGAACGATTTGAAGAAGTCAGCAGTTTTGGATAATTTTCCCATCATGTACAGAATATACAAATAGTTATATATAATATCCTGTCATTCCTAAAAATAAGTTCAAAGCTTAACGCCATTCCCAAATCAAAGAAATACTAAACTACTGTAGAACTTACATACAACGTCACTTTATTTTTTTTTCTTTACACATCACTTGCACTGTGACTGACAGATTCATGTTTGTTTCCTTCAAAGCTCAACTTGAGTGGTTGCAACCAAAAGTAAATCAAAAGGAATCACATAAATATGTCCTCATATTGTTCCCAAGATATGTTTATTTTCCAAGCACGATTTGAGGTGAAATTTCGAGTAAATAGTGATCAAAACAGTCAAATTGAGGCAGCTTGTCTCCGCTATCTTGCCAGAACTCACCACACTGTGGGCATGCACGTTGCTGTGCGGCTTTGGGAGGTGACCATGAGTTGATGGCCCGACCAAAGTGTCTTTATTTACTCCTTGATCAGCTATTACACATATTTTCCCAAAATCACTTGGCAAATTATCATTTATTGTCAGTTCCACCAATTTACTGTAGACTTATTTGGATTGTTTGTGACATTATTTTTTTCCATTGTTATACTTATACAACTAAGTTTATCTTTACAAAATTAAGCGCTTACAAATTTTTCTCAATCAGTTTTTTTTATTCATTTTTTAAAAATAATTGATACTATAAATTGGCCCATGTTTGTAAATGTTTGTTAATGTTTTTTCTTTCTTTAATAAATTTAAGTAAATAGTAGGCCTAAATAAGTCTATAGCAATATCATTCTATTTATGCATGATGAGAACAATCTAATCTTCAAAGTTCGTTCTAATTAATTTTTAAAAAATCTTTTTATTAGAGGCCTGTACAATAGGTAAAATTCTGTATACCAAATTCCACGATATTTCTTTGGCTTATTCCAGCTCATGCACATTGTTTGGTTAGTAAATAACTCTCCACATAACCACCTAATGTTCTTTTCAAGAAAATAAAAAAGCATGCATGATAATAAAGACCAGTCATATCACCACAAAGTATTCCATTCTAGGAAACAAATTCAATGTTGATTTGTCATCTACTAATGCACTGGTCAACCAGCCCTGGAGACAAATACAAGTCTGTTCAATTTCCTACTGAATCCCCACAGGACCCCCACCTGCCTATTAGTCTATTTAATCATACCTTGAATGATTTTGATCCTGATTTCAACTCTCAATTTTCAACTCTCAATTTACAATCTTACAAATTGATGAACTTTGAGTTAAACAAAACATGCTCAAATGCTGTATCATCAGACCTGCCAACAAAAAATCGTATTCCGTACTTTTTCTATCCTCTTTCGCTTCTTAAGGGGGTACTAAGAGCTATAGATGTCTACGAATGCACATCACCATCATACCATACTACATCGCACCTGTCTTCATAGAAAACATTTAATTGTTCAATGAATTGTCTATGTCCCTCATTTACCAGAACGAATGCCTTTGGTGCAGGGATGACACACTTGTCAAAATGTTTGGCATATTTACCTTGTTTTCTATTGAAAATAATTGAATAATAAAAGGTTTTCAGGTCGACAGGTGGATGGGGATTGACATTTTTATGATCTGAATAATTATTGACATTTAATGAGTTTGGTACCCCTTATCCAAATGAAAAAGACAAAAATACGATTTTAGGTTGGCAGTACTGTATCATACTTAAACAGATACATGTATTCCTTTCACTCAGATGATATAATGATATTGATTAAAATCAACAGTCCCATGAAAAGTTGTAAAGAGTCAGCATAGTAGACTAGCAAGGGTACCCACCAACCTTGTAATAATAAGCCCAAGAGTCCATCACCTTCCTCATTACATAACATTGCATCACAAAGCGGATTAGAATTGGCTGTTGGAGAGCTGGCCACACTTCACATGACCTGGGCTGTCCCTATGGCTATAGAGGTAGATGCATAATAACAGCAGGGGGCCCTCACCAATACAGAGAAGAACAAATAAGGGGCCTTCAGATTCTAGCATTGCAGAGCGTAGTCTCACACAACAGACCCAAGATCAATGTCACAAAAGGTTGGATGGAGTAGTTCAATGGATTTCAATAGAGAAGTAGTTTCCATCAGAGAGAGTACTGTATCACTATCAATCCCAAAAGAAGATCTTTCCATAAAAACCAACTTCTGAAAATGAGGCTTTTTTTGTGGCAAAGTTACATCGTACATTGTACATTGATTTTGGAAACTGCAGAGATAACAATTATTAGCATTTATCAATTTTCAATTTATGATGACTGTCACAAAAACACTTTGAGTGTGATTTCATGTTGACTATTTGAAGGTCTCCAGAGAGTCTGAGACCATCTAGTAAAAAAAAAAAAAAAAAAAAATCATTTAGAAATTAAACTGAAACGATTACCGGTTTTTATACTGAAGAATGGGAGCCCAGAAGTAAAAAAATCAGTACAAGAGTATTAGCTCAAAACCACCGATAAATCACAATTACTTATTTTGTTTTCATGCATTTCTGGAAGACAAGTGATTAATAACTTTAATTTCAGTGACATTTATTCTAAAATCTAAAACTAATTAGCATTGATGATCTTTGAAATTCATTTTTTTTTAATGTAGGGTTTTGGTAAGTCCCTCATTAAAGATTGAATATTATCAAATATTTTGGTCTCTTTTGACACAATCTAAATATAAAACAAGCAAAGTAACCATTAAACCAATTTTATACACCTTGAATCTTTATGACCAAGCGCAGCGATTTCATGTCACGACTGGGGGGGGGGGGGAACGGTACACCCGAAAGTGAAAAATAATACACTCAAAATTCGCACACTTCGCACATTATGCAGAAACTAATAAAAATGTTTGCAAGGGCGAAGCGCGAGACGAAAAATTTTGCCTTATAATAACATTTAGCATTGTATTTGACATACATTTTACCTCTTTATTAGCTTCACAAGGTAGTCACTACATAAAAATAGGTCAAGCTTTAAATATCGAGGGGGGGACGATCCCCCCAAGAAAAAGGAATCGGCGCCAAAGTTTATGACGATTTGAATTTGACCGTTAGAGCAGATCTGGTGCATTCTATCAGCATTGTTGATATTACTTTCTGAATGATCATTTCATAGGTTTAGCAAATCTATGGGAAAGAGCTTTGTACAAAGATATTATTCGAAGTTTTCCTCATTTATATTTTATATTTAAAAAGAAATGTGGCCAATTTGTGGGACCCCAAAACAGACATAATAGCTCTTAAAAGGAAATCTACTAATCCAGTCTTTAAATTCTCTTTAAAAATCAAAAGGAGGGGATTTTTTTTAATATCTATTAACCAACTCAGTAGGCTGTGAAAAAATACAAATGTTTGATGCAGATTTGTAGAAAGGAGAAAGTTTTCTTGAGTATCAAAAATCAAAATATTCTCTAGTATTAACTTTTAAACAATAATTAGGCCTATTTAGAATTAGAGTATAAACAAGAGCTTAAAGAAATACTGCATGCAAATAAAAGAGAATTTCAATTAACAAATGTGCATACTTAGCCAGTCACTAGAATTGGGAAAATGTTTAAAAAAAAAAAAACACAAAAAGTCTGCGACATTTGAAAATGATGTGATTTTGAATTTGTCGAGCTGCTGGTGTGATAAATCTTTAAAAAAAAAAAAAATTATATTTTTTAACTTCCTTTGACACAGAATGAATGAATATAATAAAAAATGATACACATATCGCTTGAAAATGAGACCTAAAAATTATTCAAATGTGCATAAATATTAATATACATGTAGATATGCCTTAAACAAAATGCTTAGGTCCCTGCTTTTTTCCTTTTTAACATTTCCTTCTTGATCAACAAAACTTTATAGCCACAGATGAGGAAGAACATTTCAGGATAATATCTTTGTATAGGACCACTACTTTCAAACATAAATTGGTGGAATTTATGAAATGATTGGTAAGGTAATAAATTTACCAAAAGAGGGCACTAGGTCTCATTTAACAGTCAATTCAAGTTATCAAAAGGATTTAACGCTTGACAAATAATTGTAATGTTCACTTTTCTTAATTTAAAGTGAGAGTGTTTCAGAAGGGACCAATAAATCTTATTAAACCTGTAACCTAGGCCTGGGGGGCCTAGCTTAAATATTTTTTGGTGATCTTTAAATAAATAGGTGATATTATGTAGAAGACAAATTAATGAAACCTGGGGGAGCCGAAATCTAATGTCTCTCATTAAAAAAAAAATGCAAATTTTCTTGTGATTTGTAAACAGCAATAAACAAAAACAGTAGGCATATATATATCTCCAACTTGAAGCAATATAAAAATACATCTTAGATTCAACTGACAATGACATTAATAATCAGGGAGTGTTCAAAGCAATAGCAATCTGTGTTTGCTTTCTGTTATTACAAACCAAACCTTTAAAACTTTACAAAGTTCAAGATGAATTAAAATTTTAAAAAGGCCTGTACACATGCATCTATCCACCTATCTCACATCTATCTCATCTATCTACTATCTAAAATCTGGAGGGTATATTTCCAAAAACATGTAATTTTCAAAGAATAAAAATGAAACTATTCAGTTTCATGACAAATTGACATAGTAAATGATGTGACCAAGTCATTGTGTCCTTTCAAACAAAGAGTACACGCGCCGAACATAACACTTCTTGTTCATTCAATTCCAAGGACTCACAACATTGTAGTTTGAAGTCCTTGAATCGGGACAACCGAAGAGCGCGATCGATCTCATTAATTCATGTTTCGACAAACCAAATCATCTCGCATTTGGGAGCAATATAAACATGATAAATAGATTGAAAATTACCAGATAACTCACCAAATTTGAATTTCGACATGTCGGAACTTTTCGGAAGATATCTTCACAGATCTGTCGACGGGTATTTTGACAAGAGTAACGGTAAAAGTGAAATGATGATGATGACAGAGACGTTGCTCAGCTCAGCTCAGTTCTCCTTTTCCAATGATACAGCTCTTCAAAATTTGTTGTGAGTTTTGCAAGATAACTCATTTATCAAAAAGACCAAACGAATTGCAATGGAACAGTACATTGTTGATGTAATCAATATATATATCTATATGAATAAATTTTGCCTGGTCGTTCAGCCTCTAGGATGATCAGAACATCTTGTGAAACTTCTCCAAAGAGCATCACTTGCGAATTTATAGAGCCAGTCGTTTTCCTTGGCCTACTTTCAGGTCAAGCTCGAGCCGATGTTGTCCCCTTCGTCCGCAGGCTTGCTCAGCTTCGGCTCCAGCTTCACCGGTAACGTCAACTCAACAGCTTCCAAAGCGAGATAATTGCACAAATCGATGAAGCCTAGCCACGTCCATTCTTCTAAAGGAATATGTTCCGAAAGTTATTCTAAATGTTTCCTTAATTTACCCTTCATGGAACATTTAAAAAAATTAATGCTAACATAGAATAAATAGACAACACTTTCTTTATTTTTGAATTGATTATTTTTATTGCATCTTATCCTATTTCAGAATGATAGATTTGTCCCTCTAGTATTTTTCTACATACCATACCCAATTTAAAATGAATTCGACCATTCGGTTTTGGTGTTAGTAATCATTACAAGATTGGCCCGAAAGGTTGCGCTGAGGTCAGTTCCCTATTACGTAAGGTTACGTAAACGCCACACGCTCTGTTGGCGCGGAGTGCTCATGTGATAGTCTTGCAATACAAACCACTTTCTATTCCCATCAAGCAAAACCGGGTCCATCCTCCGTCAAAAAATGGAATGAATGTCAAAAGCCTTGCGTACGAGCATTATTTTTATGAATAACGTTTTTATATATAGGAAAGGGATAACAATAAAAATTCCTGGGTAGCCGTAATAAATGAAACGAATTCAAGCCTACAAAGTTGGAGACTTCATATGCCTTGTTTTTAGGTTTATTTATAATAATAATAATAATAATAAAATAATTAAAAAGATCTTCACGTTCTATGCCTATAAACAGGCTGCTAACCGGGGGTCCCCCCCCTCACTCGAACAGTCAACCATACACGTATGCTCGTTCCGGATTTTTAGAGACACCCCTTATTACAGGTTTTTGGAAGGGAAACTGCATCAAAATTATCTCTCAGGCCCGTAACCAGGGGGGGTTCGGGGGGTTCGAACGAACCCCCCCGCAGGCGAGCAGGGTCCGCTTGACCAAAAAAAAAAAATTAAAAATTAAAACCCCCGCTTTTTGGCAGAAATGCAGCAGATACTTGAATAGGAATACAAGAAAGGAAGATTAAAACGCTTTGCTTTCAGTCCCCCTACATGTAAAATCTTTCGCTCGCGCTTCGCGCTCGCAACTTTTTATTTTGTGGATGATAATCATGATTTTCAGAACAAATTACGCAGGAATTACACTTAAACCATTTAAACAGGAATGTTTCCGTTTGCATTTGTATTCTATTTTTATATTTTTAAATTATGTTATCTTCAATTTTAGGAAATGCTATAACAGAAATAAGGCTTAGTGGCAGAGGCGGTGGAATCGGGGGGCAGGGGGGCACAGTGAACCCCACTTTTTCATCCACCCTAAAGGTGCCCCTATTCATGACCAAAAAGTGTCCCTTTTCTAAGCTAAAAAAGTGTCATCTTTATACTAAAAAGAAGCCTTTCAGAGTTTTGAAAAGTCCCGTGGACAACTTCTGTTTAAAAAGGGGGCACTTTTAATATTAAAAAGGGCCCCTTGTTACTCCATATTTCTTTAAAAACTCCAAAATTCGGCTCGCGCTTCGCGCTCGCGGATACTAAATAGGGTCCATAATGCACAATAAACTACAATTTTGAGCTCAAAGTTTTCTACTCGCCCTTCGCGCTTGAGGATATTGGGGTCTATCAGAGGCGGTGGAACCGGGGGCAGGGGGCACAATGCTCCCACTTTTTCATGCACTCTTGCCCCTTTTCTTAGCTTAAAAATGCCTTTTTTAAACTAAAAAGAAGCCTTTCATACTCTTTAAAAGTCCCATGGACAATTTCTTTAAAAAGTTTCATTTACAATACTACAAAGTGCCCCCTTCTTTACTTCATATGTCTTTTAAAACCCCAAATTTTCCTGCTCGGTCATATGCGACCTCGCACTGTAAAATTAACAAACAATAAGTATATTTAAAACAAAGGGTTGGACCCAGTGCCCTCTGCTGGAGACAAACCTTGTCAAAAGAATTGGTGTAATTGTGCTTGGGCAAGATTGGGGGTGGGCTAGGGGCCTCCAGCTCACAAAATATTCATAGCAAAGATTATTTATTTAACGAGTCAAGATTATTATGTATCTTCAACATGGATCCTAAAACTAGTCTCTAAGGCACAATTCTTAGGTCAAAGCTTTTAGCTCGCGGATACTAAATAGGCTCTATATTGCACAATTAACTCCAATTTTGTCCTCAAAATTTTGGGCTCGCGCTTTGCGCTCGCATTCCTTTATATTCATTACTAAAATGAACAATACAAAATAAAAGCCATTAAGATTCCTAAAATTTTCAGCTCGCGGATACTATAAGTAGGGTCTATAATGCACAATTAACCCCAGTTTTGAGCTTCGTGCTCGCGGATACTGAATAGAGTCTATAATCATGATAATGCATAGTTTACTCCAAGTTTAATTCAAAATTTTCGGCTCGCGCTTCGCGCTCAAAAAAAATTCTTGACAAAGGTCCACTTTTTCAGATTTCGAACCCCCCCGTAAAAATCCTAGTTACGTGCCTGTCTCTAGTGGGCTTTTCGGAGGGGGCGCAAGCAAAATTACCCTCTTTTTACAGGTTTTTGGACCATATCATATTCGGTACCCTATTTCAGGATATTTTCTATAAGAATTGAAAACTACTCCTAATTAAGAGATGTTAAGAGACCCCTATTTCAAAGATTTTTCGGGATTTTTCCCCTTCCTGAGCCACTAAAATATACCACTTTTCCCAAGAAGTCGGGTTTATAACTAGCAATCACGCTTACGGTTGACACCTAAGGTGAGGGGGGGGGGCCGTCGGGCCACAATGACCCCTATTTTCCAGGCACCATAAAAGTGTCTCTTTTATCTTATAAAAAAAAAAAAAAAAAAAAAAAGTGCAGTTTTTATTGAAAAGAAAACAAAACAAACAAACAACTTGAAAAAAAGAAAACTCTTAACCCTATCAAGACCAGGGAGGGGCACAATGTGCCCCCTTCCAAACTTTTATACGCCATTTCTATACGCTTGGATCATTTCCCACCAAACTTGGTGACTTTTCCTAACTTTATATCATGAACATTCTGATACATATTTTGTGGGGGTAGGATATTCCGTGTTGCAATGGCAACCACGAATTGGTTACCATGTTTATTTTTGATATTCATAGCTATAAACAATATACATGTATAATGGTGTTATCAATGGGGTTTCTTTATTAAAAAACAATGTGCCCCCCCCCCTTGGTCCTGTGAACGATCAAAATGCCTTGGTCTTGATAGGGTTAAGAGTTCCATTGCAAATCTCTTTTTAAAACAAGGGGGCTCACTTGATGCTAAATTAGGAGCCTATCCCTTAGTTAATTTCTTTTCAAGGCCCAAATTTTCCCATTCGTTATGCGACGTTGTTTGAAGAAGTACTCTTATGAAAAATGTTGTCTTCTATCAACAATCAGAATTGTATGGGGGCCCGGGGTTTGAGACCGTAGGCTCTTAAACTATTCACAACATAAATAGATGCTCTTTTTTCTAGCGCTGCCAAAAATGTTTGAACTAAAACATGTAAAATCAACCAAAAAAATGGGATACAGACAACTGCAAACAGGTGGTCTTTGTATACTCTACTGGCCATAGCCACCTCGTAAACCAATGAAGCCTTTTTGTAAATCAAGAGACGTCTCTCATTGTTGTATTTTTTGCAATGTAAAATAAAAATTAATGTTCTATAGTTTCACTCTCTTGGCAAACTTCACATAAACCAGTATCATGCTGATTAATTTGAAAAAGGTAATGGTTTAAAATACATTTACCTACTCTAAGTTGTTGCATGGAGAGTATCTCCATGGCTGTTGTATCAAGCATTCTTCTCTACGAGATAAACCATATCTATATATATATATATATGTTTTGAAACATTCCGAATTGATCATGATCGAGTTGATCATGTTGATGATTGTGTAGATGGCGCTCTGTACTTATTGCTTAATTCATCATCCATGAGTACACCCAAGATCTATCAACGAAACACTTATTTGCCTCTATACTGTACTCAAGATGAGGTACAAGTAGTTGATTCACAAATGTTTTATTACTTAGTCTTTAATTTTGGAAAGGGTAAAACTTATTTCTGTCTATGCAAACTAACTGATCTGGTTTTACAAAATTGTTAGCCATTTTTTTTTTTTTTTTTTTTTTTTTTTTTTTTTTTTGCTATGGAGCTAAAAAACAAACAAAAACAAAAACAAAACAAAAAACAAAACAAAACAAAAACAAACAAACAAACAAATAAACAGACAAACAAACATAAAAACAAAAACAAAACAAAAACAAAAACAAAACAAAGCAAAACATACTAAAAATGGGAAAGCAAATTAGAGAGAGCGAAGAGTGCCAAAATGACGAATGGAACGTAAACAAATAAAAAAATGAATATCATAAATGACACTGATTTGATGTTTCATTCAAATATAATTTCCCCAGACATTTATTATGATTTCACATTATTTAACTATTGTGTACACATCAATTATAGCATAATATACAGTATATAATATATATACGCATCAATAGCATAAGAAAACAATAAACCAATTATCAACAATTATTATGCACAAATTTATCATTGTACAAACAAATTTTACACATGATTTTTCCTGTATAGAAAGGATTAGAATAATAAAGGAACCTAGATAAAAAGCAAGTCTTGTGAATAATATATTCCATGTATAATATGGAAATTATACCATAAAACAGCGGCCGATCAAAGCAAGGGCGTGATATGATTGGCTCGACTGCCCCTTCTGTTATTTATTTATTATTTTTTTTTTTTTGGGGGGGGGGGAAATATATCACATTGGGGCCATTCTTTGAAAAGTGAACCTTTTTTCGAAAAACAAAGTTTTGGTTCTTGATTTTAAGCTGCATATTCAAATAGAGCAATGTCTGAAGTTTCATGAACTGAATTTTTTTTCGTGATTTTAGCATTTTTTTCATGCTAATTTGCATAAATTAACATATATGATAAATAGATAGAAAAATGGTACATAAAATATTTTTTTTTTACCCTGACTGGATTGGATATGCTGACTTCCTTACTTTGATTACTGTCATTATATTATTATTTACCTCTATTCCTTTTAATCTAACCCAAAAATAATGTTGTTAAATTGATTATATTAAGATAACTAACTATGGAAGTTAATTACCTTCAAATGTCACACACGTGATCAGTAAACACAAAAGTATCAACCCCGCCTTAATTATGGCTCTGGTATTATTATAATTTTTTTCTCAAAAGCTAAATTTAATGTACCTTGAAAAGTTTTAATTTGATTATTAATTAACAAAAAAAAAAATAGTCACACACGTAAACAACTGGTCATAAAAGTCTGATTATTTTCACTTTCATTGGCTGAAATTAATTTATTTTAGCATTACTATGCTCCAAACTGGTTCCGCAATATTTTTTGAAAAAAAAAAAAAAGAAAAGAAAAGAAAAACAAAAGGTCGAAAAAAAACCCCAAATGAAATACATAAGAAACTTATTTTGACACTATAAGAAATATGTACACACAAAATTAGCATTCGAGAGGCTTTATTGTATCAATTAGAGAGAGCAAAAAGTATGATTTCATGCATAATTAGCATAATTAATTCATATGAAATAAATAAATATTTTTTCGGTAAAATTAACAGTGCAGTCTTGTAGTTTACATCGCACACTGTATGAAGTCATTGGCACACTTATAAAAGAATTTCCAGCCAAGTCATTGCTGAAATTATCGGCGAAGTTCCTTTCGAATTTCTTTTTTCAATGTAAAGGCTCTTAAAATTGAAGATACAGTCGAAGATTCTAGTGAAGTCACAGTTGAACTTTCCAGTGAAGTCATTGCTGAAGTTTGCGGCGAAGTCACTGCTGATATTAGGGCCTACTCGCGAAATTCCTGTCGAAGTTTCTCTTGAAGTCAAGGCTGCCGAAAATTCTTGCGAAATCGCAGTCGAAGATTCTGGTGAAGTAACAGCTGAAATGTCTTGCGAAGCCACTATGGGAGTCTGCAGCGAAGTCAAAATTGAAATTGCCGGCGAAGTCATTGCTGAATTTTCCGGCAAAGTCACAGATGCACTTACCCGCGAAGTTCCTGTTGAAGTGTTATATTTTAAGTCAAGGCTGCCGAATTTTCTTGCGATCCCCGGCCGAAGATTTTGGTGAAGTCACAGAGATGAAGTTTATGGGAAAGTCACAGTTGAAGCTCCTGTCGAAGTTTCTTGCGGAGCCCCTGTCGAAGATTGTGGTGACGTCACAATCGAAGATTCTAGTGAAGTCATAGATGAAGTTTCTTGCAAAGCTACTGTTGAAGTTACAGCAGAGGTCCCTGTCAGCATTTTTGTTGATTTTCTTGTGTTATCTACGCATATTTGATAAAGTAAAGTATTGATTGTCAAAACAAAAAGTATTGGATATTGTATATGTATATGTATGTTACGACAACATTCGTATTATGTTGTTTCTGTTGGAAATGAATAAATTCAATCTGAATCTGAATGAAAATATTACAAATTTATGATGCAACAACAACTATTGCAATAACTCCGCCTATACATTAAATAAAAAAAAAAAAAAAAAAAAAAACAGTTCTTATGTTAGGTCATCAGTTTTCATCCGTGTAATTGTTTAAACATACCTGGCAAAGTGCAAATAAATTGACGCTTTGATGAAAGTTTCTTCGTTATGCCCAGTTCGGGTTCGAAATTGTTTTCTGTTGACACCCGCTTTGGGACGAGTTGTATGTATCTTCTGTCGGACAGACTAATGTTTGCACACGACATCCTATCCTTTAGATGGGAAATACAAGTCCTCCTACCTTCAGCGACTAAACCAGATTTGAAAATGGCAATAAAGAGTTTAAAAAAAATCAAATTAAATCAGGTACATACTGCTTTGTTTAATGCACCAAGAAAAATAAGAATACTAAATTTTGTATAAAACGTCCTATATCATCACCTTTTAATTTCCCCAATAGCAATGAATATGATATGCCCTATCATTATGATTTTAGTTCAGGCGCTCGTCCAGGATTTCACACGCAGGGGGGAGGGGGGGGGCAGTAGCGTGTCCAGGGTCAAATATGACCACACAAAAAAATACATGGGCCCATGCATAAGCATAATACAGTCAGTATTGTCCCTAGACAATTGGGCCCATGAAATGGATTGAGAGAGCTATTGCTGGATACGCGCCTGGGGGTCGACGTGATTTTGGCGCCCCTAGTGGTACACCCACCCCCCCCCTTTCACACCGGGCGAGCAAAAAGGAACATTCAATTTTTTTTCCATCAAGGTCATATATATCAGCCATAGGGGTAAAGTTCAGTCGGTTTATCGGTTATTAAGATTTTTTCAATTTTTTTCTTTTTTATCAATTACTTTTAGATCAATATTGGGTCCATAATTCAATAGGTCGATTTGGTGCCCCTTAAATTTGGCGCTCACATGTTTTAGGTCAATTTGGCGCCCTTTCTCCCGTTTTCCTCCTCTTTTCGGCGCCCCTTGCACACCTACCAAAGGGCCCAGAATAAGCGCATGAGTTCCGTAGACAAAAAGTGGATGTAGGTGTGACCCCATAAAAAACAACCCCCCCCCAAAAAAAAAAAAAAAAAAAAAACACCCCCAAATTTCCTAAAGAATAATGTAAATCCGTGGTAAACCCAGTAAGGCCTACAATATATTTTTCCGTCGATATCATACTTTGGTTATCTTGCATTTAATTCTCCAGGCTGATATTCAAACGGTTTGAACTGTATAGAGCAAAATACAACAATAGAAAATTCATCAAATTCAGAAGAAAAATAAGACAGTTATGATTTTATTTTAGTTAAGCATTATATCGATAAAATAGCTCTATGCATAGTCTCAAACATATTCAATGAGCAAGCTGATGATGTCATTAATCCAATTTATCTTTTGCATTTTACTAAATAACAATTATTGAAATTTTCTTCTGCAAAAAAAAAAAAAAAAAAAAAAAAAAAAAAAAAAAAAAAAAAAAAAATGAATGAATGAAGGGATAACTTCTTATGGAATGTTTGAGATCACCATTGCTGTAACTTTATCAATATAAAGGATAGATTTTTATACACATCATGAAAGAATGGAACGAATAGGATTTAATATAATAAAATACAAAAGAAATATTGGATCAATGAAATCATTAGCTTTCTCACTGAATATGCGTGATACTATGAACAGCACTGTTTTATCAAAAAATGCAAAATATAAAAATCGGAAATTCGTTATTATATTTCTTCCGATTTTCAATGTTGTACTTGTTTCCTTTATTTTCCTGTACATTTGAAACCATTTCAGCATGGACCCTTCTTTTAATATCATAAATTCAAACTTACCATTATCAAAACAAGCTGAGATTACCAACAGAAGTATAGACAGGTTCTGTGTGCATATTGAGAATTACAAAACTCGGATAACTAAATCGATAAGTACAAATATAATATAAAAACAAAAATGATAAATCATCGGATGTGAAGCCACTGTGTCAATCGCTTAGCAGCTTTAACTTGAATTGAAAGATACGTTTAGCATTTGAAAAATATTACAAATCCTGATTGTCCAATTTCATATTCAGAAACTATTGCGAAATACAATCAAGTTTGGTATCGTTTTGACTCCACAGGACTTAATGAATACTTAATTTTTGTCATCAGACTTTAGGGACACATACATTGTATTTTATGAAAAATGACAGCTCGAGAATGGTTTTTTTAAAAAGTATTAAAGTGTTTCTTTTTAAACAATTACATGACCCAACCACGGATTTTAATTCCGTGGACCCAACTCATTTTTATCTGTTTCTCTCTCTTCAATCCCCCCTTTTTCTCTATATTTCTCTCTCTCTCTTCCCTCTCTCTCCCCACTCTATCTCTCCCCCTCTCTATCTCTCTTTTTCTTTCTCTACCTGTCTTGTTTCCTAAGGGGGAGGGGTAGCACAATCCTCGTACCCTATACTAAATTGTAGTATTTGCATGATTTTCTTTATCAAAAAGGTAAATATTTTTATATAGTTGTGAAATCATTTTATACTCTAAGAATATGCTAATTCGTTTTCATCATTACTTTTTTTTTGGGGGGGGAGGGGGATCATGGCTGGCCTACACACACACAAAAAAAAAAAAAAAAAGAAACTTACCATTTTTCTTGCTGATAAGCTCTTACACATGTTACACCATTTGTGAACCATAAACATAGGTTGTAAATAAAACCGTTGTCGAGATCAGCGTTTGCGGTATCTATTTGAGCGAAGAGCGTTTGCGAACGTTGCGAATGTCGATTGGCTAACTATACCGATAAAAACCTTGCAAAATGCTTGCAAACTTAGCGAATCTGAGGTTCGTTTGAGTTCGTTAGGGTTCGTGAAGAGGTGCAAATAGTCGCAAATATTTTTTTCACTTTTCACTGTTCAAAATTTCTTGATGAATTGCGGCGAATTGATATTTGCAGAGCTACAAGCGATTACGTTCGCAATATTCTTTTTAAACTTTATTTCACTACCCACATGATTATTTTCCAAACACGTCTACAAAGATTCACTAAAACGTCGGTTAACTCGCTAAAGAAAGAAAAATCCCGATTTTCACAAACTTTCGTCGGAATGCTTGCGAATTCCCAAAACGATTGTTTGAAAACGTTTCAAAAAAATAATTTTGCAAAGAAATTTAGGGGAAAAGATGTCAACACTTCTTTTTAAAGATAAAAAAAAACAGTTTGTGGACTTTATTGCGACCTTTTACGAACCATTGAAGAACCCTGGCGAAATCTCCATTCGCTCAGTTGGCGATTAGTGAGAAGAAGAGACGGCGAATGGAGCCTAAAATCATGCAGCTCCAGCATATGGCTTCTTATAGAACATTGTAGAATATCTGGTGAATAGTCACGTGTGATGTATTCATTGAAATTATGAAACCTAATTGTATCATAATAACCTTGTAAATGTACAGCAACATATCAGAAACAAATTGACAGATTAATAAGTTACGAGCACTAGTAATCAAGTACATGACTGCATATGAAATACTATCTATGTCTGAAATCAATGACCAATTGAACAGCTTTCGCTCACAATACAATTATATTCACTGGACCCAAACTGTGGAACGAACTCCCAGTTGAATTAATATCTTCCACATCCTTACAAATATTCAAATGCAAATTTAAAAGGTTTTTGTTTATTAAATATACAGCTTCTTTTCAGGCCCTCCAATAGAACTTTGTACTCGCCCTCTTTTGTTTGTCTCTTTTGATCTTTATGTCCTTATGTTTGTTTTGTCTTATTTTTCCAATTTAATTTAAATGATTTCAACTCACTACGAAGGGAATCTATACTCTACAAGCCTAGCTTTTTATTAGATTTCCCCATATTTCACTGTTATAAAATCCTGTATTGATTAATTTATACATGTATTTTCTATTTTGATAATGTACTTTATGTTGTATATTTTGTATCATATTAATGTGAAATATGAAATAAACTAAACTGAAAACTGAAACTGAATTAATGGTATTCTGAACGGATGTTAATTGCAAATCTTGATCACTCTTTAAAGGGCAGCAAACGACGAGATTGAGTTCACATCAATGTAATATGTGATGCGTCACGTCGAAAGGAGAGACTATTCGCAATTTTTGAAATCCATTTTATTTGATATTATTGATCCCTGATTCATTGCCTTGAATTTGATATATAACCCGACTGTAAAGAGTAAATAGAAGTGGAGATATTAGCCTCTGAACGCGGAGAGAATTGTGCTCTTGGAAATCAAATCAAGAGAAAAACGTCTGCGAAGTTTGACTTCCTTTGTACCCCGCGCCAGAAAAATAAGAACACTCTGTCACCGCTGTACTCACCGAAATGCCCTAAGCTACCACTTGTTACAAAGGTGAAACGATTGACCAATGAGGAGGCTGCATTCAGGTATACAGAGAACAATACTCGTCCGTCACGCATGATCGAGGCAAACGCAGCAAGCGGAAATAACGGCGATGTTCAATCTTCTCAAAAAAAAAGAAGCTGAGTTTGGTTAGTTGTTTTATATCTTCCGTCAAAATAAATGAAAACGTCATGCTCTTTCTAATTGTTTAAGAAAAAGTCCGCTCTTTTAGAAAAAGTGTTTACCAATCCTGGCGCTAAATTAGTTAGAAACAAAACTATTTTAAAACCTTTTTGGGGTTTTATTCCGATGTTTGCGTGCGTTCTTGAATGTCAATCGCGTACTTACTCATAATAAAGCGAGTCATTTTGATCTGAACTCTGTTGGAAATTTTAACATAATAATGGTCTATAGACTAAATTATTCTTGTACAGGGCTTTATGCATTTTGTTTATTCTTTGAATAAGTATATGATAGAGATAAGCCTCCAAAAATGTTTTTAAATAAATTATTTGCGCCTCACGAATGTATTTAGAATTTCTCTGATCACGTTTTATGAGTGGCTAGGTTAGCTTAAGACAATGAAAATAAAAACGTAAATGATTTGCTCGATCTCGTCTTTTATTGATCAAAACTTGTTACCAGTAAAAGAAGATATTAATAATTTTTAGAAATGAATTATTTTAAGAGTAAATCGTATTTTGTTTCGTCGTGTTTAGTAAAACGCTATTTCTTAAACACATTACTTTGTAAAATAAACTGGCAGAAATTTGCTATTAGCTATGGGTGCTATCTCACCTCGCGGAGGACGTCTCGCGACCAGAATACAAATTTCGTCTCCGCGACGGATAAATAGTATTAGAGACGTCTCCGAGACGCTTCAGCGGCAATTTATGAAGAGAAATCCGTCTCCGTAATTCAGGAGACGTCTCTAATACTATTTATTCTTCACGGAAACAAAACTTCTATTCTTTTTGCGGAGACGTCTCCGCGACGTCTCAACAACTCGTCTCAAACTTGTTTCTAAGCCGTCTTAAAGTTGTTTCAAAGTAGTTCCCAAAAAGTGAGATACCAGCCGCAGTTATAACTAGATTGATTTGCCACTCCCCCCCCCCTTAGCTCATTGGTTTCCACATAATGCAATATCAACCAATTTTAAAACCATATTTTTTTTTCTCAATTTAAATTAGCATCTCTTACGCGTCTTAAGACTTTAACCTAAATACTTGTATCAGAAGTATTATGATCACGTCACCTCTTTTGTGTGCTCTATGTTTCCCTGATGGAACCAAATTTGTTTATAGGGAGGTTTTTAATTTCCCATAGGACAACAGATATCGCGGCCCTAAAATAAAATGCTGAAATTAACATTCATTTGGATCCAGATAGCTAAGTCAAGCAATAAGTAGCTTTTCCCCACATAACCCCCCCCCCCCACCCGATTGTTAGATTTGACATTCGTTTGCGTGCTCCACTATCGGATGAAACAGCTTTATTCACAGCAGGTTGAGTGGCATCGCACAGCTGAGTGCAGCTAAAAGAGAGTTTAGTTCGCTATTCGCTCACAAAAAACGAAACAAAAAGCCAATAGAAATCACACAACACATGACCGTGAACGTCCAACAAACAAAGCCATGCGTTGCTAAGGGCGGAGCTAAACGGAGAGGGGAAATGAGCGTGGACGTGCGCTTGTATGTCCGGAAAAAAAAAAATTATGACCGAAAAAAACACTCCGCCGAAAAACTGCTTTTTTACCACTTTCCCGTTATCATTTTCACTCATTTTTTTTACAGAGGCAAAGATGAAGCATGGTAGAACCAAGAAAATAATTAAAAAAAATTTCCTCAAAATTTTTGAGTTTTTTATTAGTTTGTCGATTTACTCGGATCTTTGATCTGCGACTTCTCTCTCATTTCGACAAGACGTATCACATATAATCATCCTTTGTACATGTATTAGATTAAAAACGGTAATACGACAGGGCCCATTATCATCTTACAAGAAAGAAAATTAAAGCATAATATAAAGGCCTCATGCTTTGTAAGAAGAAAAAAATGGCACTATTGTATAGGTTGATGTGAGCATTCATAATTACCGAAAATTACCCCTATTTTAGAACATTTAAAACCGAACAAGATCATACACGGCTATATTTTTTACTATTAAAGGGATTAAGTAGCTTTCAAAAACAAGAGCAATTATAACAAGATTAATAAAATTATATTGATCCAACAGTAAAAACAAACTACTGAAAGTTTCAGATCAAATGGAAGTCATTTACTACCTTAAAACAGTGTAACAAACAATGCCAAGCATACAGCCGAACACCAGTACCCTCTGCTGATAGGCGCACCAGGCCGCTAGAGAGGGGGGACTTTACAACAGGAAATGGGTGTGTGGAAAAGCACATGGTTTTATAAACCATCCGGTGTCGGTTTATAAATTTTGAGTATGAAATCATTGATATCTCGAAGGTAAAGCAAGCAATTAGCTTGCAATTTTGAAGAGATACCAGACTGACCTAAGTGTTTATAATTATGTTGGCAAAATAAGCTAAGTCGAATAAATGTGATTTGAATATCATTCAATGTTACTGCATCCCTTTAATATTAAAGGTTACACGCAGCTCATTCATTATAAACCCATCATAAAAGGTTTCAAACGACTCTGAGCCATAATAACTCTGGGTGATTAGATTTTCATTTGAATAGTTCATTATTTTCTCTTGCCATTGATAGTCTATCTGTGGGTGATTCATGCACAGAATTAACACATACAGCTCGTTGTTCCGAAGGTTCGTCTGTCCGAACACCAAAATTTCCTATACCTGGATGTTCGTTTGTCCAAAAAATTAAATAAGGTTCGTTGTTCCGAACGTTCGATCGTCCAAAACTGGAATAAGGTTTATTCGTCCGAAAATGAAATAGGGTTCATTCGTCCGAAAATGAAATCGGGATCATTCGAAAATTTCGGACGCATGAACCTTATTTCATTTCCGGACGAATGGACCCTATTTCACTTTCGGACGAATGAACTTTCGGAAAAATGAACCTTCGGAACAACGAACCCTCTTTCATTTTCGAACAAACGAACCTTCGGACAAATAAACCTCTTTCATTATCGAGCAAATGACCTTCGGAAAACGAGCTGCATCCTTGAAGGTGGGGGAAAGTAAAAAATGAACAGTTTCAAATTATATGTCTATATTAAGGTAAATTTCTATTTGGTCTTTAGCCCACTTTAATGTCCATTTGGTCTCATCCCACATGGTCTAATTCCATTTCGTCTACCACCAATTCGTCTAATTACCTTTTAGTCTAGGGGCCACTTCGCCTATTTATCATTTCGTCTAATTCCCATTTTATCTAATGTCCAGTTCGTCTTATGTTCAATTGGTCTATCACCATTTGGTAAATTCTAGTAATAAACTGGTAATAGACCAAACATTCATTTGGGCATTAGACGAAAGTGCAATTAGACCATTTAGCTATTAGAAGAATTGGCAATTTGACAAAGTGGTCATTAGATCAATTGAGAATTAGAGCAAGTATGTATTAGACCACTTGAAAACTAGACCAAATTGTTAGTAGACCAAATGGGTTTAGCCCAAACGTAAAATTAGACCAACTGCTGGTAGACCAAGTGGATATAAACCTACATTGAGGGCTATTGCTGGTGTGAGGGTAAGCAATAGTAATGTTTAATATGCAACTTTTCACTTCTAACTTTGCTTTGTATTTATTAAGGATGCCACCTCTAACACCAATAGTACCAAGCAAAAAAAAAAAAGAAAGAAAAGAATGAAAAGAAAGAAAAAGAGAACAACAAAGCGTTTCATTGGTATGCAAATCAAGAATCATTTAAACACGCCTTAATCAAGGTTTAAAATTGTGTTCCTGAACTTCAATTTGAGAAATAACAATCATGACAATTCATTATTCAACTTTTCACTTTTATTCAGAGGATTAGTGCATTCAAGCATGTCCTCACTATTACAATTAGGATATCATGAAAATATCATTTAAATATTATATATATATATATATATATACATTGCGTCCCAAAAAGAACTATACACTTTTGACAAGGCTACCAAATTAAAAATATATGATTCTTGGGAGAAAAGTTTAGATGTATATAATGCTCATATCCTCAACTATCATTATGACACAAACAATTCCGAAAATAACGCATTCTTCAGTGCCCACTTTTATGAAGGACACAAAAAACAGCCTGCGCAGGAATTCGCTATTCATTTATCCCCTGTGTATGGCATGGCAAGAAGGATTCAAGTAATAATGGAATAAATCGGCTAACAAAGACAAAAATAAACTGAAGTAAAAGCAACAATCAATGATATGAAAACAAAACGGTGAAAAACTACATTTTGCATAATATTGATTGTTTATTTCTGACTTTTGATATATCTTTTAATCTGTTAGCTGATTCACAATATTATTTCTTTGAATCCTTCT
>CALNVZ010002974.1:7186099-7216310 GCA_940671915.1 Paracentrotus lividus
AACGTCCTGCGAAGTTTGGACCCTTTCCTTTTGTACACCCCCGCGCCAGGAAAACAATAAAGCAAAGACACTCCTTTCCAAACCCGCTTGTCAACTCACCGACAAATGGCCCCTAGGGCTAAACCCAAACTGTAACCAACAAGGTGAAAACGGATTGGGGCGGACCCAAATGAGAGGCGGCATTCAGGTTTATACAAAAAAGTGGGAGGAAAACAAAAATTTTACACCTCGGGTCCGGTTCCACCGGGGCAATGAATCGAAGGGCGCAGAACGCCCAGCCAAACGCGGCACAATAAACGGCCCGATGTCAATTCTCCTTCAAAAATAACAAGAAGGCTGGAGGTTCGGGTTCAAAGTTGGTTAGGTTATCTTTCGTCAAATAAATGAAAACGTCATGCTCTTTCTAATTGTTTAAGAAAAAGTCCGCTTCTTTAAGAAAAAGTGTTTACCAATCCTGGCGGCTAAATTAGTTAGAAACAAAACTATTTTAAAACCTTTTGGGGTTTTATTCCGATGGGTTGCGTGCGTTCTTGAATGTCAATCGCGTACTCTTAACTCATAATAAAACGAGTCATTTTGATCTGAACTCTGTTTGAAAAATTTAAACATAATAAATGGTCTATAGAACTAAATTATTCTTGACAGGGGCTTTATGCATTTGTTATCTTTGAATAAAGTATATGATAGAGATAAGCCTCCAAAAATGTTTTTAAAAATATATTGCGCCTCACGATGTATTTAGAATTTCTCTGATCACGGTTTATTGAGTGGCTAGGAGCTTAAGACAATGAAAATAAAAACGTAAATGATTTGCCTCGATCTCGTCTTCTTTATTGATTCAAACTTGTTACCAGTAAATACAGAAAGATATTAATTAAAATTTTATAGAAAAATTGAATTATTTAAGAGTAAATCGGTAATTTGTTCGTCGTGTTTAGTAAACGCTACTTTCTTAAACACATTACTTGTAAAAAAAACTGCAGAAATTTGCTATTAGCTATGGGTGCTATCTCACCTCGCGGAGGGACGGTCTCCGCGACAGAATACAAATTTCGTCTCCGCGACGGATAAATAGTATTAGAGACGTCTCCGAGACCGCTTCAGCGCGCAATTTATGAAGAGAAATCCGTCTTCCGTAATTCAGGAGACGTCTCTAATACTATTTATTCTTCACGGAAACAAAAATTCTATTCTTTTTGCGGAGACGTCTCCGCGACGTCTCAACAACTCGTCTCAAACTTGTTCTAAGCCGTCTTAAAGTTGTTCAAAGTAGTTCCCAAAAAGTGAGATACCAGCCGCAGTTATAACTAGATTGATTTGCCACTCCCCCCCCCCCTTAGCTCATTGGTTTCCACATAATAGCAATATCAACCAATTTTAAAACCATATTTTTTTTTCTCAATTAAAATTAGCATCTCTTACGCGTCTTAAGACTTTAACCTAAATACTTGTATCAGAAGTATTATGATCACGTCACCCTCTTTTGTGTGCTCTATGTTTCCCTGATGGAACCAAATTTGTTTATAAGGCGAGGTTTTTAATTTCCCATCAGGACAACAGATATCGCGGCCCTAAAATAAAATGCTGAAATTAACATTCATTTGGATCCAGATAAGCTAAGTCAAGCAATAAGTAGCTTTTCCCCACATAACCCCCCCCCCCCCACCCGATTGTTAGATTTGACATTCGTTGCGTGCTCCACCTATCCGGATGAAACAGCTTTATTCACAGCAGGTTGAGTGGCATCGCACAGCTGAGTGCAGCTAAAAGAGAGTTTAGTGTCGCTATTCGCTCACAAAAAACGGAAACAAAAGCCAATAGAAATCACACAACACATCGACGCGTGAACGTCAACAAACAAAGCCATGCGTTGCTAAGGGCGAGCTAAACGGAGAGGGGGAAATGAGCGTGGACGTGCGCTTGTATGTCCGGAAAAAAAAAAATTATGACCGAAAAAAACACTCGCCGAAAAACTGCTTTTTTACCACTTTCCCGTTATCATTTTCACTCATTTTTTTTTTACAGAGGCAAAGATGAAGCATGGTAGAACCAGAAAATAATTAAAAAAAATTTCCTCAAAATTTTTGAGTTTTTTATTAGTTTGTCGATTTACTCGGATCTTTGATCTGCGACTTCTCTCTCATTTCGACAAGACGTATCACATATAATCATCCTATTGTACATGTATTAGATTAAAAACGGTAATACACAGGGCCCATTATCATCTTACAGAAAGAAAATTAAAGCATAATATAAAGGCCTCATGCTTTGTAAGAAGAAAAAAATGGCACTATTGTATAGGTTGATGTGAGCATTCATAATTACCGAAAATACCCCTATTTTAGAACATTTAAAACCGAACAAGAATCATACACGGCTATATTTTTTTACTATTAAAGGGATTAAGTAGCTTTCAAAAACAAGAGCAATTATAACAGAATAATAAAATTATATTGATCCAACAGTAAAAACAACACTACTGAAAGTTTCAGATCAAATGGAAGTCATTTACTACCTTAAAACAGTGTAACAAACAATGCCAAGCATACAGCCGAACACCAGTACCCTCTGCTGATAGCGCACCAGGCCGCTAGAGAGGGGGACTTTACAACAGGAAATGGGTGTGTGGAAAAGCACATGGTTTTATAAACCATCCGGTGTCGCGTTTATAAATTTTGAGTATGAAATCATTGATATCTCGAAGGTAAAGCAAGCAATTAGCTTGCAATTTTGAAGAGATACCAGAACTGACCTAAGTGTTTATAATTATGTTGGCAAAATAAGCTAAGTCGAATAAATTGATTTGAATATCATTCAATGTTACTGCATCCTTTAATATTAAAGGTTACACGCAGCTCATTCATTATAAACCCATCATAAAAGGTTTCAAACGACTCTGAGCCATAATAACTCTGGGTGATTAGATTTTCATTTGAATAGTTCATTATTTTCTCTTGCCATTGATGTCTATCTGTGGTGATTCATTGCACAGAATTAACACATACAGCTCGTTGTTCCGAAGGTTCGTCTGTCCGAACACCAAAATTTCCTATACCTGGATGTTCGTTTGTTCCAAAAATAAATAAGGTTCGTTGTTCCGAACGTTCGATCGTCCAAAACTGGAATAATGGTTTATTCGTCCGAAAATGAAATAGGGTTCATTCGTCCGAAAATGAAACGCGCGATCATTCGAAAATTTCGGACGCATGAACCTTATTTCATTTCCGGACGAATGGACCCTATTTCACTTTCGACGAATGAACTTTCGGAAAAATGAACCTTCGGAACAACGAACCCTCTTTCATTTTCGAACAAACGAACCTTCGGACAAATAAACCTCTTTCATTATCGAGCAAATGACCTTCGGAAAACGAGCTGCATCCTTGAAGGTGGGGAAAGTAAAGAAATGAACAGTTTCAAATTATATGTCTATAT
Source organism: Paracentrotus lividus (assembly GCA_940671915.1). Classification (NCBI taxonomy): domain Eukaryota; kingdom Metazoa; phylum Echinodermata; class Echinoidea; order Camarodonta; family Echinidae; genus Paracentrotus; species Paracentrotus lividus. The sequence goes on from CALNVZ010002974.1 coordinate 7,189,535, forward strand.
TAAGGTAAATTTCTATTTGGTCTTTAGCCCACTTTAATGTCCATTTGGTCTCATCCACATGGTCTAATTCCATTTCGTCTACCACCAATTGTTCTAATTACCTTTTAGTCTAGGGGCCCACTTCGGCCTATTTATCATTTCGTCTAATTCCCATTTTATTCTAATGTCCAGTTCGTCTTATGTCAATTGGTCTATCACCATTTGGTAAATTCTAGTAATAAACTGGTATAGACCAAACATTCATTTGGGCATTAACGAAAGTGCAATTAGACCATTTAGCTATTAGAAGAATTGGCAATTTGACAAAGTGGTCATTAGATCAATTGAGAATTAGACAAGTATGATTAGACCACTTGAAAACTAGACCAAATTGTTAGTAGACCAAATGGGTTTAGCCCAAACGTAAAATTAGACCAACTGCTGGTAGACCAAGTGGATATAAACCTACATTGAGGGCTATTGCTGGTGTGAGGGTAAGCAATAGTAATGTTTAATATGCAACTTTTCACTTCTAACTTTGCTTTGTATTTATTAAGGATGCCACCTCTAACACCAATAGGTACCAGCAAAAAAAAAAAAAAAAAAAAAAAAGAAAGAAAAGAAATGAAAAGAAAGAAAAGAGAACAACAAAGCGTTTCATTGGTATGCAAATCAAGAATCATATTAAACACGCCTTAATCAAGGTTAAAATTGTGTTCCTGAACTTCAATTTGAGAAATAACAATCATGACAATTCATTATTCAACTTTTCACTTTTATTCAGAGGATTAGTGCATTCAAGCATGTCCTTCACTATTACAATTAGGATATCATGAAAATATCATTTAATATATTATTATATATATATAATATATACATTGCTCCCAAAAGAACTATACACTTTTGACAAGGCTACCAAATTAAAAATATATTGATTCTTGGGAGAAAAGTTTAGATGTATATAATGCTCATATTCCTCAACTATCATTATGACACAAACAATTCCGAAAATAACGCATTCTTCAGTGCCCACTTTTATGAAGGAACAAAAACAGCCCTCGCAGGAATTCGCTATTCATTTATCCCCTGTGTATGGCATGGCAAGAAGGATCAAGTAATAATGGAATAAATCGGCTAACAAAGACAAAAATAAACTGAAGTAAAAGCAACAATCAATGATATGAAAACAAAACGGTGAAAACTACATTTTGCATAATATTGATTGTTTATTTCTGACTTTTGATATATTCTTTTAATCTGTTAGCTGATTCACAATATTATTTCTTTGAATCCTTCTTCATGCGCGTATTCTGGGGGGGCTTTACGGCCCGGGCCCCCCGGGGGCGCGCAGGGGGCGCCGAAAAGAGGAAGAAAAGGGAGAAAAGGAAGGGGAAAAAGAAAGAAAGAAGAAAAAAAGGAGGGGGAAAAAAGAGAAAGGGAAAAAAGGGGGAAAAAAGGGGGAAAAAGAGGAAGGAAGAAAAGAAAGAAAAAAAAAATGAGAGAGAGAGAGAGGAAAAAAGGGAGGGGGAGGGGCGCACGTAAAAAATAGGGGGGGGGCGCCAAATCGACAGTAAACGAAGGGGCGCCAAATCGACCTTAAAATTAGGGGGACGCCAAATCGACCTTAAATTTAGGGGGGCGCCAAATCGACAGTAAACTAAGGGGCGCCAACAATCGACCTTAAATTTAGGGGGCGCCAAATTGACCTTAAACTTATGGCGCCAAATCGACCTTTAATTTTTTTGGGGGGGCGCCAAATCGACAGTATACTAAGGTGCCAAATCGACCTTAAACTTAGGGGCGACCGAATCCATCGTTAAACTATAGGGGCGGCAAAATCGACCTTAAATTTAGGGGGGCGCCAAATCGACAGTAAAACTAAGGGGCTCCAAATTGACCTTAAACTTAGGGGCGCCAAATCGACCTTTAATTTAGGGGCGCCAAATCAAAGTAAACTAAGGGGCGCCAAATCGATCTTAAACTTATAGGGGCGCCAAATCGACCTTAAATTTAGGGGGCGCCAAATCGATATTAAACTACGGGGGAGCCAACTTGACTTAAACGTAGGGGCGCCAAATTGACCCGAAACTTAGACAGGGGCGCCAAATTGACCTGAAGCTGAGGGGCGCCTATTGATATAAACTTAGGGGCCCGAATCGACCTTGAATGAAGTAAGGGCGCAAATTGAAAAAGGGGAAGGGAAGGGGCGCCCTTAAGAATATTTAGGGGGCGCCAAATCGACAGTAAACTAAGCAACGCCAATAAACCTAGGGGCGCCGAAAATGGACCTTGAACTAAGGGGCGCGCAAATTGACCTTCCAACATAGGTATGGGAACGCAAATCGACCTTAAATTAGCCGGGGCGCCAAATCAACACTTAAAAATTAGAGGGGCCGCCTAAAATGTAGCTTAAACGTCGGGGGCGCAAAAATTGACCCGGAACTTTGGTGGGCCGCGCCAAATCGACCTTAGATTTAGGAGGGGCAAAAATCGCACTACTTAACCTGTCAGGGCGCCAAAATAAGACCTTAAATAAATAGGGGGCAGCCAAAATCGAACTTAAACCTAGAGCCCGGCGCCAAATGATCTTAAACGTTAAAGGCCGCCCAATTTAGATCAAATGTAGGGCGCGCAAAATGATCTGAAACTTAAGGGCGCATGCAATTGACCTGAGCACTTAGCGGGTGCCTGCATTTAACCTCAAGTTAAAGCTCGAGGTGCCAAATCGCATCTTAAATTAAAGCGACGCCAGATTGAGCTCAAATGTAGGGGCGCCGAATTGACCTGAGACTTAGGGGTGCCAAATTTATCTTAAACTTAGTGGCTCCAATTATATCCTAAACTTAGGGAGGGGTGCCGATTTTACGTGGAACTAAGGGGCCCCCCAAAACACGCAAAAAAAAAAAGAAAAAGAAAAAAGAAGGGGTCTTTAAAATGGTCTCTATCTAGAAATAGCAAAATTTTAAAATTCCATGCCTCCTGGTTTGTATGTACAAAGCAAAATTTTCGCTCGCGCTTCGCGCTCGCATCATCTTTTCCCATTGATTTATTACCATTGTCTCGAGGAACGCGTAAAATGTCTTGTCTTCTAATCATTCGAATGCATCAAAATTTCCTTTTCCTCTTCGCACACGCCTATGTTTTTCCTCTTTTACCCGAATTTTCTTATTTGTTTTCACGTTACATTTTTTATTTTTTTTTATTATTTATTTTATTTTTTATTTTATATTATTATTATTATTTTTTTCTTACATTTCAAATCTATGTTCAACATATTAGCGGCGCCAAATTGAGCTTACACGTACGGGCGCCAAGATGACCTGAAACTTTTGGGGGCACTGAATTGAAGTTAAGGGGGCGTCAAATCGATTTTAAAATTAGGGGCGCCAAATTGAGCTTACACTTATAGGGCGCCCAAATGATCTGAAACTAAGGGGCACCGAATTTACCTGAAACTAAGGGGGCAACAAATAGAGTTTTAAAATATGGTCTCTATGTAGATAGAGCAAAATACATGCATCCTCGTCTGTATATACCCTTGGTATATACTTATCAAAATTTTCGCTCGCGCTTCGCGCTCGCATCATTTTCCCCCCCAATGAATTATAACATTATGTTCCTGAGGAACGCATGAAATGTCCTGTTTACTAATCATTTGAATACATCAAAACTTCCGTTCTTGCTTCGCCCTCGCCTGTGTTTTTCCTCTTACCAAAATTTACATTATGGGATTCTAACCATCAAAACATTTCAATTTATTTGATTTCACGTTACATTCATTTTTGCATTTCAAATTGACCTAAATCTTAGATGGCGCCAAATTGAGCTTAAACGTAGGGGCGTCAAATTGACCTGAGACATAGGGATGCCAAATTTATCTTAAACTTAGGGGCTCCAACTTTATTTTGAACTTAGGGAGGTGTGCCGAATTTACCTGAAGCTAAGGGGCAACAACTTGGTATTTGAAATATGGTCTCTAAAATTTTTAATTCCTCCTGGTCTGTTTATACATAGCAAAATTTTGGCTCGCGCTACGCGCTCGCATCATTTTCCCCCAATGAGTTATTTCATTGTGTTCCTGAGGAACGCATGCAATGCCATGTTTTCTCATCATTCAAAGACATCAAAATTCCGCTCTCGCCTGTGTTTTTCCTCTGACCATAATTTACATTATAGGATACTAATCATCAAGACATTTAAATTTATTTGAATACACGTTACATTTATTTTTGCATTTTCCCACGGGCATCAAATCACCTAAATCTCACATGTATGGCGCCAATTCAAACCAACATTTACGGGGCGCCAAATGATTAGTTGGCTCCAAATTGAGCTTAAACTTAGGGGCGCCAAATTTATCTTAAACTTAGGGAGGGAAGCAGAAGGATAGATAAGCAGCTAGATAGATAGACAGATATTCATCTTTCTTTCATAATCATGTAAAATTACTGGGCAACATACGGTCTTCAAATTATGGAGGCCAAATTGATCCTAAACTTCATCAGGTCCCTATTTCACAGACAAAAATTTTCGCTCGCGCTTCGCGCTCGCATCATTTTCCAAAGAGTTATTACATTGTGTTCCTGAGGAATGCATAAAATGTCACGTTTTCAGAGATCATTCCGATACATCAAATTTCCGCTCGCGATTCACGCTCGCCTATTTTTTCTTTCTTGTAACCAGATTATGAGGATTCTGAACAACAAAACATCAATATACATTTGTTTGACTTCACATTACTTGATGGACAAATTACATGATTTTATATGGCTTCCTTTGAAATCGTTTTGATAAACAAATTACAGCTCCCGTTCATATGATATTCTGCTGAAGAGCTAAACAAAATTGATACCCCTAATTGCTTAGAATTCTTTGCTTTCTGATCGTAAAGTAGAGGAAAAATCTGATCGCGCTTCGCGCTAGTATTTAGAATTATTCGTATTTTCATCTATAGCGGTAATACCTCATATACCTAAAAATTCTTTTCAATGAACTCACCATTGGCAAGAATAATAATAAAAAAAAAAAAGAGCACCCTTCAAATAAATTATTATTCAAAATCCTTTGACATACATTTAAGCCGTAGGCCTATGTTTGCCTGGCGGGGGGGGGGGGGGGGGGGGGCGCCATATTTTGAAAAGTATACAGGGGCGCCAAAATCACGTCGGGCCCCCCGGGGTGCGAAATCCTGGATACGCGCCTGTTCTTAGCATGCCATACCCAGGTGGTAAATGAATAGCGAATTCCTGCGCAGGCTATTTTTTGTGTCCTTCATGAAAGTGGCCATTGCTCACTGAAGAATGCGTTATTTTCAGATTTTTTTTGGTCATAATGATAGTTGAGGATATGAGCTTTATATAGGGGAGACCGGGGATGGACGTTACAAAATTCACATTTTGGGCCAGATAATTCTAATGAAAGTACTCACACACTCCATTTTGGGTCTGTAGTTAGCCTATTATGTTGGCTAAAACCTGAGGCACATAAAACTTGAAAACATGTAAACACTAATTAACTACAGCTTAATTAATGAAGACAAATTTTTTTGTAACAACCTCCCCCGTATACGGGGTATGTTGTTACACAATACGGGGTAAATTGTTACACCATACGGGGTAAATTGTTACATTATGTAAACATACGGGGTAAGTTGACAATGTGTAAATCTCTTATACCATACTTTTGTTTCAGCTTTCCAGTTTCTTGGTATCGTTAACAGTAGATCAAGTAGAGCTCTAGAATAGACTGAAGTAGTAATATAAATATCAAAATATTAACACCTGAAAATTGAAACAAAATTACTTTACATGTGTAATGTAATTGGGGTAGTTTGTTACATCGACATTGGGTAGGTTGTTGTAACAACCTACCCCATGGGTGATTTTACACATAAAATCAAATGTAGCACAGCCATTAGGCAGAATTACAGGGCATGGCTCAGGGGTATATTAGTGACATACATGTACTATATTCACACTACCAGATCATCATGTGCCTTCAGTTGTAAGAACTATTACAAATTTTAATTTTTGTCAAAAATTCACTTGGAACTGTAAAAAATGTTTTTTTTTGTTGATTTCCTTTCTAATAAAACAACGGAGAAACCTTTCGACCGGCAGTTCATCACAGCTATGTGTAGGCTGGATATAGATGCAAGTTAGCCACGCAAAACTCTTCTTGTTTCCAATTTAGCACACTGATGAACTGTTAACAACTTGACCCGTTAACTTCCATCCCCGTCTCCCCTACATCTAAACCTTTCCCCAAGAAATATATATTTTTAATTTGGTAGCCTTGTCAAAAGTGTACAGTTCTTTTTGGGACGCACTGTATATATCTATATGTGAGAATGGAACTACTCTTTAACATGGCTACTGCTTCTTGTTGCAAATGTATCGAAATAAAACAAGAGGAGATTGGCGTTGCTGAAAACCATTCTATTTGCCAAGCTTTCGGCTATGTAAAGCCTTCTTCAAGGGCTGTATAAAAAAACCAAACAAAAAGCATATAAAATATAGTACAAAAGGAACAATTTCTTTTTACATAATTATAACAAACATATATATAGATACGTCTACGCAAACACACATTATACTCTATATATACACATGTATATTTCAACTATATAATATTCTTAAAACATAATCAAATCAAAGCACAAAATTTACTGTTTGATTTTATTATAATATTTGTTTTCAGTGTCCTTAAATGAAACGTGCTAGCAAGAAGCTGAAAGCAGGAATTATGCTCTTTAATATTTTGCTACAGATCGGTCTTTTTTCCCCGTTAATAAAACTGTTTCATCTAAATCATGGGAGCGCGAGAATATGAACTTGCGGCAAAGTGATTCGGAATAATGACAGTTAGACGACTTTGAGCTACAATCTCGATGAAATAATGCGAGCGCGGGCAAATGTTTTGCCATAAAGATAAATGACCTAAAAACGGGTATTTTAAGCACTCTTGGCTTCAAAATCAATTCAATTGATCCTGGATCGACCAAATACTTAGACCCATATAGATTCTCATCGTACTTTAAATATCGTCCCTAAACTTCATTTCAGTACGTTTTCATGAATGTTGGGTGCTGTTTGTACCACACAATCCCTTTCAGATCGTCCAGAATTCCATAGACACCATTCAAATTGGACGTGATACAGCCCTTTACCACCACCCTCCTTGATATCTCTCCGCACAGTTCTCACCAGCATGGGCATCGTTGTCGCTGTTCATACGTCGAAAAGCGTCGCCCTTTTGCCTTACCGAGTCCTTCGTACTATTGCCAGAGAAAGATCTTGCGTCGAGATCCAGCCGATAGCTAAATAAAAGATCAGTGTAAAAGCATCATTAGCATTAGCCTAACGATAACATTAAGGGTGTCTAAAATAAAGACCATTCGTATAAAATTCAGTTTTGATCACATTGTACTCTGCAGTGTCAAATAATACTCGGAAAATGTTAATCAAAGCTATTATTATCTTTAATCTTTATAATTTGGTGTTTATGTGACGTTGGGCCAGAGCTGGATACAGTCATGTTGGATGTTAGATTACTGGTACGATTCTGGGGCTGTGGGAACTGTCGGCCCAACCCGCCCCCATAAAAATTTAAAAACTTCCTAAAATCGGACATGTGGTCCTTTGGGACCACCCCTTGGCGCAAAGAACAAGCATACAAAACAACCCCCTCCAAAAAAAAATAAAAAATAATAATAATAATAAAAAAAAAAACGCTTTCATATCATAGGCTAATTGCTCGTTACCTCTTTAATGCAAGGTTGCAACGGCCGGGAAATTTTTGTTTTTGTTTTTTGAAAAGAACATATATTTATTTGAAAGGGGTAATATTCAAACATTAAAAGTGTTCTTTTACAAAAAAAGAACAGATAAATGTTTTAGTTAGACGACTAATATATTAAGACCGTATTAGCATGATCTACACTGTAAAAATATTTGTATTTTTACAGCAAATCTGCTGTCAGCAGAGTCGCCATAAAAATGTAATTCAAAAAACAGTTTTGTTGTAGAGTTCTCCTGCAAATAATTACGTGAGAAATACAAAATATACATCTGGGTGGTGTTGCATAAAACTTTTGTTCTAAACCGAGTTTTCTCGGGTGAAAAAACTCAGCTTATGTAAACCTATTTCTTAGGTTATTCAACGTGAGTTTTAAAACGCCCTAAATAAGTATTGCAGTAATACTTTGAAAACTCTGGTATGTTTTTATGCAATGGAAAAAACAGTAAAAAATCGAAAAATATTGTAACCGGAGTTTTGGACTTTAACCCGAGTTTTCAGATTTTAACCGGAAAAAACTCTGGTTTGAAGTTTTATGCAACAGGGTGCAGGAGTAACACAGTTTTTCCGTTTTAACCAAATACATATGCTATAAACTCTAGTGATATTTTTCCTTCTCTTTCATCAATTCATAAGGAGAAATTTACAACAAAACTGTTTTTAATATACATTTTTGTATGGCGACTCTGCTGACATCACTTTGCTGTATTTTTTTGTATTTTTTTTTACAGTGTACAGCGCTAGAAAAGGGCATATAAATTTGAGGCTTAAAGCCCTAAGCCCCCGCCCCCACACACACACCATTGGTAAAAGCTTCCTACACTGTAAAAAATATATGTATTTTTTACAGTAAATCTGCTGTCAACAGAGTCGCCATAAAAAATGTAATTCAAAAAAACAGTTTTGTTGTAAGTTTCTCCTGCAAATAATTACATGAGAAATACAAAATATACATCAGGAGTAACACCTTTGTTCCGTTTTAACCAAATACGTATGCTATAAAACTCTAATGATATTTTTCCTTCTCTTTCATCAATTCTTAAGGGAGAAATTTACAGCAAACTCATTTACTGTATTTTAAATTACAGTTTTTGTATGGCAACTCTGCTGACATCACTTTATCTGTATTTTTTTTTTGTATTTTTTTTTTTTTACAGTGTACAGCGCTAGAAAAGGGCATTAAATTTGAGGCTTGAAGCCCTAAGCCCCCGCCCCCCACACACACCATTGGGTAAAAGCTTCCTACACTGTATTTTTTCTGTATTTTTTTTCCCCCAAGATTTGACTCCAATAATATAGGCTGCACTGTTAAAAGAAACAGAAGATTTTACAGAAAGAAAAATACAGAACCGTTCTGTATATCCATGATAATATAATTCTATGCATTTTTATTACGGGAAATTTTCTGAAATTTAACAGAACAGGTCTGTTTTTAAAAAGGAAAAAGGCTTTTTATTACAGGAAATTTGTAAATTTACATACCCCATATACCATCTTTCTGTATTGTACTGTTATTTTACTCTAAATTGTGTTACCAATTGTGCAGTAAGATTACAGGTGTTCTGGAAGTTCTGCTGCTGGAACTTTTTCTGTTTAAAAAAAAAAACAGAATCATTCTGTATACGTATGACAGAATTATTCTGTATATTTTTATAACGGGAAATTTTCTGCAATTTAACAGAACAGGTCTGTTTGAAAAAAAGGAAAAAAGTGTTTTATTATAAGAAATTTGTAAATTTTCATTCCCCATATACCAATTTTCTGTAATTTTACTGCAAATTTGTGCAGTAAGATTACAGGTGTTCTGGAAGCTCTGCTGCAGGAACTTCCCTGTTTCTTAAGGAGAAATTTTCTAACAGTGTGGGGGTAATATTTATCTCCGATTTTAAAATACGATGCAACCTGGCTACCTAGCGGAAAATGGGTTTGAAAAGACATCGGGCCTATTGAAGTATTAAACTTTTTTAAATTTTATTATTTTATTTGTTATTTATTTTTATTTATTCTTATTTATTTATTTATTTATTTTTTTTTTTAAAATTTTTTTTACAGTACTCTGAATAATTTTGAAAAGCCCTTTGTTAGTAAGTAAAGAACTCTTTTTAGTATTAAAAAGGGTATTTGGGGGCATTTGGGGGCATTTGGGGGCATTGAACTAAGTAGGCCTCACTTTATTGGCAGGAATACTATGCAGACTCTTAATGATATGATCTACGAACAACTAGTAAACCATAGTGGTTCGCACACGGAAGTTCCGATCGCGTTTGCGCTCATTGTTTACATCACATGCAAAAAAAAACAAAAAAAAATCATGTGTGGAAAGATAGAAAAATATCACGAAATATCAATTTAGCTTTGGGTCTCTAATGGTCAGTAAATACTTGGAGAATATTGGATGACCTTGAGTGGGATACGTAGAAATATTGTAAGATCTGAAGTAAAATATTGGATGAGTCGGAGACGAATCCGATATTTTTCTTCAGCGAGTAGCAATATTTCACGTATCCCACGAAAATTGATCACATCTAAAACCCCACATCTGAATAATAATTAATAACATTTATTACATTCATTACATACTTCGTTTCATACATACGGCCCGATGCCCTATATTCTTACTTAGACACATTGGTCCCAATGCTGAAATGGTCATAATGGGCGTAAAAATGAGTATTGTTGTAAGCCTCCAGATCGATTCTAAGTTCAGCCCCATCTTTGACCAGCAAGCGGAGATTATCTAATCCCAACCAGTATTCACCAGTGACGTCACCAAATCCATTCACATAATCTGCATATGTACGGTAGAAGTCCACGGATCCGTCAAAGCGTTTCTGCATGGTATAATGATGATTGATTGATTCTCTTGATACGATTGTTGATATTCTGAACTTTATCTTTTGGGATATTATGCAATATGCTGTGTAAGCACATCTGTGAAGGTTTGGTGAAAATCTGTCAAATGATATGAAGTTATGAACTCCCTAAGTTGTCAATTTATTTGTTTTTGTCGAAGAAAAGATCCATCCCGTATACAGAGTGCAATGAGTATGAAAAAAAAAGATGTCTCATCATTTTGAAGTTGTCTTGTTATAAGCTATCATGTGTGAAGCATAAACATTTAATCACGAGTTTCATGATATATCTTGGAAGAGTTATCCTCCCAGCATTCGTTCATACGCTTTTCATTTTGATCTTCTCACGCATTGATTGATTGATTGATTGATTACTCCATATTCCACAAAAATACCCCAAAAATACCAAAATTATTACATGATAAGGCATTACGTGAAATATGAGTAACAATCTTCAGAAGGCTGCAGAATCTCAATGTGGGGATGATTGATTAACATGTTGGAGAATTGTGTCTACATAATGTACATCTTACACACCACACACACACACGCACCCACAAACACAGTAAACATTTCCCACTAACATTTCCCCTTTTCTGATTAAGCCATTTTGTTTACCAGACCCTCACTGAATATTTGAAAACTTAGTAATCCCTAATACCCCATTCCACTGACAATCGTACTCTCATCTCGAGCTCATCTGATCCCCAAAATGTCAATTTTGACGAGTTCCATATCAATTCTACTCTATGTAAAATGTAAGTTAACGTATACAATGTGCGGCATTAAATCGTTATTAAACAAGGCGCGTCCTTATCTAAGAGGCCAGACGCAACAAAGTGACGTTGGAAATACGGCTGAGAAGCGCAGAAATCTATACAGCTGGCTGCAATAATAAAATTAGCTCACAAAAACTCGCGTAAGAGACTTCCTTGCAGTGGAATGGTATTGTCCGTTCGGTTGAGCAATCTACTCGTGGAGATGAAATAAATTGATGAACTTTTTATCATGTTGTTAGTTAATAGATTCTCAGACCAGATGGGAAATACACATTTGGGCAAGCTTATAACATTATTGTGCTGAAGTTGTAATCAGAATATGCAATTCATATAATTGATGCTCAAAACAATGACATAGATTGTGAACTTGTCACAAGTCTTGCGAAGACGCCGTTCACTGTTTCTATGCTGATAGTGTGTAAGCGTACATATTGACTGTCGAGGAAAGGAACCTCTTATGATTATGTTAAATGACAGGACTTTTTTATCAATTAAATGAATGTCCATCTCCGGAAAGCTGAGAATTTAAGCTTTTAATTGCCCTTGTGAACAATAAGCTATAATGATAATATGCGGGCATCCGAGGATCAAAACTTGCAGCGATGAGCTTATTTTGAGAGGAGAATACCATATTGTTACAGGAATTTGATTGACTAGGCTTTCGAGATTGAAAAGTGACAGGACTTTTCTTTCCTTTGCAATAAGTTATTCCTATTTTGAAAAATTCAGACTCTTATAGCGTACTTAATCAAAGTGAACATTTCTTTGAAAGGTAGTTGCTCGCCACATAAAGAAAATAAAGTGAAAAATGTCCACAAACAAAAAGTCAATGGGCGCGTTCGCTTTGAGTAGAATGTAGCGCCCTCTATCTCTTAAGTTTAAAAAGATTGATATGCGTTGAAATCTCACCCGAGGAGCCTGTTTTGATGACCCTGATTTTTTTATTATCCTCATGAATCGGATGAAAGACTGGTATCTGCCAATATCTGTCACCGTTTTCATCGGGCTTGTCCAATCTATACATTTACTTTCGAGGGATAATTTGGGGCTATTCTGACTCTAACCTGGCACTTCCAACATCCGTCCGATACGGGCCAACTCTAATCAAATACATTCATTCACTACTCGGAGTTCGATCGTACATTGACCCGATACTACCACACTTTCCAGTCGGTTGACATTTTTCGCAAATTGATAAAAAACCCGCTTTGCAATAAATGAGTACCTGATCACCCGATAGTATATATCACTGATACGATTTATAATCACTGGGCGCAGAGCGTCGGACACGCTGAAAACAATAGAATCTTATACACATCGGGACTGACTGACAACATATCCAATATGACTCGAGGGTCGAAACGGAAATGGTGTCCGGTCAGTCCGAATGCAACTCAAGGCCTGAGCTTAGTTCCCCCCGGCTATTTTGCCTTACTTGGATCGCGTCCAACACGTCGGACAAGTACCTGATAGTCGACAATCACACGTCTGACCATCAGAGTTTGACATGAGACCACTCGGTACCGGTGGGTAACCAGAAGGATTAAAAATTTCGTCCGATTAGTGACCGATGCTCCAAACTTATCAGTGGAATGGGGGTATAACTGTTTATGAGTGAGGTGTGAGTGTGTGTGGATGGGTCTGTTCGTTGAGGGTGTGGATGAGATAGGGTATGTGCGTGTGTATGCATGCATGGGGTTAGAGGTAAGTGTGTGCAGAGAGGTACGTGTGGGTGTGTATGTGGTTTATGTATGTGTAAATGAGGGTGTATGTGGGTGTGTGTCTTTGTGCGAGCACATAAGTAATAGATTCCCAAAGTATATATTCTTCAACCAGCCATTTGGCGCAAGAGAGATTTTACTGTCTTCTGAAGAGTGTCTGTTATTCGGTCATGCGAGCAAAGGAAAAGGGTACCAGCAGATGCTCAGGAGGATAACGCTATCAAGACATTATTATGAAACCCACGATTCAGTGTTCATACTTTTCACAAGACATCTTCAAAATGATGGGACATTTTTTTCTGACTCACTGTCCGGGTCTACAGTCTGTGTCCAAAAAAAAAAAAATGGTACAGTCGGGGGAAAAATAATTTAGGCGTGCAATATTTTTTTTCTTCTTGATAATGTGTGTATGATGTACCAAATCAAAGCAAAAAGATTTTCCTTGTTGATGCGCTTTGTTCTGTATAATTTGCTTTCCTAAAACAAAAGTTATGCTAAATTTATACCATAACGAGGAACTAATCGAAATTGCGCACTTCTATTGTTCTGGAGCGCTGAATTCATGGCCATTTATGCGAAACATACACAAAGGCATTGGACGGCTTGCGAAAATTTGATTTTTATTGATTGTAGAAAACTAATCATATCTAAAAAATTACAGCACCAAATGTGATTTTAAAAAATGCAAAAGAAAGTCTGATTTTCATGCTTTATAAAAAATACCACACGATTCCAGGTAGTGATTAATCTTCATTCTATAAAACTTGTCATGCTTGTACCATTTTATTTGACACAGTCTGCATAAGAATTTGATCTGCTGATCATTGCTGATCAATGACCCTAGATTGTTATACGGTACAATATCAAATATAGGCTGCTACAGTATATGGCCTATATTTCAATTCAAGTTAAAAGTAAAAACTGAACGAACCTGAAACACAGTCCATCCTCCTCCATTGGTCATATCACAAAAAACATTGAATTTATCCACACCATTAGGAGAGATGGAATACACGCCACTTGATAAGTAGCCCATCAAATAGAACGCACTGCATGTTGTCATTGTAACACTCACAGTAGAAGTTTCCAGCGAAGTCACTGCTGAAATAACGAGTGAAGTTTCTGTCGAAGTTTCTATCAATGTCAAGGCTTTCGAAGATTCTTGTGAAGTCATAGTCAACGATTCTGGTGAAGTAATTACTGACGTTTCTTGCGAAGTTATTGTTGGCATGGTAGGAGTTACAGCCGAGGTCCCTGTCAACGATTCTGATGAGTTTCCAGTTTTATCTGCACATGTTTGATAAAGGTAAGTATTAAAGCTACGAAAAATTTTATTGACGTTCATGTGAGGAATGCAAATGAAACCAATTTTGTGGCACAATATTTGATTTCCTTTATGTTATTGCAAATTATTTCAGTCAATATACGAGGACTTCGTACCAATCTACGAGAACTCGTTAATCATTGCCACAATGAACAACCATTGGTTAAGTCTTTTCTCGATTCTAATGTAACTTATGGAGATGCCACCATAGCTATACCGGAGAGGGTCCACGAGGCCGAGGGTCCACGAGTCCGAGTATTTTCCCACGAGGCCGATTTTTCTCATATTGCATTTTGCAATATACTGCTCGGCCGCGTGGACCCTCTCCTTTAAATACAAATATTTAAAGGGGAATTTACTTGGTTGTTAAAGAAGATTCAAGATTCAAGATTCAAGATTCAAGATTACTTTATTGATTTTCTTTCATGTTTTCAAAAGTTAACAAAATAAATGCAAATTAACAACATCAGTATGTAACATAAGACATTTTGTTCAAAAAGTACAGAAGAAAACAATTATAAAGAAAATTCAGGAACCAGCAAGAAGCAAAGCTTTGTAAGGCGCTGGTCCTTTAATATAAATAGAATATAAAAGTAAGCATTTTTTTTTTAACTGAAACATATTCATGAAATAATTCATAATTGAATAAATCTTAATTGAATAATTCTTGCCCCACTCCAACACGGACAAAAAACTGACTAACAGCGCACGCACTGTCACCAGTTACTATCATGCCGGGATAGAGGCAAAGAAATATATTTTACATTATTATACAAAAAAGAAGGAAAACACAACAAAACTTAGAGAGACAAAAATACGCCGGGAGGGACTAGGGTGGGGAAGGGGGGGGGGGTGTCGAAGATTTAGATAATGATTTTTTTTTAAATATAGTGTGCCATGAAAAGTAAAGTTTTGCTCTTTGGTGTTATTTGATCCTTGGTGATAGAAGCCATAAAACTAGAGAAAAATATGAGAGAAGGTTTGAAAGTAAATCCACCAAAGAATGATGAAGTTATGAATGCTTTTTTCTGGGGGGGGGGAGGGAGGAGGAGGGGGGGGAGGAGGAGGGGGGGGGTAGGGTGAAGTCACTTGCGAGCTGCTCTCCGAATTATGCTGTGTAATTTCTTTTCGGAAAGAATATTGATTATTTCACCTATGTAATGCCGTCCTGACAATAAAATCAAACCTTTTTTTCTTTTTATATATACATGTATATATACATACATGCCTCTTAGATCTATTCCTTCATCAAGATACTGTAATGTTATGCGGCGGTCACAACTCGCCGTACCTTCGACGTGCAACTCCCTACGATTGATTTAGTAGAAAAATCGTGCAGCGCAGGTACCTCACAGGCACGTTGCATGTACGACGTGCAGGAAGTTTTTCCAATGCCCTTTCTACAGAAACGCAGGAGTCGCAGAAATTGACCCAGGACCTGTGCATGCATTGTGCATGCAACGCAGGCTACGTTGATGGCACGTGCCCCGTAGCATATACGACGAGTTGTGACCGCCGCATTACAGTCCTCTCGGTTGTATTGCTTGCTTTGGCTGTGTTTCTATCATTTGTATAGGGCCTATAAAAATATATAAATATAAATGTAAGAACTTCTTCTATAGTTAGTTCATCAGTTTTCATTTTTCCCTCTGACTTACCCGGCAGAGTGCAAATAGATTGATGCCATGACGAAAGTGTCCTCATCATGCCCATTTCGGGTTTGATATTGTTTGCTGTTGACACCAGCCTAGGGACGAGTTGTATGGATCTGCCATTAGATAGTTCTATTTTTGAGCACGACGTCCTCTTTTTCGGGTGAGAAATACAAGTCCTCTCGCCTTCAGCGACTAAACCAGATTAAAAAAAAAAAAAATCAAAAGATAAAAAATGAAATCAGGTAGGCCTGTACGTTTCATTGTTTTAGCACACAGAAATAATAATTTACAGACTTTTATTATGCATCGTAATGATTGCTTAAAGCTTTTTAATTCCAGCAATTAACTAGTATGGTAGGCCCTATTACCATGATTATTATTCAGTAAGAAAATAATTGATATATACGTACGTTGAACTTCAAAAATTTTTCAATGTCACAACAAAATGGCCTATAGTTTTTAAAGAACTATCTGACACCCGGCGTAGATATATCATGCTTTCTTTCCACGACATCATACGTCATGTACGTAGGCTTTCTTGCAATTTAACACACATGAATATCATCGTTTTAAACTTACCACTGCAGAAACAAGCTGAGATCAGTAATGCAAATATAGACAGGTCCTGTGCGTATATCGAGAATGAGAAAATTCGGATATCTGAATCAATGAATACGGAAAATAATTTCGATGTAAACAAAAGGCTGGGGGTCGGCGTTTGGGGCTTCAGCCTGTCAGGCCCCCCCCCCCCCCGGCCCCACTTTCGGTTCAGCCCCTCCACTGTCAAAAGGTGGATTCACACCTCCTGTAAGGCGCCTTCTCAAAACAAAGTGCGTCAGTTTCCCGCAGCTTCCTGATGAAGGCGGGAAACAATCGGCTTTCTGCTTTTAACGTGTTTAAGCCGTATTAAGATTTCGGGATTCTATCAAAACGATAAATCGTCTTTTGTACAAATGACGCGGGAAACTGAAGCACTTTGTTTGGAGAAGGCGCCTAAACCACTGTGTCGAACGCACATCATCTGATTTGCATACCATCACAAGGCTGATGCCGGAATTTCAAATTCTTCTTAATTTCAGTTTGGTCTCAATCTTAAGTTGAAGAAGCGATGAGTATGCTGGAATACAGTATATCCAGTGTGTTCCTGAAAAAAAGGTAATCGAAGTATGAAACCAACTTTTTATAAAATTTTGGTTTCATAGTTTTTGGGGGTTTTGTCACACAAAGTTTCAATGAAATGCAATCTCATTTGTCAAAGGACCTATCTCACTGGCAATGACATGGGTTGTCGATTATGCATGAGTCTCTGGAGTCTCGGAGATTCTGCAAGAAGTCGCGAGAAAAATCAAACAAACGTCAAACATGTCCAATCTTTTATTATAATTCTTTAAAACGTGTCTCTGTGACATCTTTGCGGACGGTTGCCGCGACGTCCCTAATGCGGCGGTCACAACTTGTCGTAGACTTCGGGGCACGTCAACGTAGCCTGCGTTGCATGTACAATGCACGCACAGGTCCTGGGTCAACTTCTGCGATTCCTGCGTTTCTGTAGTAAGGATATCGTAAAAACTTCCTGCACGTCGTACATGCATTGCACCTGCAAGGTACCTCCGCTGCACGAATTTCTACGAAATCCATCGTAGGGAGTTGCACGTCGAAGGTACGGCGAGTTGTGACCGCCGCATGAAGTATCCACGACGTCGCAGAGACGTTGTCGGAACTTGCTAACGATTAAAAGAAATTGAACGGGATAATAATTTTTACTTGCTGGCGTCTTAAAGAAGTTTACTAAAATTGACTTTTGTTCCATTTTCCCTCGACGCCCTGAAGTCTCAGGAGACGTCACCACGACGTCTCCACGACTCAAGAGACTCATAATTGCGAACCCCTCTCGTTGCCATTGAAATAGGTCCTTTGACAAATGATATTGCATTTCATTGAAACTTTGTGTGACAAAACCCCCCAAAACTATGAAACGCAAAATTCATAAAAAGTTGGTTTCATACCCGAAAAACGAAAAACTTGGAAAAAATGGTTTTGTACCTATCACCTTCAAAGGACCCTAACTCAGTAACCCATTACAGTTTGGACTTAAGCAATGTCTCAAATTAAAGCTGATGAGTTACTTAGTATTTTAGTAAACAAGTTACAAAAATAAACCATATACTTTTGAAATGACTGACCTTTGAACTTCGATTACCTTTTTTAAGAACACACTGTATAACAGTGACGTCGCTGACAGACACAATCAATATTTTGTGTCTTTAAGGACACAGATTTTACGAGGGAGGTCGATGGCTTCATTATTCATTACTATCATTATTATTTCAATTAGGGCTGGACTCCATTGCATAAAAAGGTCATGAAAGAAAAAAAATCAATGAATGATATTAACTTTCTATCATTGTTTTTTTCACAAAAGAAAAAAACTTACCATCTTTCTTGCTGATAAGACCATACTGAATACATTCGAACCATGCACACCTCTAGATAACTGGCTCAATTAAGAAAACCGTTGTATCTATTAAACTGAGCGGTGGATGCTTGTGAACGTTGCGATTGTTGATTTGCCAACTGCGTTGTTCTGATGTGAGGAATCTGTGCGAAAACAGTGTTTTCATTTATCATCAGCGACGAATGCTGGAAAACGCAGTGAATTTAGGGGTTCGTTCCCGGGTTCGTTAGAGGTCGTCAGGATGCGTGTAGATGAGGGGCAAACATGTTCCAAACAAAAGTGTCGAACATGTTCAAAATTTCTTGGCGAATTGCGGCGAATCTATCATCACAGATTTACATGCGATGTCTATAAAGGCGGGCTCACACGATGCGACTTGCTGCGGTGCGATTTTTCGGGAAAACTTTAATATTATTTGATACAAACCTTCAAACAAGGAAATTCATACTGTCCAAAGTTGTGGGTATTCCTATGAACACCAAAATAGAAATTCAAAGCGATTGCGAACCCCCTTCTCTGTATAAATTCAAATTGCTTCCATACCGCAGTGACGTCTCAGCGATCTTGCGATTTTAAGGTAATTTGACCTTTACTCCTAATTAAAGGCTCGCATTGGAACAAAAATTCGATTACATTGTTCCTTTACAATTTATACGTCTCATAAGATAACTTTGCATGTTTCAAATGTCGCATTAATAATGCAAACTACCATTTGTTTAAAAAATCGCATCGCAGCAAGTCGCATCGTGTGAGCCCGCTTTAAGACGTACAGTAGCGGACGCAGCCTGACGTCACACAATGAAAGTATCGGGCCCATGCAAAAACATAATAGAGCCGCTATTGTCATCAGACAATTGGGCCCGACGATTGCATTCAATTCAGGTATTTTGAATCCGCGCCTGACGTATTATTGTTGTTATTGTCTAACAATCAGCCACAATCTAGACAACTGTCACCACATTATTATTATGTTTCTTTATTGACTTCTCATCTTTTCCCTTTAATTTGGTTATCACGCCTACTTCTTTTATATAATAATTAAAAAATAATTAGACTAAATAATACTATCATTATTTTAAGAAAAAATAATATAATGCCAGTTTGCCAGTCCCATCAGTCCCATCAGTTTCATATACGGTCATGACAAGTCGCTATAGTTCCGTTTCTTTAGCTAATACCACTAACCACGCTATTAATCATTTCGCAAACACTTTCACAAAGATTCGCTAAATGTCGCTAAACTCACTGATGGCAGGTGCAGGCGCGGATCCAAGAAAATCGAATTGAATGCATTTCGGGGGCCCAATTGTCTGGGGACAAAAGCGGCTCTATTATGTTTACGCATGGACCCGGTAAGTTCATTGTGTGACTCCGGTCTGCGTCCGCTACTGAGGTGAACCCTAATTTTGGCAAACTCAGACATTTTGTCGATCAGTGAGATACCAATGACTGACATGCAGCTTAAAATCATGAAGCTCCAGCAAAATGCTGTTTGAACGTGATGTTTGCGGCTTGTAATGCTGCAGTCACACAGACACTTACCATGCTTACGTATAGTTACGTTTTTGTTGTTTTATCCTTATTTCATCTTCTATTCTGTCATTTCTTATGTTTTTCGTTATTTTATTGGATGAACGATATTATCACTATTTCCACTGCTGACTGTGACGGGAAGGCATCTCTGGGGATCCGCAAAAAAAGGGGGATTTTTGGACGCAACCCGGACGTAACTCAACGTAAGTGTCTGTGTGACTGTAGCATTAAAGAATATCTTGTGAGCCTGCTTCCAAATTTAGTCAAATGTGGTGTACTCAATGAAAATATGATTGTAGAATATGCAACCTTGGAAATAACGACCAAGCAATCAGAAACAAATTAATAAGATATGAGCATACTTAATGAATAGAATAGTCAATGAATGACTACGTATTTGTTGAAATGCTAGTATAATGACTGAAAGTGATGATCAATTAACGGTGTGCCGCGACGTGCCGAATGTAATGCTACAGTCACACAGACACTTACGTATAGTTACGTTTTGGTTGTTTTAATCTTATTTCATATTCTTTTCTATCATTTCTTACGTATTTCTTTGTTTTATTGGATGAACGAAATTATCACTATTTCCACTTCTGACGATGATGGGAAGGCATCCGTTGGGATCCGCAGAAAAGAAAATAATTTTTGGACGCAACCAGAAGTAACTTATACGTAAGTGTCTGTGTGACTGTAGCATTAAAGGCAACCCCTTTTACCCCAAAAGACTGGGCTATTTTGGCACCCGACATGACTAGGGGGGGGGGGGGGGGGGGGCGATTACCCAGAAAATTGGCGCGCGCGTTACCCTACGGCATCCTTTACAAAACTGAACAGTCATATTCTCCGAAAAATCTCATCACTCATTAATTATGCTAATTTATGCATAAAATCAAAGATTTGATATAATTTACTAAATACAGCCCAACAACTGCTACGTTTTTGTATACAGACTCTTAGTAGGATTCTGATGATATTTATATCAAAAAAAGACAAAAAAATCCGTATCAAGATTGTTTTTGTTATAATGTATTCTATTGTTTAATTTTTTTATGTATTTCTTTGTTTTTAGACCTTTAAAAAAAATGTTTTTCGATGGAAATCATCGGCGACACTATTTAAATCATAAACAACAGGAAATAAATTGATTTTAAATAGTAAAAGAAAAAAATAATGATGCATTTAATTATGAATTCTAGCTAGAAACAGGATTTGCAATGGATTTGTACATGAAATCACGTTTTTGAGCATCTGCGGGTCTGACATGAACTGGCGAAATGTTGTGTAATTGCGGAATCGCATACCTGGACATCGCAAATTTTGTCTCAAAAGTTGTGCGACACGAAAAAATTCCTTAAGTCTCGGCTATTTTCTTCTTATTTATTTTTCGCATCGCGAAATTATCACGAAAAATGGGGGGGGGGGGGCTTTAATATATATTAATAGAAATAACTTATTGTAGGCCTTAATTGATTTGTATAATGAAGATAATATAATATCTATAATTCAAACAGGCAACAATTTAAATTAAATATCTAGTCAAAGTATTTACTGAAGGGTCTTATAATTTCAAATGATAAGTTAATGATTTTCAACATTTTAAGCAAATTCCAGACATAGTAGAGTCATTGTAATTTTAAAAGAAAATACATTAAATACATTTGCCCATATTACCTGCACATGCAGGTAATAATAATAATAATAATGGTATTTATTCAGAAATCAAAATCGTAGCCACATGGCTAAATTGCATATGATTTTTACAAAGTTTTGTATACACAATATATAATGGTAAATAATAAGCATAACATAGATCAAAACTGGCTTTAGAAACAGGTAAGGAAGGTATGATACTCTTATGAGGATAATTCATATATCAATTAAGAAAGTAAAGAAAGTCGAAGTGGTAGATTTAAATATACAGACTAATGACATATTAGAAGGTATATCATCTACACAGAAAAAGATGAGGAGAGTAACAGAGGAACTGCTGGAAATAGGAGAGAATGTTTAAGAGATATGCATGTGAAGAGAAAAGACACAGTTGAAAGAGAGAGAGCACAATATAGTAATATTAAAAAAATATATATAAACGAAGTATAACAATTATATAATATTATATGATACAATAAAATGGATCAACATTAATACAATTACATTTTGGTACGCATAATTCAATGCATTAGTAGAGAAGGTCCATTTAAAAGGTATGTTAACCACTTTGAACTTGAAATTTGGGGTATCAATGTTTGCATATTTGATAGATAGAATACTAAAACGGGTGTAAGAATTTGAGGCATAATACAAGTAAAACAAAGATTTGAAAATGTTAATGGCACTTGCTAATTCGCTGATTAATCATGACATTTTGTAAGAGTTGGGTGGTAAAACTGGTTATATCATTACATCATACTAACACCAAACTACTGTTTATAAAGAGCTACGGGGACGTTAAGTTGCAGAAGATGATGGTTTTAAAGGCTTACATATCATTCAGCAATCTCACAAGGAATGGAATAGGGCTGCGCCTGTATCGTTCTGTTCTACACCTAACTGGAGCATAGGGGTTTACTCTTCTAAGTGATCGAGATAGAACTTCCTGTCTGAGAGGGGGTAGCCAGTTTCTAAATTCAACTGAACACTGCAACGATCTAGCAAAGCGACGGCACAGATCATGACGCCTTGATTCGAGCGTTACAAGTCCAGTCACAGCTAGTGCATTATTGTATGTCACATAATTGGTGACCTAGGATTATCATAAGAGCTCTTTTTTGAACTCGCTCAATTTGTGAACACTGGTCAACAGTGAGGGCTGAGTGCCAGACAGGGACCGCGTACTCCACTAGTGGCCTGACATACCCAGTGTATACAGTCAGGAGGTTCTTCCAAGGAAGTTGAAAGGGTTTGAGCTGTCGTAGCATGTACATTCGTCTATTGGCTTTCACAAGCATGTTAGTAATATGCGTATTCCATTTGAGATCAGACTGCAAGAATATGCCAAGTATTTTTATGGCATTTACCTCTTCAAGAATCTGGCTACCCAACTCAACATGAAGGGGAGGAAGCTGAGTTTTACCAAAGTATATTCTCATTACGTGACACTTGCTGGCATTAAGCATCATGTTGTTCACATTACACGAGGTATTGAGATCATGGAGGGTATTTTGAACTTCACTGACCGTGTCCCGTGTTTTCGCTTCAGCCAGAGTCATGTCATCTACATATTTCCACTTTTCTAGACTGGTTGCTGTTAGTGCGTCGTTAATGAGTACTAAAAACAGGACTGGGCCCAAACGTGTCCCTTGTGGGACGCCCGCACTGACATGTACCATCTCTGACAATGCGCCTTTATAGCGAACACACTGAGCACGGTCAGTAAGAAAGTCCATGATCCATGGTATTATACATGTTCCACAACCAAGATCTACAAGTTTGGATATAACAATTGTGTGATCTACCCTTGGAAAAATCAGTGGTAATGAGAGAAATAGTAGTGGATACTTTGTCAGTATTTTTGGCTACGAAGTTTACAATGTTAACTAAACAGTGTGCTGTTGATCTGCCAGGTCTACTCCCATACTGATTAACATCAAGCTTCGGTGTGATGTCGGACATCAACCATTTCGTAACAAATAGTTCCGCTATTTTCACGAAATGATCTGTAAGAGCTATGGCCTTAACTTATCTATTCTTACTGGGGTTTCCTTAGGAACCGGTACTACTATGGCTTGCTTCCATCTAGTAGGGACTACACCTTAAGTGGGGCACTGAGTTCACAAGCAAATGTTTTGATAAGTCTGGCTGGAACACCGTCAGGACCAGAAGACGTACCCATGTTTATTTTTTTTGAGTTCCTGATATACTGTCCAAGGGCGAACTACAGGGGGCACCCTAGGGGAGGGAAGAAGGCTAGGAAGTTTGAAAAGGTGGTATGTCTTGAGCAACTTCGGTGAAAACCTTGTTGATGGCTTCAGCGACTTCTTTGGCTTGGGGATGCTCGGCTCCTGGAACATGAATTGTCTGACTGGATTGCCGTCTGGACGTCATGACTTTGATATGTCGGTACCATGAAGCAGGATCATCAGACTTCAGTTGGACGATACGGTCATTATAGAACCTTCGTTTTGCTTGCTCAATGGATCTCTTAACTCTGTTCCTACAGGCTTTCCAATCACTTTCTGGACCACTGACGAAGAGACGCTGACGCTTAATGATCATTGACTTAATTTCTGTAGTGATCCATGGCTTATCTCTGTCATGGATTTTGACCCTTTTAGTTGAAAAGAAAGTGTTCATGCCAGAAAGAAGAGATGTATAAAATGCATCACATTTTGGTAATGACGTCAACATTTGAATATTGCAGACAGTGGGGTTGGTGATAATTGTTTTTCTTCACAATAACAGTTAGAGCAGTAGTTCCATATAAACAAAGATTAGGCTGTGTGTCATTTTGTAATTTTATGCAAATTATGGAAATGTGCTTAGGGGGCCCATATTACCTGCATGTATTATACATTTGTGACAATTTCCTGTCTTTTAAAACCTGTAATTGAATTTGTAATTATAGGAGTCATTCAAGTAATTACATACTTAACTCGTGTTCTTGTTTCTTTTGTTAATGTCGTTGAAATTTAATTTGCTCTTGCTCGCTAACTCAAAATATAAACTTTCCTTCCATTAATGTTAGATAATGTAAATAATGTGAAAATGAAATGGGTAATATAGGATATATACTTAAATTTCATGCTCTAAAATGGCTGCATTTTTGACGAATCACATGAAAGATATACATTTGGGGGATTCTTCGGGGGCCAATTAAAATGTATTTACAGTTTTTTTTTTTAGTAATAAATATTTTCACGGATAAGTTTATCAGCTTACAATTTTCAAGAAAGATTACATTCACATTGACAATTCTTGAAAAAAAGAAAATATTAGGCAAACGAATTTGTCTGGCCTGATGGATATCTCTTATACTGTACCTATTTTTTAAAACCTTCAAGGCTCATTGAAGAAAATTTATTATCGATTTGGTCGCCATCAAGATCCTGAAGACATTTCCTCAAAAAATCGTGACCTTGACGTATTCATTTTGATTTAAATCGGACCTTTTGGAAATTAAAGAACAATCATTTACAACCAAATAACCATCCTTAAAATTTAAATGGATATTTGAAACCATGGAAACTGCTTTGAATTTCGTTTGTTCTTCTTTAAGAATCGGCAGTTCATCAACATTTTATGACATGGATATGGCAGAACCAATATTGAAATATCGTTGTCATGAATGCTTTGCAAATCAATCGAAAAAAAAAGCCGACATCACTACAAATTAAGAGAGTCAGGATCAATATCCTTGCCCATAACATGACCAATATTTCTCAACATTGAAAGGTAATAAAGTTTGACATATGAGCAGTGGCATCATTTGAATGTCATTTTCCAGACTGTATTACTTTTGAATATACATGGTTTCTTTCAGTCTTTATTATTGGGTCTAACGTAAATGTGTTTTCCAATTTCCTCAATCAAATCAAATGAATGTTAATCACGATTATGCTTTAAGTACATACATTTCACGCTGATAAAAAAACCCCATTACATTACATTAAAAAAGATAAGTAATTTGTAATAAATTTAAATTGCTATTTCCCCCCTCTTTTGTAATTATTCACTTCTTTCATCTTTCTCTCTCTCTCTCTTGCTTTCTCCATGCTCTTTGTCCGCCTATGACCTGTAGAAAAAAATATGTTGCTACCTTTTAAATTACGCCCTGTATTTGCCCTTCAGTTATGGACACTTTATTGTTTTTGTATTTTCTCCTTTTTCTTGACTGCCTTTCTCTTATACATAGCACATGAGACATGATATTGCGAGTAACTTGGACAAGCGCATATTCAATTTTCTTTTGAATGAATCTATATATTTTAGAACTAGGAAATTATCCATGAAAAGCTTATTGACTTCTCTCTCTCTCTCTCTTTATCCCTATTTCTATTCCCCTCCCTCCCACCATCCCTCCAATCTCTCTCTCTCTCTCTCTCTGTTTTACTTGCTTCCTCCATGCTCTTTGTCCGCCTATGACATGTGGGGGGAAAAGTATGTTGCTACCTTTTAAATTAAGCCTACGGCTTAAATGTAGGTTTTTTTTGTTTTGTTTTGTTTTTTTGTTTTTTTAATGGTGAGTTCATGGAAAAGAATTTCTAGGCATACGAGGTATTACCGCTATAGATGAAATACGAATATTTCTAAATACGAGCGCGAAGCGCGATCAGATTTTTTCCCCTCTATACTTTACGATCAGAAAGCAAACAATTATAAGCAATTAGGGGTATCAATTTTGTTTAGCTCTTCATCAGAATATCATATGATTGAACGGGAGCTGTAATTTGTACATCAAAACGATTTGAAAGCAAGCCATATAAAATCATGTGAAATTTGTCCATCAAGTATTGTGAAATCAAACAAATGTATATTGATGTTTTGTTGTTCAGAATCCTCATAATCTGGTTACAAGAAAGAAAAAATAGGCGAGCGTGAATCGCGAGCAGAAATTTGATGTATCGGAATGATCTCTGAAAACGTGACATTTTATGCATTCCTCAGGAACACAATGTAATAACTCTTTGGAAAATGAAGCGGAAAGCGAAGCGCGATCGAAGATTTTGCTCTGTGTAA
>CALNVZ010002974.1:7227625-7259809 GCA_940671915.1 Paracentrotus lividus
ATGAATTCTAGATTAAATTTACATTTTTTACAAGTACACGTTTCAAACGAATATCATGACTCTGAAAGTTAAGCCCAGCGCACACATTGCGATGCGATTGCACTAAGATCCGATTGCAACAAAATCGCAGTGTGTGCGCCAACCTGCAACTACGGCTGCAATAGCTGATAGCGATGCTGTTGCGAAGAATCGCAGACCAAATCTCAGTCATTTGACGCATGTCAAAATCTTCTAGCGATTTATCCTGCGATTTGAAATTTCAGCCATCAGATTGGCTAGAGAATGGAGGTTGTATTGCTTGCGCGCTCGTCGCGATAAAAGAGGGGTACCATGTGATATTGCAGCGCCTGTTCAAGTGGTGCTGCTGGCCTGCGCCTGCGATGCGATTGCACTGCGATGCGATTGGCAATTTGTTGCAATCGTATCTTAGTGCAATCGCATCGCAATGTGTGCGCTGGGCTTAAGAAACAATCAAATGGGTATATCTTTTTTTTTTGTTCTGAAGGTCATTTTGCATGACTAGGGTTATTTTCGAACTCTGTTGAACATTTTAAGGACTTATAAAGAAGAACTTTGCATTGTTTAATAAGCTCTGAATAGACCAACATATTCAAATTTATGCAAATCTTTTCTATACAAAGGTTGTTCTTGACAACCTGAAAGCTTGCCTAAGGCTTGCTTGACATAGTGACAACTAATGTATGCAAACTGGGATTCATGATTGTAATTATTACATTTTTTATCACAGCAGTTGTTAAGATATCTTTCTTGTACTACTTCGCCAGGAAGAAACATGGAAAATACTCATAATACTTTTAATACTGGTCTATATAGAGTGTTCCCCTTCCGTATCATTTCAAGGACCTGTACTTTATTTTTATATACATAAAAGTGGAAAATGGACTGCAAACCCGAGAGACACAGAATATTAGTACCTCTACTATCCTATAGTCAAACTGGATATTGTAGTACATATTTTATATGGCACTTACCCGCATAAAAAAAAATGGGCATTGACAAACCATAATATTTCACAATGAAATCTCTAAATTGACGCTCTGAGTTCATTTCAGTAGTTTCATGTATATGTATCTGGCACAGTTCCATGCTATCCCTTTCAAATCGCCCTGAATTCCGTAGACGCCATTTAAATTTTGCCGTGTAACAGCTATTGTACCACCACGTCGCACCTTCGAATCTTCTGCGCCAGTTTGCTACCTCCCCAATTGTTGTCGTTGTCGTTGTCTATACGTCGTAAATCCTTGCCCGTTTGGCGGGACCGAGGTCCTCCTCCGCAGTGCCCGAAAACGAGGAAGAACGTGAGTTTGATAGCTAATATGAAAACAAAACAAAACCAAACCAATGCAGAGCACTTGAACGTTCACTTTAAAATGGTCGTATCTTTTTTTTCGCGGTAACGGATTTGGGACTACTTGAGACAGTTTGAAAAACTTGTCGCGGAGAGACGTCTCTGAGTCCCCGACATTTCATGAGACTCAGGATCTCAAACAGTCTCAAAGATAGTTTAATTTCATCCTCGCGACCGAACAAAAATTATGAGAAAACGTCTCCGACGGATGGAAAAAAAAAGTATCGTCCCCCGACGACGGAAAAAAGTTTTAGTGACGTCTCGTACTTATTCCGTCGCGGAGAGGGATTTGGGATGACTTTGAGATCGTGTGTTTGAGACAGTTTTTGAGATTTCCGAGACTCATGAAACGTCGCGGGGACTACGGAGACGTTCTCGGAGACGTACCGTCTAAAACTGTCTCAGCAAACGTCTTCAAGTAAGTCCGCAAATCATGCATACAACTCAGTGTCTTCACAGCAGAATATGGTGCTTTTGGGTTTGAGGTTCATATCAGAATGATGACGTCGTCAAAGCGGTAATTTACATTTTTCTGCAGCGCTAATATAATACATTTCTTTACCCGTTTGAGCACTATTTTCAATTTTTTTCTTGAATCTTCAATATAGCTATAAAACAAAATCTTTTCTTTTTAAATGTCAACAGATAAGTTTATATCTTACTTTGACGTAAGGGTTTCCTATGCTGAAATGGTCATAGTGGCGACAATACCCGATTATTGTTGATATATCTCCAAGATCGATTCTAAGTTCACCCCATTTTCGGCCAGCAAGTAGAGATTAATCTAATCCCAACCAGTATTTCACAGTGACGTCCACCAATCCATTCACATAATCTCATATGTATCGTGTAGAAGTTAACAGATCAGTCGAAGCGCTTTCTGAGTAATCGAACAGTTTAATTAATAAATAATATAGAAGCATCCATTCGTTCTTAACATTAATAATCATGTTCATAAATCAATACGTAGAAATATAAAATGTTAAATTACATTTGAAAGTTTTGTATATATTATTGCTGGTATGATAATTATCTCGACATTTAAAGATATGTGGCATCATTTTTCTTTATATCTTGGCAAAAAGTACGAGTGTTGAGGAAAATAAGACATGTAAGTGACATGAATGATGAAAAGTTATGTGATATTTATCAATGGTAAATGGGTACTCGATTGCTATAAGGATTTTAATCAGTTTCTAATAAAATAATACGCTTCTCTTAAAGGAGGACTCCGGGCTGAAATGAAAATTTTGTAAAATTTTAAGTAAAATTATTCAAGCACAACACAGATAGAAATATTTTTCAATGTCTACGAAGACATTCATGGTTTGAGCGACAAATAACAAAGTTATGCATTTTTACGTATCGACTCTGTTTGGGATAAAACATGTTCTTGATTGCAATTGTCTCATTTGAATTCATTTGAATAGTTTGAATATTCAAATGGAGGCAAACTGACTGATATAGTCCCCCTACTTCCTTGTAGTTATTTTATATTTATATAAAATCCTATTTATCTCATTTTTCATTGTTCTGCTTACAGAAATATCGTGTCCTTCTTACTGAAATAAGTAAATAGCACTCTTTTGACTAAAGTTGAACAGTTCACAGCAAGGATTAATCCATTGTTTTTAACATGTCCTTGGGCAAGAGAAATCTTGATAATCGGTATGTCATGCAAAAGTGCAAGTAATTACATGACGATAAGCAAGTAGGGGACTTTGTGTAGACATCTTATCTAGAGTGTTGCTATCATCTGAATGAACTGTTTCCTATATTAATTCTAAATTCCTAGGAGAAATTCATAACTTTGCTATTTCTTATCCGATTTTGATAAAATTTTCAGTGTTGTGCTTTTTCGATTTTACTTTATTTTTCTAATAATGCAAACTCCAGCCGGGATGAGTCCTTTAAAGATTGCTTAATGTCAGAATTTTCTAATAATTCGTTGTGAATAACAATTTTACAGAGAATTTTCACGCTATGCAACTTGCAGATGATATGGCAGTAAAACAAAATCAACACATTTCCTCGTCCCTCTCCTCTTTAACATCTACGCCAATGACCAACCAGTCCATTTATATACCAAGAGCTTCATATACGTAGATGATCTCTTTATCGCCTCGCAGTGAGACTCATTTGAAAAAGTGAAGTTGCAATTTCAACTGCCCTAGATGGTCTCGTCCCATATCCCCCAAGACCCAGATCAGCGTTTTCCACCTCCAAAATTAGAGATGCTAACCGCCAGCTGAAGATCAAGTGGCATGAAAATGTAATACAGCACACTTCCAAGCCAGTCTACCTTGGGGTCACTCTAGATCGCTCCCTCACCTACAGGAATCACATCTTAAAAACAAAATAGAAGGTCAGTGCCAGGAACAGCATCCTGAAGAAGCTAGCTAACTCGAAGTGGGGCACTGATGCAAACACCATTCGCACAACATACCTTGCTCTCTGCTTCTCAGCTGCAGAATATCATGTTGGGGGCAGGTCAGCCCACGCCTCAAAGATAAACCCATCACCCAACAACACTTGTAGGGTCATATCAGGTTGCCTTAAACCAACCAAGATAGACTATCTCTGAGTGGCATCCCCCGTTCTCACATCAGGAGGTCTGCACTGTCCCCAAAAGGAGAAACTTAAACAAGAAAATGATCCACTCCACCCTCTCTTCAACGCCATGATAACAATAAAGCGAGTAAGATGCAGGCAGTTTTCTACACTCTGCTGTTCCCCTTAACCAAAGACCCCACAACCGTAGTCTAGACCTTTGGTCGATCCGCCTTGAGTCTGCACCACACACCTGCCCAAAGGATTCCCTCCTACCTGGGTCTAAATCGCCTGCAGGCTGGAGTTGACCAGTATGCGAATGCAAAGACATGCCATCATCTGCCTTACCCCTGTTCCCTAGCT
Source organism: Paracentrotus lividus (assembly GCA_940671915.1). NCBI lineage: Eukaryota > Metazoa > Echinodermata > Echinoidea > Camarodonta > Echinidae > Paracentrotus > Paracentrotus lividus. Next base: position 7,231,908 of record CALNVZ010002974.1, read on the forward strand.
GATCTTACTACTCTTTCGCCTAATTGGATCACCTGCGTTCAGTACTTAATTTGTATAGTCTAATTAAGATTTCAGACTCTAATTCCTCAAATAAACACAGATATAAATTTTGATCTTTCAAATGTAAAGAAAATATATAATATAATGATACAATTAAACAGAACAATGAGAGAAAGGATTCGAGAAGAAGAAGAAGAAGAAGAAGAAGAGCAGAATTTTTTTTAATGGTAAATCAAACATTGGAAATTTCGTCAGCGTTAGATGTGAACATCGTAAATTTGAATGACTTCAGGAAACTGGGCTACAGTTAATTAGAGTTTTAAAGAAAAGACCAAGGTTATAATAGACGTGTGTGTTTCCTTATTTTAGAACAAAACTACACCATTTTGCAAAGTCATAGGCGGTATCATTATCTACTCGTTAATGCAACAAACAGGACTTGTATCGCAGTGTTCTGAAATCTAATTAGCTAATTAACTGAATTAGACATTAATTTTGTAAGCATTTTTTCAGAATGATATTAGAAAAATAAACAATAAGAATTTCAAGTGGACAATGTGCAGGCTTAGATCCAAGGTTCTCACTTGTGTGTACCATGAATTAATTTGTTCATTTTTTTTAATTTATTTTTTTTGGTGTTTGTTTTGAAACATTTATGAAAAACTACATTCTTCTCTCTGCAGCGTCAAAAAACAACACAGGAATGAGCTGTTAAGCCACTGATGATTAGGAAATTTCTATTCTTATCATCTAAAATCACTCTAGAAATTAAGAGATCTATAATTTAGCTCGGGAGAGGCCTACATTTTATCTGTGAATAGAATTCTAATTATTCCTCTAAACCGAATTCATCCAGCAAAGAATTTTCACAACTGTCTAGCTGTTATTCGGTGTTCACTACTAGTTGTAGGTGCATCATGCAGACCTACCCTCTCTGCGGCGGATTCCGTAAAAAAATACAAAAAACAAAAAAAAAAACAAAATCAAAATCAAAACAAAAACAAATTAAAGCAGAACAAAACAAAACAAAACAAAACGTAGCTCTCACTTTTAAGTTTTTAAATCTTGTTCCTTTAGATTCGTTTTTGTAATACATTTCCTACAGTAGAATAAAAACAGAAGGAATCGTAGAAATCGTCCTTCGGGGCACGCATGGCTATTATACGGAACACAAACGTGCTCCTTTTTAACTTGAGATCAGTATTATGACCACCGCAAAACTTTTGACCAGTGGAATTGCGTCTAGTAGGCATATATTTTGTTTGACAGCTTGCAGAGTTCGAATAATTCAATTTGAGTCGGAATTATACAAAATGGTGGTAATAATAATAATAATAATAATAATAATAATAATAATACCCAATATTTATATCGCGCCTTTCCCAAATGGCCCAAAGCGCTCAAAATTTCAAAAAAATACACGGATTGGAGTAACATATTTTGATTAGATTCAGGTTTGAAAGTTTAACTCGGCAGAAATAAGAGTGTACCCGCACACATATAAATCTACAAACCTGAAACACAGTCCATCCTCCTCCATTGGTCATATCACAGTAAACATTGAATGTATCCACACCATTAGGAGAGATGGAATACACGCCACTTGATAGGTTGCCCTTCGAATAGAACGTACTGCATGATGTCGAATTCACACTCGATGATTGTGCTGAACCTGTTGTAGTAATGTATGTGGTAGTCCCTGGAGAAGTTTGTCCAGGAGTTTGTGTAGGAGTTTGTGTCAATGTTTCTTTAGGAGTTTGCTTTGAAGTTTCTGAAGGTGTTTGTGTTGGAGTTTGTGATAAAATATCTGTATGAGTTTGTTTAGGAGTTTCTGTAGGTGTTTGTGTAGGAGTTTGTGTTAAAGTTTCTGTAGGATTTTGTTTTGAAGTTTGTGTAGGCGTTTGTGTTGACGTTTCTGCAGGAGTTTGTGTTGAAGTTTTAGTATGAGTTTGTATTGAAGTTTCTGTCGGAATTGGTGTTGAAGTTTTTGTAGAAGCTTGTTTTGAAGTTTCTGTAGGAGTACGTATTGAAATTTCTGAAAAAGTCTCCGTTGTAGTATCTACGATACAAACAAGAAATCAAAACCACATTAGGCTTACAATCAACGTTCGAAGATTAATCTAATATTTCAGCTCCCATACTTCAAAACTTTGAATGAAGTAGACCCTATACAACGGGACTATAATTATAACACATTGGACATATTCCAGTCGGTCACGTCGGTGGGCATTATTGTTCCTTTTAGCATGTTTATGACATAGGGGAGAGCGGGGTTATTATGGAACATTTTTCACAAAAATGGGCGTAAAACAAAAACGGAATGTATTTAAGAAACAATCAACAATCAGCTTGAGTATATATCTGTATGCTACAAAATGTACCCCATAAAATTCTCAAACTAAGGGTGCTCTCTCACTTCGCGGAAGCAAAATTGAGACAGATTTGCCAGCATGGCATTGCACTATATCTGTCTCCTCTGTCTCCGCGACAGATTTTTGTGTGCTACAGGAGACAGATCTAGAACAATGTCATGCTGGCTAATCCGTCTTTTGTGCCACGTAACCCTTTGTACGTTGCACATAAGATTTCGTCGCGGAAAAAGCTAGTACAATGCTATGCTGGCAAATCTGTCTCAATTTTGTTCCGCGAAGTGAGACACCACTCTTAGTGATGGCTTCGGAAAAAAAATCCACCTTGAACAAGATCATGTCAAGTGTTCCAACTAACCCCACATACGGGGTTAGGGGTAAGTTGAAACATTGTGCATGGTCTCTAAGGAATTGCACTTAAACTACCTACAACAATATTGCATTGGTTCAGCTAACTTGCTTTATTGTTTCCAGTTCAAATATTTAAGATTGGTGTTCTGATTTTGTCAAACTTCATGCTTTTTTTTCACATGATAGCCATCCACTCAAATACAGGTAGGCTAAAGTCCTGTGAAGTAGCATTATGTAATTTATGTTGTTTAAATCAAAATAAAACTTGTTCAATGCGCACTAATATACATTTATAGGAATATTTCTGAACACTTTATTGCAGTATATGATTTTTTTTTCATCTGAAACCTGTTTACTTAGTACATGTTCCAAATAACCCTATTTCATAATGTTTCAACTAACTCCAGAGGCCCATTTGACATTTGTAAGCTTACAGCACAAAAGAGGGACAACAACATGGCATATATTTAACCTTATTTTGTAGCTTGGTATAACTGTCTGTTATACTAAAAAAATGGCCAATTTTTTTACGAACTTCTCAGAGATAATAAAAAATTTATAAAAGGGGAAAATTTACTCAAGAGGTGAAAAAGCAAACATTGCTTTCTAACCTCACGAGGTTCGAAGCATTATGCACTGTCTAAAATGTGGTGGATGGAAGTTGCTAATAGCAACAATTAGAGGGTAGATTTGCATAAATATATTTATAGCCGTTGAAGAATATTACAATGTTTCAACTAACTAACCCCACTCTCCCCTACATAATTATTATTTCCTCTGCCCTGTACTCAAGCACTTCCTTCAGCTGTTAAACTGAAACTTCTAGCTAACCACTATGTAAGAATATTAAAACTACGAAAAGCAGAGTTGGTGTGCATTGCAATCCGTTCGTAAAAGATAGGAATCGCCTTTTATTCAGCCTTGAAGAATAATCATAACCCTACACACCAGACTCGTTTTGGTATGAATGACCTGGGGTTTGGGCATCATGAACACCAAAAGTGACCCCTCCCCCCCCCCCGTCCCATTAAAGAAAAAAAGAAAAAAAAGAAAACAAAAAAAAAAGAAAAAAAAGGTGAACATGAGTAAAGTTAGGATGGGTGAACCGTTTTTTTCTTTCGAAATTTGAAAAAATAGGACAGAAGTATTGATACAATGAGGGTCGGTGCAAAAGGATTTTGCTGCGAGAGCAAATGTATATGAGAGTGTAGTGCGCCTCCCCAATAGGCCTACAGGGGCGCACGCCTCTCTTGCCCACTTCTCCCTTTGGATCATCCTCTACAACCCAATGACCATGAAAACTACCTGTGGAAATAACCTCAGGAATTTATCAAAGATTACAGGGGCTGGAGGACGGAAAGAAAAGGGATATTTTTTCAATCATGGTCAATTTGCAATATGAATGGCCTTTGAATTATGAATAGCCTATTGCGTTATAAGGTTTCGTGCACTTGAAGATTTAACCTTCAACTTTGGTCAATAGCTGACATTCACAAATAATTAGTATGTTGACCTCATTTGGAATTATATAGCGCATAATAATTACAATTAAACTCCATGTACGGTAATAACTTAAATGGGCTGAACACACAGGTTCCTGTATGAATTCACTATTGACAAAAAATCAGGTCCTTGCTATTTCCAAGGCAATACTGTTTTTATATTCATCGGATTTAAAGGGATACTAGTACTCGTGGCCGCACTTGACGTAGAGAGCGCTATTCAATTTCGCTTTCCTACATCAATGTACACAATCACATTATACTGTGCCAAGGCAGTAAGGTGTCACCGAATCGTTCTTGCCTTTAACATGTTTAAGTATACTTTTGAGGAAAAAAATGAAAGAAATAAAAACATAAATATATAAATAAATAAATGAATAAATAAATAAAATAAAACAAAGCATTGCGGCCTCTACGTCTCACACACCGCGTTGGTATCATTATATTTCGGTCAAAAAAGAAATATATATATATATTTAAAAAAAACGACTAGAAACCAACACATTATTTTCATTAGCTGGCATGCAATATTTTGGACGGTTTGAAGTTTTGTTGTGTTATGAACATACCCGGCAGAGAGCAAATGAAATGGCGGAAGGGTGAAAGTTTCTCAGGGACTTCAGCTTGAAATTTGTTGGAAGTCACCAGCTTTGGGACGAGTTGTATCGATCTTCCATCTGGTAGAGTTATATAGCCACACGATGTCAGGTCTGGACCGCAATTCTCGCATTCGGCCACTACAACAATCATAGAAAGCATAGGGTACATGCAGGTAATATGGGCCCCCTAAGCTCATTTGCCTAATTTGCATAAAATTACGAAATGACACACAGTCTAATCTTTGTTTATATGAATCAATAACTACTGCTCTAACTTTTATTGTGAAGAAAAACAATTATCACCAACCCCCTGTCTGCAATATTCAAATGTTGACGTCTTTACCAAAGTGCCGATATTACCTGCATGTGCAGGTAATATGGGCACATGTATTTAATGTATGTTTTAAAAACTACAATGACTCTACCATGTCTGGAATTTGCTTAAAATGTTGAAAATCATTAACTTTAAGATATCATTTGAAATTATAAGACCCTTCAGTGAATCCTTCGACTATATATTTCATTGTTATGTATTTTGTATATTTTTAATATCATTCAAATATTATTTTCATTATACAAGTCAATATAGGCCTACAATAAGTTATTTATATTAATTAAATACTGTGAATATACCCCCAAAAAATCGTAGCAAAGAGATTGATGCCTCACCCCAATACTAAGTACCAGAATCATTTCCGCCATTTTAGATGTCCCATATTACCTGCACTAATGTTGAAGTGTCAGGCAAGCATTCAATGCCACATTGCACCCATTCACTAAAACAAATTGACCTGTACACGCTAGTATGATCAAAATGAAACTATAAGCTTACTAAATATACAAAAAAATTGAGATTACCCCCTTAAACACTCTTTCACCATCACATTCTGTGAAATATCAAATTTTACATCAGGGTAAAAAAAATGCCGTACGTTTTACCTACCTTGTTGGTTTTCAGCAAGTTTCTCAGAGAAATTTCGGCATCAGATGCTCTCACGGCGATATATTTTCGTATACAGTTCATAATTATATATCATGAACAACATTATGGCGCTCACACCGGTCACCGGTCGACGGTCACGACATGATTTGCTTCAGGTGGCCCATATTACCTGCATGTACCCTAACAGACAAAAAACTCACCGTGAAATTGACCGAAGGCCCACGATCGATGCCTATTTTATTTTCAAATTCAATAGAAAGAAAAAGAACCCAAAAGATTAAAACCGACGGCCCGCGGGATACCCCTGCCGCCGGGGTCGCCGCGTTTTTGTCCACCCTACAGTCCCTATACTAGGGGAGACCGGGTATGGACGTTACAAAATTCACATTTTGGGCCAAATAATTGTAATGAAAGTACTCACACACTCCATTTTGGGTCTGTAGTTAGCCTATTATGTTGGCTAAAACCTGAGGCACATAAAACTTGAAAACATGTAAACACTAATTAACTACAGCTTAATTAATGAAGACATTTTTTTGTAACAACCTACCCCGTATACGGGGTAGGTTGTTACACCATATGGGGTATATTGTTATTATGTAATATAACAGGGTAATTTTGTTAAAATGTGTAAATCTATTATACATACTTTTGTTTCAACTTTCCAGTTTCTTGGTATTGTTAGCAGTAGATCAAGTAGAGCTCTAGCATAGACTAAAGTAATAATAGAAATATCAAAATATTAACCCCTGAAAATTGAAATAAAATTACTTTACATGTGTAATGTAATTGGGGTAGGTTGTTACATCGACATGAGGTAGGTTGTTGTAACAACCTACCCCATGGGTGATTTTACACATAAAATCAACTGTAGCAAAGCCATTAGGCAGAATTACAGGGCATGGCTCAGGGGTATATTAGTGACATACATGTACTATATTCCCAATACCAGACTATCATCATGTGCCTTGAGTTGTAAGAACTATTACAAATTTTAATTTTTGTCAAAAATTCACTTGGAACTGTAAAAAATGGTTTTTGTTGATTTACTTTTTAATAAAACAACGGAGAAACCTCACGACCGGCAATTCATCACAGCTATGTGTAGGCTGTATATAGATGCCAGTTAGCACGAACTCCCTTGTTCCAACTTAGCGCACTGAGAACTGTAACAACTGACCCGTGTAACTTCCATACCCGGTCTCCCCTATAGTTCACCCAATCGAAAAGTGCCTATCTACGCGGTCTCACGGGCCCTCAGTCATCTAGGCGTATCATAGCATATGGAATGTCAATACAAAGATTGTGAATATCTTGAATTTTGATTGTTTTAATTTGCGATCTCAAGATCTTGTTTTGCCAGGGACATGATATCTTTTTAAAAATTGATTTCAAAATAATGCGGGCTGTTGTCTCTGATTTTTTATTATTAATTTATTGTCCTATATTCATCTTTACAAATAACTGCCATAACAAAAAGTTCATCGTAGATCTACACTGAAAAGGAAAGAAAAACAAAACAACATATAACAACTTTTAGTTTAAAACTTACCATGCCAAAGACAAACCCTGATAACCAGCAGGAAAATCAGTAGATCCTTTGGGGTACATAAGAGAGATCATAAAAGTTGGAAAATTAAAAAATGTATGTACTTATAGGCCTATGCAAGTCATATGGAATACATACATACACTGTATTTAGGTATCCCTAATTGCGGTTATAGGGGAATGTATAATCACGTACATGACGTATAGGACCTGTAACGACCGGTAATGTTCGCAGCGGCGCATAATGTCACACTATATAGGGTGCTTTCGCTGGACTACGGAGGAGCTAATCCAGAACGTTAGCATTATGAAAGGCTTTATTTTCAAAATAGCTCAAACCCCAAACTCCTGCATACTGTTAGTACAAGGAAAAAGAGTGTGTAAAACTGGTATTTGCTAGAAACGGCTGGCAAGCGTTTAAATTACAAGTTTTCGTGTACACAAACGAAGTTTCCCCTAGCTACAAGAGAATAGCTCCCCGTTGTCAAAATCTACAACGCTATTTTGGGGAAATGTACGTTCTCCCAAAACGTAGAACGTATAGGTTCTCAAGCTGAGAACGTAAGTCAGTTATATAAGCCAATAAAGCGAGCGCTTTGATAGGAATGTATACAGGCATTTCCCCCTTTGCTAAAACATAAAAGAAGCATACTTTGAATTGACTAATACATAAGGCTGGGCGATAGGTTATTTCTTTTCATATCAGCAATGTTTTAGGTCAGCTGTTATACGCATAGACGCATTTGACACAATAAAACCTTGGTATGAAAAAAAAAAAGAACTAGGTATCCCCGGTAAAGTAGCTTTTGGATTGAATTCGTATTGCAACAATAGACGTTGAAATACAGCGGGGTTTGATCGCATTCTGCATACTTCGTAAGTTCTTGTCTCGTATACAGTGCGTCCTAAGAAAGTGTAAACCCAACTTTTAGACCTTCAATATAAGATTGTATGTCTGATGTGTTTAATATATTAGGGATATATTTTCTTTATTAAATTATCATGACAAAGAGTAAGGGTAGTATCTCACTTCGCAGAAGCTACTTTGAAACTATTATGAGACGGATTTGGGCCTACTTTGAGACGGTTTTGAAATATTGGTAAGGTGTGTGACAACTATTCCGGAGACATATCCTCATACTCGGTCAATACAACGTTTCTTGAGTCGCGGAAAGTACTTTGAGACAGTTTATGAAAATTGTCACGGAGACGTCTCCGCGATGGAATAAGTATTAGAGACGTTTAATACTTTTTATCCGTCGCGAAGACGAAGTGAGAACACTCAGTCACACACTTGTACCTGTTCTATCATGGATGACTGAGCACTTGAATTTTTGACACTTGTTGAGTGGTGGTGGGGAGGAGGATGCTATGCAGACTGGCAAAGGTGAGGACTCATGGTTTTCTTCTCATGATACTCAGATCTGTCAAGAGCATAGATCATAGTACTATCTCTTTATGGTGCGTACAGGGGGGGGGGGGGTGGTGGAGGGGAGGGTGGCATAACCAGTACCTTCAGAACCTTGGGCACTTTCTTCCAAGTTTTGCCACAAGAAACCCTGGCTTCTGGCATTCATTCATTGTTTTAGGTCAGTCCTCCTGGGTCTATTCATTCATTCAAGGGACAAAATATTAAAAACTAATAATAATGCAAGGGTTGTCTTTGCTCAAACTTGGTATAATATACTATCAAACAAATTTTACGATTTTTCTAAACCTAAATGCTCAGTCGACCGTTACATACACTTGTACGTTTGGTATATGTGAATATAGAGTGACTATTAATGATGAAATAAACATCAAAGCACAAAACATTTTAATGTGACAGATGCTTTTAAATTGTTGTTTTTTCTGTGTCGCACTGTATATCAAAGCCATATATAATTGATTGAATCTTCCTTGCAACAATAGACGTTACAATGTCTCACAAGCAAAGGGAACATGTGCGGTTACCATTGGAAACTTTTATCAAAGTTATTGAAGAAGATAGAAAACGAGAGGTTTGCAGGCATTTTTAAAATAGTGACCTCTTTTATGCTAACGTTCTAGATAAGCTCCCGTAGTCCTGCGAAACACCCTATGACGCGTTATTTACGTCTGGGAACAACCTTGACGTCATCATCCAAAGACGTGACTGGGATTCGAACCTCGGTCCGATCCGCATCAGTTTGTAGGCTGATTTTCTTTTCCCACAATATTAACAATCCGAATGTTTTCAGTTATTTTCTCTAAAAAGGCCCACAAACTGATAAAAATGGACCGCGAATCCCAGTCACAACATTTCGGATGATGACGACAAAATTAATGTTGGTCCCAGACGTAAATAATGCATTTTTGTGACAGATTGTGGACATTATGCGTCGTCCGCAACTGTACCGGTCGTACAGGGCGCTACCCATGATCGATGATAAAGGATTATCTTGAGTAGGATTCTTAGAAATATTTTTCTTCAAGCGAGTAACAAATTTCACGATATTCTACGAAAATTGATCATCTAATAATTTAATTATTATTTAGATACTTGAAATAAAACGGGCAACTAATCGTACACAGTGCAATTTCACGTCAGCTGCCCGCCACTATTATTTATTGGTCAATTACAATCTTGTGGGCGGGCAAATATATCATTGAATCTAATATAAAATATATTGGACTGTTTTCATAGGCATACACGTTAAAAAATGAGATTTATAATTTGACTCTCTGAAACGACCTCGAAGGAAGTCCAAAAATATCTGTGCCTCTAAAACCCTACATCTAAATAATAATAATAATTATTCAATATTAGAGGATCTGAGAGGCGTGGATAGTTTTTGACGTCCTTCGATGTTGTTTCAGATAGCCAAAAATTCAAATCTCCATTTTAACGTGTATGCATTTGAAAACAGTCTGATATATTTTTTATATTGGTAACAATAGTTTTAATATTGGATTCATGAATATTTTGCCCCGTCCGCAAGATTATCATTAGCCAATGAAATGAATATCTGTATGCAGTGCATGCTGACTTGAGAATACGCATTGCGTATGATAACCCGTCTCACACTTTGCTGTAATGCGATTTGGAGGAAACTGTTAGCCTATATCATTTGATATACATCTTCAAACAAGAAATTCATACTGTCCAAAGTTCTGGTATTTCCTATGAAATACTAAAATTGTATTCACGGCGATTTCTAAACCCTTCTCTGTATAAGATCAAATTATTTCCATATTGCAATGACGTCACAGCGATCTTGCGATTTAAAAATAATTATTGGAACAAATTTCGATTACATTGTTCTCTTTACAGGTTTTACCTCTCTTAAAGTCCCAGACCGGATCGAGAAATGAAAAAAAATTACATAATAAAACGAAAGCTAATATTTCTTTATAATAAACAATTCCACAATTTATGATTTTTATCTTCCATCTAGAAAGTATTTCATTAAAAAGGTGATCGAACCGCCCAGAGCACCATCCCTCCCAAGTATAAAAAGTACTATTATAATGGCGCGGCTGATGACGTCAAAAAATGTTAACGGAATGCTCAGTACATGCTAAATGCTGAATGAATTTGCCCTTTCATTTCATAAAATAACATAGTACCCACATGAGGTTGTTCTGACATAGCAATAAACGTGTTTTCTACAGGCGAAACCCAATCATGCTCTGGCCAGTAGCATTCCCTTAAACTCATTTAGACCACTACAACGCGCCATTAAAATAGGGGTAACTTTTCGAGTTGATTTGGGAGGGATGGCCTGGTTGGGTTCGATCACCTTTTTATGAATACTGTTATGAAAATTTAATTTATTTTGGGGGTAGTTATTTATGTTATACGCTACTTAGCTTTCAATCGATGTAAGGTTGTATTACTCGTCAACGGTCAAGGTAATTTTGCATGTTTGAAATATCGCAATAAAAGCTAACTGCCATTTGTTTTACAAATCGCATCGCAGCTAATCGCACAGCGTGAGGCGGACTCTACGCCTTTACTATGCGCGCGTATGAAGGTTTGTGAAGTCAGAATTATTATTGCATTGGGTACTTTAAATGCTTTTGACAAGATTTGGGAAACTTAAAATTCGTTACAACTCCAACTGCCTTGCTGTGGTGCACTTTACAAGATTGCTACAAAGGATGACAAATATTGACAAGATTACACTGTTGAAAAAAAAAAAAAAAAAAAAAAAAGCAGAGAAGTGATGTCAGCAGAGTCGCCTTAAAAAAAAAAAATGAATAAAAAACACACACAAGAATTTATGAAAGAGATGGGGGAAAAATCATTAGAGTTTAAGCTTACGTATGTGGTTAAAACGGAACAAATGTGTTACTCCTGATGATATATTTTGTTTTTCTCACGTAGTTTTACGGACAAGATATGGCAACTCTGCTGAAAGCAGATTTGCTGTAAAATACAAATATTTACAGGGCATTATGTTTGTGGGGTATCATAAAATATAATTAGAATATTGAATGATCAATTTTTGTTGGTACGTGAAATATTGGCACTCGCTGAAGAAAAATATTTCTACGTATATCCCATTTAAAGTCATCTAATATTCTCTAAATACTTTAAATAGGAAGGACATCAAATTACCTACATCAAATAATGTAATTCTAAGAGCACTTTCTACTCGTAACAGCACTAATCAGTTCCAGGCGCAGATCCAGGGGCGACTGGCAGGACGAAGCAAAAAATAAATAAATAATAAATAAATAAATTTACCGACCGACCCATGTGGTTTGACAAGAAAAAATGTGGGAGTACCAAAATCTGAAATCAATTCACAACCCCCTCCCCCTCACCTCCCTGCTGTCATCAAATCCTGGATACGCACACATGTAAACAGTAATGAATATTAGAATGTAATGAAGCTGCAAGCCATGGTAAACGTTTTAAGGCTTTGTGTTTGTTTCTATAGAACTTGGAGAGCAAATCAAATCTACGCCATTGTGGTGACACGGGGCTGTCTTGACTATCATTAATTACACAAGAAAGGCAAGGTAATAGTCATAAATAATTGAAGCAAAATTGAGTATCCATCTAAAAATAATTTGACGCAGCGTTACTAATTGCATTGACGCTACAGCGACAATGCTATGTTGTTGTTCCATATTCCTTTTCCGTCGTCTCTCTCGTTCTTCTTCCACAAAAATCCATTCATTTAACACTGATCCTTGTTAGTCCTCTCCAGGTCCAACCACTCATCCAAGTTCGTTCAAACTTCGTAGACATGACATCCATGATCCACTATTGATCCCCTGACATTTCAATTTCCAAAATCACTCATCCGTGACCGTCCATCGGCCATTTTGCGAATTTTCGGCCATATGAAAGCCATTCTTCCAGCCTCACATATCTATGTCAATATAGATGCTACACGACATTCTAACAAAATGCATTGAATAGTCAATGAATTGTCCTTTTATATGCATCCAACAACTTTTCATTTTAAGAACATCTTCATATTTTAAATTAATTTTAAAAATCTACTCTGTTATGAAATAAAAAATTGTGACTAAAACCCACAAAAGAGCTATAACTTTCTTAAATCAATTCCATTGTGCTTCAATATTCAGGGCAATGTTATTCCAATGAGTGTGCACACACTCCAAATGTTTCAAGCTCCAATAAACGAGCAAAATGCAAATAGCGCCTCTAAAGTTTCAAATTTGTCTAAAATCCAAGGGCTGCATCAGCGGTTTGCCTTGTTAAAACCGTACCCTTTTCGATTTAGGTACTCAGACTATGTCCTTTCCAGCAATGTAAAGAAAATATATCGATTCATTGACCAAATTGCTCAAAAATGTTGTACAAAATAAAAAATTATCGATACCAGGAAACCAGTTAAACTTCCCCTAAAAGAGCGAATATTCAATCTAGGGACTTGAAACGTGGCAGGCATATGTATCAATACATTTCACAACTATCTGCCAATTTTTTGTAAAATTTGATGACGTCATCAAAAGTTATGGACAAAAAAATAGCGAATTTTCAATGGATTACGTAACAAGGCATTACGTCATTGTCGTTCCATATTTGCTTATGAAATTGACATCACAATGACCGCATTGAAATTGCCTTTCCATTGATACCAAATTAATATAGGTTGCAACAGAAAATTTTGAGTAAATCCAGTTTTTTGTAGAAACAATTATACCAGCTTGCTTCATAATCGCAAATCGAGAAAGCCACAAGTGCTCAGATTACTATGAACGCCATCACGTGAGGAAAAGGATAAAGATAAAAACTCACAACGTACACAAACCGCAATCGTTTAACACACTTTGTTCTACAGTGAACGCTATTTCGATTTACAATATTATTTCAAATATACGTTTACATTTTAATAATCCTTGATATATTTTAGTCAAAGCGTCAATGCACGCACATCGTTCATGTCAACGATTGCAGTTCTAGTTATTTTGTGTGGCGGTTTTGTATGTAATGTTATACAAGAAAAGCTCTCTCGGGCACTTATCAGAACTTTTGAGAACAGACATAATTAACTAATTAAGTTATTATATTTGAAAATATAACAGTGCGCCCACAAAAAGAACTATACAACTTTTGAAATGGCTACCAAATAATAAAAAAGAAACATATGGTTCTTGGGAAAAAGACTTAGATATATATAAAGCTCATATCCTCAACTATCATTGTGACACCACCCCCAAAACAAAAAACAAACAAACACAACAAACAAAAAAAAAAAAAAAAATCGAAAATAACGCACTTTTCAGTGAGCAAAGTGCATGAATGCCCACTCTTTTAGTGAGGACACAAAAAATTAGCCTGCGCAGGAATGCGGTATTCATTTTCAACTTTGTATGGCACGCCAGGAAGGAATCAAGCAATAATGGAATAAATCGGCCAACAAAGAAAACAATAAACTGATGTCAAAGCAAAAATCAATGATAATTATTGAAAACAAACGGTTACAAAATTCATTTTTTGCATAATACTTGATTGTTTATTTCTGACTTGGTATATTATTTTACTAATGTGTTGCTGACTGTATTCATTATTGCTTGAATCCCACTGGCGTGCCTAACAACGTGACAACATGAATAGCAATTCCCTGCCTCAAGCGCTAATTTTTGTGTCCTTCACAAAAGTGGGCATTGCTCACTGAAGAATGCGTTATTTTCGGAATTTTTTGAGCCACAAAATGGTAGTTTGAGCTGTTGAGTTTTATATATAATATTATATATTATATAAACTTTTCACAAAGATTCATATATTTTTAAATTATTTTATAGCCATTTCAAAAGTTTATACTAGTAGTTCTTTTGGACGCACTGTACATTAAGCTATTTCGATTGAAGCAAACCAAAGCAAATTTACATGCACCACCTCCGAAGTAGGCCGATAATGTGCCCAAGTTGTTTATTGTTTAATTATTTATTTTTTATTCATTTTTCAAATCTCTTTCTATATACCTTTCTCGATACTCTCTGAAATGTAAACGCGTTTAAAATCACAAAAAAAAATAGTGAGATGAAATGAGGGCCACCATGAGGACTGTCACATCGTTTACTTCTTATAAACTATCTGCTTTTTTGGTCCGTGGATTTTGGTACGCCCATCCCCCCCCCCCCCACCCCCCCCAACCCCCCCCACCCCCCCCCACCCCCCGTGTTCCCGCTCCGTTTCTACAGCTCTATTCAAGCATCATCATCCAAACAGACAGAAATATTCATGTACTGATCAAATAGAATCTTACTTTTACCTGCCACAAGTATTGCCAGGCCCGTAACTAGGTATTTTACGGGGTTCGACATCTGAAAAAGTGGATTTTCAAGGGATTTTTTTTTGTTCGAGCGCGAAGCGCGAGGCAGAAAAATTTGAGTTAAACTTTAAGTATAATATGCATATTATCCTGATTATAGACTCTATTTAGGAGACATAAAACTGGGTTAATTGTACATTATAATCTCTACTCTATAGAATCCAGCGAGCGCGAAGCGGCGAGCCAAAATTTTGAAGAACAAATTGGAGTTAATTGACAATGCAATATAGAGCCTATTTAGCATCCGTGAGTTGAAAGTTTTGAGCTAAAAATCGTGCCTTATAGACTCTTTCTAGGATCCATATTGAAGATACATAATATCTTGGCTCATTAATAATCTTTGGTATGAATAATTGTGGCTGCAAGCACTAGGCCTCCCCAATCTAGCCCAAACACAATCAGCCAATTAAAACAATTCTTTGACAAGGTTCGTATCCAGCAGAGACACTGGGTCAAACTTTTTTTAAAAAATCTTATTGTTTGTACATTTTACAGTACGAGGTCGCATAGTGACCGAGCGGAAATTTGGGTTTTAAAGACATATGAAGTAAGAAAGGAGCACTTTTAGTATTATAAGTGATACTTTTTAAGAAATATTATTTCCATGGGACTTTTAAAGAGTAAATGAAAGCTTCATTTAGTATAAAAAGGGCACTTTTAGCTAAGAAAAGGGGCACTTTTAGGTGCATGAAAAAAATGGGGGCACTATGCCCCCTGCCCCTCAGTTCCACCGCCTCTGTTAGACCCCAATATCCTCAAGCGCGAAGCGCGATTAGAAAACTCTGAGCTCAAAATTGTAGTTTATTGTGCATTATAGACCCTATTTAGTATCCGCGAGCGCGAAGCGCGAGCCGAAAATTAGGGGTTTTAAAAGACATATGGAGTAACAAGGGGCCCTTTTTAGTATTAAAAGTGCCCCTTTTTTAAAACATTAATTGTCCACGGGACTTTTCAAAACTCTAAAAGGCTTCTTTTTAGTATAAAGATGACACTTTTTGGTCATGAATAAGGGCACTTTTTATAGGGTGGATGAAAAAGTTGGGGTCACTGTGCCCCTGCCCGCCCCCCCCCCGGTTCCACCGCCTCTGCCACTTTGCTTTATTTCTGTTATATCATTTCCTAACTTTGAAGATAACATCATTTAAAAATACAAAAACAGAACAAAAATGAAAACGAAAACATTCCTGCGAAATGGTTTAAGTGTAATTCCTGCGTAATTTGTTCTGAAAAACATGATTATCATCCCCAAAACATGCAAAATAAAAAGTTGCGAGCGCGAAGCGCGAGCGAAAGATTTTACATGTAGGGGGACTGAAAGCAAAGTGTTTTAATCTTCCTTTCTTGTATTTCCATTCAAGTATCTGCTGCATTTCTGCCAAAAAGTGGGAGTTTTAATTTTTTTTTTTTTGGTCAAGCGGACCCTGCTCGCCTGCGGGGGGGTTTGTTCGAACCCCCCGAACCCCCCCTGGTTACGGGCCTGATTGCAACGTATAACCGTGCATTTTTAAATAATTATTTCCAAGTCTTTTGTATAAGTTGTAATATTTCATTTATTGCCAGTTTATTTTTGACCATTGTATAATCTGAAAGGGGATACTTGATCCCCTTTTATTTCTGACAGCACTAGATGACCAAACCCGGTCATTTCTAGAAACAAAGGGGAGACTAAAGATTGAACAAAAGCCCCAAAATGAAATTTTGGGTGGCGGGGATTATCTGTAAATAAAATCATGAAACATTTTTCATTTTTCTTAAAACACTGTTAACAGGTTATACGTCTGGAAATTGAATAATGGCTACAAAGGTATAGCACTACAATGGCAGAAGAAAAAAAGGCAGCACGTATACCAAAAAAGATAAATTTATTCCTGCCGTCGTGTATTGCAAAGACGGTTTATTGAAACTTTATTCCACCAAATCAAGCTAATAATGATTACAATTATGATACCTTATGTCTATTATTCATGTGCAAAAGGTAAACCTTTTAACAGTTTTCGGTGAAATGTTCACTTTAAAGGGATGCCAGTAACATTGAATGATCAAGTAGATAGACTCTCAGCATAGACTAATAGCTAATAATAGAAAATATAAAAATTAACCCCTGAAAATTGAAATAAAATTACTTATACATGATGTAATGTAATTGGGTAGGTTGTTACATCGACATGAGTAGGTTGTTGTAACAAGCCTTACACCCATCGGGTTGATTTTACACATAAGAATCAACTGTTAGCAAAGCCATAGGCAGGACATATACAGGCATGCTCAGGGGAATTATTAGTGACAATTACATGACTATATTCCCAATACCAGACTTTCATCATGTGCCTTGAGTTGTAAGAACTATTATACAAAATTCTTTAATTTTGTCAAAAATTCACTTGGACTGTAAAAAATGGTTTTTGTTGATTACTTTTTATATAAAAACAACGGAGAGAAACCTCACGACCGGCAATTCATCACAAGCTATGTGTGCCTGTATATAGATGCCAGTTAGCACGAACTACCCTCTTTCCCACTTAGCTCACTGAGAAACTGTAACAAACTGACCCGTGTTACACTTCCATACCCGTCTCCCCTATAGTTCCACCAATCCGAAAACAGTGTCCCTATCCTACGCGGTCTTCAGGGCCCTAGTCATCTAGGCGTATCATAGCATATGGACAATGTCAATAACAAAGATTGTGAATATCTTGAATTTTGATGTTTTAATTTGCGCGACTCTCAAGATCTTGTTTTGCAGGACATTGATATCTTTTAAAATTGATTTCAAAATAATGCGGCCGCTGTTGGTTCTCTGATTTTTTATAATCTAAATTTATTTCCTATATCATCTTTACAAATAACTGCCATAACAAAAAGTTCATCGTAGGATCTACACTGAAAAGGAAAGAAAAAACACAAACAACACTATAACAACTTTTAGTTTAAAACTTACCATGCCAAAACAAACCTGATAACCAGCAGGAAAAAACATGATCCTTTGGCAAGGTACATAAGAGAGACTCATAAAAGTGATAATAAAATGTATGTAACTTATTAGGCCTATGCAATCACTATGCGAAAATACATAACATACACTCTATTTATAGGTATCCCTAATTGCGGATTAATAGGGGGAATGATATAATCAACGTACAGAACCATATAAGACTGTAATAAAGGGGACACATGTAAACAGACAAAAAAGGATAATGTTCGCAGCGGCGGCATACAATGTCACACTTAGAGGGTGTTTCAGCTGGACTACGTAAGAGGAGCAATCCAGAACGTTTAGCATTATGACAAGGCTTTATTCCAAAATAGACTCAAACCCCAAAACTCCTGCATTACTGTAGTACAGGAAAAAGAAGTAGTGTAACAACTGGTATTTACTAAGAACACGGCCTGAGCAACGCGATTTTTACAATTACAAAGTATTACGTGTCACACCAAACGAAGCGTTTCCCCTAGCTACAAGAGAATAGCTCCCCCGTTGTCAATCTACCAAGCATATTTTGGGGAAATTACGTTCTCCACAAACGTAAGAACGTATAGGTTCTCAAGCTCGAAGAACGTAAGTCAGTTATATAAGCCAATAAAGCGAGCGCTTTGATAGGAAGTATACAAGGCATTCACCCCAATTGCTAAAACATAAAAGAGCATTACTTGAATTGACTAATCATAAAGACTGGGCAGATAGTTTATTCTTTTCATATACGAGCAACTGTTTTTAGGTCAAGACTCGTTAATTACGCATAGACGCATTTGACACAAATAAAACCTTGGTATGAAAAAAACAAGAACTAGTGTAATCCCCTGGTAATGAGTTTTGGATTGAATTGTATTGCAACACAATAGACGTTGAAATACAGCGGGGCTTTGATACGCATTCTGATACTCGTAAGTTCTGATCTCGTATTACAGTGCGTCCTAGAAAGGATAAACCAACTTTTAGACCTTCAATATAAGATTAGTATGTCTGCATGTGTATAATACATATAATTAGGGATATTTATTCTTATTAAATTATCATGACAAAGAGTAAAGGGTAGTATCTCACTTCGCAGAAGCCTATCTTTGAAAACTATTATGAGACGGATTTCGGAACCTACTTTGAGACGGTTTGAAAATTACTGGAGCAACGGTGTGTAGCTAACTATCGGAGACATTCACTCCACTACTCGGATCAATACAACGTTTCTTAGAGAGTCGCGCGAAAGTACTTTCGAGACAGTTTAATGAAAAATTGTCACGAGACGATACTCCGCGATGATAAGGTATTAGAGACGTTTAATTACTTTATCCGTCGCGAGAAGACAATGTGAGATACACTCAAGTACCAACTTGACCCTGTATCTATCATGGATGACTGACACTTGAACTTTTTTGACACTTACTTTTGAGTGGCTGTGGGGGAGAGAGATGCTATGCAGAAATCTGGACAAAGGTGATGGACTATGGATTTCTTTCATCGATACTCAGATCCTGTCAAGAGCATAAGATCATATTACTATCTCTTTATGAGTAAGGGAAAATACCAAAGAAGGGGGGAGGGACTGTGAGAGGAGTAGGTGGCACAAACAGTTCTCAGAACCTTGCGAGCCCACTTTCTTCCAGATTTTAGCCACAAGCAACCCTGGCTTCGTGCAATCATTTCATTGTTTCTAGGTCCAGTCCTCTGGGATTCCATATTCATTCATTTCAAGGACAAAATATATTTAAAAACTAAATTATGCAAGGTTGTCTTTGTTGCTCAAACTTTGGAATATTAATATAACTATCAAAACAAATTACATTATTTCTAAACCTAAAATAGACTTCAGATCGAACGTATACATCACATTGTACGTTTGGTATAATGTGAACTATAGACTGACTATTAATGATGAAATAAACACAAGTACAAAACATTTTATTGACAGTGACTTTTCAAATAGTTGTTTTTCTAGTTGTCGCACTGTATATAAAGACCATCCCCAATATAATATGATGAACTTTCCTTAGCAAACCAATAGACGTTACAATGTCTCACAAGCAAAGGGAACATGATGCGGTATACCATTGGAACTTATTACTCAAAAGATTATTGACAGAAGATAGAAACACGAGAGGTTTGCAGGCATTTTTAAAAATAGATGTCAACTTTTATGCTAACGTTCATAGATAGCTCCCGTAACCGCGTACTGCGGAACACACCCCTATTGCACGCGCATATTTACAGTCGCGGAAACACCTTCGACGTCATCAATCCTGAAAGACCGTGACTGGATGAATTCGAAACCTCAGGTCCCGATTCCGCACAGTTGTATAGGCTCGATTTCTTTATCCCACACAATACTTAACGAATCCGAATACGTTTTCAGTATTCTACTCTACTAAAAAGGCCCACAAATGATAAAATGGACCCGAACAGAAATCCACAGTCACAACATTCGGATGATGACGACAAATTAAATGTTGGTCCCAGACGCTAAATAATTGCAATTTTTGTGCCAATTGTGGACATTAATGCAGATACAGTCCGCAACTGTACCGGTCAAGACAGGGAAACCTACCATGATCGATGAATAAAGGGATTATCTTGAAGTAAGTATCTTAGAAATATATTTTTTCTTACGAGCACAGTAACAAATTTCACGTAATTCTACGAAAAATTGAACTATCTAATAATTATAATATTATTAGATACTTGAATAAAAAACGAGGCAACTAATCGCTACACATCGGCAATTTCACGTCAAGCTGCCCGCACACACTAGTATCTTCATCTGGTCAATCTAAATCTTCGTGGCGCGGCAAACTAATTCATTGAATCTAATAAAATATATTGGACTGTTCATAGGCATACACGTTAACAAATGGAGTTATAATTTTGACTCTCTGAAACGATCTACGAAGGAAGTCCAAAAATATTCTGTGCCCTCTAAAACCCTACCATCTAAATAATAATAATATATAATTCATAATAAGGATCTGAGAGCGTGGATTAGTTTTGACGTCCTTCGAATGTACTGTTCAGATAGCCAAAAATTATCAAATCATCATTTTTAACAGTGATAATGCATTTGAAAACAGTCTCGATATATTTTTTAATATTGGGTAACAAAGTCTTTAATATTGGATTACATGAAATACTTATTCTGCCCCGTCCGCAGGATTATATCATAATAGCCCATATGAAATGGAATATCTGACTGCATCAGCATGCTGACTTGAGAATACGCACATGCCGTAATGATAACCCGTCTCACATTTGCCTGTTAATGCGATTATGAGGAAACTGTTAGCTCTTATATCATTTGATATACATCTTCAAACAAGAAAATTCATTACTGTCCAAAGTTTACTAGACAAGTATTACCTATGAAATACTAAATTGTAATTCACGGCGGACTTTCTCAAACCCCACATTCTTGTAATAAGCATACAAAATTATTTTCCATATTGCAATGACGTCACAGCGATCTTGCGATCTTAAAAACTAACTTAAATTGGAACAAAAAATCGAATTACATTGTATTCTTTTACAGTTCTTACCTCTCTATTAAAGTCCCAGACCGGAATTCGAGAAAATTGAAAAAAAATTACATATTAAACGAAAGCTAATATTTCATTCTATTAATACAACAATATTCCCAATTATATCGAATTTTATGATCTTCCATCATAGAAGTATTTCAATTAAAAAGGTGATCGAACCGCAACCAGCGAGCCATCCACTCCCAAGTAATAAAAAGTCAATTACCCCCTTTATAATGGCGCGAGCTGATGACGTCAAAAAATGTTAACGGATCAATGCGCTCACACATGTACATAGAAAGATGCTGTAATGAATTTGAACCCCTTTCAATAATATCAAATAAAAACAATAAAATTCTAGCCCAACAATGTAGGTTCGTATCTGACATAGCAATAAACGTGTTTTTTACAGAAGCGACCCAATCATGCCATGGCAAACAGTTAGACATTAACCACATTAAACACTATCTTGAACAACGTCAAACCACGCAAAGCCATTAAAAATAAGGAGGTAACTTTCGAGTTGCTTTGGGACAAGGGATGGCCCTGGTTGGGTATCGACATCACACTTTTCTATGAATACTGTTATGACAATAATTTAACCATTTTGAGCGCCACACAAAAAATAGAATAAAAAAAACACATTGTGGGGGGTTATTATATGTATTAATAACGACCTACTTAGCAATTCAATCAGATGTAAGGTAGTGCTGATTATACTTCGTCAACGGTCTAAGGTAAAATTTTGACATGTTCTTGAAAACTAATACGTCATATACAAGCTTAAACTGCCATTTGTATTTACAAATCAGCCATCGCAGCTAATCCGCACAAGCGTCTGAGGCGATCTACGCCTTTACTATGCGGCGTATGAAGGTTTGTGAAGTCAGAATTATTATATGCATTTGGAGTACATTTAAAACAATGCTTTTGACCAAAGAATTTGAGAAACTTAAAATTCGTTACAACATCCAACTGCCTATCGCTGTGGATAGCACTTATAACAAGATTGTACAAAGGATGTACACAAATATTGACAAGACTTAAACTGTTGAAAAAAAAAAAAAAAAAAAAAAAGAGAGAAAGCTGATGTCAGCAGAGTCGCCTTAAAAAAAAAAATGCAATAAAAAACACCATCAAGAATTATCGAAGCAGATGGGAGGAAATAATCATTAGAGTTTAAGCTTACGTATGTGTGTTAAAACGGAAACAAATGTGTTACTCCTGAGATATTATTTTGTTTTTCTCACGCTTAGTTACGGACAACAGACTATGGAACTCTGCTGAAAGCAGATTTGGCGTAAAATACAAAATATTTACAGGGCATTGTTGTGGCGGAGTATCTAAATAATAATTAGAAATATTGATGCATCACATTTTTGTTGGTACGTGAAATATTGCACCATCGCTGAAGAAAAATATTTTACGTATATACACATTTAAAGATCATTCTAATCCATTCTCTAAATACTTTAAATGAAGGACACAAATTACCTATCAAAATAATGTAATTCTAAGAGACACTTTCTACTCGTAACAGCACTAATCAGTTCCAGGCGCAGATACCAGGGACGACTGCGCAGGACGAAGACAAAAAAAAATAAATAAATAAAAATAAATAAATTTACCGACCGACCCATGTGGATTGACAAGAAAAAATGTAGGATACCAAAATTCTAATCCAATTCACCCCCCCCCCCATCCTGCCTGTCAATCAAATCCTCAGGTATAACCCGCCACACTGTCAGTAATGATTTAGTGATGAGGCTGCATGGCCATGGTAAACGTTTTAGGCTTTGTGTTTGTTTCTATAGAACTTGGAAGAGCAAATCAAATCTACCATTGTGGTGACACGGGGCTGTCTTGACTATCATTAATTACACAAGAAAGGCAAGTAATAGTCATAAATAATTGAAGCAAAATTGATTATCCATCAAAACTAATTTGACGCACGTACTAATTGCATTGACCTGTACAGCGGAAATGCTATGTTGTTGTTCCATATTCCTTTTCCGTTCGTCTCTCGTTCTATCCACAAAAATCCATTCATTTAACACGGATCCTTGTTATCCTCTCCAGGTCCAACCACTCATCCAAGTTCGTTCAAACTTCGTAGACATAGACATCCATGATCCACTATTGATCCCCTGACAATTTCAATTTCCAAAATCACTCATCCGTGACCGTCCATCGGCCATTTTTTTTCGGAATTTTCGGCCATATGAAAGCCATTCTTCCAGCCTCACATATCTATGTCAATATAGATGCTACACAACTTCTAACAAAATGCTTTGAATAAGTCAATGAATTGTCCTTTTATATGCATCCAACAACTTCATTTTAAGAACATCTTCATATTTTAAATTAATTTTAAAAATCTACTCTGTTATGAAATAAAAAATTGTGACTAAAACCCACAAAAAAAAGGCTATAACTTTCTTAAATCAATTCCATTGTTGCTACAATTTTCAGGGCAATGTTATTCCCATGAGTGTGCACACACTCCAAATGTTTCAAGCTCCAATAAACGAGCACAAATGCAAATAGCGCCTCTAAAGTTTCAAAATTTGTCTAAAATCCAAGGGCTGCATCTAGCGTTTTGCACTTGTTTAAACCATACACCTTTTCGATTTAGTACCTCAGACTATTGTCCTTCCAGCACAATGTAAGAAAAATATATCGATTCATTGACCAAAATGCTCAAATGTTGTACAAAAATAAAAAATTATCATAACCAGGAAAAACCAGTTTAAACTTCCCTAAAGAGCGAATATTCAATCTAGGGACTTTGAAACGTGGCAGGCATATGTATCAAATACATTTCACAACTATCTGCCAATTTTTTGTAAAAATTTGATGACGTCATCAAAAGTTATGGACAAAAAATAGCAATTATCAATGGATTACGTAACAAGCCATTACGTCATTGTCGTTCCATATTTGCTTATGAAATTGACATCACAAATGACCGCATTGAAATTGCCTTTCCATTGATACCAAATATAATATAGGTCTTGCAACAGAAAATTTTGAGTAAATCCAGTTTTTCGTAGAAACAATTATACCAGCTTGCTTCATAATCGCAAAATGAGAAGCCACAAGTGCTCAGAATTACTATGGAACGCCGTCATTCCTGGTGAGGAAAAGGATAAGATAAAAACTCAACAACGTACACAAACCGCAATCGTTTAACACACTTTGTTCTACATGTGAACGCTATTTTGATTACCAATATTATTTCAAATATTACGTTTACATTTTATAATAATCCTTGATATATTTTAGTCAACAGCGTCAATTGCAACGCACATCGTTCATGTCAACGATTGCAGTTCTAGTTTATTGTTTGATGGCGGTTTTGTATGTATGTTATACAAAGAAAAGCTTCTCGGGCACTTATCAGAACTTTTGAGAACAGACATAATTAAACTAATATAGATTTTATTATGAAAATATACAGTGCGCCCCAAAAAGAACTATACCACTTTTGAAATGGCTACCAAATAATAAAAAAGAACATATGGTTCTTGGGAAAAAGCTTAGATATATATAAAGCTCATATCCTCAACTATCATTGTGACAACCCCCCCAAAAAAAAAAACAAACAAACAAACAAACAAAAAAAAAAAAAAAAATCGAAAATAACGCACTTTTCAGTGAGCAATGCATGAATGCCCACTTTTGTGAGGAGAACAAAAAATACCTGCGCAGGAATGCGGTATTCATTTTCAACTTTGTAATGGCACGCCAGGAAGGATTCAAGCATAATGGAATAAATCGGCAACAAAGAAAACAATAAACTGATGTCAAAGCAAAAATCAATGATAATTATGAAAACAAAAACGGTTACAAAATTCATTTTGATAAATTGATTGTTATTTCTGACTTCGGTACTATATTTTACTTGTGTTAGCTGATGTATTCCATTATGCTTGAATCCCTACTGGCGTGCCATACAAACGTGACAACATGAATAGCGAATTCCTGCTCAAGCTAATTTTTGTGTCCTTCACAAAAGTGGCATTGCTCACTGAAGAATGCGTTATTTTTCGAATTTTTTGAGCCACAATAGGTATTTGAGCTTGTGAGTTTTATATATATATATATATATATATAAACCTTTTCCCAAAGATTCATATATTTTTTAAAATTAATTTGATAGCATTTCAAAAGTGTTATACTAGTAGTTCTTTTTGGACGCACTGTACATTAAGCTATTTCGAAATTGAAGCACAACCAAAGCAAATTTACATGCACCACCTCCGAAGTAGGCGATAATGTGCGCCCAAGTTGTTATTGTTTAATTATTTATTTTTTTATTCATTTTTCAAATCTCTTTCTATATACCTTTCTCGAATACTCTCTGAATGTAAACGCCGTTTAAAATCACAAAAAAAGTGAGATGAATGAGGGCCACCCATGAGGCTGTCACATCGTTACTTCTTATAAACTATCTGTCTTTGGTCCGTGGATTTTGGTACGCCCTCCCCCCCCCACCCCCCACCCCCCCCCACCCCCCCCCCCGTGTTCCCGCTCCGTTTCTACAGCTCTATTCAAGCATCATCATCCAAACAGACAGAATATTCATGTACTGATCAAATAGAATCTTACTTTTACCTGCCACAAGTATTGCAGGCCCGTAACTAGGATTTTTACGGGGGGTTCGACATCTGAAAAAGTGGACCTTTTCAAGGATTTTTTTTTGTTCGAGCGCGAAGCGCGAGCAGAAAATTTTGAGTTAAACTTTAAGATATAATATGCATTATCCTGATTATAGACTCTATTTAGGAGCTAAAACTGGGGTTATATTGTACATTATAATCTCTACTTATAGAATCCGCGAGCGCGAAGCGGCGAGCTCAAAATTTTGAGAACAAATTGGAGTTAATTGACAATGTGCAATATAGAGCCTATTTAGCATCCGTGAGTTGAAAGTTTTGAGCTAAAAATCGTGCCTTATAGACTCTTTCTAGGATCCATATTGAAAGATACATAATATCTTGGCTCATTAATAATCTTTGGTATGAATATTATTGCTGGGCTGCAAGCACTAGGCCTCCCCATCTAGCCCAAACACAATCAGCCAATTAAAACAATTCTTTGACAAGGTTGTATCCAGCAGAGAGCACTGGTCCAACCTTTTTTTAAAAAATCTTATTGTTTTGTTAATTTACAGTTACGAGGTCGCATAGTGACCGAGCGGAAATTTGGGGTTTTAAAAGACATATGAAGTAAGAAAGGAGCACTTTTAGTATTATAAGTGATACTTTTTAAGAAATATTATTTTCCATGGGACTTTTAAAGAGTTATGAAAGGCTTCTTTTTAGTATAAAAAGGGCACTTTTAGCTAAGAAAAGGGCAACTTTTAGGTGCATGAAAAAAAATGGGGGCACTATGCCCCCTGCCCCTCAGTTCACCGCCTCTGTTAGACCCCAATATCCTCAAGCGCAAGCGCGATTAGAAAACTCTGAAGCTCAAAATTGTAGTTATTGTGCATTATAGACCCTATTTAGTATCGCGAGAGCGCGAAGCGCGAGCGGAAAATTAGGGGTTTTTAAAAGACATATGGAGTAACAAGGGCCCTTCTTTAGCTATTAAAAGTGCCCCTTTTTTAAAACATTAATTGTCCACGGACTTTTCAAAACTCTAAAAGGCTCTTTTTAGTATAAAAGATGACACTTTTTGGTCATGAATAAGGGCACTTTTTATATAGGGTGGATGAAAAAGTTTGGGCGTCACTGTGCCCTGCCCGCCCCCCCCCGGTTCCACCGCCTCTGCCACTTTGCTTTATTTCTGTTATATCATTTCCTAACTTTGAAGATAACACATTTAAAAATACAAAAACAGAACAAAATGAAAACGAAAAAAACATTCCTGCGAAATGGTTTAAGTGTAATTCCTACGTAATTTGTTCTGAAAAACATGATATCATCATCCCAAACATGCAAAATAAAAAGATTGCGAGCGCGAAGCGCGAGCGAAAGATTTTACATGTAGGGGGACTGAAAGCAAAGTGTTTTAATCTTCCTTTCTTGTATTTCCATTCAAGTATCTGCTGCATTTCTGCCAAAAAGTGGGAGTTTTAATTTTTTTTTTTGTTCAAGCCGGACCCTGCTCGCCTGCGGGGGGGTTGTTCGAACCCCCGAACCCCCTGGTCTTACGCGGCCTGGATTGCAAACGTATAACCCCGTGCATTTTTAAATAATTATTTCCAAGTCTTTTGTATAATTGTAATATTTCATTTATGCCAGTTTATTTATTCGACCATTGTAATAATCTGAAAGGTGCGATACTTGATCCCCTTTTATTTC
>CALNVZ010002974.1:7264635-7331713 GCA_940671915.1 Paracentrotus lividus
AAGGGGAATCCAACTCAAGGAGAGAATCAACCTTACAGGAAAGAGGAAAATGAGAGGAGCAATCTAAAAAAAAAAAAGTTTCATCAAAATCGGTTATAAAATAAGAGAGTTATAGAAGTTTGAAAAGTCTAGTTGTTCCTTCTATGGGGATCCTCAAATTGGCATCATCGGCTTCAAAATGGCCGAACTTATGGACAACCCTCCATTCATTTTGTACACAAATGTTCAGATTTTCCCCATTTTCTTTCAAAATATGTCTTCTTTACTTCTGAGCTCAAAATATGTCATGGGAAAATATATTTCAAACAACATATGTTGTAGCGGGAGGAAGTGAATATATGATGAAAAGAGAATAGACTAGAGAGAGAGGAGAATGAGACTTTAGGGGGCCGTCACACTGAGGTCGTTCTATAACGTTCTTGCCCGTTTTTGCCCGTTTTTAAAAAAAATGCTGAACGGGCTTTGGTCGGGTTGGAACTTATAACTTTGAAAAATAATTTCTTGAATACGATGCTAGGCAGTTCATAAATAGTTCTCGTTACGTCAATTCCGTCTTTATCGCGTCCGCAATACGTTGTTATCCAGTTCAGAACGAGTAAACTGCTCGTTCACTCTATACCGTTCGTAGCACGTCCAAACGGTCACTAAAAGTGCCTATGCGCAGCGTGATAAAAGTTAGGTACCACGTTCGTAGTACGTCCTTCTCGTTCAGAGTAAGTCCTACCCGTTTAAGGAACGTTGTCACTACGTTTAATTTTAGAACTTGAATAATTAATATACAATGCTCGTTTGTATGACGTCCTAGCACATCTTTAGAACGATTTAAGTACGGCAATTTCGTTTGTAGTACGTCCATCTCGTTTCAGGTACGTTGCCACCCCGTTAAATTTTAGGACGAGATGGGCGCCCGATTTTTTTGAACACTTTTTTGGAAATCCGACCGAGCTAGTCCATGAAGTTCGTAAACAGATCGTAAGAAGTATTTACTACGTCCACTCAGTTTACACACAGACTATGCCCGTTCGGCAAAATTTGCAAGGACGTAGTAGGAACGAGCTCAGTGTGACGGGGGTATAAAGGTGAAAGACTTCAACGACCAGAGCCTGGTCTAGTTTAATTAAGAAATGAGCTGGTCATGCCCATGTTTTAAGACTATCAATGAATAGATGAGTAAATTGTCTTTAAATTACTACTAGATAATAGTTGGCCTAATTTTTTTGACCATTTTCTCTCCAAACGTTTCGAAATCTTAAATTACCCCCTTGTATACTAAGCCCGCATATATGAGGGCTGAAGAAACATAGAACATCCCTCTTGTCGACTGTTTATTTCAATCATGATTGCATAAACATTAAAAAAAAAAAACTATTTAAAGACCTTATATAATTTAAATTGTCTGACATTGATCTATTCAAAGCTGTTTTTGTTTCATCTTTAAATGAAAAGAATTTCTTGCAAGTGTGAAGCATGCTTGACAATCACGATTCATTCGGCTTCATAAAAAGTTCTCAGTAATGGTGAAATATCTACTACGGTGAATCCTTTTTTTTGGTATTATGTCTGTCTCCATCTACGACAGATTTGAGTAGAAAAATAATTATTTATGGAAAATGGCGACTCTGTCGCTGTCTTCCGCTTTGCAAGAGCAAAATGGGGCTATTAAATCGCACAGCGGTGAGTTTAAGTTTGTTTAGTATTCAATTATAAGATCCACAATTTCTTAAATAAATATTTTCATATTTTCATTAACGTTTAAGTCAGAAATAACCGTATACCAAAGCGATTCATTGTCGATGTGCATTTGTCAATTTCTCATATTCCTCTCACAGTCTCGGTCTGAGTGATTGGTTTGTGTCTGAGCTGTGATGAGTGTCAATGTGTATGGGATGACCTCGGCCCGGCCTCCCTCGGGCTGCTCCGCTTCGGGCTGCTGGGTGCGGTATGAAGGAAGTGCCCAAGTTAGGTACCCCCACAAACGCTAGCTGGCGCTCTCGCACACACATGCAAATCGGTACACAAAAATCGGTAACTCGAGAACAAAAGACACTTCCGATATCGCCTGGGAAATGCAAATGCAGCGCCAAGGTTTTGGTGATTTTTTTTAGATTTTGTAATTACTTCAGAATTATTGATAATGTATAGTCATGTTTACGAGTGTAACGAACGGAAAAAGTCATTATCAACCTTCTAAACCCAGAAATTTTCCCCTGAAAATGTTACGAAGTTCTAGTACTCATTTTGAGGCATTGTTATCGAAACTTACCTTGTTTTGTCCCCTATATTTTGAGTGGTGAAAAGTGTCTTTACATCAGAGTCTTTGGCATTTTATGGCTGTTTAGTTATGTGTCTATCCGTATGTCCTTGATATATCGTCACACAATGAACAAACAATTAGATTTTAGAGGTATAGAAATATTTTGTCAAAGTAACAGTCAAACGGTCCTCCTTTGATTTTTCCGGTAATTTCTTTCGTTTTCCGCGCGTGCGGGGGCATGTCCCGTGCCTGCTGTACTGTACAGAAGCCCGATCGTAACAGAGCTCACTCACTGATCTCTACCCAAATTTGGGTAGAGATCAGTGAGCTCACTATGTTGCGTGCGCACATGATGATCGTTTGACTATCGATAGCTCATGCAGAGACAGCTTTCTCATTGAAATTTTCAACACGGCAAGTGAGCTGTTTTAGCTGTTTTTTGCGCTTTCCGAGATTTAAAAGTGAGTTTTAAGTCATGTACATGCTAAATGAAACATTGAACTATTTTTTAATGTATGATTTGTGACTGTCAGAGCATTTTTGCTTTTTATCTGGGAGTACCTACCCAAGTCTGCGCACCTAAAATTTTACCTCAATTTCAACACAAAGTAAAATATTATTTTTAAGATTCATCAATGTTATTCTATTCTTTACATTCTAATAATGATCAATGAAGCAAAATATTTGAAGAAATCATTTGCGTGAACAGTGATTTTTTATGAATTTTAGACGGGCTTGTGATTTTTGTGTAGCAAAATTGGGTGCTAACAAGTTAGTTTACTACGACTAGCCCGCACACGAAGTGTGCGGGCTACGCTTTATTGACATTTAACGGCGATGTGAAGTCCGTTTTTTGGAGCTTTTCCGGGCAATAACTTAAATCCTTGTCATTAAAATACCGGATAGATCTATATTACTTTAATATATACTTACATATCAGGCCGCACGGAAAAAAGTCTACCATTCCGCTTTTACAGAAATAGAGAACAATGGATTTTGATTGTTGGGCGCTCTGATTGGCTAATCGAATGTGCGCACGCACTCATGTGTGATTCAAACACCACATATGTGCATTA
This sequence comes from Paracentrotus lividus, assembly GCA_940671915.1. NCBI lineage: Eukaryota > Metazoa > Echinodermata > Echinoidea > Camarodonta > Echinidae > Paracentrotus > Paracentrotus lividus. The sequence goes on from CALNVZ010002974.1 coordinate 7,267,966, forward strand.
ACGAAGACGAATAACTGGGGGCGTAGCTTATCACAAACACTCGGGCCTTCGCGTCACGTGCTCGGAGCTCTCGGAGAAATGTTTACAAATTTCCCGAAATCCCGAACTCGGTGCGTGGGCGTTCGACGCTCGTGGTACTGGGTAACCGTCAACAAGTGATTTAGGAAAGAATTTCCAGGGAGCTAGCTCGGATCGGGCGGTGATGAATGCATGCAGGAATTTATTTTTCAGACATTGTTTGGAGAATCGTTTATGTGCACGTGTTGGCGTGCGTAGTGAATGTTTATTCTAGGTTTACTGAATCCTATAATCGAAGGGGGAAACTTTTGTACTGATCACTCCCAAACATCTTGCTTGGCTCATGCATGTGCAGCTGCGCATGCGTAGGTCATAAGATCATACACAGTGGCAAAACTTAACGCTAATGCGCATAAATCGTCACAGAGCGCCCATACAGTGAGATGCGCATGCGCACATTACTTAACGCGATGCGCATGATGTAGCCGCCGCACCATCCACCACGCACCTGATATCCGCGGAAGTAACCGAATACCCGACGAAAGCGATTCGGCTCTTCTTGCTCCAGCTGTCAATTCATTACAAAACGGAGACCATTTTGCAAGAAAAAACTGCAACGCGACTTCAAAAACGATTGGGCGTAGACCCACTCTTTCAATATTTTTTTAGAATAAAGAAGAGAAAAATAAAAAAGAACTTCAACGAATCCACTGTCAGACGTACGCCAATATTTCAAAAACGCATAAAGAAGAGGACTTACCAAAAATATAATGACAAATCTAAATTTATCGTGACTATTGTTCATTGGAAGGCACAATGGTAGTGTATTTCATATGCTAATTCGTGATCATTTCGAGCGTCAGTGCATAATTACTAAATTATGGAGGAACTTTTCTCCGTGGGCCGTACACTATCGTCTTTGTTGTGAATCTTCTTATGTTTAAGTTGGGGTCAAAATTTCCAAACTTCTCCAGTAGAAAATTCGTGTATCATGCATGCATAGGTTTGTCTTTCGTAATACGCATGCGTCATGGATATTGCCGTAATTAGACTTTAGACAAGTCATTAAAACCATAATTATATTTTTATGCCATTTCATGGTAATTAACAAGCAATATCTGAGATTACTTACATATAAGTCATGAATTATTTGTTATGTTAGTTTTTTTATTCCATTTTTCCGGCATCAGCCTCTTTTCGTAACCAAAATTTACAAACTATAAAGAAAGAAGCGTCTTGATCGAGGCTACCCAGTCCCCCTTTTATTCAAGCTTTATCAATATTGGCGAATCGGGCAAATTTACGATACTGACGAAAACCCAAAGAAAATCTTCTTATTCTGGAGCTATTCATGTTTGTTTATTTACCATATCGGCTGGTATGCTGTAGGTAAGTGGCATTGCATGTATGTGTTCTTTGTTAATAAACATTTTTGAGGTGAATTCATCGTTTTATTGGGGAAAACGGTGAGCTTGGGCCAGATGCATATGTTTACTTCAGGACGCCGCCACGAAGTGGCGGCGTCTCGGGGCTAGGTGCTAGTGAGTAGTGTAGTTTGGTATCCACTAGTACACATCACCCTACCCCACCACCCTACCCTAACCCACTCATGATACGATGTCAATACTTTAGTATTGACCTCATGCCTGGTCCAAACTACCATATTTTGGGGAAAGTTTTGCAACCTTGTCAATGTTGTTTTATCTAAGGTTTTTCTCCTTTTTGCAATCACTTTCTGCTCCAAAATTAGTAGTAGTGTATGTCTATGTCAATATAAGACACAGTGAATAAGTTTTGGAAAAATTTCAAATCAAAATCATTAAAAAAAAAATTAAAACATCACTGAATTTTTTCCCTCTCCCGCGCAAAAACGTGCGGGGAAATTTTCAGAAAGTGGAATTTAAAAAATAATTTTTCATCCAAGAAGAAAAAAAGAAAACTTAGAAACATCAGGGATAGTAAAAGGAACATCCAAACACTCAATTATTGAAGAAAGATAAGTGAAAATGTGATTTTAAAAAGTGAAAAATTAAGTTTGTTTTCTGTAAGTTTTCCTACTGAGTCTTGTCATTAGTCCCAGATGGTTCAGTTGCTTGTGTGCCCTAACCCTAGTGTGTGGGGGTCGCTGTCAACCCTATCCCTTTACGTAGCAGCAGGCCTCGCGGCTGGATGCTTAACTACCCTAGCGCCCAAAATTGGATAGGGTAGCACTCCGTGAATTCGGATGCCTCCCGGTATTCGGTTTTCAGCTACTTGAATATCTGTTACAAAAAGATCACAAACACATTAGCCTCCAAACTCTCACAAAACAATTGTCAAACATTCATCAAACACTCCATTAAAATAAAAAATATGACATTAAAAATCGAGATTGCAAACTTACTCTGAATTGGACGTCATCGCGAAGATATTTCCACTTTTGCGTTACGCTAATGGGTTGGCAGCTCTTCCGGGGTGCGTTGTGAAGTAATGCTGTGCGCTGCTACCATTAATTTGGTATGAGAATGACGGGAAACTTCCACTTATTAATCAGTCGCAGCGAATTTTTTCATCTCGTCCCACATGTTTTGCAATACTAAAAAAACACACCACCCTTGTCTAGAGGGGGCGCTACCCACATTTCGGTCATAGCGAGACATTGAGTGCGGCGCATACACATCGGGTTTTTGTGTTGTGATGCTTTGCATCGCGGGTTTTTCAGTCTGCGCGATCAAAACACAGGGAAACAACGCGCGTCCGAATAGTATTCCGCAAAACCATTTACCAAGCGACAAACATCTCCTTCTTCTATCGGCGATATTTTTTTAACCATAATTAAATATTTTAAATGATTTTGATATTCTTTTAGAGCAGAATTTTTTTGTTCTTCTGGTGGGTGGATCGTCAGATAAAGGAGGTAAATTTTCATATTATCGCCGATTTCCCTTTAGGTGTCACCGAATACTGGGGGTCTTACCCTAGTTCCCAAGTCTGCGCACTAACTAATTTGGCACGCAAATCAAGCGCATGCAAGTTTTTGACTGTCATTTTTTTAGAATAGTTGAAATTTTCAGGGTAGAAAATAAAACTTGCTGAAAACCACTGTTAATCAATTATTTTCACAGTTTTTGTACTATCAGAATGGATTGTTGAGGTTAAGATTGGAGGTTAATATTGATTGGGGGTTTTGTTCTATCAAATTCGCGCATTTACGTGGGTGCGCAGACATAGGCACTGCGCAGACTTGGTCACTCTTACCATTTCCATGTGATTTTGTAAATCATTTTTGTTAGACCAAGGCTGCTCTGTCTTCATCGAGTAGGGCTTTACCCTCTGAAGACTACAAAAATAAAAATGTTGTTTTTAGATCTCACTGTTTCCTTTTCCTTATTTTTTATCCTTGCAGAAAATGGTGGCGATCATGACACAGTGCTACCAAATCTTATGCAGAAGCTTAAGATGACCACAAAGCAGATCAAAGCATGGTCTCAGACAAGCCACAAACTCAGGCTGGCTATGGTAAGTAGTACTTATCATTTCTCAGCCTTGATGACAAAAGTTCTTCCCAACCATTGAAACACAACCCAGGCATTATTGCAAATCTAATGACCCCTTCTTTTATGTTGTATTAATGTCATTGCTGGTTGCCAAATATATCGTCCACATTAATGTTTCAAAATTGGTTTCCTTTTTTTTCTGTCTCACCCAGTACATTGATTCAAAAGAGATATCCAAGGAGGGCTTGACACCTTGGCCCCTCGATTTCCTATTAACACAAAGGCTAAGTAGAAAAATCTGGACTTCCTATGGAAAAAAGAACTGTGTGGAGCCCCGATAGAAACAAAACTCCTTCACACATCGATGTGCATAATAGTTCTTTTCCGTCAATCTTGACATAACTTTTTGTTTTATTTCTCTCACTTTTTTAAAGTCCAAGTATACAGAACCAGATCCCGTAGATCCCAATCGACTTCAAAAATGCTTGGACAAGCTGAAAATGGCCATCAAAGGTAAGGATTAATTGTATATATTTTGCTTTTGGGTTTTCAATTAGCTTATTTTCATGTTCAATAGGAGAATTATTTATGATATTGAATGTTTTTGTGCTATTTATTTATCTATTATTCATTTATTATTATATTACCCTTACACAGGGTATAGTTAAATGATTCTCATATATGACCGGGTGATAGCTGAAGACCACAAATAAGTTGCCAGAATTCAACTTTTGGTTTTGTGCTTTCTGAAACTAGAGATTCCAAGCTTTCTAATGATATCAAACACCAACTTTGCTCTTTTTATTTTGCTCTGTTGATCTATTTGTGACTTATTGGTCATTTTGAGAAAGCAGGTCACAATTAAGAAAAAACAAAACAAGGGGATGTCTTCGGACACTGTATGTCATCTTTTCCTCCATAATCGCTTATATTGCTTCTTCTTGTTTTCATTTGATTCAGTTTCCTCTGTACCAGCCATGAATGAGAGGCTTGATGCTATTGCTAGACAAGTTGGGTAAGTCAGGGTTTATTCACTTGAGATATTAATGCATTAACTACTGAATTCTGTAATTCCTATGAGGTTAGTTTATGAAGCACCCAGTTCCTATAGTCCATAGGTTAAGCTGTATTTGAATTGCAGGTACCTGTATGTGAATGTTATTCCAGAGGTAGAGAATTGAAGCTTATATGAATAATTATTGTAATAATGATAATGGTGCTGTCTTCATGAGTAATGGTCATAGCTCTATTAGCTGCTCCTTTACTTGAATTTGGAATGAACGAATGCCATGTCTTTTAAAAGACTGGACTGAAGCAACATAGTGCTATGATCATTATGTATTTTTTATCATTTATCAAAGTTTCCATTTTTTGACCTGTGGAACTTGTTCAGGTTTAGGTTTGCACAATTTGAAAACACATTGATATACATACATAATCACTGCTTTGTGATTGCCATGTGAAATTTATAGATAAAGGGAATTTATCTGAAAATTTGTTGAAAATTAACAGAATGACGACAGAATAATTATGCAGCCATCTGTAGAGATTAGGAAGAAGTGAAAACTTGATTTGACAGATTCGAAGGAAGGGAGAAGTATGAGGTTGGAAGTAGGAAGAGGAGATGTAAAAAGCATTTCCAGAGCATCAGGCTATTTTGTAGTTTGAACACATACCCTAATTTGACACTTTTACAAAATGCATTAAATGTGTTTAAGTTGGGCCTAGCCTGCATTCCGCTGTCAGTCTAATAGGCCTACATTAAATACATGCAGTCTCTTTAACCCATAGATGACAGAGATTTCCCAATGGTCAAAATGAATCCCTTTTTGATCCTCAAATTGGAAAATTTTATAACTTTATTTTGATCCTGCAACCTTAAAAAAATATAATTAATAATTAACAACACTTTACTAATGAAAATTACAAAATGCATCGAAAAATTGCCAATTTGCGCTTGAAAATAGCGATTATTCATAATTATTCGCGTTGCCAATTTAGAGATTTCAATGATTATTTTCATTCAAAATGTTCTAACTCAAGAACCGTTCAATGTACGGTGGTAGAAAAAAATCTATGTATGTCAGTGATTTTTGCTCTTTGTGTTGATATGTAATTCATATTCCATAGCATTCTAGTTTCAAAGATAATGCAATAGCGTCACTAAAAGGAGACATTGTCCTTGATGGGTAGACTGTGCCAAATGCACAATTTGACAGACATATACGTATGCTCTCAACTAGCTATGATGGTTTAATGCTTTCGTCTATAGGTTAAAGGCGAACTGGAGCATCGATAATGTGTATCTCAGTTCAGACTGTTTCTACGTGGAAGTGCTCTTAGCACCTAATGGTGGTGTCAAAGATGTAATCCTCGTCCATGGCATGACTGGGAATCTTCAGGTAAGTTTTACATCAGCTCCCTGCACTGAGTCCACGTTTAGTGTTAATCCTCTGTATGTAGTGCTATCTCGATCATAGTCTATACACTTCTTCTTAACGGGGCTTCTTAATGGGGTTTTACATCTGATGATACACAGTGTGTAAGGGACAGGGAAGAATATGTTGTTTATTTATTTTTTATTTTTTGCCTAAAAATATTCAATAATCAAATTATTGAGTCTGTTATATAAAAACTGCAGGTAAGTTAGCAAAATGTGTGCTCATATGTGGGTTAACAATATTTGATGCTGTTTTTGTGCCAGTAGGATTATATATAATGGTTTAAAGGATTCCTCCAGGCTGGAGTTTGTATGTTTACAAAAATAAAGTAAAATTTATCAAGCACGACACTGAAAATGTCATCAAAATCGGATGAGAAATAACAAAGTTATGAATTTCTTAGGTTTTGACAGTTTTATAGGAAACCGTTCTTGGCATAACTATGCTAACCTTATGCATATTCAAATGAGCAAACTGATGATGTCACAGTCCCCCTACTTTCTTTATATTTTATTGTATGAAATACCAATTATCCAGCTGTTCTGCCCCAAGGACATAAAACAGCGATAACTCCTTGTGGAATGTTCAAGGTCACAAGTACTTTAACTTATTTCAGTATGAGGGATAATTTTTTTTTAATGTGGAATGTATGAAAAAAATGTGATAAATAGGATTTTATGTAATATAATACACAAGAAGTAGGGGGATTGTGACATCATCTGTTTGCTCATTTGAATATGCGTGAGGTTATCATGGTTATGCCAAGAATTGTTTCCTATAAAAATGTCAAAACCTAAGAAATTCATAACTTTGCTATTTCTCATGCGATTTTGATGAAATTTTCAGTGTTGTGTTTTTGGAATTTTACTTTATTTTTCAAAACATTTCAATTTCAGCCCGGAGTCCTCCTTTAAAGCGTCTAGTGCTAGAAGCAAAGAATTCAAATCTTGAAATCATGTTTACATGTAGAAACGAATCCATGCCAAGTTATAGAGCAATCCAATCATAAATTTGTGCTGATGGTATATTGTTTGGTGACAAAACCATTTACTCTAGTCTTTATTACGTCTAAGAAGCAGGGTTAGAGTTGAGTTGCAATATGGTTTTATGTTAGGTTATGGTAGTGTTAGGGTGTTATCTCACTTCTTGGAAACTACTTTGAAACAACTTTGAGACGGATTTCGGAGGCATCGCGGAGATGTCTCCGGGACGTTTCATGAGTCGTGGAAACTACTTTGAGACGGTTCTTTGAAACAGTTTTTGAAAACTGTCTCGGAGACGTCTCCGAAACTGAGGATACTTTTTATCCGTCGTGGAAAACGATTCCGTCGCGGAGACGTCTCCGTGAAGTGAGATACCACCCCAAAGTGTCAAGTCCAAGGTTGATGTTAGTCATTTGATGAATGTATGGAATTTACAGCAGAACCATTGTCGCTGGAGCACTTGTCATAGACTGTATTGTTTTGATTTAATTTGTAGAGCTGTGAGGAGATGTGTGAAGTCCTCAAGAAGAATGACTTCAAAGAGTTCACTGAGCATCTCAAGGGACTGTGTCAAATGTATCAGCTTGGGGGAGATAGGTGAGACCCAGTTCACATCTTGGACCTAGTATTCTCATTCACTCTGATATTAAAACAACTACTACCATTCAAATGCATAAGTATTTGAACTTAGGCGCCTTCTCCATTCAAAAGGCGTCAGTTTCCCGCGCGATCCTGTTCCATCCCGGGAAACATCCGGCTTTCAGCTTTTAACATGTTTAAGCCGTATTAAAATTTCGGGATTCTATTCAAGAGCCGATAAACAGCGTTTGGAACAAAGGATGCGGGAAACTGACACCTTTTGAATGTAGAAGGCGCCTTATTCTAATGAAGTATGAATAAGCATATTGCTAATTCAATTGCTTGCCAGCTGTTTTAACACTTCCATTGTAAGTACTGTATTTTTACTGTATTGTACATTACAATATTATTGTTGTGTAAATTTGTATTAAGATTTTAATGAGTAACATCAACATTTATGGTTGAAATTTGATAGAAATATTTACACATTGAACATTACATGTATGCAATTTCCTTTTATACTTTTTGAAGTATTTGAATTGTGTTTCTAATATTGCAATAATTTGGCAGTGAATTTTAGTTAATGTCTAATCGCCTGTCATTGCTTTCAACCAATAGTAGTTAAATATGATGTGATCTGTTTTAAATATGATGTTTTTGTTTTTTGCTGCAACAGTAAAATGAAAACGACAGCCTTTAACTGTTTGCAAGCTCTGGAAGTTGATCTCAAGACACTCTTTCATATAAGTGGGGTCAAGTTTGGTGCTTCACAGCAAGGGTATGTGACTCTTTCAGATTAATGACTTTTTGGTCCCATAGATATTTCTTTTTTCTTTCATAATTTATACATTAAATGTTGTTATTCATTCCATACTTCACAACCTAAAATCTATTATGTGTGTTATTTGTTCATGCAAGTTTGTTCTGATTATAACAGGAATTAATGGACTTGACTGTTAAAAAATATTATTGTTAGGATAGCGGTCATCATCTTTTGAAAATATGATGTTAGAGATTGCAGTCTCTTTGTCACAGTTTTTAATTTGGTTAACTTTTATAATTTTAGAAATACTAAGAACGATTATACTTTATCTTATAAAGATGTTCTATGTAATTGTCTCGCCTGAAAGAAGTTAGACAGAGACCTAGTAATCACTTTTCCTGTTAGTCTGGTAGTCTGTTGGTCTGTTGGTCTGTTACGAAAATGTTTTAAGTTTTTAGTTTTTGTTTAACTTGCTCTCATTTCTGCATCATTTGTGTTCACACTTAGTACAAGTTATACTTGGGTAATACTAAAGGTGTGTTGATAAGGATGATGGGTCAAAGGTCATCTAGGGGTCAACAGGTCAAATGATATGAGGCCATCTGTTACACTGTTACAAAAATGTTAAAGTTTTTGTTTAACTTGCTCTCATTTCTTTATTTATCCATCAGTTGTATTCACACTTGGTACAAATGATTCTTGGGTAATACTACATGTGTGTTGATGCGGATGATGAGATAAAAGGTCATATAGGGGTCAATAGGTCAACTTAAAGGTCAACTTTTCTTTAATTTTTTGTTTTCTTTATTTCTCCATCAATTTTGTTCACAATTCGTACAAATGGTTCTAGGGAAATGCCGCATGTGTGTTGATGTGGATGATGAAATCAAAGGTCATATAGGGGTCATAAGGTCAAATTAAAGGTCACCTTTTCTTAAACTTTTTTTTGTCTTGTATTTCTCCATCAATTGTGTTCACAATTGGTACAAATGATTCTTGGGTAATACCACATGTGTGTTGATGAGGGTTAAAAGGTCAACTTAAAGGTTGACTTTTCTTAAACTTTTTGTTTAACTTCCACTCATTTTGTTAAAGCATCAGTTTTGTTCACTCCTGGTGTAAATTATCCTTGGATAATACCACATGTGTGTTGATGAGGATGATGAGGTCAAAGGTCATATAGCGGTCAAAAGGTCAACTTAAAGGTTGACTTTTCTTAAGGTTTTTGTTTAACTTTCACTCTTTTTTTTGTTATAGCAGTTTTGTTCACCCCTGGTATAAATTAGCCTTGGTTAATACCACTTGTGTGTTGATGAGGATGATGAGGTCAGAGGTCATCTAGGGGTCAAAAGGTCATATTGGGTGTTTTATGGATAGCGAAATCAGACGAGACTCGTGGTTCGCTAACCACCTTGTTTCTTATAGTGATGTTTTTGTTTTTTTTAAACAGAGGGAGTCCTCTTCTTCATATCACTAAAGGTTTTGTTGGATACCTCACACCACGAGTAGGAGGTAAGATTGAATTCTTTTTATTTTCCAGCGGAAATGGATCACTTATAAAATTGAAAGCCCCCCTGTGACAATGGCTCTTTGCTTTATTTTGTCGTGAGATATAGGGTCAGGGTTTCAATAGGGTTTTATGTTAGGTTTAGATGTTACGTTAGTCGTTCAATTAGAGTATACATGTAATTTATGGCGAAGCAAAGGGAATCTTCTTTACCATGTTGCTCATCATTAGTTTGAATTAGCTTCTATGGTCCTGCAGACTTTCAGATCAGAAACAGGGACATCAAATGGCATCCCAATTCGGTACCAGTTCACACAACGATACCAGTGAGTTAAAGGCACGGATCTTGGGGTTACATGAAGATAAATCTCTATTTGCTGATGCCTTGAAAATATTTGATTGCATATGTTAACTAGGGACCAGCGAAATGCTCTACTCTTTGAGATTATGTGTGCAGCCCAGTGTGCCTCTGAGGCTGGTGACCTTGCTTCATTGTTGTGTTTTGCACAGTTTACAACAAACTCTCAAGCTAGTCCAGACACATACGAAGATCCAAATTGCTCTAGATGAGACACCAGTGAAACACACAGATTCCGTGCCTTTAATGTCCCTGTTTCTGCTTTTGTGCCAAACATTTAAATAATATAGGTTCAAAGGACTGAGGTTAACTGCAAAGGTATCTTGATTATAATTCTGCTAACTTATTGTTTTATTGATTTCCTAGGTCATCTAATGCGTCTCACCTACTTTGTGTCTCCATATGATCTGCTGGATGTAGAAAAGAAGCAAACCAAAGAACTCTCACTGAAAGGTTAGCTCTTCAATTTTGACTCTTTTAAACACCGTACCATTGTCATCTGAAGTGGGTTTTGAATTCTTGTATTTATAAGGGGGAAAAAAAATAAATTGACTGGTATAACGGGTCACTGGAAAATAGGGTAGGTTCATAATACATATTTGTACATACATGTACAATATCCCAAAACAAGTAATATTGCCAAACATAAAATAGGAAGGAAACGTTTTCAATTGCCATGAAGCTGCCCCAAACAAGGTGCCGATGAAATCCATAGCCAACTCCTGGGTTTTCCCACTGCGATTTCGATATCAGTTGCAATTACAGGATAATATTGTATCAATACATAGTGAAATTTTTCTCATTAGTAGTTGAATAGTGTGCGATCTCGTTTGTTTATATGTAAAGAGTTAGTTAGTGCAAGTGTGCAAGCTTGTTTGGGAAACAAAAGCTACATGTATGCACTGCATTATAATACCTGTATCTTTCATATGTTCAGAGACTTCAACGCATTCAGAATCGTGCAACTCGTATTATTACAAGATCTAGAAAATATTATCACGTTTCTCCTTTTTTAAAGAGAACTCCACTGGTTACCTGTACAAAAAAAAAAATCACATATAAAATTGCTTTGTTTTTTCATGTCCATAGATAACCTGACTCCTCAATACATCTCCAGCTTGTTTTCCTGTCCTACAATCTAATTATTCACTACATTCAAGAACTGACCCTCTTCTTTTGCAAACTTGTAAAATTAACTCAAATAAAGGTCAGCAATCCATAAGTTCGTCTGGTCCAACTATATGGAATAGTCTCCCCCTTGAACTTCCCTCATGTCGTTCAGTGTCATCGTTCATTGGCATTTAAATATATTAATTTGAAAAGTATTTTTTTCCTCTTTTTATATAATAATGTATTGACTGTTTCAATATTTGAGGTCATACAGTTGTTTCTATAGGCTCTCATGGACTTGAGTTTATAGAAACAAATATATGATTCTTGTAATATATACTATTATCATGATTTATATGATTTCAGACCCTTTCCCATAGGATTTGGGTCTGTAAATGATTGTAGGAATAGAGAGTGCTAGAATTAGACTGATAATATGTGATATATAATATAAAAAGTGGACACTCTGAAATACAATATAATAATTATATATATAAGTACGACACATACTAAATTGTTCTGAGTGCATGTTTGTTTCACAAAGGCCGCAGGCTGAGGTGAAATAGAGCTTGCACGAGGGATAATTTAGTATTTGGAGTTCATATAGTCCAGAAATATTGTATGATGGAATGTTCACTATTTATTATAGTAAATAGACCCCTAGATCTAGGGTCTTGTCTAATCTGCTTTTATCTTTGCCAAATTTTTGGTACTAAGTAACCTATTATGACGTACATTGTTTCTCTGCATATCCATTGTTACTGGCTTTTGTGTGCATTGTTTTACTGTTATTACGCGCAAGTGCAATAAGTCAAACGATAAAATCAATATTCTCCCCATTTATTTAACACGGGCTTTCCCCTACAAAAAGCGATTGGTTATATTGTACATATGTGCTATACCAGTATACTAATTGAAAGTAGGTCATGTGGTACTTGTCTAGCCAATAATAGCTCATATTTTTCTATCACTATTTACTATATTATGATATGATTCCAGACCCTTTGCCTAAGGATTTGGGTCTGTCGGTGACTGTAGGAATAGAGAGTGCTCCTCAGAAGAAGACTGATAATATACAGAGGAAGCTTCAGACTGCCCCTATCATCATGGTTGCAGACAACAAACTCACCAAGTAAGTATAAAGGAAGTGCCTATGTCTGCGCACCTATAATTCAATATCGATTTTGTTACAAATTAAAATATTATTTTAAGATTCAGCAGTGTTATTCCATTCTTCATATACTAATGATCAATGAAACAAAAAATTTCAATAAATTATTTACAAGAACAATGTTTTTTCATGATTTTCAAACGGGCTTGTCATTTTGTGTAGCAAAACTGAATAGTGCCCGTGTCTGCACACTAACTCATTTTACACGCAATTCAAGTGCAGTAAAGTTTCTGACTTTTCTGTTTTGATAAATGATTGAAATTTTCAGAGTAGCAAATGAAACTTGCTGAAACTCATTTTTAATAAATTATTTTCGCAGTTTTTGGTATCAAAATGGATTGTTGTATTTAAGAATTAAAATTGATGTCAGTTTGATGTTTTGTTCTATGAAAATCGCGCACTTACGTGGGTGCGCAGACTTGGGCACTCTTACCAAGCATTCTCAACACTCTGCAATGTAAAACTAGAAATAATGATGATATACTGTGGGAACTTATTATAAGGAGATACTTTGGACCATCAGAATCTCTGTATATCAGGGTGAAGAAAAAAAAGAATAAACATTTGAATGAAAAAGTGGGAACACTTGTTATACAGTGCATCCCAGAAAAAAGTAGCCCCAAATTTGAGAGCCTCATATTAAAATTTTATAGCTTATGTGACCTTAATATTTATTTTCATAATAAAGAGTAACTCATTTTCTATTCAATAATACCAAACTTATACCTGTGTTTTGATGGATGGCTGAGCACTTGGGCTTTAAAAAACAATTTCAAATGTTACAAGTTTGAGAAGAAGCTGCCCTTTGCATTTAAATAGTCCAAGAAATTCATTGTCCCTTGTGAATGGACTTAGAATGGCTGACCTCACATAAAGAATGAATGATCAGAAAGCCAGGATTGCTTCTGATAAAACTTGGAACATTTTGTTTTTGACTAAAAAATTTTAGAACTCAAGTGGTCTGTCATCCTTGATAGTACAGGTATTATTTTGGTATCACTGGATAGAATATGAGTTACTCTTTGATATGATGTAAAAAATAATGACACTTAAGTAATACAATTTTAATAAGAGGCTCTCAAATTTGGGTTTATTTTATCTGGGATGCACTGTATAAGAAATCTTTTATATCAGGGTGAAAAAAAAACTCCACACAAAGAGCTGGGAGCATCAAAATGACCTTGTTAATAGGTATCAGACCTCTTTATAAGGTGCACTGGATATAGTGCTTGAGGGAGTGGAAAATGTGCACTCATTGTATGTGGGTGAGGGTTATAATATATGATAATGATTGAAATATATTTTTTTAAACATATACGAAAATAGAAGACATAGAAGTTGGATTGATCTTTGCACAAATTACAGTACATCTACAAGTTACAGTACAGTTAACTACTTTTTAAAAATTCTTTGTCCTTGTTTATCTAGCGTTGTGCCATTGGGCAACCAAAACAGCATTTCAATCCCTGCCACGTTTGTTCTGAAGCTAAGTGAACCCATGCCTATGTCTCTCATATTGATCAAGCAACTGCATAATATCCCAGGTAGGTCAAAAGGTTGAATACAGGGCATAGATTTCACGACGGCCATAGAAGGCCATGCTGTCATTGCCCTTGTCTCTGGCCGTGATGCCCAAGGGAAAATAGATCAAGTCAAGGCCATTTTGGCCTTGCCTTTTTTCCAAGCTGGCCAACATGCCCTTTTAGGAAATTTGTTGCCCTTTCATGAAGGACTCTAATATCAACAATAAAATGGGAAATATGTCACTATTTTGTCACATTAAAGTCTCAGAAAGCAATACAGACCATAACTTTTATTGGATAATCCTATACAGAGGTCGTGGCAGAGCTCCCCACGACCTCCTGGGGACTTAATGACCGTCTGACAGGAGTTGTAATAGCAAGACATCCGTGTTTGTTTAATTCCCACTGACGTGGGTTTTGGATGTGCTGGAATGTTATCACAGTTATTATTTTTAAACAAATATGTAAGTATGTTAACAGAATGTGATAGTTACATTATATGGACAGCCAAACAGAATTTTCATCGCCAAATCACTGTGGAAAGGAATTTTGTGTTTTCCCCATACAGGAAAGGCAGTATTTTTAAACAGAAAATTACCACCATTAAAAAAAAGGCCTTCGATGCCCTTTTTATGAGAACAAAATGGCTGTGGATGCCCTTTGAATTGGACAAAGTGCCCTAAATTTTGGAGGGAAAATGGCCTTGCCCTAAAAATAACGAAATTTAAGGCCTGTGAATCCATGTAGGTCAAATGTTGAATTTATGTTGGTAAACCACCAGGGGCTTTTTCACGAATAGCCCATAAAAAAAGTGTGTGTGTCCTATTGGGTGCTATACTAATCACATTCTCAATCATTTAGCATAACCAATCACCAGTTGTTTGTAAAATTGTTTGTAACTTAAGAATGACTTGGTGAAACGGTCCCCTTGTAAAACAGTACATGATTACTGATGGGGCTATGAAAATAAATAAATGAATAATAAATAAACACCACTCCAGTCTCCTTTCACATCACCTGGGTCAAGTACAGCTCACTGTAAATTAATTTCTTGCTGAATGAAATAAACTCCGAGAATAGGATGTGAACCAGCGACCCTCTGAATTGAATTGAATAGATGACTCTCTCTCTTCTCTGTTGTATAACAGGTGTTGTCACTCAGTATGCAGATCCTACTGCTGCTACTCCGCTCAATACACTCATCTGTAGATTCACACTGGATCCAGTCACCTTCCTTCAGAATCCGGGCAAAGATGGCCGCCATACCAAGACAAAGAACTTCTTTGTGGTAGGTGTCTTTCTGTTTGATAAGATAGCATCTTAATCTGGTATTGAACTTTGCCTAAAATTCGACATTCAATGGTTCTAGTGGTATAAAAAAATAGTTTAATCAACAATTACTTCCAATCAAAATATTAACCAGTTGACTTCAACACGTTAAAGCAGAAGATGGGTATTAATTATAATTTTAATGATTATTAGATAGATAGTTTAATTTGGACGCTAAATATCGATTGTAACAGTTTTCGATTATGTACAATCAAGCTCCAGAAAACTGTGTGTATAGACATACATTGTGTCATCTTATTATTATGTTGTTTTATATAACACTGGAAAGTTGTGTCATGGTATTAAAGTTGACTATGTTTTGAAAAGATTGTTATCAGGGCATCAGGTTTTGAATCCCAGAAATGTTCATATCCATTATTGAATGTAGGAACTGCCTGATCAGCATCACTCCTACATCATCAATGATGGAACCAACCCCAGTGACCTACGGGACATGCAAGGTGCTCTTCTCTCCAAGATCACCTTTACTTCACCCAACACTGTGGTCAAGATTATCTCACTCTTGAGGCAACAGGCAGTTTACAACACTCTTATTGCCAGCTGTGTTAGAAACAAAGATGCTGCAGGTCAGTCCATTCTCTCTACAATCATTTGTTCTTTGATAATTTGAGATTCAGAACTTGAACAAAGATACCAAGGATGCTCAAAGTTGTTGTTGTTGTTGTTGTTTTTATATTTTACGGCGCTTTCATTCATTATATGAATATTTATGCCTTATCATTTGCGGGTTTTTTTTTTTTTTTCTTTTCTTTCTTTTTCTTTTCGAGAAAATCAAATTATCTGTCGTATACGTCTCTAATAAAGTACCGACCTCGCTCTTGTAAGGCAAAAAGAATTATAATACATAAAGAGAACAGAAAACAAAGTATAGGTATTTTGACCAGACAGAAAGAAGAGAAGAAAGAAAGGGTCATAAGCTCCAGTCTTGCACCCGTACCGCAGTGCGGGGTTACGTCTGTCCCGTTGATGTGGTACATCAACGTCGGTGAAGTCTTGATCTTTTCAGGAGACAGACGCTTTTAAAGTTTATCCTGATGTTTTAACAATGTGTGACTGTATTTAAAATGATAATATTGATATCACTTCATTTACAGCCAAACACTATACATCCCATAAATAATGTTTTATTAACGAAGACGATTTCGGTTTTCATTTCCATATTTCAAATTTTGTGAATGTCTTTAAACAGGACTGAAAATCCCATTTGGCTCACCCAAATTTGATTTGTAATGCATAAAGTTAGGCACAATTTTATGAACCGCTATTTGGCTTCTCATATGTGTATGAAGGGGTGTATTGGTTTGGTTGATAAGTGGCCAAACTGTCCAATCAAAATGTTTGGGGCTTACACCCTGCAATTATACTTCGATTTTCAGTGGCAAAATATTAATTTATAATCACAATGTCAAACCCAAGTGAGCTAATTGGACAATGGGCAGGAATTAACTTATCTAAGTACTTGAAAAACCTCTTTTTCATTCCATTATTGTAGAGCACAGACTCTTAATCATGTACATGTATGTGACCACAAAAGAGAATTATTTGTATGTTCAACTTAACTGGAAATGCTACCTACCTCGTATATGAAATGTGACTTGTAGCAACATGGGTCTACCTTCTGGTGAATATAATGAATTTGTGGTACACAGTATACAGTCTGTGTTTAAAAAAACATGGTACAGTTGGGAAAATATTATTTAGGTATGAAATCTTCTCAAATAATGTGTGAATATGGTAACAACCTAGAGCCAAAAGATTCTTCTCGCTGATGCACTTTGTTTTGTATAATTTGCTTTTGTAAAACAAAAGTTATACTAAATTTTGTGCGGCGATGAGCTATTCAAAATTACGCTCACCTATTGTCTCGGTGCGCTGAAGTCATGGCTATTATGTGTGAAACCCATAGAGAAGCATGCGCAAAGTACATTTTTTCTTGATTATGGAAAACTGGTCATATCTCAAGATCCACAGCACCGAATGGGATGAAAAAAATTGCAGAAGAAAGCCTGATTTTCCTACTTTATGGAAATAATAAACACTTTTAGAATGTGATTAATTTTCATACTTTAAAAAAATGGTTTCCAACTGTACCATTTTATTTGACACAGACTGTATATGTTTAAACAGTTTAAATGATTATCATTGTTTAGATTATTATCATTAGAAGAGCTTAAAACCAGTGTATGTAATTCCGTTGTCACTATAGAACACCAAGAAGCTGTGTTATTTGAGGTGACACCTTACACCAATCAGAAGTTAACAGTCACCTTTGAACATCCTGCCAGGGAAGGAGTTGCATGTGGTGAGTCTTATATCAACGCTCAACACTAACATTTTTTTTTGGTTGCCCTGCCGGGCAACCAAATATCCAAATTTTCCAAATTTGGGAGCCCGAATCAATAATCTGGTTGCCCGAAAAAAAATATGATAATAAACAAAACAACAAAGTTTCCCCTTCTTATTAGCGAGGGAGGCGGTTGAGTTGGTGAGGGGAAAAAATGGGTTCCGGACTGGGAGCTACTTTTCTTTATTTCATCTTTTTTATCCATTCATACACCAATTTTGTATGCCGTTACTTAATGATGATGCTAGAAATCGATAAATTAAAAGCTTGACAATCATTTTCTTTAGAAATGAAAAATTTACATTAAGAAAAGACGTCAATGACTGATGTGTAAAAAAAAATAACAAAACAATGACCGGTAAAAACTGAACTTCGCTCTCAAAAAAAATTTCTATCTAGTCTAGGAGATCTGAACAAAAATGTAAATTAGACTTCTGTTAATCTACAATGGAATTCAATTTTTCTGTGGTCTAGTTTAATTTAAAAAATTCATCCACCATTTCACCAAAGTATGCTAAGATAATTGATTTCATCAGACAATCACTGCATCACTTTTAAAGATGATAAAAGTAGGCCTCTTCAAAGTTTAGAAGTTCCGAAATGCATCTGCTGTCAGAGGCTCTCACTGACAGATTCTGCCCCAAGACTTCTGGGAGGAATACAGCTCAGTTCATGCTACAAACAGTGCAGACATAGCCACCAAAAAATCAATCTTTTTTTACTAATTGTGAAAACTAAATTTCAGATGTAACTGGGGTAAGAGGTTTCAAGATCATATTTTCTAATGCTCATTCCTTGAAAACTGGACACCCAAGACCAAATTTTAACCTTAAAATCTATGAGCAAAAACTTCAAAAAATGTAAGTCTACACCAATTAGCACACATGGGACTAGACACAAACGATCGGTGTTTTAAGAAATATCAGGGTCATTTCTGCTCTGATATTTGACTTGAAATTAGTTTTAATATCACATTTAGGTGTTTGGAATAGTCCTCAAATGTTTTAATACCTACATACCTAGTGTTATATTCCAAATTTTCCCTGTGCTGGCAAAAAATTTTGAGGGTCAACTCGGGCAACTACTTTTTGGTAATTCCTCTGATCTGAGGGTCCTGGTAGGGCGCCCCTTAATGTTGAGCCCTGCTTATATCCTATGATTGCGTCGATATAGGGCAATTCCATGAATTATGGGGATATTTTCAAAAAAAGAAGTCAGTCTCCTAAGTTGATTATTAAATTTATCAATAATCTAATGCCATGGATGTTCGAGAATAACAAAGGTCTTTCATATTCAGTTTTTAAAAAAGTCATTTTCGTTAATATCTTCAAGATCTCAAACCATCATTAAAATTGTACATGTGGGACTGGAGACAATAAATTTCTCTAAAATGCAATTTACACAATATTCGTTTAATATTTTTCCTTACAAATTTCGCTAAAAGGGAAAGGATGAACACATTTCCATATTTCATGGGCTATTGTCGTATTTGATTGATTACAAGGGGGTGAAATGACCTCTCGAAGTTCACTGGACAAAATGTAACGTAACTAACCATGTTTTTGTTGTTTCTATAGAAAATTATCAAGCTATTCATGAAATATAGTATATCACATGACTTGCCAACTCATCAGCAATAGCATGAATGTCACTGTTTGTTTTAGATGAACATAGTTTCCAGGAATTTTATGGTCAAAGTCAGTCCCCCCAAAAACATTTCCACTTTTGGTAATGTAACTAACCAAAGTTTAAGTACCTGTTATTACTTATTGAAATATGCCTCATGATTCTGTTTGATGATGTGAAGTAGGGTTGGTCTATAGGTATTGACACTACGAAATTTGGAAAATAATATCAAAGCATCTTCACGTAGAAGCAATCCTTAGCCAACACTGTATCATAATATGTAACGAAACTAATCATGGAATTGCCCTATAGCTGATATTGAATCAAATCCTGAGCTGATTTACAAATCAAGAGAAACTGGCTCATATGGAGTTCCTTTTATACTTTCAACCAGCAAAATATAAACAAGCTGCAGAACACTTTGCCACAAGTCTTATTTAGAGTTTGTGATGGTTTTTTTTTTCTTCAAATCTCTTTAAAGACTCCCTCTTAAATTTTGGGTTGTTTTACTCATTAATGAGTTAACAATCTGACCAACCCATTTATCTCATTATATTGAAACCTTATAGGAAACCAATACCCAATGAAATAATCACTTTTATAGGAAAGAGCATAATGAGAGGAGCAATTAAATAAGATAATGAGAGTTATGGAAGTTTGAAAAGTCTTGTTGTACCTTCTATGGGGATCCTCAAATTGGCAACATCGCCTTCAAAATGGCCGATTTTTATGGACAACTCTCCATGGGTTTTGTACACAAATTTTCAGATTTCCCTATTTTTTTTTCAAAACATGTTGTTCCTCCTTCTGAGCGCAACAATTGTGTGAAATATATTTTTCCATGACATATTTTGAGCTCAGAAGTAAATAAGACATATTTTGAAAGAAAATGGGGAAAATCTGAAAATTTGTGTACAAAACCAATGGAGAGTTGTCCATAAATCAGCCATTTTGAAGCTGATGTTGCCAATTTGAGGATCCCCATAGAAGGTACGAGACTTTTTAAACATCCATAACTCTTATTTTATAGCCGATTTTGACGAAACTTTTTTTTTAAATTGCCCCTCTCATTGTGCTCTTCCATATAAAAGTGATTTTTTCCTTGGGTATGGGTCCCCTTTAAAGACCGGGGAGATAGCAACTGAACACATTGTGACCAGCAGAGTTGCCTCATTATAACAACATCTAGCAGCGATTGTTTTTACAGGAATAAGTTGTATTTCATGTAAACTTGTTATAAAGAAATTTGATATAGGAACATACCTGATATAACATGCTAATTGTGCTGGTTCCAGCTCTTTGTTTGTTTGTTTTCTGTTTTTTAACCCTGATATAAAGAGATTCCTGATATAACAAGGTAATTTCCATGGTATATTTATATATTTCCTTTAAAACATGCTTTATGAATTAAATGTATTATTATCATAAATATATGATTGCTGTTGACAGTTGAGTTGGACTTGACGGATCATTCTTCAGTGAAGGCCAGACTCCATGGTTGTCCAAGCGAGGAACAGTTCTGTACCGACGACTATGCTACCAAGGTGCTGCAGAAATGTCTCTCTATTCCCATCACTATGAGAGCTATTATGAAGAAGGCTGAGCAGTGGCTAGAGACCCACGAATCACAGAAATCGGTAAGAAATTAATCTTGTCTGCCATATCAATATGGTACAAAATATTGAAAAGCTGGTCTCCTCAGGATGAGCATTGGCCTCACGATTTGTGTATAACATAGAATCTTTGATTACATACAAAGTTCAGCCGTGGAATAATAATGATAATAAACCATTAATACATGAGGGAAAAAACGTGGATGCTCTGAAAGATTGATGTTGCTTTGGAAATTATTTGTTTATTTCTAACTTGGTTTAACTTAAAGGGGAGGTTCACCCTGGGTATGAATTGGTTTTAAAAAATGCAGAAAAATAAATGAAAAATATGAGTGAAAATATTCAGTGGTTGATTTTCTTCAAACTGTCACTCAGATTTTTATATTATTTTCTGCATTTTTTAAAACCAATAAAATTCCAGGGTGAACTTCCCCTTCAACTTGAGTATTTGGCTTCACCTGTACTTAGAAGGCAAAAAGCAAGTTGTAATCATATTAATTGTCAGATCTCTTTCCCTCCCTGTATAACTGATTATAATTTGCACTTGCATGAATCCCTTTGTTATTAAATTCAATTTATATATTTGAATCTAAGACAATGGCATGTACCCTCATTTTTGCATAATCCTTTAATGCCATTAATGTAAATAGTGCAAAGGGTTTGATATTGAGGCATATTATTGAAAAATTGGTATTGTTTTATATTTGTTTGTGTGTGTTTATCATATGTGTATATATTTCTGTTACTATTTTGTTATGCAATAGATAACAGAATAAATATGAACTGTAAAGCTTCCAACTGTTGCAAGTTAATAATTATATTTCTCCTGTACATATTTAAGATTTCAGTATGGGACAAGAATTTGATTTCAAAATGTGATTATCAAAATTGTTGAAGGTTTTATGATAGTTTTTCATTAAGAAGATTGTATTTGTTGTTGTGTTTACAGGTGAGCCTTCCACCAGCCCCTTCATCTGGTCCATCCGGAGGTTCTATCTTTGATCCTATGAGTGGCATACATCGTCATAGTGGTGTCGGTGGTGGTAGTGGTGGTCAAGGTGGGTCTTTCTTTCCCAGCCATCGTCCCCATCAGTCATCATACTCTCATCAACTCCAGTCTCATAGTATCCTCAGTGATCTTACCACCACGATGTCAGCCATCTTACCTCATGGAGAGGGGTTTGATATGCATGATAAACCAACCAAAGTGGCTCAGAATCCCATGTTGGCCAGTCTTCTTCAGCATGCTGCTCTTGCTGTAAGCACAGCATCTCTATCCATTCCACCTCCATCTGCTTCACCTATGTCCTCTCCACCCCTTGCGTCTGGACCAAAGCCTCACAAGAACCCAATGCTGATGAATCTCCTGCAGGAGCATAATACTCTAACTCCTGTAGCTGCCATTGGCCAACCAGTTGGGTCAATGGGAAGAATGATGCGCCGAGGGAAGCGTGTAAGATCAATGAGTGTCGATAAGTCACCAAAGCGACAGCAGAGTGAAGAGGAACATGACTTTGATGACTTTCATGGCCCTCGCCCTGCTGGTCTTCATCATAGACTCTCTGATACTCACAAGATGTCAAGCCATGGCATGGATCCACCAAAGGCAGTGCATACAGGGGAGCTTTCAGCACTCCTATCAGAGATTGAGGCCCCCATTATACCAGTCACAAAACCCAAGAGAGGACGACCGCCACGTTTAGACAGTTCTAGCTCTCAATCTAGCATCAGCGCTCGTCAAAGCCCCAAAACCCCAAGCACTCCAAATGTTCCTACAACACCAACTTTTGCCCCACCTAAGATGATGTCTCACAGTACTTTGAGTACACCAGAGCACCCATCCATGGATGAATTACCTGGTGGTATAAAGGCTGAACAGTTGCATTCTAGAACAAGCATAGACTCAGATATATTTACACATAATTCAAAGAACATGTATGAGGACTTGTTGCCAGATCCTCAAAGGTCAAATATCTCTCCAGAAATGAACAGACAGGCTAGTTTTAGGTCTCAGTACAGTTCTATTGACATCAATGATGATGCAGCAGGATTTGACAATGACAATGACGATGACTTTGGAGGATTACCAAGCGTAAGTTCAGCCATAGCACGTATGGGTATTCCCACAGGCTCTGAGTTTGATGAGCATCGAGCTACAACAGACCTGACTCATCCACTTTCTCTCTCATCTTTGACTTCAGGACCAACTTTCCTAGCTGCCATCTGCCAAGCTGGCTTGAAAGCCCAGGCCCACAGACTATCAGGAAAATGGGCCAGCACCTGGATCTTACTGCGTGCTCAAGCCTTGCCAAAAGCAGAGATTTCCGGCTTCTCCCTTTTACCACAGAGAGGGAGACCTGGACCCAATTTGCTAAGCTGTAACACAACCTTCCCAATTCATGCCACTGAACCCGTCGAGGAGTACCCCAGTGTCCAAAGGCCAAACCCAAGAAATTCATCGCGCATCCGTCTTCGCCTTCAACTGAAAACCCCAACAGCCATCAAAGAAGCTGGACGTTAAACCCGCTCGAAGACACTGGAGGTCCTCATCTTGATTTCCGATGCCTACCCAAGACCAAAAAGCTAAGGAGACCACTGGATAGATGAGAAAAAGAAAGGAGAGCTACACCGCGACTGATCTACTAGCAGCCGTGGAGTCGATCTCCAGAAACCAATGCTCAAGAGATGTTGACACCAGTACTTCGAGCAGTACACCAATGTGCCGTCAATCAAGAGGAACCTTCTCAAATGACCCTTAAGACCATCCGCCACAACGCCAGACAAAGAGCAAAAATTGAAGCCAAAAGCATCCGGCATTCTGCTCCTCAAACTTCAAGATCTAGAGGCAGCCCCAGAACTTTTGAAACCTTCAGTGTGGAGAGTTCTGCTTACTCCATTCTCCTAATCCAGTCATGGAAAGACTTAAAGAAGGAGAAGGCCTCATTGAAGCCTGATAAAATAGGCTTTGAAATGCCTAGAGAAAATAAGGAAGGCTGTCTCCAACATCTATCAAGACGGGAACCTCCTAGCTTACGCAAGCTGCGCGAAGCGTCAAAGAAACCAAAGATTGTGAGAGATGACAGTTTGGCCTAAACCTCCATAGGCGAAAAGTTGCAAACCAGCCACAGATCTGAAGCAAGGCAAACACAAAGGAACTCTCAAGAGCTAATCTAAGGGAAGCCATGGACGTCTCTACAGGTAAAAATTGGGAGCACTCCACAATACAAACCTCCAATACACCAAGGTTCCGTTGCACATGTCGACCCATGTCCAAGATTTAAAGTGAACCAGAATGTAAGTAAAAAATCGACAGCCATTGAAGAGCGCAGAGACCAAGTTCCTTCTGTACAAAGTTCACCGATTTTCTTGGTTTCTTTCAAAGAAGAGTTGGCAAACTTGCCTCGTTTCCAAAGATTAGAAACAAACCTCAGAGATAGAACAGTCGCCAAATCCAAAGACCCCCTACTACAAACCTCCCACGGCCGGCTGGCCAGCTCCTAACATCAAATTAAACTTTATTTAGGTTCTACTGCGCAAAAAATCTGGAGTGGCGGTTCAAAAGAGAGACGCCTTCAAAGAAGTGTGGACAAGCCAAAGAGCATCTGGGTCCCAACTGGCTCCCAACGTTATAGCTCATAAGGTCCCACATGGAAGAAAGCCAGATGGTGATGAAAAATGGGGAAAGTCGTTTTTCCAGTGCGTAACACAATCCTCCATTTGACAGGTAGGACAGAGTTAATTCGGAAAACTGAACCAAATATATTATCAAATCGAATGTCCGAACTCCCAACTCCAGCTCAATTTCATGCCAAAGCAAGTGCAGGATCTGCCCAAAACCGTCTACACAGGGAAGTGCTTCGTCATATCCGTCCTACTACTGGAAATGGCGCAAAGGTAATGAGTTCACAATTAAATCGTTTTCTGTACTGAGAGTCCTGTACCCACAAAACTTCAAGTTAGGGTTACGCCAAAACCTCCCTTAAGCCCAACAGTACAGATTACCCAGCCAAAGTACCCAAGCAGTCCAAGGATATCTCGTCACCCCACTACTGAAGACTCATTCAGAGTTACTCCAGCTAACCATTGCTCAACATCTTCAACATGCCACCAGTTCAGAGTTCTAGCACAAAAACCTTATCAAAGCTCCTATCCAAGTGTTTCAACAGGTCGTTATCTTCCAAGCCTTACAGGCGTCCCGCCTCACTCGCTCAGACAGTATCTGCTAGGCTACACACAAGTTCCACACTATCTTCAAGCTCACTACTACCTGGAACACTGCTGTAAATCTAATCACAGCCTGGCTTACATGCAGACCACATCAACCACACCATTCTGCTCGCTGAGTGCTTCAACCTGTTGTCCAGATTGGTTACCACGCTTGTTCGAGGAAAACTGAGTATCCAGCATCAAAGGGTCACCTCCTTCAATACAGGGGACTAAGACAGTACAACACCTTCTAAATGAGGGCCAGCACCTCTGGTGATCTCCCACAGACACCTGCAAGGTACCAACCCATTCTGTACACATCCCCCAACTACACCATCATCTGTTGTTCAACACCTACTACTTTTGGTCTGTCTCTGCGACCAAATTCTGCAAAGCAGAGGAACACCAGTGCTGTAGGGCGTTTAACAGCAAGTTCTCACTTCATGGGCATCCGTCGACAAATCAAGGAGACAAAAAACGACCAAGGTTTGAGAAGCACAGATAAGTTGAGAAGTTGAAAGAGATGAAAAAGGGTAAGAAAGATCAAAGGCCTTCTTTTAGCGGCTCTCGGATCTCTGATCATCAGGAACAGCAGTTCAGGAAATGGGAGCGCGAATTGACCAAAAGACAATGATTCTCCCCAGAACAAGACACAAAGGAGGACTAGATCCGTACTGACGAGAATGTGAGCAGAAACAATCTTCAATTGCAAAAGATGAAAATAGTTCGGTTTACCTCTAAAGCAGACGACACCCCAACAAAGGAAAGCAAAGCCATGACATTTCCTCTCGCAAAATCTGACAGTTCAAAGACAGCAGTCCCAAAGGTATCATCTGCTACCAATCAGTTGCCTGCTCGTCAACCATCACCATCAGTGAGCTTAAAACCAGGTGGTTTGAATCCGTCTCCATCCAGTCAAGGATCCAGCTCAGTCAAGGGCAAATCATCTCCAAAGCATCCATCTCAGTCTCGTCCTCCCAAAGTCAGCACTCCACCATTAACCGGCTCTCAAAAGAGAGCAAGCAGTCCCACAGGAAAGAGTATGTCAATCAAACAAAGCAAGCCTTCACCTTTAAGCACCAGCTGTTCAACACCGACATCCGTGAGTAGTCCTGTGAAATCAAGGCCTGGCACTTCCCCTGTGCCACGAACAAGACCAATTATTCTCAGCCACTCCTTGTCTACTTATCAATCACCTGAAAAGGGACAGCAAAAGGTAACCAAAGTACAGCTTGCCGTGCAGCCAGGGCTAATGTCACACTCGAGTGTTCCCGCACCAGGAACATCTGCAATTAATGTGACTAAAGGGCAGACAAACCCATCACAAGTACGAGTGCCTTCTCCGTCTATCAAATCTCAGCCAGTGTTGACTAACAAACCAATGCAAGATTCCTCTAAGAAGCCAACAACTGTAATATCAAAACCTACTGACACTTCCAAGTCTGAAATCAAGCTAGTCACTACTCCCAAGCCGGTGAAAGGAGATCAGAGTTCATCAATGAAGAGTAAGCCAAGCACTGGTAAAGAGTCTAGCTCTCATCCACAGCAGAATAATCAGCGATCAGATGCTAAAGGGTCTTCAGACGGTGGAAGTTCAAAGATGCCTGCTTCTGTCTCAAAAAAAGCTGAATCCAAACCAACAGATCCAAGAGCAAGGAAGGACTCTCAAGTAGCAAGTAAAGACAAAGATAGCGACACTTCAAAGTCACCCAAACCTGGTGTAATGAGAACAATTTCTAAAGAAGCAAAATCTTCATTGGGCAGTGGAAGCCAAGATGGAAAGACCTCAATGAAGCCTGAACAGAAACCAACTACCGAGTCTGTTCAAAAGCCTAAGGTGACTCCCCCACTCATCAAACCTGTTTCCCATAGTGATAAAGAGAAATTGAAGAGTGATGACAATAGAAAATCCGAATCAAAGAAAATTGTCCCAGAGAGTAAGGGAACGGACAAACAAGTTTCTGAAGAAGTAACTAAGACATCTACACCATCCACAAAACCTCAAGGAATTGACTTCAAGGTACCCAGTCCAGCCATGGTACCAAGTCCTAAGAATCCTGCAATGAGTCCCAGACCTGTCATTAAACCAGTCAGCTCTCCAAAACCAGTTATTGCTTACTCGCCCAAACCCCCAAGTCCACATTCATCCACCAGTGGTGTCCCCAGCCCTGGGAGTGCCGTAAGTCCCAAGGTCCCAACCAAGCGATCTGCCACACCCGTGGGTAACCAACCTCCACCGCCCAAAAAGCCATGTGCTATTTCAACACCCTACAGCCCAGTGGAAAGCGATGATGACTTTAGCATGATCATCGACATGCCTCCATCTCCGAGAAGCAGCTCCCTGCAGAAGCCCCAGCGTTCACCACGGCCAGATAGCAGGAACAGTAATACCCAGACCGAGGCTGGATCCACCTCTCCTAGGAGTGCTGTGGCACATTCTCCCCTTGGGCAGGTTGCACTGTCACCACTTGGAATAGGAAAGTCTCCTGCTTCAGTTAAGAGTATTGGATCAGATAGTATTAGTAGGAGTCCATGCAGAATAGATGATGATTTGATGGATGAGGCTCTTACAAGTTGTATCCAGACAGAGGATGTCTAATTGCAATTATTATTATTTTTTTTTGTCAAACAGGCAGCCGACACTGAGCTGAAATTTTTGAAAATTTCCACTTCAATATGTTGCTTTTGTATATCATCAGTATTGCAAAATGTCAAGTGAGTCCCTTGACTTGTCTAAAATCAGACAAATTATATGTGTATGAGGATTTCTGGCTTATACAGTATTTTACAGTCCCCCTTGCCTCAGTCAAACTCACATAAGTCAAGTGGTCTCCAAAGTTGAAGGTTCTCAAAGCTAACTATAGTTCTTACGTACTGGCTGAGCAGTTAAGTTTCTTTAAGCCTTGTTAATGTTCGAACAACATTTGATGAAGATAACAAACATAATGTGCTGCAGTAGGCAGATGATAAACAGATACAGAGACACTAAAGAATTTAAATTGTCAATTTTAAAGTACTTTACTGCTTTGTAACCTTCTGAAATTACAGTATTCATAATTGAAAGTTGAAATTACATATGGCCATGTGTCACAAGTTGGGGTATTGTAAAAGGGTGGAGGCGTTACATTTTGGAGGGAAAATTATCACATTTTTCCACATAGCATGAAAAAGATGTACAGTCATAAGCTGTGCAATAATTCATATTGTAGATAATTTATCAGGCTACATGGTTATGAAGTTTCAGCTTCGTTATGCTCATAGTTTTAATACAAAGATACTTTTAGTGGAGTAGGGGAAGGGGTGGAGGATCCTACGATGGAGGCACGTGTTAAAGCATAGGGAATTCCCATTAGTGTTACTTTCTTATTGTTTGCTGCGTTATATCTTTGCAGCTAATAGGTCTTATGGGTTGAGTGATATATCATTCTCTTGGGAATTTATGTGGTTCTAGATAAATGTGAAGAAGATTTTTCAAAAGTAATTTAATCAATTAATTAATAAATTAAAACATACTTAATGCACACATCCTCATAGACAATGCATTGCAGGCATCAAAAATTGTCACATGTCAATTTTATAACAATAATTGTCATTCTTTCGCCATTTTTTTTGAATGCATGTAAATACACAATTAAGTGGAAACATATTACTTGCAATAAACTTGGAGTTGTAATCCAAGTGTAAAAGACAGGATCTCTGCCCTTTTTGCACTATTTTTTTCTTCTTTTTTGACACCCTGTAGCGTGATTAGAAAAAATAATTTTGTATTGCAAGTTTATATTTTTTGGAAGCACAGCATCTTATTCTCACAATCCACGATGATTCATTTCATTTGGTGAAAAGATTAAGAAATTATTTGCCGGTAAAATTGTGAAGTTTTTCAAACCATTTTTCCTTGTAACACTCCGTGTAGCTTTTATGACACACCTTATACAGGCACAAAAATATGTTATTCATCCTCCTTTCAATCTCTGCTTTCAATATATATATACTTTTATACATGTCTGAAGTACTACTAAGAAACGAGATGTTTGATTGTGACAATGTACATTTCTACAATTTTTTGGTCTTGTAACACATTTTCCACCCAACTCATGACATGTGGCCATATACATTCCCTGGTATGTTTTGAGGGTCACCTAGTATTCTGTGAAAACCTATAGTGGGTGATCCATATGGTCTGGTAAACTGCATCATCAAGAGTTTGTGCCTCTAAACTATTGAACTACCACTGTTCTCTGCATTTGTTTGGTCCAATTTTTTTTAGTTTCAGGATGCCTTTGCATAAATCTAGTTGAGGCTGTTTCTCTAGTAAAAATCAAGAACTCTAATAAGTGGGTGATCATGTTGAAAAATCAAACTTGAGAAGTCATATTCTTCAAAAAATCTCATCACCAATTAATGTTAATTTATTTCCTTGTATTTTACTTGTTTTTTATTGTTTATTCAATGGAAATCATCTGCAACACTATAAATATCATAAACAACATGACATTGATGGAGATAAATCAGTAAAAGACAAAATAATGAGACACTTATGAATTTTACCTAGAAAACATTTGCATTGGATTCGTTTCTGAAATCAGATTTTTAAAACCAATATTGGGTCTGACTTGCACTTATGTTATGCCAAGTAATTTCAAAACCGTGTACCCCGGCGTCTCAAATTTGGTCTTGAAATTTGTGGGAGTAGAAAAATGATTGTTTGCATTGCAAATTCATCATGCTAAAGGTAGGGGGGGGGCTGAATTAACCCCCCCCCCCAGTCTTTAGGGTTAAATCTCTGAGAAAACATTAGTAATTTATTTGCTCATACGTAAATGGGCATACATGTAGATCATACAAATGTGTAAATATAATGCCTTCAAAGTTATGTATATTTGTATGCATGCCACACAAAAGAAAGGTTGTTTGTAGAATATGAAAAAGGAGGACCTTGAATTTAAGATGCTTCATTGTTGGACGACTGTTTTGATTTAATTGTGGACATTTTCAAAGATTACTTTAATAACTGTATGGAAATATTAATATCTTGTTGAAATATGTTGAAATCATGTGTGCATGTATGTTTTCTTATTCATTGTGACAAAATTATAGCCTTTGGGCAAAGGCTGACTATATTCTTTGTGATAAAGGCAGGAAATGAAGCTGATAACTATTAAAATGAAAAGATACATAGTTTATGACTGCACATCTACAACTGAGTGGCCCGCACCCCGAGTCGGGTGGCTGTTGACTCCTACTATACTATTTTGTTTTGACACGACTGTAATCAAAGGATGGCCACCTTCTGTGAACTTGGAAAAATAAATATAGAAAAAAAGGGAGTATTTCTCTGTATTTGTAGGACTGTCGACTGCAGTTAAATCTGATGCAGACCAGGGGGCATTTCATGAAAGGACTTGTCGGATGTTTTATACGACAAACTGTTATAAGCTACTGAAATGCTTGCATCTGATTGGCTGAGAGCAAATTTGTTGGATCAAATGTCCGACAAGTCCTTTCATGAAACGCACCCCCGATCATTTAGGTGGAGGTCCACTCGTTATCATTGCATTAGATATTGTGATGTATTGTAGCTTGTGTACAAACAATTATGATTGCATGCTACTGTCATTGTTTTGACATACAGCAAGAATAAAGAGTGGATAAAACAAAGATTTTTATTGTTGTATTGCATCTTTATTTATTTATTTTTTCATAAACTTTACAATAGAATATACACGATATAATATAATGTACAAACCAAGTCGGACCATAATCACTACTGTATCGTATATACTATATACATGGCGTAGAGTTATACAGTGGAAACTCTTTACAAGGTCTTTGAGACCACATAATTTTTATATCAGTAGTCAATAAACAATACAAAAAAAAAAAATCATTTTGATAGGAGAAGTGCTTGTATTATCTATACTCTTGTAATATGCATGAATTTTGTTTATGTCAGATTTAAAATGTGCATAAGGAGCCTTACCAAAAGAGAAAGCCGCGGCCCCCTGCGTGAACGCCGCACATGGGGATTATATGCCGGATATACCGTTCCCCTATTATTCTTCCATTGTTTTAATTTGATTGGATTTACATCCGGTTTAAAGCGCCGTTGTGCAGCGTTCACGCAGAAGGCCGCGGCTTTATCTTTTGGTAAGTCGCCTAAAGTGAAATACATGCGGATAATCCTGCCATAAAATGAGCATCTACTGCGTATTAATAAGATCTAATGCAAAATCCATGACCATTAAATCACAAATGCATGTGTCTTAAAATAAGATATGTGCGTACCAGTACAGTTGCCTTACATTGATAAGGCCAATGAAACTCGATGTTGAGTTCCCGTCACATTTTTTCCAGCCCATTATGAGGAACCAATTTCGTTATCCATTATTCATTATATTCCAGAACATGAAAGTTTAACCTTTTGATGACCTTTTAACACACTTTTCTCTGTTATTTTTGGATATTTTCAGCAATATATTATACATATGTTTATCTGAACATATGCAATGTTCATATCTTGCTTATATTCATTTAACCCTAATCAGACTGGGGTGTTTTGGTAGCTGTCAAGACTGGGGGGGGGCCATGATGGCCCCCCCCTAAGATCTCGGCCGCCGATCGCGCGACCGCGCCGAAAATTTGCACGATGGTAATGAGCCATGTAATCTACAAGACTGCGCTGTTAATTTTTCCAAAATAATATGAATTTTTTTTATATGAATTAATTATGCTAATTTATGCATGAAATCATACTTTTTGCTCTAATTGAAAAAATAAAGCTCCTAGAATTCTAATTTTGTGTATTATTATTCCTTATAGCATTCCTAACAATTGTACTAGAAAAAAATTCTTGTTTCAAAATTAATTCCTTATGTATTTTATTGTTTTATGAATTTCTTATGTATTTCTTTGTTTTTTCGACCTTTTGTTTTTCCTTTTTTTTTACTCAAAAATCATTTAAGAACCATTTTTAAGCATAAAGATGCTAAAATAAATTGATTTCAGCCAATGAAAGTGAAAATAATCATATCTTTATGAATTAGGTGAGAAAACTCAATTTGCATTGACTTTGTACACAAAATCACGTTTTTGAGCCTTTTTCGGTCTGACGGATATTTTTGAAAATCGTGCAGCGTCGTAACGGTACGACCGATTTTTGCGAAAATGGTTTCAAAAGATGTGCGAGACTTGAAAGTAAAAAGTCAGCAAGCGGCGCGATCAGAAAATTTCGTGCGGCGGAGTGGTCGCGGAAAATGTCGAGGGGGGGGCCATGATGGCCCCCCCCCAGTCTGATTAGGGTTAAGGCAATTATGTTTAAAACGGAATGGATTGTATTGTAGGTTATTTATTGTAAGGTGGCTTGGGTAGGGGTAAATGAAAATAATTTTTTGTTAAATCATTTATGTCAAATAATTTATAGAAAAATAATGAAATATTTTCAGAATTTGAGTTTCAAATGCAGGCCAAATTTCACAACGAGGGCGGGTGACAGGAAACTCAACATCGAGTTTTAGCGGCCGAACCTATGAAGCAAGTGTCCTTGATCATAACTAGATTTCTATTAAAATAAGCAGCTTGTTACATTTGGAGTGGAATCTATTCATTTCTTTATCCATAGGTACACATGTAAATCACAATTATTGCACTTGAATATAAGTTTTTTTCAATCTACCTTTTAAAGGATACTTCCGAACATTGACATACATGTTTATTTCATTTCTATGGACTCATTTTCCTTAATATCTGATAAAAAGACTATTCTGTGTTTGCAAAAGGATTTTACTGAGCTGCAGTTGATATTCATTAATATATACACATCCTGGACATTTTTATAATTTTGTATCATATTATATGTACTCACGAACTTGAACAATAAGGGAAACCTTTGGGTTCATGTGAAGTTTAATAGCCTCTGACCAAACAAGCATTGAGAGCTAAGGGATTTCTGGGACAAACACCTGCCACCAATAAAGGGTTTGCCAAAGCTCAGTTGGTTCTCTTTGCTTATATTTATATTACAAACTTGTGAAGTCTTAAATTGTTCAGGTATTCAAAAACCTTTTACGATGATACTCTTACATGTACATGTACGTGCGAAGGCAATTCATAATAAAAACAAAGGCCCTTATATAACAAGCTCCTGCTTATAACATGTACAAAGCAATGAACGAAATAGTTTACAGGGGAAGTTCACCCTGGAATTTTATTGGTTCTAAAAAATGTAGAAAAATAAAATAAAAATATGAATGAAAGTTTGAAGAAAATCGACCAAAGTTCTTAATATCTAAAGTTTTGATTCTGTGACGTCAAGTGCGAGCAGCTCTCCCATGTGTTGTGTGTGTAAATTCCATAAATTTGCCTTTTTCCATGGTTCTCGGTAAAGGAATGGGTCAATTTGATAGAGGCATGTATATTAACATATGTTTGATGATGTATAGACCGCACAGGTGAAATAATTAATTTTCTTCTAAAAAAATGACACTTTATGGAATTTACACTACATAACACATAGGATAACTGCTCGCCTGTGACGTCACAAATTCAAAACTTTAAATATTCATAACTTTGTTACTTTTTGGTCGATTTTCTCCAAACCTTCACTCATATTTTTATTTTATTTTTCTGGATTTTTAAAAACCAATTTAAACTCAGGGTGAACTTTCCCTTTAATACTCAATTTCTCTAATAAGGTTTCATGAATTTAACATAATTCACTTGGTTTATTGCCTTCAGGCTTGAAGGGTCTCCCCAAAACAAAGGTTTTAATTTCCCCCCTGGAACGTTTGTTGTTTATTTGGTAAATTGCGATGACACCCAAGCGAGGGCCCACTTCAGGTTTGTGAGCATGAACTTCAAGGCTTTGGTCCATTGCTCTTCAGAGTTGAATTGGATTCTGGTAACAAAGAAAAAAAAAAAAAAAGATTTTGTAGTTAAAGAAAAAAAAATCTAGGTAATTACTTCATGTTTTGTGAAATTTGAATAAGCGGTGAATACATTGATTACTCAAAAAGAACATTTCTAGTATATTGTATCATAACCAGGATCATGACTAGCCTTTTGACAAGGCCTAGTGACTTGGCCATATTCCTCGTCAAGTAGTGGCTGAAACGAGACTAGCGGTCAAAGAAGAGAGCTGGCTAGATCCGGGTGAACGCGCGATAAGTCGCTAGGCCTTTTGGATCCTGGATTCAATGAATTATTCATTAATCGACCAATCAGAACAGTAGACGGGGTCGGAGGACCGTGGAGTCTGTGTGTTCGCGTGGTGTAGGTGTACCGTGTAGATGGTACCGGTGACAGTGGCCTGCATGCGAAAATAGTCATTACACAATGGCATAGCTGACGTCATTCGAGAATACGCTCGCTGATTGGCTCCTACCTGAGAGGTAGAAGATATCCAAGTCAGGATCATAAAGGCCCTGTGGCGGAACTGGCAATCTTCGCATTCACCCCCGCCTTTCGCGATTAGTCTTTTTTCAGTCGGTAGGCGTTTCATATAAACATCACAACCGACACAGAGCCTTGTTTAAGGGCTAGATCATGACATGTTATGAAAATACAGTCCACTCCTTTTATAACAAGCACAGGTGCAAAATGTCATCACGAGGCAATTCTCCTATTCCAAATTAAAACAGTCATGTGTGAAACCTCCATGTTTGTGGTCAGTAGGTTCAGTAGATCATTGGACTTGTTTCTGAGGACCTTGTTACAACAGGAGTAGACTGTATAATGTTAGCAATGCACATACCTCCAATTAAAGGTTTCATACAGACACATTTTAAAGGGAATCTAGTGTAGAGGGAAGGTGTGGGAAAATTATTGTGACCTTTCCTGTTATTTTCATGCTATTTGGGAAGAGTGTCATAATAAAAAGCTCTACAAGAAAAAGATTGCTCTTCAATTGCCCTAATAGTCATAAAACAACTGATATGTTTTGGTCCCAAACAATTTGTGTTGTCCCATACATGCATTTCTGTGTAAGTCCATGTGACTCAAAGCTGAATTGGGGTGAATTTCTTATCATTAAGGTGATTCCAAAACCTCACAGCACAAAATATTGCTCAGATGAACTGTTATCAACCTTTCCAAATCACTTTTAGACAGCATCTTCCACATTACAATGTCTTGACCAGAACAATAATATCACTTTAATAAGCTACCGCTCATTTTATTTATTTAAGTATACCTATCTTCTTCTTTTTTTAAGAGGTACATGTATGCTATACAGACCACTCCTGTTATAACAAGCACAGATGCAATACGATTCCATTATAATGGGCAGTTCTCCTGATTCAAATTTCAAAAGTGAATGATTTTGTGTTCAAAATAACAAAATGTTGTTATTATGAGGTAATTGGTTATGTTATTCTGTGAATTTTAAGGGACAAACTCGTTTGAAAACTAAGAAATGTGAAACAAATGGTATTTTTATATTTTCTGTTATGTTTATTGTTGTGGCGCCATAATGGGAGTAGAACCAGAACCAGAGTGAGGGCGTAAGAACCACACAATAACTAAATGAAGGGCATCAGAACTAGGCAATAAGCCATAAGGGTGTTAGCCCCAGCTATACACCCAGGGTATTAGAGCAAGACAATGATCCCGGGGAGGGGGAAGGGTGTTATAATCATCCAATAACTAGAGGAGTACAAAATAATTATCTAAGGAGGGTAACAGGTACATGTAGGGAATATTTCTTACTTGATAATTAAAATTAAAAAAAATAAGAACCACACAATAACTAAATGAAGGGCATCAGAACTAGGCAATAAGCCATAAGGGTGTTAGCCCCAGATATACACCCAGGGTATTAGAGCAAGATGATGATCTCGGGGAGGGGAAAGGGTGTAATAATCATCCAATAACTAGAGGAGCACCAAATAATTATCTAAGGAGGGCAACAGGTAGGGAGTATTTCTTACTTGATGGAGTATGTCTGCCCAGTATTTGTATCCTCGAGTTTACCACTAGCCATCTTGTATGGGAGACAGAAACTTGAATCCCCCCTCTCAACTTCCTCCTCAAGCTGCTGTAAACAGTCCAAGAATGCCACCATTGATTGGTCAAACCTGAATAACAGAAAAATAACCATGAATAATTATTTGATTATGTAATTCTATTATTTTGTATTTGTCAAATCTTATTATATCATGTTAAGCGCATTGAAATGTTCATGTAATGCGCTATATAAATGTTACCTATTATTATTATTAATAAAGTCCAATTCCATTCTGGAATCCCACTCGATGACATTCCAAAATCCTAAAATTAGCGCCAAAAAAAATCTGAAAAACCCAAGCTAATTAGGGAAAACAGGTGAAAAATGGGCAAACACAGAAAATATGATATTTTTTCTTCTTCTGAATTCGGGAAATTTCCTTTAATGTTGCAACTCTGCTCATTGCAACAAACATGGATACAATATGTGAAAACCTATGTGTTCAGTATAAAATCATACTCTCAACAAGGTGAGGTATTTATCTTGGTCCTTAGCACATTGTAATAGCAGTTTAGCTGTAACAGAAACTTCAAATGGTTGGTCAAGTCACTATTCAAGAAAAAAAAAAACAGTCAGTTTGTAGGAGAAAGCAGTGAGCTGACCATAATGTTACCATTAGATCAATTCCTGATTCCTAGACAAAATTGATAAGTCTAGAGTCAAATAGGAATAGAATAATTCCAGAATGCAGACAAGGACATTAACCAACTTAAGATCAACACTATGCAACATGTATACTCTTGTGTCTTGATACCACAAAAAAAAACAATAACCTCTTCTTGAAATCAGGGAATTGTCCTGTGAAAGTCTATAAAGATCAAAAGCTTGATACTGAATGATTCATATAATAGAGAGAGAGAGACAGACAGACAGATAGACAGGCATAGGGATGATTACAAAGAAGAAGAAACATACATGCCACCTTACATACAAAAGTGTGGACAATTACATAGAAATTAAACATACCAAAAAGCTGACCAGGATAGAAAGACAAAGGGAGCAAAAGAGCAACAGAGAGAGCGAGAGAAAGTGAGAGAGATACAAAAAAAAAAAAAAAAAAAGAAGGGAAAGAAAAAGAGTGAGAGAGAAGGAATACAAAACTTACTTTGTGTCCCAAAAGAACCTGAAGCCTCCCGAACCATGCAGAGGGAGCTGTTTCGATTTATCCGTCAGAGACTCCAAGTGTGAATGATTGCCATAGGGAACAAGGCGATATCTGAAAGCAGAGTCGACGCAAATTTATTTCATACAATCTACAATTTGTTTACATTTAAAGTCCTCTCTCTAACACGTTTGTGTAAATTTTGGGTAGCATTTTATTGTAATCAGTACTTTGATTGCTCAATATCTACTAGCACATGGATGCTTTTTTAAGCATAGTATTATGAATTAAAATCGGACATTAAAGGAAGAAACAAAAAACTGACAAAGCAGAAATAAAATTCATTTTCCCTTGATTATAGGAAGTAACAGGCATATTACTATCATTCAATTCATGTGAAACACATTTCTAAACATATTTTGATTAAAAATACAGTAAAGTTATTTATTGGCTGGAATTGGAATGATCATTTATTTACCTTTGGAATGTAAAGTTCATCTTTCTGGCAAGTGAGTGAAGTAGAAGGACTGTTTGACCCCAGGCAGCATTGATCTCACTCCATTCCACAGGTACGCTAGGTAGACGTCCTAACCGGAATCCATTGATGGTACCAAAGTGACCATTGTGCCTGAATCCAGATAATCATAATAATAATAATAATAATAATAATAATAATAATAGGGTCATTCCATGGGGTTGGGGCAATTTTTCATGCAATGTCCCCTGTAACGGAGGTATCAACTTTTGCAGTTCACCATGAAGATCAATTCTGGGCCCCGTAACACGAAGGTTTGTTGTCAATAGCAAATTTGAAAGAATTACTCTAATTGGTTGTTCGTCAGTCTTTTGAACCAAAAGAGCGTGCAACAATTATCTTGATTGGCTATTGCCATTTTGCGATTGATTACAAACCTTTGTGTTACGGGACCCAGATGTGGTTAAGTTTTGAGCTGTCAATGAAAAATTGCTCTCTTTTCTCAGTAATAGACATTAAAATTGGAAATCTTTTATGGATTTCAAGCAACAGGCATACAAAAAATCTACCACCGTTACAGGGACATCATATTGCTTTTACATGGACAAGAAATTTTCATGAGTCAAATTGCAATATGCCATAGTCTTTGAGAAATAATACTGGATGGGACCCCATTTTTTTGCTCATGCCATTATTGGAATATATTTGCCTGGTTTGAAAAAGATATGGATTTGGAGTTGTGGCATGTCACAAAAATTGCCCCAACCCCAATCACCCAATAGCATTAGTGGCTACTTGTATAATGATTCAGAATGGGATTTATGAGGAACTTTTGGGCTTAGCATACAATCTAATGAATCTGGTACATTTCTTCCACAAAGAAACACATCGGATATGCTTGCTTTTTTGAAAACATTTGAAAACATAATGTCTCCACAAGAGGACCTTTGATGCAAAATAATCAAAATGTACTTGTTTTGTTCTTATTTGAAGTGTTTAGGTATGCAAAGTATTCGTATATGAGATATAGTCTTATTCTGTGAATTTTAAGGGGCAAACTCATTTGAAAACTAAGAAATGTGAAACAATTGGTATTTTTATATTTTCTATTATGTTTATTGTTTTGGCGCCATTTTCGCATAAAAAGTAAAGTCTAACATTTCATTTTGAATATTATTTTATTTCAATTTCAAGAAATAGAACTTTAATATTGTTTATGGATATGGATTTGGAAAATGACCCAAAATTAGAGTGACATGGGTACCAATTTGTGGTTGCCATGGCAACCTGGAGTAACACAACCCCTAAACATACATGTATGTACCATCATTTAAGGAAAAGTCACCTAATTTGGTTAAAAATGATCAAACAGTACTGAAATCGCATATAAAAGTTTGGTAGGGCCACATTGGTCATCACAGAGATCAAGCACATGACATATTTACCATATATGGAATGTTGAGTTGAAGACATTGGTTTTGTTGAGTCTCTCTAGTTGTGTCTGAGTGTATCTGAGTTGATTATCAACGCTTCTCTGCTCCTCTTGAAACTCCAAGAGCTGACGCTTGTACTCGTTGTACTCTTGCCAGTACCTAAATCATATATTCTCAACTCAATTAATTGTTCTCCAGTCAATAGGTTTAAAAGGAGAATTTTTTTAAAAAATGATATATGGAATAGTATATACAGTGTGTCCCACAAAAAATGCTAATGGCACTTTAGATGGGTATAATATTAAAATTACAATATTATATTGCTTATATCTTTACACTCCTAAACTACAATTCCTTTTCTACAGCAGGATGAAATTTTATGTGATATGGTCCAAGAATCACAAAAATATGAGCATTTTGACATTACACATCAGGAAACCTCTCCATCCAAGTTTGTATTGAGTAGTAACGGATGTATCAAATAAGTTTGATCAGTAATACTTTGGAAAAATATTTCAGTGGTAATTACAAAATATTAATCATGGTAAAGTTTAACTCATTACCATTTTAATGATACCTCTCTCAGCTCATCAATATCACATATCACTGAACCCCATTGTTTGAAACATGTCTTGCAAAACTGTGAGTGGTTCACTCTCAGGCTCATTGATGATCAAAGTTGGGTTTTCTTTTAGCCCCATTTGAATAACGCATCTCAAGGAGCATGAAAGTGAACAATCACAATTTTGCAAGACTTTTTCAGAACAATGGGGTTCAGCGATGCGTGATATTGGTGAGCTGAGAGAGGTATCATTAAAATGGTAATGACCTGCACTTATAGTCATATAAATTTCATAATCACTATTGAAATATTTGTCAAATTATTAGTGATCAAACTTGGGTTTCTTTTAATCGATATACCCGGTACTACTTAATACAAACTTGAATGGAGAGTTTTCCTGATGTGTGATGAAAAATTGCTCATATCTTTGTGATCATATCACATAAAATTTCACCCAGTTGCAGAAAACAAATTGTAGTTTACAGGTGTCGAAATATGAATAGTATAATGTTGTAACTTTAATATTATACCCATCCAAAGGGCCATTAGCATTTTTTTGGGGGACACACTGTATACTCAGAATCTACTAGCTCTTTTAAATGAAAGTACTTCATTAATAGAACTGTTGTTTATATCAACTTGAATTAACACTTATGGGCAGATCATTAAAATAGAATGTACAAGATTTCTTCATGTCATGACTTCAGATGGTGTTTGCTCTCAATCAACTGACATCTTAATTTGTAAACCTCTTTCAAATCATTTCAGGTGTACACTTCAGAACAGCATTGTTGAAGGAACACCAAGAATTCAGTGTGATAAAAAGCTAAGTGACTTGTGGACCTAAACTCCTTGTATTTTAAGCCAATATTTTCACATTTTTGGGCTAGTTTGGGAAATTTGTGGGTGGATAATTTTTGTGCTATTACTGTAAATAGCATTATGTTGAAGTGGAAATTTCAGCAAAAATGAGCTTGGAAAATTCGTGAAAATTTTAAATCCAAGGCAAAATAACCACTTATACAGTAATAACGGTGCCTGGAGTGTACTGTACTGTAAAGTTGTAAAATATTTACTTACCCAGACCAAAGGTAATTTTGAAATGATTGATTTTAACTTTTTTTTGGGGGGGGGGGGGGAGGGCATGGTGTTGTTTGTAGTTTTTAAGGTGCTATATTTTAATTTAATTTTTCTGATTTTTCATTACAAGTTTGTACAGTTCATTTGCTGTATCTGATGTGAAAATCCCATGTCAAATTTCCATTTTTATTGTATTATGATTTTGGACGAAATAAATTTGAATTGAATTGAATTGAATTGAATTTACCTCTCTTCTTCTAATTTCAAATCCGATAGTTCGGTCTGTTGTTTCTTCATTTCATCCTGAATATCTTTCCTCTCCTGCTCTATAGATACCAGTTCCTTTATCATCTCACCTTCTTCCTCTTCAAGCTGCAAACATTCAAACAGGAATGTCAATTAGTTTTTAAAATAAATTTATTGATAAAACCTACATTTTAATGAATTATATAAATTTTTATGAGAGCTCATTTTGAGCTTACATGTAATTTTCTCTTAACTTTTGTGTATTTAACCCTAACTTATCTGAGCTATTTTGCGAACTTAAAGTCCTGGAAGGGG
The DNA here is from genome assembly GCA_940671915.1 of Paracentrotus lividus. Classification (NCBI taxonomy): domain Eukaryota; kingdom Metazoa; phylum Echinodermata; class Echinoidea; order Camarodonta; family Echinidae; genus Paracentrotus; species Paracentrotus lividus. The sequence goes on from CALNVZ010002974.1 coordinate 7,309,246, forward strand.
GGGGGGGGGCTTTAAGGCCCCCCTAAGATTCACAGCACTATGGGTTTTCTCTGAAAATATAAAGAGTGAACGGAGCTTACAACAATTTACCAACCTTTACAAGTTGCTTTTCTAGATCTTCATTGGTCTCTTCATGCCCTTCTGCTTCTGTTAGTTTCTCCAGAGATTCACGGTAATGTTTGCATTCATCCTCTGTTATCTTCAGCTGCTGATCAAGCTGATCTAACAAGGAATCTGTACACTCCTTGCATCAAAACAAAAAAAAAAGTCATTCAGTTATCAAGTTGGAATGACCAAGATATATCATCAATTAGGAACCAAAAAAAAAAAAAAAAAAAAAAAAAAAAAAAAAAAAAAAAAAAAAAAAAATACATAATATGCATTCAATGGAACTATATTTCCAAAACATTGACAAGCTCGGTAAGGAATGTGAATAAAGTGCGGGCATAATAAAAGCTATTAAGAAGTCATAAAGGTTAATATTGTTTATAGGAACAATAGAGAATTGATTTGCAATAAACATAACTTTGACACAGAGAGAGAGAGAGAGAGAGAGAGAGAGAGAGATTTCAGGACAACGTTCAATGAGGTTGAGGAATATATTAATCCACCACTTGAAAGTGTACATACAGCATATTCAATAATTGATTAATAAAAAGATTCTTTGGTAGTTGGATTAAGTCAAAAAGGCAAATTTAAGCAAATTTGTGTGCATCAAATGTTGGCAACATGGATGACAAATTTCTATTGTAATGGATGTACAATTTATATTTCCATTTTTAATGAAATCCAATCGAGTACCGAAGTGTTGACATCATAATCGCCCGTCGTCACAGTTACTGGTTCTAAAAAAAAAGCCTGTGCATGAGGTTTAGCCTAAATGCGGTCCAGCAACGGGCTAGACTCGGGCACATAAACAAACAGGTTTCGGTGCAATCACGTTGCTATTGTTTAACACAAGATTGTTTAGAAACAGCAACCATGACAACCCCATCATTATGACATCACACTTTGGTACTCTATACTAATTTAGTCTACAGGCCACATGGCTCATTGTTTACATAATTATTTGAATATCATTGAACTGGGCATACCTCACACAAAGGATGGTCAATATCTGACTGGCCTGACATGACATCAAAAAGTTGACTAGCAACCTATGTGAAAATGAGAAAATACACAACATGAAAGATAACCATCAAAATAATTAAAAAGGGAACAAATATCACACAATATTATTTATTGCACATAAACATGTGTACTGTACTACATCAACAGGCAATATGAAAGTATACTTTTTGATTCACATCCGGAAATTTGAAAGATCAAGTGAGACAAAAGAGAGGGACAGAGGGAAAGAGAAAGAGAGAGAGAGAGAGAGAGAAAGAGAGAGAGAGGGGGAGATAGAGAGAGTCTCAGAGAGAAAGAAGAAAAGAAACCACTAGAGTCAGAGAAAGAGGCTTAAACCCGCCTTATACTGTGCGATTTTCTGCGATGCGATTTTTGGAATTAATGGCATCTTCCCTTAAATGTGACATTTTCCAACATGCAAAAATATATTATGAGATGCAGAAAATGTATAAAAACAACGTAAGCGAAATTTTGTTCCAATGCGAGCCGTTAATTGGGAGTAAATGTCAAATTAGCTTAAAATCGCAAGATCGCTGTGACGTCACTGCGATATGGAAACAATTTGATTTTATACAGAGAAGGGAGCTCGCAATCGCCGTGAATTACAATTTTATTATTCAATTTCAAAGGAATACCAAGAACTTTGGACAGCATTAATTTCCTTGTTTGAATGTCCATATCAAATATTATATACCTCATTTTAAGAATCTTTAATAATCCTGTCTTCTGATTGGTTGAAAGTGCAGTCATAATCTGACCTATGGCCGCCATAGACATTTTTCCCGGTTTTACCGGTCAATAGAACATTTTTACAGTACTTTTTGCCCATGGGCATAGTGCGATCCCCATTTGTTTACGTGCAAGGCTGCTGCGCATGCGCTTTATTTCAGATACCATAATTTGCGGCGCGATTTGGTCGATAATTTTAGACAACTCCGCTGCTTGTGCGTCAACGCGCGTGCGCGCAGCGTAGACAAATTCTTTCGTCGCGCTAGAACGGATCCCAGATTTCCAGTTGAGCGTTAAGCCTGAATTCCGATGACGATGTTGATCTAAACAAGCGATTTAGAGGTTAATCTGGAGGGTGCTTCCTTGGCATTTTGCAGTTAGTTGTAAGTAGAATGCAAATGTGTTGCCTGTGCATGTGGTGAGCATGCATTGTGGCCTGCAGAGCCAGAGGCTCGAACTGACTTAACTTTCATGACTCTAGGCTAGTCTAGATCTAACGTTAGGCCTATTTTAGAATCTAGATCGTAGACTTCACTTAGACTTAGTTCTAGGTCAAAATTAGACCATGTTTGTTGTTTTTAGATTCGACATATAAAATATATATTGACTGCTTTTATTTTCGGGACATGGTCTTTTCTAGACTGCTCTCGGGAATCTCCGAATCTGCCATAACCCGCGACCTGCGGTCTTGGGTTATAGCAGATGCGGAGATTCCCTTGAGAAGTCTAGAAACGACCATGTCCCTCAAAGCAGTCAATATATTTATAATATAACAGTTTTCTCAAAAATCGCATCGCAGCAAATCGCAGTGTGAGGCGGGCTTTGAGTGCACACATACCTTCACTCTATGGCTAAGACTTTCCATTCTACTGCTGGCCGTCTCACCAAGGAGGGTAAAATCTTGACCGCTGTCATGTGAGGATAATCTAACAAACAATGGTCAGAAAGAAGATGATTTCAACAGGGCCATGAATGTACTTCCTATATTATTCTGTGCAATTCATATAGGAGGGTGATTCCACGGGGTTGAGGCAATTTTTGTGACATACCACAACTCCAAATCCATATCTTTTTCAAACCAAGCAAACATATTCCAATAATGGCATGAGCAAAAAAAAATGGGGTCCCATCCAGTAATATTTCTCAAAGACTATGGCATATTGCAATTTGACTCATGAAAATTTTTTGTCCATGTAAAAACAATATGATGTCCCTGTAATGGTGGTAGATTTTTTGTATACCTGTTGCTTGAAATCCATAAAAGTTTTCCAATTTTAATGTCTATTACTGAGAAAATGGAGCAATTTTTCATTGACAGCTCAAAACTTAATCGCATCTGAATTGATCTTCATGGTGAACTGCAAAAGTTGATACCTCCGTTACATGGGATATTGCATGAAAAATTGCCCCAACCCCATAGAATGACCCATATACTTTTGCACAGAGAAGACCTCAAAAAAGCTTAAATGAAAAAAACAAAACAATAATGAAATAAATAAAAAACAAAAAGGGCACCTGGAAGCTCTCACACCCCTGTAGTTGGTTTGTGGTAAGCAAATCTTCCTTCTTTCTCCTGAGGCCAGTGAGAATATATTCTTAACAATGTTTAGAGTGAGTATGTCTGTACAAATGTAATATAAGGACCACAATCATCGCGAAAAAAAGGTAATTTGGTACATTGTGACACATTTCACTGCTGTTCTTTCTATCACCAATAAAAAAATATATATTTACATCTTCCCAAAGAAGATGAAATTTGACCCCCAAAATATGTAAAATGTTAAAGCTGATGTATAGTTTTGGGAGAGGGAAAATTTTAATTTGGGTTCACAGTTAGATAATATGAAAATTGAATCCTTTAACTATAGGTCATATTCATGTGGCGCTGTGCCTTTGAAAATGCAAATTAGGATCTGAAATCAACACAAAGGCTTCTTTACAATACAAACAATTATTTAAGTTCAAACATTATGTGATCCAGTTTTCTCACGCTGAATAATTGAGCAAACAGGAATTTGCACGTATGGGACTATGGTGCTTTAAATGCCTCTTATTCTTAATACCAATCACTTTTGTCAGATTATTTTTGCTCAAAGTAATTTTCATGGACTACTCTAACATGGCATATAAATACAGGTAATTTGGATTTAGTTATTTACTTGAAATGTTGAATTTTAAGGACGTTGCACAGTTATGTTTCTGCGCATCTTGACCGCGCATCATGGGCGCGCATTATTTACTACGTCACAATGGAAAAATGTACAGCGCTCATGGGCGATCCAGCGTTCAAAGAGTTAAAAGAAATGAACTTTATAAATATGTTATTTATTCCTTCTTTTTGTTCATTATTTACCTACTTGCAGAGATATGCAAAGCATTTATGTTGGTGCATGTTCGTTTTATTCTAGAGATTGCGATGGATATAAAATGAATTGTAAATGTTTGGGAGCAGGATTTTGAATAAGTCGAAAATTAGAGCTTTCACATATTTTTGAATATTTTTGGCACGTTTCTGTGGTTTTCAAGTCGACTCGCCACTATTACAGCGCCGATATTTTGAAAACGAGCACATGGACCCCCTTTTTTTAATGTTCCTACTCTTTTAGTTTATATTCCTCTACAACTTGGCAAATTTTGATGAAATTGACATGGATTTTGAATGTTCGAGAGCATGATTTTGAATCAAGTGTAATATAGGTTGGATTCTCAAACTTGTTTGACGTTTTCGGCGCGTTTTTGTGGTTTTCAAGCCACTTCGCAACTATTCGGGCTCCGATAGCTAAAAAACGAGCACATGGACCCCGTTTTTTTAATGTTTCTACCCACTGAGTATGTGCTCCTCTACAACTTTGCAAATTTTTGTGAAAATGACATGGATTTTGAATGTTTGGGAGCATGATTTTGAATCACGTCTAATTTAGAATGTATTTTCACGCTTTTTGGACGTTTTCGGCGCGTTTTTGTGACTTTTCAAGCCGATTTGCGAGTATTCGGGAGCCAATAGTTCGAAAACGAGCACATGGACCCCCCTTTTTTAAAGTTTCTACATATCTATGGTGAATCCCTTTACAACTTAGCAAAATTTGATGAGACTAGTCATGGTTTTTAAAAAAAGTGCACCTTTAACTATACTTTTTTTATTTTCTTGTTGATTCCAAGCCTCTAAGATATGGTTTTTGCCATTTTACGCACCATTTTTGCCACACGAGGGCGCTGCTGGCTCGAAAATAAGTACAAATGTGCCAGTTTAAACAATGTCCCCATCGTTGTAATAAACTTCGTAACGAATCGGAAAGGTTTGATAAATTTTGATACGGTTTTGACAAAGTAATGACGATTTGAACTCATTTGTTGCAATCGCGAGGTCTAACAGAGGCCAATTTATTAAATTATGCTTATTTTACATGCCATCCAAATATGGCAACTTCAAAGTCCCGTAGCAAAAAATCAAGCACATGAACCTATAGTATTTTTGGCATTTTTGGCATACATAGATACCAAAGTAACACTGTGCAAAATTTGGTGAAAGTGACATGGACTTCGTTTCAACTGTGCAACGTCCTTAAGGCACTGGTCATGTCACTCACATTTTGGATGTCGTGTCACTCACGACACATAGAGGTGGACCATTTTCCACAGAGAGGAGTGATTGATAAAGACAATAAATGTCAGAGAGGTACACTATTCACATACATATACCAGCACTTATGGTATCCTTAGAGATCTACTTGGGCAAAAATCCAACCATAACCAATGATGGTCAGAAACCCATGTCTTTTTTCTGTCGTGTCACTCACGCATTGTTTTTTAATCATAATTTCCAGGACCAATTGTAAAATTCAAATCCAACTGGTAATGACACATGCCACTCTTACATTATACATAATATGGTAGTCATGATCCATTCATAACCTACAAGTGCAAAGATATGCGCCCTTCTATCAGTCCAAATGTCGTGTCACTCACGTTTCAATATGACCTATAATAAAGAAAACTATATTACTTGAAATCTCGTTCAAGTGTCTTTATTTCACAATATAAGTATAAAACATGGGAAGTCGGGAGACCGACTCATTTAGCGTTCATTCAGCGTTCACGTGGAAAACCAATGGGGATTCTCTTTTATGGGTGATACACACAGATCGTTAGGCAATCTTGATGGGGTAACCTTCGGCGAGTAGGCAAGGCAGCATACGACTGTTACATTATGTTTCTTTCAAACATTTTCCCTGATATTCACTGGAAATCATGAAAGCTTTATCACAAGATCGCTCACACATACCTTTTAGTGCAATGTGGACAACATGAAACATATTTGACCGGTTTTATTTCGATTCCTCTTTTGTTAGCAAAATTATACACCTGGGGGGCATTTCATCAAAGGACTTGTCGGACATTTTATTCAAGAAATTTGCTCTCAGCCAATCAGATGCAAGCATTTCAGTAGCTTTTAACAGTTTGTCGGATAAAATGTCCGAAAAGTCCTTTCATGAAACGCCCCCAGGTTTAACCTAGGAAGTACAAGTAGGATGTACCTATTCACATTCACATTTTTATTCATGACCATGATTTCTTTTCTTAATCTGAGTGTGTAAAACTAAATTCTGTATCAGGTTTTACAATTTCTGCATTCAAACCTTGTTGTGCAAATTGTACATAAAACACGTTTTAAAAGGGTGACACACATACACACCTTGGTGCTACAATCTTACGAGCTACCCCATCATCTCGGTTGACATCGAAGGGTTCACTGCTGTCTGTACTCTGTAGGAGGGGTGTGGCTTTTCCTGAACTTCCAGTTCCAGTAATCAGAGGGGCTGTTATAATAATAATAATAATAATAATTATAATAATAATATTGTTTTATTTACCCAGCGGGCCCTGCATGTTATAACCCACATTTTAGAATTAAACAAAAGCATTATATTTCCCTCTTTCTCAAGGAAAGAAAAGTGAAATAGCAAAAACATTCAAGAGGGGCTCAGAAGAAGCAAAGTAAGACGAAGACAAGGAGGAATGATAGAAGGTGAAGAAGTAGTAGAATAATAAGTAAAAGAAAAAGAATTAGAGGAAAAAGAAAGATGAAGAAAAAGAGAGTTGAAGAAAAAGAAAAAGAAGATGATGTAAAAAAAACAAAACAAAACAAAAACGGAGAGAAAAAGGAGATGAAGAAATAGTATTTGAGGACAAGGAGAGGAACAAAAATGAAGGAGTAGGAAGAAAAAAGACAGAGAGAGGAAGATGGATCAATTAGTCATCTTCTACTTCCTCTTCTTCATCATTTTATTTTTTTCGTTTAAGTATAAGATGAAGAAAACAGACTGTAGATGAAGACAGATTAAACGAGATGAAGAAGAAGTAATCTACAAGTAGAAGAAGACAAAGGAGGAGAAGAATAAAAGGCCTTAATGAGCTCACCTGTCAGATCAGTGAGGGTCTGGCTATCCACTGAGCTGAATGACTGGTCTAACTTTAGAGGTTGACAGCATTTCTGACAGACAAAGCTGACCTGAGTGGATGCCACACCCGAACGCTGGGAGTCACTGCTATGACTACTACTAGTCATCTTGCTGCTTTATCCTGGTTAAAAAATGATATCCGTCGGGTGATCCTGAATATTGGTTTGAAGAAAAAAAACAAAAACAAAGAACATGAATAGATTTTGATTTTTATGCTTTTCTTGAACATGTATGTTATGACAATCCAAATTAAAAAAAAAGAAGCTAGTTTTCCAAAAAAGCTTGATTTAACTCAAGATTTATTACGAGGGCATGTGTTCAATCATCGCCAGCAGGCCCATGTTGAACTATCAATATATTACACAGTTATGCAGCTTTGAAATAATTTATGCTATATCAAAAGACGATAAAATTTTCAAGCTAAAATATGAAAACAGATGGTGTTAGACTTATGTCACTTGACATCACAAGTTTTAGCATCTTTTAATACCTTAGGCCCCCAGAACTCGACTCTGTAAATAATGCAAAAGCATATTACATTGATACATCACCAAACATCAACACTACCTAATTTTACATTACGGTTAAGCTTCCCCAGTGAGCTGCTTATGGAATTATTTGTCCAACTCCAAGCTGTACAAGAACTAACTGTAGCACAATAAAAAGTAACTCCATAATTATGCACGAAAACTATTTGCATGTGAACGTCTCATTTGCGTCCGTGCATTCATGTCTGTGACACTTAAGCTAAAATTCAGACTCGTCACTCTTTGATAGATCATGGTTCTTATTTTCATTGTTTTATTTCAAAATCTGTGAGTTGCACCATTCGCCATTGGGAATTCTAAAGAGAGCGTAAATTAACAGTTTTGGGCTAAAAAACATATCCGTCGTTGAACTTTTTTCTTGTAGCAGCCGGTGATTAAAAAATAGCGAGCGCGTATGCTATTAGGATACAGCATCGCGCATATCGCATCAACTTGGTCGATGTGATGTTGCTTGCGTAGCGCAAGCATCTACTGCAAACTCAACCACAATCGTTTCCTTACGTGCGTCGACGTGCTGTCATGAATCGAGTGACGTCATAAAGAATGGCAGCGATAGCAGAAACGGTTTGAGGACAGACATCTTCAACAAAAAATTCATTTTGGTAAGTAAAGGATTCTTTGTATGTTCTAAAAAAGGGTGATTGGCAATGACATGTCATAGAATGTTGAAGTATAAATTGGCATGCATTTCAACATTAGATTTATCATATTGACCTAGCGCTGGTTGTTACAATGTAAATGGGACTGTGATCCCATATACATTGTAAGAACCAGCACTATACATTGTGTATAGTTAGTTTGTAACGGCTTAACATTCCGCTGTTTGTTATTGTAAACATGTTTAATAGTTACTTCAATATCCAATCTTCACGCATCCGCAATCATTTCTGGTCTATTTTTAGCTGCCCATTTTCTTTTGATGCTGTCATAACGGTATGCAAATTCATTAGCTTGTGTGCGCGTTGCTGTCAACAAAGTCTTGTGTTTGCGTGGCAATCCAATTCACTATTGTGTTTGTCAAATTTTGTAATGTATTTTTGCCATTTTACTCAATCATAAATTTATTATATTTGTAATCATTTATTTGTCATGAATGTGATTTATTACTGCTTCATATTCTACAATTCAATTCTAATTGTCAAGCAGCAATTTTCATCAAATCAATATTTTAGCAATCTAATCTAGCACAAATATTCAGTGATGTGCCATTTACTGTTTCTGTAATGCGCAATTCTCATTGTTCACTTCAATCTAAATCCTTATTGGTTCTTTGTATTAGCCAAAATTTTTAGAGATTCAGTGTCAAACTTTTTATCGCCAGTCGCCAACTTGATCCTTGTCCTGTAAGGTTCAATTATATTTCAAGCTCTTTTATTTTAGGCTTAGTTCAGCCTCGTTATTTTCATCTTCATTTGAGCTCATATTATTTCATCACTCATTCATCAACTTTATAATCAACTTCATTTTCTATTTGGATTTATATTTCCTGCATTTCTACTCTTGATTTTGTAACTTTCAACGTATTTTTGCTCTTTGGATATCGTCCATCATTGACCGATTCACTGTGTCACTTCGGACATCATCATAATCCGTGATCATTTAAAGCAATTACCATTTTCATCATCGTTACATCTTCAAATCTTTATTCATCTTGAGCGACTCACCGTCTCGTCATTTTTATCTTCAAGTTTTTTTGGTCTTTACTCGAGTGTTTCGCCCATTGTGCATCCACACATCACTCGTTATCGACACCATCATTGATCTTGAACTCAATTTTATCCTGCAGATTAATACCAATTAATCTGAACTTTTGGCCCTACTGCAACTCGTCTTTTGTCCGCAATTTATTCTCGAGATGTACGCCCATCATGCGTGACGTTTTTCTACTCAACAAATTTTATCAGACGTCATCATATTTACTGGAACTTTCATCGTGCATCTTATCCTGCTCGTCATTTTCTTCATCACTGTCTGCCCATCGTGCGACGTGAGAGGCCATTGTAATCATCTCCAATGATCAGCTACTTCATCAACTTCTATTCATCATTTTTCATCTCGCGATTTTCTTCATTACGGATTCGTCGTCTTCCCTTCAAATTTGTGCAACTTCGCGAACTAGGAATTTTTATTCACAGATCATTTTGACTGAACTCAGTTTATCGGCAAGTCAATTTATTTTAAATATTTATTCTTGTCTTTCTTTAAATAGCGGCGGTTTTTCGCTTTACAAATTGACCTAGATTAAGCAATTTATTTATATCAATTTTACTTTGTAACCAGTTCACGTTGAATTTTTAACTCCACAAATATGCATGACGCTCGAATGATCACGTTAGCCTATGAAATACACTACCATTGTGTTTTCGAGTGAACAATAGTCACGATAAAATTTAGACTCTTCACTTTTTTTTTTGGTAAGTCCTCATTTTTTCCTTTTGTTTTATTTCCATTCACGGAATGCACGATTCGATTCGTTGAAGTTCCTATTTATATTTCTCTTCTTTATACTAACAGTATTGTAACAGTGGCTTTCCGTGAACAGGTTTTGTGAAGTCGAGTCTTGCAGTTTTTCTTGCAAAATGGTCCACGTTGGTTATGATTGACAGCGCTCACGATAAAACCGGTCTTTCGGGAACAGCTGAATCGCAATGTTCAGTTACGGTCAACGCACTTCAGTCATCGCAACCAGGAGGCGGAGCTTCACACGATAGCTAATCAGAGCGTCCAACAATCAAAATGCATTGTCCTCTAGCTGTGTACGTACGAGCTTGTTGTACTGTAGCCCCGGGACTAGTCGTAGTAAGTTGTAACTGTACCTGTAGACATTTCGATTTGCAATTGCATATAACATTGATCGATTTTGACCTTTCACTTTGGCAAGCAAGTCGAAAGTGTCTTTAATAAAAACACAACTTGGAGAAGAAACTAAAAGATTATTTTGTATAATTTGCCCTTTATTTCATCTTTGTAAAACTTTAGGGGTTTTATCGCTTTTAATATTTTTCTCCAAAAGTGTTCACTTGAAAGTTAAATTGAATGGCCAACACAATATCAGACGTATGGGAATGTATTAAAAAATAAAATATAAAAAATTTGAAAATCTAGGCCTATGTTACTTCCCATTTTCAAGTTCGGAATATTTGTTAGAGTAAAGGAAGAGAGCAGAATACGAAAACACATATCACGACAACTATTTCATTAAATTCTGTTTTAAAATACTCACAATAATGGAATAAATGGACACGAATATTACTTTCAGCTCAGCCAGGGGGGCGTTTCACGAAACCATGGACAAGATTGGGCTACTTTTGGCGACCAACCACGTAGTTAGCTCCAATCTTACTAAGTCGGTTACACAAAGCTCTTCCAAGCTCGACAATTTGTAATATCGATATTATCGGAGATGATGTCATCGAGCAATAGCCTTAATCACGGTTTCGTTGATATTTAGACATTGTGGTTTGGCAAAAGTTTCAATATTATCGAAATTGAAGTGATAAAATCGGTCAATAACAGTGTGAAAGCTCATAAAATTATGTATAATTTATATAATATGAATTAAAACGCACAATGTTTCTTATTGCATATATTTACAAGGTGTCAATCATGAAATTAATAAGACCACGTCAGAACATGAGATGGGTACCCCCGGATGCGCTAATTTCATAGTTTCGTAAATCAGACTATAAAAAAGTACGCTAGCTGAAAATGGAGCTAGATTGAGGTTTTTTCCTAAATTTTCTGTACGCTCACAAAAAGAAATTAATAGTGCATTGTAATTTAAAAAGAAATCTATTCAAAATTATTAATTTTGGGACTAATAGATCGATTTTAACTACCAACGTAGTCTCTGCGGTTCTCTTTATTTAGCTTTATGGTAAGCTAAATAATGCTTTTGCAATTTATTCAATATTATTTCTTGATTGGATATATTACGAGATATTATTTCTTTATTGGATATAAAAATCACTTAATTGTTAACAACCATTTATTTTCTAGATATTAGACCAAAATCCTGAGGTTGCCACATTTTGTATGAACAAAAATGAGAAAATCGAGATTGTCGCGGCAAATGCAATTCGCCCAAACCGATCGCTTGCCATAAATTGCGTTTGATTGACGTATCAGCGCTCTCCAAAAGATATGACAGGTCCGGAGCTGTCATAAGTATTTAGTCAGCTTGTTGTCCACGATCTTGTCAGAGAGGGCGCTTCGTGGAACCCGCTTGTGGACAAGTTGTTCACTATCTCCGATTTAGTCAAGAAGTTAGACTTATGACGGTTTCGTGAAACGCCCCCCAGGGTTGTGTCACTCCAAAAACAATACAAAGGGAAGATATTCTACATAAAAGTTTGCTTATATATGTGTCACTGTCTGATGTGCTACAATATTCGATTGAGTGACCTATCTTGCATATAATAATTATGATGACATCGGGTTAATCGATTCAACTGGGTGTATTGGTAGCGCACAGCTAAAAACATAGGCAGGTGAGGGTTAGTTTTTCATTAAAAAACTACAATGTTATATTTTATAATCCAAATTGTGATTATTTTTTAATGTTTATTTTCATTTTTTTAAAATCGATGAAGATAACTGCACAATCTATTTAAATTTTCACGATAGGGTGAAAATAACCCCTATTGAGGAAGTGCACCCTTCCTCATTCAATTTGTAAACATTGATATTGCTGCCAGCGCTGCATGCATGAATGCTAACGGCCCCAGCGCGCGGTGGCCGGGCCGGGCCGGGCCGGGAGAGGCGGGCCAGCTAGCTGGTAGCGCTAGCGCTAGCATATCGACACCATGGTGATAGTGTGTGTATAGCATGCAGAGGAGATGGACTAACCATGGACCTACTACCTCACGTCGCCAGCAGCGGACACATCAAGTGATAACAGTTTTTAGAGGTGAAAATAAACGTTTTATTTATTAGATCTATCTTTTTTATTGATAAAAAGAATGTTTCGGATTAGTATGGTGGAAAGAATTGGCTAAATCAAGCAAATTCAACTGAATTATTCGATGGCGATGCAATGCCAAGATAGATCTAACTGTTAGATGGTACCTTTGGCGTCGGGGGCTGGTCCGTCTAACAAGCCGCCAGTCGAGGTCTCTTGAATTAGCCCGGGTTAGCGAGCTGTTAAACATTCATTGTCTATTCCTTTCTACAATCTCCCTGCTGATAGTGCTGTAGACTTCACCTAAATTAGCCAACTTGGCATAATCTGGTTATAAGTCACCAGTCCATTCACTCCCGTTCATTTCGTCATTGGCGGAGACATCGTTCCACGCCATTAATTTGACTTTGTACACAGTGAGAGGAGAGAGGAGACAAATTGGCGGATATAGCCGCCAACTTTTGTGACTCATCATACTCCTTGTTCTTTTAGATTTACAGTACTGTTCATTTATCCTTGATTTTTTTTTTTTTAGATCTATGACAAGTATGACTATGTTATCAACTCTTCTGTCTTGTTCTTGTTCTGTTCATTTATTTGTCTGGACCAAGGCAAGGAGCTCCTTCGTCCTTGTCTCATTTGACATTAATGTCATGACTGAATGAAGTTGAGTAGACTATCTCTTCATTTAGCTCTAAGCCTTATTATATTTCTGTTTCATTTATTCATTGTTCATTCGTTACTGCCTTTATACTGGTCCTGAAGTTGGCCAACTCTTGTCATACTTCTTGTTGATTTTATTTGTTGATACTTTAGACAAATCAAAATGGAGCGGGAAGCTGGTCACCTGCCCTTCACTGTCAAGGACAAAGTCTCTTCGCTCATATGGATTAAGGTCGTTGCTGCTGGCAATGCAGGGGTCGGCAAAACGTGTATCATCAAGCACTTTTGTGAAGACAAAGTAAGTGCATGAGAAAGGGGATTTTATATCCATTGATATTGTCATTCATGATTTAATTTTTTTTTCATGGAGCTAGAGGTATAAGTTTAATACAAGAGTTAGGCCTACAGATAATAATATATTTGAGTAATGGCAATGGCCCCTCCCCCGCCCCGCGTAAAGTAAACCTGTAAATGACAGGTAGATCTAAAGGTAAATGGAAATAAAACATGACTTGTATAATGTTAACATGGCCAACAGAATGATTAAAAAATATTCAAAGAAATCACCAAAACATTTGAAAACGTCAAATTTTAAGGGAAAATATTATAAATTTTCTGAATCTTTAATGTTTCATATGTGTGCTCTGTAAAAAAATGAAATCAGTGAACATGATAAAATGAAAAATTATTTAAAAATTGATTATTTTGCTGATTTCCAAAACTGTTTGCTTGGTGACTTGCATCTCATTTTGATATGATGCATCACATATTTGTTGTTTCAAAGTATGTTGTATAGATCAGTCATTATATTGTCTCCTAACATTGTCGCCTCTTTGTGTTTCTTTTTTCCGATTCAGTTTTCACATGGTTATCAACCAACAGTTGGAGTGGACTATGGCTTTAAGATACAAACTGTATCTAAAGTTGATTGTAAGCAATTTCTTTTTTTCTTTCTTTCTTTTTTAAAATTTATAATACAGATGTTTTAAGTGTCTTAAATTCTGTAACTTAAACTTTGATGATTAAGTGTTTGAGATGATATTTTTACAATTTTTGTTTTTCAAGTTGATTATTCATTCATCCTGATTCCTGCAATGCACTCTGCGCAGCTGGAAATTACTGCCAGACCAAAGTCATGACACAAAGTAATGATATCCCAAAGCTTGTTAGAAGTAGATGGAAATACTATGTGATATGCACTATAAGAACAAAAAAGGGCAGTTAGTAACAAGGTGCTCAGAACTTTGAAAATACCTTGATCTTCTGATATGCTAAACCTGAACATACTGAACACACATTTGTATAATTTGCTCATTTTTAAAGAAACTATAGGAGAGGGAAATTCGCCCTGTATAAATAACAAAATCATGTATCCATGCTCAGGAGTTGTCTGTATCCTATTTGTTTTCAGTGAGAGTTCATCTATGGGATCTATCTGGTCATCCTGACTATCAGGAAGTGAGGAATGAACTGTTCAGTGACACCCAGGCATGCTTCTTGGTGTTTGATGTCACCAACAGACACTCCTTCGACAACCTAGAGTTCTGGTTGAAGGAGCTGAGTAGGTTCTGCACTGTACCAAGCCATGTTGTAGTGGTAGCTAACAAGGTATGTCAAACAGGCCTTTAAAAAAAAAAAAAATAAATAAATAAATAAACATTCAATGTAAAAAAAAAAAAATAGTTTACAAGGAAAATAAAGTAGAAGGCAAGAACACTTTTCAGTGATACTGTATTTTTATACCGGTTAACCGTTTAAGCCCTAAAAGCCAGTTCTCTGGCCTATCAGAGATGGTAAAATATCCATAAAGGTCACTGTCTATGTGCCTATAAAACATTCAAGATTTTTTTTTTTGTAATTACATGCAGGACTCACAGTGTACATTTTGGCTAGTCTTACACTGAAAGATAGCATTATTGAAATCATGGATCAGCATTCGTGACATTGCTGAATTTTTTAATGTTGTAAAATTTTGAACCCTAAAAGCCAGTTTTCTGGCCTGTCAGAGATGGCAAAATATTCCGAAAGCTCATAGCCCATGTGCCCATAAAACACATTAGATTTTTTGTAATTAGGGCTCACAGTCTAATTATTTTGCGAGTCTTCTGCCAAAAGATACGTGTAGCGCTATTGCAAAAATTGATCAGCACCTGTGACATTGCTGTATAATGCCATCCCTTTTGTCAAAATACAAATTTGTTTTGTGTATACTGCTCATGAAAAGTGTAAATAAGTTGGGGTTCAAAGGGAAAAAACATTGATTATTATACCAAGTTTAAATTGTTTGTTTAGATAATCGATGTCTTTGTTTTATCAGATTGATATCAAGGCAAAGCGAGTTGTGCAGTCTGATGAGGCAATGCGATGGGCTGCTGGAAAGAAAGTGAAGTGAGTAGCGTTCACCATGACTCCATAGCAATTCAGTTTGTTATATAGTGGATATTAATTATTGACACATTACATATATGCATGTACAATGAAAAAAAAAATAAAATAAAGGTAAAAAAGTTACAGAAGGAAAAATTATGTTTGTCTTTTCCAGATAAAGCGAGACCCAAATGATCCCCACTGTGTGTGGTCTCTTATTGCCTGTGTGCTTTATTGGCATCATAGTATTTTCATAATGATTTTAAAAACGAATTACATCCCCTTCGTTGAACCTCTTGTCACTGAAATCAATATTTAAGATTTTAGACCACATATTATGTTTTATAAATATGAAGTTGTACCATATTTGGGGTCACAATTCTACAGTTAGAAGATTGGAATCTCTCAGCTTCTGCCTGACCATTTGTGAGAGTTGAAGGCAGCACTTTTGCAAATATGATGATGAACAATCTGTGTGATTCATGAATACCACTCAGAATTAAGGATCTATAGCTATAGGGAATATAACTTATATTTATAGCGGCTTATACATGTAGGTGTCAAAATGAATTAGTTGCCGGGTCGTCCAATATTCAAGCAATGGCAAGATCTTATTGGAAAGAAAAGAGGTTAGTTATCATTTTTTTTTTCATTCAGTTTTTTGAAACCTCGATGTATGACTACAAATTTTCATACTTGCCGATCATGACCAAATTTCTTGGTATTTAAAACTTGGTTGACACATCACCTTTTAATTTCTTAAATATTTGGATGCAATATGATATTGTGTGATTACATTTCTATATGGATGGTTAATTGGGTTTTGGTGTAAGAATGATTAAGATGGTATGTGTGTATGTGCCAACATTACTTTGGCGATGATATACTTCAGTCTTTCTTTCGTCTAAGATGTACATTTTAGGGTTAGGGTTGCGATAGGATTTTTAGTTAGGTTTAGGGTAGTGGTTAGGTATATTCATGTAGTGCGTACATGTAGTCCAGGGCTGAATTTAGTCATTTGATTAGATTTGGGATTAACCACAGAGCAGTTTTTGCTGGAATAATTGTTGTACAATGACTCATGCAAGATCATTATAATGGACAATATTATCATGATGTTCTGCCTTCACGTAATCAAAATATGACACTTAGCAGCCTTACTGAAAAGTTTCTCTTTTCTTTCTATTTTATACAGATATTATGAGACTTCAGCATTTAATGGCGATGGGATCTCAAAAATGTTCTCTGAAATTCTACAAGAAGTGATGTCCAAATCCAACCAAGGGACAAGGTGACACATGGACTTGCACACTTCTACAACATCATAGGACAGCTGGTATATTTCATTTTGAAAATGCATTTTTATTGTATAACCACATGTATGTGGGGATATAATCGCGTGTTTATAAAGTACATAGGATTTGACCAATTAAAATGTTATACAGTGTTTCATCATGTTTGAAACTAGGACTGGGAGAATCTTGTTGTATCTGGTTACAGAAGTGTGCTGTACATTGTAATAAAATTGCACGATATAATTTTCAGTAACTTTCAAAACGACACTCTTCGGGATGTAAACACACATATATAAATCACCTTGTGTATTCATTCTAAACACACATAGTGGACAGTACTAGTGAAATGCGTTTGGGTCCATTCCTTACATTTACAGCTACGTCAAGGGGCCTCGGGTGCTGAGCAATTTTGAACAACTTTGTGTGAGGCCAAAATTTTCTAATGACTATATCACTAAAAATGACCTTGTATGAAAAGAAGCAGAAAGACTGAAATAAAGATAACCATGAGCTCTGGTCATGATGAAAAAGTAATACAAAAAATTATGCACTTGCTTTCAATGTTCAAATCACCTGCCAAACGATATTGGAAGATGATATTGTGGCGGAATCTGTTTGCTATCCATATGACCACAGTGATTTTGATAGGATAACCTTGTCCGGGCTGAACTCGTTGGGTAATCCCAGCATTCACCATCTCTACACTGTTCTTGTATGATTTCCTTTCAAAGTCTCTGGGGCGATAAAACCTAGTGGATCATACAGTGACATAACAGTCGAGAGCAGTCCTTCTTGTGCATGGTTTATCTGCACATGAAAAACGGAATCCAAATATGTCAGACTCGACACTCCTTTGCAAACGTAAGGCTCTTCTTTTACAACTCTTCTAGCTACTATATCACACTTTTGACATAATGGGTTCTTTCAATAGTTTCGCATTTTGCTCAGAATGTCCAAGACACACACCACTCTCCAATTTCCTCGAAACGTTCTGTGGTATTTGTAGTTAATTTTGTAAAGGTATCAGGGAACATCCAAAAACTTGGTACAATGGCAATGGGTAGAAATCAAGTAGCTTGTCTACACTCATACATCTGAATTCTTTGTCATTGTCATTTTCCTCAAGACAATAAACTCCAAAGTCTATAAGTAATGCTGCATGGTACACCTGTGTACTCCCAAGTAAATTTCCTGTGGATGAACATAATTAAACTTTGATTTGAAATAAGATGTCCTTGTGCAATCTGATCTGAAAAAGCTACAGTTGGTAGAATGAAGCGAATCCTCCAATGTAAATACAGTCAGCAGATCAGTGAGCTCATGTTGTGGGATATATAATGCTTTGAATCCCTTTCTCAATTCCTGCATGAGGCATATTGCTTTTACTCAGAGAATGTATTTCTTGAAATGATTTTAACATTTTCTTGAATTGTAGAACTAGTAAACAACAATTTGGCTTCCATTTTATATAGAATAGTGCTAAATTTTCTTTGAATACATCATCAGTTCCAGATACAGCCTCTTCAGTATCATCTTCCTTTTTATCCTCGGTGCACTGCAAGATTTCTTCGTCTAGAAATTCTTGATCATCCACAGCAAGGTTGGATAGTTTTCTCGCAAAACTGATTCCGACAGTACATTTTGTAACTCAACTTGCGCTTACTACGTTTGGAAATGTATGAATATCATACTATGCATTCAACTCTTTCATGTGGTTTTGTAAAGCATACATAGATGGAACTGCTCTTGCTTCTAATGACAATTCCCTGTAAGCTCTATCAGAAATCATGTGACTGTCTTTAATATACAGCATTCTATCGATAGATATCCCAACATTTTCTTTGATCTATGCATCATTGAAACTGAGTGTTATTTCATTGCCATACTCATCTTCTACTTTTATGTTTTTGAGACTGACACCATCTTCCTTCAAGAGATTTTTTGTGAAATCTACAGTTTCATGTAGTTCCTTTCTTTTTTCATATTTCCAAGACACTCTGAACTGTTTTCCCTGCACATTTTTGCATTTTAGTATTCGATTCACCATCCTTCTTATCAGTACATTTGCTCTTTTTGCCTTCCCTTTGGATATTTTAAGTTGAGATGTTTTTTCTTGGACCTTCTTTTCTGCCAATTTTCTTTGTTTGCCTTCATTTTGTAAGTCATGTTCAAGTTCCTTTTCAGTCCTCCGAATTTGAGTACACAGAAAGAGAAAAGTTTTTCAAGATATTCGCTACCCTGCCTTCCACCACGCCTTATAGCTTTTAACAAGCTGTAGCACTATTTAACACATAACTCCTGTGCAGTTATTATTTACAGTATTCACAAGTACATCAATTCTTAGAAAGATTGATAAAAAGTTCATAATTTGTTCAAGTTCTGTATTATTTCCACACTGCTGAACAAACCGTTGCAAACTGGTGCAGTTGTTCTTTACAGAAGGTTTCCCTTCTTTTCTCTGTACATTTCTCATTATCACTATTTTATGTTTGCCATGGCAACATGAGATGAAAACGAGAGCTTTTAACAAAAAGGTCAATAACTTTTGAATTAATTGTCCGTTTAGTATTTTTTTCTAGTTGATGTATAATATGATGGGGTTAATACAACCCATTGCCATGGCAACAGTATATTATTTGAATAAAAAAAATTTTAAAAAAGCATTAAACATATTCAAATGGTTCTGTTTTCACTGTTAAACTGTTATTATATTGAAGATCATTGACATGTACATTCTTAAAATGATATCAAAGTTATACATAAATACATTGTCCATTTGAAAAAAATGTCAAAAACCACATATCAATAAATAATACAACAAGTTACTTGGACATATACGAAAAATATCTACCTGTGTTCATTGCAAAGCTGCAATCAAGTTGGCATCAGTTGTTAGGCCATCACTGCTGGTCAACATCCAACATTCCTCTCCAGACACGAACATCACCTGCCGCCCTAATAGCCTCCTGGCATACTTGTCTGTTTGCCATTCACGAATAATGAGTTTGATGAGTTGTGTCTTATTTGTACTGTTTGCCAGGAACTGCTTGAAGTCGCGAGGAACTTTGGTCAAAGGACCAATGACAAGAAACCCTTCTGAAGTACCCTGTCGCTCCCTCTCAACATTCTTAATGCTGTTTTGTTTGTAAGTGTCTGACAAAGTCAACACGTTTGGCTTTTGGCAGTTGATGAAACACTCTTTCTGCCAATCCACCAAATGTTTCTGGAACCTGGCTTATGGCTTGGATCACTGCATTCCCATCAATCACGTGCATGGCTGCTTCTGGAGCTTCAGGCAAATTAAGTCCTTCCAATTTGTGGAGGAGCTTTGATTTGTCTGTCTTTACAGGTGAACCGTCGGCTGATGCAAGGCTCCAAGGTATAGGACCCAGTGGGTATGTCATCACTTTTTCCATACAGATTTCATGGATCATTGCTAGGAGTATCAGCTGCCCAAACACGTTTCTTTCTGCTGCTAGCTCCTTTGTCTTCTGTGCTGAGCTTGCCACACTTGTTTTCACTGCCATCGAAGAAAAGGACTTCAATTTTATTCTCTTGATTGGACAATGAATGCCCCATGTTTTCTCTACTAACCTTTCCTGCACAAAGGATTTGTATGATGCAGTCCCATGTTTGTCAACTTGAAGTACATCCACTTCTACATCCTCTGAAATAGGCTGTCCTGAAGATATACAGTAAAGCTTTGCCTTATTTGGTGCACTGAAGGGATTCATGAAACCCTGGAAAGCCCTCACAACTTTACGAACAGCATGGTCTCCTATCACAATCTCTGCTGGGTTGGCATCTTTGTGCCTGCTTGCTTCCTCGGTTTGTAGACCAGCACAGTCAAGAGTTGCCTAAGTGTTTGAAGAAAAATAAATGAACCTTTAATAATAGATAGATATTGAAATATTATATTACACATATTATATAGTAATGTATTATTTTAATTATAAATAAATTTTATTTGATTTTCTTTTTCTGGAACAACTTATGCAAAAAATGTTATAGTGATAATTGGGTATGGTTTGGAGTATTAGTGGAATAGACTGAGTAGGAACGATTCTTGGGGTCCACAGTGGACCACAAAACATGGAAATTAATTTCATACTTTATAATGATAAACTCGTCAATGCAAATTATTTCACATATTTTTATATCATAACAGAAAGAATGATTTAATGAGGAAAGACACATTGGCAATTGAAACAATATTTTTTTCATTGATTTTGAATGGGAGTGAGAAAAATGTAGGAAGAATACATGTAGATACACATATTGCATATTTTATTTTTACCTGTAGATAGCTGGCACATGCATGTCGAGTGCAGCTCCGTCTATGATAGGCAGCGAGTTTCGGGCTGAATCCAATGATCCCTGGACCATGCCCACTGGCATGGCGGTTGTAGGTCTGTTCAATGGTTATGTCAACTGCATTTCTTGAGTTTGGCACTTCTGACCCATTGACACTGATCCCATTCTTCTCCAGTAAATCAAATGCACCTGGATGTGTGTCTGGGAGGTTGAGTAGTGTGTTCAGGTACACTGCAGTATACCTTGCATAGTTTTGCTTGTCTTGGCTGAAGAAGAGCGGACGCATCTCATGGAGACAGGCAAAGTGCAAGGTAAGATCATTGGTCTTGGTTGCTCTGAGGAATCGCATTAAGAGCCACACTTTGTCCATAAAGCCAATCCAAAATTTTGCAGTTTTGCCACCATCTCAGTTACGCATCTTGACCTTGTATCGCTCATACTTCTCAAACCATTCTTGCCATTTGGGGTGTTGCTTCAAAGCTGACAAGAATTCTTTGCTGGGGTTCTGAGCTACCTTGTTGATCAGTTCCACCTCCTCTGTGGCAATGACTTCACCCTCTGCGTCCTTGTATGAAGCTAACAGCAGCCGCTCCAAAGCTTCAACAACTGTTCTGAGAACATACATGTATCTAGCCCTGTTGTAGTGTCTGCCAGAGAGAACTTTGTCAATGGAACCACTTGGACATACGCTAGACTCAACAATGACCTCTTCCAGCCCACTGCCCTTCATGTACTTCCCCAAAGCACCAATGTATGTACAGGCCATGTGAAATGCTCCAAGGCAGATGATGATATTCTTAAACTTGCTTGGATAACACCAGACGATTTCATAGGCCTTCTTGCTGCTGCTAGGTCAAATGTGATGATTGTGTAGTTTTGTCCAAGTGCAGCTGTTGCTTCTTGAGATATTTTCAAGACATGCATGACCGCTGCATTATCGGTGATTGGTGAATTGACGGGAGGCATGTATTTAACAGTTGACTTTCTTTCCTCTTCTTGATCACCAGTGAGAGAAATCCATCCTCCCCAGCCTGGTACTACCTGCTGAGCTTCATTGACTTT
>CALNVZ010002974.1:7340989-7363875 GCA_940671915.1 Paracentrotus lividus
TCATCTTTAATTCTCTCACTCAATTCATGTTAAATCTTAAGAGAAATTTGGAAAGAATAACCACATTTTTGGGGGTGAAATTCTATCTACTTCATGGATCTTATTGCATAAACATTTATGAACGCTGTGTCTTTATTGACGTTCTGAAATCCTAGAATTAGATTGGCTATACAGGTGCGGATCCAGGGGGGGGGGCTTTCTTTTTTTATAAAAGCATTATGAAATGATCAGTGGTGATAACCATGGGCCTACTTGTGATAAAATAATGATCTTTATGTTGTAACATTGCATAGAAGTTTGAATCGAGGTAGAGAGAGAGATGAAAAAAAAAAGAACATAATTATTAACCAATTATCTCTAACAGAAATGGCATTTAAAGTTGAGAGCTTGAATTTGTTCGTCGGTCAGACCATCCAACCCCACACAACACACGACGTGTGGCCACCTTGGGTAAACGTTGCAGCCCACCCAATCCTCCAGGTCGTCATCGTACTCCCCCTGGCATTCGGGGCACACATTCTCGTCTACCTCTTCAACTACATCCAGATTCCTTGTCTTCTGTTTCTTCTTTCCGCCTTTCTTTGGATCTTCCTTTCCATCTTCCTTTGCTTTCTTCTTAGCTTCCCGCTCCTCTTTCCTCTTTCTTTTCTTTTCTTCTTCTGCTTCTTTTGTTGCTTGTTTATCTTCTAGGATTTGGAGGAAGGCCGTACTACTTATGCACTTTGGCATACTCTCATTCGATCTCTTCCCAGATTTCTTTCTTGCGATTACGGGATAGCGAAGATGCTTCTCATAAGCCAGGCCCACATCAGGAATGGTTGGAGCTGATGAGCCATCACCAGATGGCCCAGGGACATTTTGGTCATCTCCCACATCAGGAGTGGTTGGAGCTGATGAGACATCACCAGATGGCCCACGGACATTTCGGTCATCTCCACCGTCCCTTGCTTCATCGGCCTTGACGACGTAGACGCTTGACGGAGCAAGCTTTTCCTTAGAATATTGGCCGGTGAAAGGGAAAATCCCCGTGGCTCTGAAGGCCGTCTTCACAAGATCTCTTCTCTGGGCGGTGGCCTCCCATGGTCCACGGAAAACGCTTGCGAAATTGTACTTCGTTACAGATTCCCCAAGGTGTTCCTGCCGGAACTTCCTCTCGGCCTTCGCCCACGCAGCCTTGAGCGGCTTAAAGAAAGCCACATCACACGGCTGCACGATGTGGCTTGCGTGGGCAGGCAAGGAGTACAGCACCACGCCAGAAGTATTACACAACTTCCCGATGTGGTAGCTCACATGGCTGCTATGGCCATCGACAAGAAGCAGGACGGGTTTTGGTATGTTGTTTCTCTCGATGTACGGCAGGAAACTATAAGCGATGAACTCATAAAACACCCCCGAGTCCATCTATCCGCTTTCACTGTGACCCAGACCCTTGAATCGTTGTCCACTCACTACAATTGTGGGTGGCAGGACGTCACCTGAGGCAGATATGGTGGCTAGAACGGTCACCTGGGACTTATTATTCGAACCTACGGCACCTACAGTGCGACTCCCCTTCGTCGCAATGACACGACAATGCTTCCCGGAGAGTGGGAACCCCGTCTCGTCGCAATTGAAGATGCGTAGAGGTGACGTAAGGATTGAGGTGAACCCCTCCTCCTCCAGATAACTTTGTAGATCTGTGAAGAACCTGTCAATCTTCTCTGTAGTGACTACTGCCCTTCCCCCCCTAGGAGCTCTGGCTGCCTCTCTGACGGCTCTGGGTGCCACCGAAAGAAGCCCCGCAACCACTTTTCCCCTGGGATTCCATCCTTAAAAGGGGTCTTGATGTCGTCTTCGAGCATCATCTTTCCGGCTGTCTATCAAAATATGGAGCAATGAAGAAAGGGAGAAGGGAATCCATAATTCTCGGAGCACGACCGAATATAAGTGTGGTAAGTCTTCTTGATACGATTTGAAAGAAGATTACTAATGAAAAATGTAACGGGCGACTGGGGAATAAAATTCATCTATTGAACCTCCCTTTTGAAACCTTCGTCCTTCCAATACAATGACATAATCGTCATTATCATTATCGTCACCTCTATTCATTTAAGGCCATTATCGTCATCATTCTGATTTGCAACATCCTCATTATTTTTATCATTTTCCTCTCATGTCATTCCAACCAGTCTTTTATTATTAATGCCATCGTCATGCTCAAAATCATCATGGACGTCATAATATATTTCAATAATTTCTTTTATCACATGGCCTATATCTAATTTTCTTACACTTTCCTTGTCATACTCATTCTTGTTTTATTGCAACTTCCTTCAACATCATCATTTCTGGTGACATAATAAAAACATGAACGACTGCCCTCTATATGATTATATGTATTTTATTTCCTTTTATACATCAATGCTTTTTAAAACCAGTGAAAATGGTCAAAAAAAAGAATAAAGAGAGAAAGAAAGAAAAAAAGAAATACTAGACCGAAAAATAATTTTTGCTCACCTGCTGTAACTCCAGCCTGTTCACCCCGAATCCAAGTTTTGCCATCTGCTGTGCCCAGGCCGCCAATTTTGCCTCCTTAGCAACAGACAGATACAGACTAGGACCTTGCGTAGACTTAACTGGTGTGTTCCCAGCGATCTGTTACGAAACAGGTAAGGAGAAATTAGTACATTTGAATTACACAGCACGAGGGAAATTGTTGATATATATTTTTTTTGTTGGCTTCAGGTATGGTTAAGTAAAAGAAAAAAAAATATATAGACATACTTACTTTATCTTGAAGAGTTGATGTTGGTACCCCATACATCTCGGAAGCCCTCTTAATGGATATCTTGTCCACTCTTATCCGCTGTATGGCATCCTCCACCTGTTGCTGCATATATCGGCGGTAAGGATTTCTAGGCATTATGATATCTGTAACAAAAAATAATAATTAAAATTGATGAATTAATTTTTGTTGAAAATTGGAGATAAGTTTATCAAAAGGGTATAATTATATTGAACTACAAAATGAATTGAGCATGCGAAGCATCTTTAAAAAGAGACAATTACTTGAAGGGGAATCAAACCCAAGGAGAGAATCAACCTCACAGGAAAGAGGAAAATGAGAGGAGCAATCTAAAAAAAGTTTCATCAAAATCGGTTATAAAATAAGAGAGTTATGGAAGTTTGAAAAGTCTAGTTGTTCCTTCTATGGGGATCCTTAAATTGGCATCATCGGCTTCAAAATGGCCGATCTCATGGACAACTCTCCATTCATTTTGTACACAAATTTTCAGATTTTCCACATTTTCTTTCGAAATATATCTTACCTCCTTCTGAGCTCAACATATGTTGTGTGAAATATATTTTCCCATGACATATTTTGAGCTCAGAAGTAAAGAAGACAAAGTTTGAAAGAAAATGGGGAAACTCTGAAAATTTGTGTACAAAATGAATGGAGAGTTGTCCATAAGATCATTTGAGGATCCCCATAGAAGGAACAACTAAACTTTTCAAACTTCCATAACTCTCTTATTTTATAACCGATTTTGATGAAACTTTTTTTAGATTGCTCCTCTCATTTTCCTCTTTCCTGTAAGGTTGATTCTCTTCTTGGGTTGGATTCCCCTTTAATATACTTGTTAAGGACTCTGTTTGAACCTATCAGCACTCCTCAATTAAACCACGTTGTTGCAATAAAAAGACTAGAGAACTGGCGTGCCGTTAACTTTCATGTTGCCTTCTTTAATCTCTTGTAGTGAACCACTGTGTACATTGTAAGATAGTATTCAACAACTGTGTTGTTTTCCCTGTAAATCAATAACAGAAAAGAGAAAATATCATAAGAAACTGGTATCCATTAAACCCATTAAATCAAACGATGTGATTTGCATAATCATAGGCCACTGGTAACAAATAGATTAAGACACCCAGATTCTAACTTGAATCACAGTTTTAAACAAGAATCCAATGGGGCAAAAATACCAATCAGCATTTCTCCTAACATTTCCACAAACTGTTTTCAAAATGCATCTGTAAAACTATGCACAATTATGTGTAAAACAATTTTGCACGAAACGCCTATTTTCAAGTCTAAAACGTGCGGCGAATCACAATAAAAGTTCTGAAAATATCACTCCGCACGTCAACTCACGCTTGAACAGTTTAACTGCAGATCAAAATTCAAGAAATATAGTTCCTAAATCAACATTGTTAAATAAAACATCGTTCACAGATCATTTTGTCCTTCCTTGATGTTTTTAAATCATTAACACATTAACACCAAGCAATTATTCAATATTACTCTTTTCAAGTTCACGCAAACTGCGAAAAACAGTTCTCTCGATAAATCGAAGCTTAGAACCGAACAATCAAACAAATTTGCACGTAAAGAAAATGGCCGTACTTTCCGGGCCGAACTCTGACCAAATAGATCAAGAAAACTACGATTAAAAAATCATTCATTAACGTTACACAATTAAGAATCACTGAATATGCTCTAAGAACGTACCTTCGGGTGTGGGATGAATCCCTATGAGAAATAGTTAAGTCTGGAAAGTACATTTGCAGACAAACTTGATTAGCAAACTGCTGTGAACTAATTGGAAAGTGAAACTTTTTACAGAATCCACTAGATTCGTCGCCCAGTCGCAAATACCGAAAATGCAACAGTAATAAGTGAGTGATTACAAGATGTGAAATAAACGCCATAAATGCAAGTCAATTTCGCATTGAAACCAGAAAAACTTCACAAAATCTTAAATACAAATTTCAAGGCAGATTAACTCCAATAAATGTTCAAAAGGTATGTGCATAATTAGATAAAATTACACTTGGTTTTTGTCAATTTAAAAAGAGAATATCCAAAGGTTCAATGACATAACAATGAACATTCCGACCCCCACAATAAAAAGCGTACGGGATGTCCTGTAAATCAATGAAATATGAAATCAATCTAGTCTCAGAGATGAAACTAACAGTGCCGTGTTCCATTGGAAAAGTATTTCCAGTCCTTATTCAGCGTCTTATTTTCACAGGATGCTGACACAATTGTATTGTCTCTTGAAACACTCACATCAGAGAAAAACTACAGAAAAAAAGGAAAAACAATAAAACATACAATTCCAAACCGAGATGTCACTAAGGTCCTTAGAAGTAGTAAGTCTTCTCATTTTGATGTCACTTTTAATCAGTCTTCGCTCAGAGTTCTTCATCAGAAGGATAAAGCTTTGTCACACCGGGTTTCTTCGCGATCGTACCCAGTCACCGCTAGACTTCACGTCGACAATCCTCACAAGATGCATTTGTCCGGGTAAATCACTCTCACAACCTCCAGGTGCATTTTCCAGGAACCCTGCGATTCTTGTCCCCAACGATGAGTACTACATCGCCTTCTTCCAGATTCTCCGTCGACTGTTGCCACTATATGCGACGGAGAGAGTTTACGGGTACAGTCCATCCATCTACGCGCAGAAAACGCTCGTTCTACCATTGGTTGGCAGATTATTTCACTGGGCGTTTTAACGTAAATCTCCCCGGTACTCCTCACAAAGGGATGAACAAGGACATCTTAGGCTCTCCCCTACGCGATGAGGAAATGGTTTCGGTGTCAAGAGGCGGGTGGTCCAGCGGTGATGTCGACAACGCTGTCAGTGGGCGACTATTTTATAAGTCCTGAGATTTGGCAGAAACACCGGTTCCCATCTCAACGAAAGACAGTCGAAGTCAGCTTTCACGAAGGTGTCTCATAGCTTTCTTTACCTCTGGACATACGCTCCACTGCTCTGGTGATGTGGGGCCTCACCTGGGTGGTCCAAGACTCCACTGCACATGGTATGCAGACAATGATAATTCCCTGATTTGAGTCTGAATCATTCTTAGGTTGCAGTTCGTTGATCCGGTTTGTCTGAGCTCCTCGTTCTCGGAAGCAGGTGGCATTGTCGCTGATGCATGAATGGCTGGAAGCCCCTCTGATACTGACAAATCTCTCCAAAGCCTGAAGAAATGCTTGTGTAGAGAGATGCCTGTATCAGTGACGGCAGCAAGTTGAATACCAGCACACGTAGCCTTTTCGTTGTGGTATTTCTGTTCAAGTTTAACATTCACTGGGCCCCAGATAAGTCAACAAGTGGTCGTCTGAATGGTGGAGAACATGGAGTGACACGAAACTCCGGCAGATCAGTCCATCCTCATGTCTGAGCTTGGCTTCCTCTGTGGTCCTCACTACATTGTCACGCAGCTGCGAACGACACGCTTTTGCTAGGGTTCAATATTCCAATGATTCCAGAAACTTCTTCCGTTACCTTCGGTGGCTTGTCCTCAGATGACCTCCATGGATTGGCATGGATATGGACCTCAGCGGACAAGAGATAGCTCAAGATGACATTTCCTTGGGAGCAGATATGGTGTTCGTACAAATCGTATGACAATGGTCGTTGCCCAGACGTCGCCCAACACGATAAGCACCATCCTCTTCAAGGAACACATGAGCTCTGGATATTCAGATCCTGTAGATTTTAAGTTCTACGCTGGGCTTGGAGAATCCAGTAACAGCTGCTGCTTCCCGAATGAAAACTTGTATGAGGCTACGTGAGTAACTTGAGTCAGCGAGTTTGCTTCAGCCACTGGTTCTCTTGGCTCGATTTTCACACGTACGTCACCCTGGCTGTCACCATCTATAGACAGGCATTTGGTACCAAGCTTGAGATACTATCCTACAACCATGACATCGGGGGGTGACTTGTGACTCCATATGACACTCCAAGTGCAAATGTCTTTGCATTCCGGAATGTGGAACCGTTCTTTCTACGGTCCTTTTGTATCTGTAAGAGACATTCTCTGGTGTTTTGGGCCAGTGTGGCAGGAGGTAGCTTCAGATATTCGGGTCCAATCTATCACTTGCCTCATCTCAGCTGCCTGTACTCCTCTCGAGACTCAGGTCAAATGGCATTCTGGTAGTCGATACGACTAGGCCTGTCCTTATGAGGATAAATCTGGTCGTGATCTCACCTCCTGTGGCTACGTAGGCACGAAAGGATTTATGACCTGTCCCTCTCAACCAGCTGAATAGCAGTCATACCTATCTGTCCATAATTTCCAGCAAACTATGTTGAATACGGAGGTGCGTCTTTGAATTGTGCACATCAAGTCTCGACAGCGTAAGAAACGGCTTGCCAGCTCTTTTTCTGGGCATGCTCGATTGCTTCAAAGGTGTAAGCCTTGCTCTAGCACACACGAAGGCGGTCTCTTTTGTTCTTCAACATCAAAGCGCAACACACTTTCCCACGTGTATACTTAAAACTTGCATCTGATCTGCGGAAGAATTGTATCTGAAATAAAATCATTCTCATCATGGACTCCGTTCAAGAAGCAATGTTTTCCCTACTCCCACCCCTCCATTCTTCGACGATTGTTTGGACTTTGTTTGGTTCCCTTCTATATATTGCCAGATTGCACGAAAGACTTTGCATGAGACTGGAGTGGAGGGGGCGCGCCCCAGAGTCTCCTCCGGTCACATTCGTCCATGATTTTTGATAACCGCTCGGTTAAAAAATCAACAAAAATGGTACTTTTCTATTTAAGGCTGGTTAAATATTGTTGGATGGAGCTTCTAAACTTCTATGCAAATGTGAATTTATTCAGAATAGAAAACATGCTATTTCTCTATCTCTCTAGAATTATGAACTTCAAAATCAACAATGCAAGCCTCCTCTTTTATGCGTATTAATATTTGGGAAAGGCCGCGATAGAAATATTGGGCATTATTATTATTATATTATCTATTAATATTATTATTATTTTTTAATGATATTTTCATAGAAACGACTGGTTCAGAAAACTACTAAGCACAGCCTTTCGAGAAAAGCCCCCCCCCCCCCGGTGTACCGAATGGGTGCGTTAATTTTTACTCCCTCCCTCAACCCACCCTTTCGAGAAAAGCCCCCCCCCCCCCCCCCGGTGTTCACGAAAGGGTGCGGCCATCCCCGCTCCGCGAACGCAGAGATGATTGCAGCATTGTTTTGCACAACTTATTACATAACATTACTGTATCCTGTGTATGAACCCAAAGAATTATATTATTATAGAAGGAGAGGGGGGTATTTTATTTATTTATTTTTTTTTGGGCCTTCAGCCATCAAAGAAGTAATCATGTATCAGCCATATGGGTAAGGTTTGGGGTCCCGCTTGTTCGTCTATTTTTACTTCGCTTTTGTTTTGTTTTGTTTTTTTGCCAGGGGGGTGGGGCCGATCCTGATATTAATTGAAATAATAATAATAATAATTATAAAGTATAATTAGGAAAAAAGCAATATAGAGATAGGCCTAAGAGAATATCATTAATATTTCAAAACAATCACGCAAAGGTAATCAAAATGAGCCTTGATCAAAATCGTCGCCCATCGTCAACATCGTCACCCGTCGTCAACATCGTCATTCACCATCACAAATTGCATTTTCATAGGAAATAGACATCTCTTTTTTAACATTTCTATTCATAAAAAATAATTGTAGATATATTTTAAACTTATTTAGGCCTAATATATCATTTGAGAAAGAAAATTAATTAAGGATAGTGTTTCATTTGCGAGGAGCAATGCGTCTTGGCACGCTCCTCCGTCATCACAAAAGCACCGACAAGACACTCAATGTTGCACAACCCAATTCTGGTCGAGCGCCCCCTCTCAACAGAGCAAAGTATATATATATACCCGTTGCTCCTTCATTTCAGCGCAGCGTTGCCAGCCGTACGATAATTATCGCATTTGTACGATAATTTGACCCTCTGTACGATGTACGATCAGTAATTGCAAAAAAGGGCAAATGTACGATAATTTTACATATTTCACCAGATACCATTAATCTATAGGCAAAATCTGTGAAAACTGGCCTATAAAACTGAACACAAATTCCTTTTAGTTCTCAGACCCCCGCCCATAAAATTATGGAAGACTCCATCGTGATATCCACCAATGTTAAAACGTGTATTTCGATTCAAGGTTCTGGGGCTCTTGGCAATTTCCCAACTTGATTAGGTCAATCTCATCACCCAAATAGGGGTGGATTTTCTGCAAATTACTATGGAATCTTGCATGTACGATAATTTTTGCCAAAAAACGATAATTTTGAGTTTTTGATACGATAATCTGACTTCTTGGACCTGGCAACACTGTTTCAGTGCCATTTGCAAATTTGCAGCGACAGGGTGAACACATAAGAGCTCCCCTTGACATTCGTACCAAATTCATTACACCTACACACGACGTTATTACGTAACAGGTGTCTACATAAGGCTATGTATGTTAACTCAATTGCTAAGAAACCCGGAAGTGAAGAAAACTCACCCGATGCAGTCCAATTTCAGGTACGTTCTGAGCACTTTCCTCCAATCGACCGACGTCAGTTTTGAGATAGTTTGAAGGTGTTGTTCTGTTGCATGATTGGTGAAAGTTTTTTGGCTCATGCATTATGCATTATTTTTTAACAGCTGTTAAGAAAGCTGTGTAACCGAATAGATTCTACCGGGCGACACTGAAAATAAAGGCCTAATTGAAAGATCATAAAAATCTATCATGACTCAACATTTAATTCTCTTGACCTTCTCAGGAGGGGGGATGTATGCATACAACCGTATTTGACTATTTAAAACTCTTTGGGAGGATAATATACACTTGCTGACACCACCACTGTCAGCTGACATAAATTTGACAAGGTGGGACTGATGAACATTAAAACTGATTCAACATGAAAATTATTGAATATGTGTGCATATATTCATAATAAAAACATTGTTTAATATCAAATACAACATTTAAATATTATTTTCTATATGAATAAGTGCTAAACTTAGCAGAAACTTACCTCAGATGACTGTTTAAAGAAATGTTTGATGCAACAGCAAAACTTTTGACCAACCACAAGCAAGCAACTGTCCAGGTACAACCACCAGAGGGCGCACGTCTTATTTACTTTTGAGATTCTGATATTGTCACTATTCTTTTTGAAGGGTTATAACTTTTTGGTAAAAATTCTAATAATCACCAATTTTTCACAGTCTATTAAGCATACTTTAAGGCAATTTTTAAACTTTATTTGACAGCATCTAGTTGAATAATGACCATTTTATAGATATTTACATTTTATGATAAATATGCAATTTTCTGAAAAAATATTTAAAAAAGGGGGTTTCCCACATTTTTAATGGAAATGTGATTGTAAAAAAATGTCAAAATTGGTACCAACATGCTGAGAATTTAATTTCCTTCAAAATCATACCTCATACATTTTGTAGGCCTAAACATGTTAATACAGAAAAGTTATAAGCTACTTTGTACAACCTCGCATTTTCATACTCCGTAACCATGGAAACGGCTTTAGAGGCCACATCCACAAATTAAAAAAAGAAAGAAAGTGGATTCTGATCCGTGGGTGTCCGAAATATAAGAAAAACATATTAAACTACGAAAAATTCCCTAAGGGGGGGGGGTCATCCCGCTGGACCATGTTACTATGTTATTATGCAGATCTCTTAGTTTTCAAATGATTAGTTTGTTTTTGTGAGTCCGCTATACCACTGAAATAATTAGCGAAGAATGGCTTACATAAATAACTAAATGTGACTTTAAATCTTACTGTGGGCACCATCTTTAGTATTCACTTGTGTGTCATGAGCCATTATCTGCATCGGGGATGATCGGGTACGCACCTGAGGCATGGAGCAGTGATCTCCTTGTTGCATTTTTATGTTTTTGAACGCTTTTATTGGGTTTTACATTTTTTTTGTTATGGGCTTGCAATCCCCCTCCCCTTCAACAGTAATATTTTTATTGGTTTATGCTCTTTCTTTCCTTCCATCCTTCTCTCCGGTGCAACATTTTTAAAGCTCCTTCTGGCAGGCTTTTGAGGGAGTTCTTGTCTTTTTTTTTATGTCATCACTTACTTACTGTCGCAGCTCCATGAGGGTGCAGAGGGGCATAGCTCCCCCCCCCAAAAAAAAAAAAAAAAAAAATGATAATAAATAAATAATAAAAGATCACATTCACATAGTCTTTCAACTATGTTTACTTCTATTTTGGGGTTATCATGTCTACTCAGTTCACAAGTCAGCACGGCACTATTACTGTAGGGCGCAGGATCGCCTACCTCTTACCTGGCCCTGGCTGGGGTTAATGTTAGAGCTGTAGCGGAAAGGAAATACAGGTTTAACGTAGGATGTGTTCACAGTCTTAAATGTGGCTTATTTATGAGTTAAGATACCTCATTTGTATCAGGGAACTTTATTTTTAAACTTGATTTTTGTACATATCTTTCTTTACTAAATGAATTTGCATCCTCGACTCTAGTTGACTACGAAACCATCGGGGCATATTCAATTTTCAAGGGGTGACATTGCGCGTAGGTTTTTTTTTATTATTATTTTTATTTTAATTTTTCTTTTTCTCTTGTTTTATTTTTTTTTTTTCCGGATACTTTGGTGCATTTTTTATACAGTTTGAAGTTAGACTGTGGCTTTTTTTTTTTTTTTTTTTTTGCACTAACGTTAGAACACCCCTAAAAAAAATAATTAATAATTAAATTAATGAATAAAAATAGAATAAATAAGTATATAATCGTGTACGATTTTTCACATTTGATTTTTCATTTAAATATTATTTTTTTATTTCTTTATTTTTTCTTTAATGCTTATTACAATCTGTGGGGATAAGTTGCTCGACAGTTCATTTAACATAATGTGATGATACATTAAGTATCTCATTGATGATGTGCAATTTAGCAATTTTTATTTATATATTTCTATATACCCAACAAAGAAGTTAAGTCCCGCCTTAATCGAAATGATGTACTTTGAACGGGCTTTTTTTGCACAAGAATTTGGAGGGGTTTTCTACACTTACTGGTACCCGTGAAATAAAATATATCGAATCTTGAGGACTTGCATGTAGTGATCAAGTTTTAAAGCAATTATGGAATTTCAAAAGTCAAGGGTTCGTTTAGAGGCTGTGTAAAATACAATTTGTTTAAAATTTCCTGTTTACCTTGTGGTTTAATTGGTTTGGGGATTTATATTCTAAAATTTGATCATCCACACTAATCCCGTACATTTTTACTATTTTTAATGGCATGAGTGGCACAATATTAAGAATTATGTTCAGTCTTCCAAAAATGGTAAATCAAACATTTTGTTCAAGAATGTCTTTCAGATATTATTTCAACACTATCGACACATTTTGTTGAGAAATGAGCACTATTCGGGTCATGGACGGAGGGAGCACCACTTTAAAAGTGACTTTTTTGACTTTTGTAATTGACAATGTTTGCCTTTAAGTGTTGTTTACATTTATTCTATGCATTGACGCGAAGGTTTTTATCTCATTTTTTCTAGCTGGCGATAGTGTATAAACATAACGCCAACGATATTACTCAACACCTTTCTGTTAAAAAGTTCCAGCATGTTGATTTGGGTTGTTTGGCTCCGAGATTGTACACAATGTCAATTGGAGGAAATCAAAATTTTAACAAAATTGAAATTCGGCTTAAATTCATTGATGATTTTTGTTAATTCTACTGAGAGTTTTTTCATGAAACTTGGCACACAACTTCAGGTTGTACTAACTAACAGGAAAACACTAAATTGATAATCTGAAAAGCACGGAGTGGGGCCAAAGCTCTGAAATTTTTTCTTATTTGCATGTTTTTCTAATACCTTCTGCTCATTGAGCGTAAAACCCTGGAATTTTCGTGAAACTTAGATCAAATGAAGTATCCAAGAAGGTTGTGACAATTATCCAAAGTAAGCAATTTAATTTTAGCCACAAGCGAAAAAACGGCTTTTCACGTATCACTTGTTCATTGAAGCGTGAATTTTTAATAAAATGCTCAAAACATTTGAAAAAAATTATTTTGACATACATATAACAAAAAATGTTGATAGAGTGGTTTTACTATAAAATGGACAAAGCTTACTAAGAAATTTGAAAATATCCCTTTTTGTTTTATTAAGTTTGTAATGTAGCCGAGGGACACAACATAATAGTCATGAACACAAGCTTTATTTGTTATTGCTCAGACGACATGTTGGCTACCGTATTTAAGTTAGCCGTTTTTTATTACTTTCCATTTCGTAAAGTATGGTGTCTTTGATAGGACACTATCCCTCCCCATGTTAGTTGAAAACATGCATTGCAACCAGAAATGTACATGAAACAGTCAATATCAGTTTTGTCAATAAAATGATTTTTTAGACAAATTGAAATATGCACTGTGTGTTTTCTTTCTCTGCATCATTAAGACTATGAGCTAATATTATTGGTATCTTTCCAAGCTAGATATGAACATGGGTGAAACTCTGTGCACTGAGTATAGCAATATTTTTTCTCTATATTTGCTAAAACAATAGCAAACTCAACACTCTAACAACTATCATGAACAACAACGCATTTGTTTGAACTAATGATGTATCTTTCCTCATCCACCAACTGTGATTGTGGACAATATAAAGATCTCCAAAACCAAAGAATTTTAAACTCCTCCTGTAAAATCACTTGCACAGTACTCAACTTTAGTACCCTTTTTGGAACACTTTTGAATAACGTTTCATTGTTCACACTCAAAGTTTAATATTTTAAAAGTCTTGATCCTGGACTGTAAAAACTATATAACAACCAAAAGTCTTCAACTCTTATACTCAACAAAAGAGTAATTAAAATCTTTTTCCACTATTACCTTAACCACTTGTATAAAACAATTGAGTAACTTAGATGTACAACATCTTTATGCAAGATTTATAACAACTTGAACATTTGCATTTTAGAGTTACACAAAAAAATAAGCTGGTACACAAATGTGCATTTCCTTGCCTTCTTGTGAAAATAAGGCATAGTAAAATTTGGGAGTTGGGTGATAACAAAAACCTTTGTCTGAGAAATGCAAATATTTACTGACAAGCAATTTAAACTTGTACATTTGAATCTATGACTTTGAAACACATGTTACTGAAAAAAAAAACATGTTCAAAAGGACAAAGAGGATGCTTAGGTTTTGGTACACATGCATACAAAATACTCATCCACTTATGAAATATAGAACTCAACAGATAACTTTGTAACACAAGATCAATGTAGCAGTGTTGCAAACTTGGCATTCTCACAAGTTTGTGACATAACTTTGTTATTCTGCAACATTAACCTTCTTGACTAATCTTTCAAATAGGCAGGGGTTTTCGAGAACGGGTTGGATATCGCCCGGCCTGTAGTTCATTGTCTATATTGTCTGATAGGTCATCAGGAGTATTGATTGTTTCTGTTGGCTCCTGTTCAGTTGCCATGGTTACTGGCTCAGGGTTCATCTTCATAGCTTTGAGAAAGATGTGTTTCTTGTACCTTTCTAGAACCATTACTGGCGGTGATCATTGAACCTTTAACATCGGTGATAACCAAAGGCTCTAGTTCATAGGGGTCATTGTCTTTGTGACGTATCCTTCACGTTTCACCAATACTGGATCTCCAACGCGAAGCGGTTCTCTCCTGAACGACATATTGGCGTTCAGCTCGGCTTTGATTGATCTTTTCCTCGCTTTGTCGCGTTCCCGTAGCTCTTCGTCATTTCTTCGCGTGTGATTTCGGGCAGACGCCGTGCGAATGGGCTCGCGAACATGATTGTCGTGCTGGTAACAAAGTGTTGGTGCGGGTTGCGCGATAGTTGCGAAGGAACCGATGTAATTCTTGTCGCCATGATTTAGCTTCGGCATGGGCAGTGCGAAGGACCTTCTTCATTGTACGCATAAAACGTTCGGCTTCACCGTTGGCACGTGGGCATCTTGGCATGATCTTTCGGTGAGTGAAACCAAGATATTCGGAAAATTGTCGGAATTCATCGCTATTGAATGGCGGGCCATTATCGGACTTCACGATCCGTGGGACACCGACACCGAGAATACTTTATCGAGAATCGGAATGGTCGCTTTGCTTGATGTCGATGACACCACTTCCACAACAGGGTATCGGCTTAATCAATCAACAATGACCAGAAGATGCTCTCCGGATGGCAGTCTGCAAAATCTACACTCACTTGCACCCAGGACAGATTGGCAATTCGGACATTTCTAGCGGTGTGCGAGGACTCGGACCTACATGTGTTGCTTGGCATTGTATGCACTGATTTATTCTATGCTCAAATAACCGATCTATGCCAGGGAACCATAACCTTTTCGCAGCATTGTTTTTTTTTTACAAACCTTGGTGGCCCTCGTGGGCGATCCCGATGACTTGATCGGCCAGCGATTGGGGGATAACATGCAATCTTCGCGTAACACTAAATCATCGGTCGTGGCTATGACACTCATCGCGAACATTGTAAGCTTTGTAGACAGGCTCGAACATCACCAGATGGAGCAAATCTATCACTGCCTTCCATTTCGCGATCGTATGCTTGCATACAGAATCAACGCATCATCATTCTTTGTCGCGCTTTGAATTTCACTTAGCTTCATTGATTTTGCACCGCATTTGCGCTCACGAAGTTGATGTGTTGCTCAGCTGCTCTTTCTTCGCGGCTGGTACGCTCTGAGTCTTGGTAGGGATTGCGGTATGTAATTTGCTGTGGTTGAACTTTCCGGCTTCATATGCGACAATGAAGTCGTACTCTTGAAGGTTCAAAATCCATCTTTCGATGCGCGTTGGTGGCTTGCTATGGGGATTGTTAAAGATGGTTACAAGTGGCTTGTGATCGGTAACCACTTCAAACATGTTGCCATATAGATAGAGATGGAAGTGTTGTATGCCCCAGATGATCGCAAGTGCTTTCCTTTCAATTTGCGAATATCGCTGTTCTACCGGCGTAAGTGATCTGCTGGCAAGTGCAACTATGGAGAGTTTTCCATCTTTGCTCTTCTGTGCTAAGACTGCACCAATCCCTACGGGACTGGCATCAACAAGAAGTTGCGTATTCTTCTCTGGATCGTAGAAGGCGTTAGTACAACCTGCGGCAAGACGTTACTTCACCTCATGCATTGCTTGCTGATGCTCTTTGGTCCAGCTCTACTCCACCTTCTCTCTGGTCAAATTGCGAAGCGGTGCTGAAAGTGTTGCCAAGTCGGGAATGAAACGACCGCAGTAATTGATAAGGCCCAGGAGGCTGCAAACTTCCTGAACATTGGATGGATCTGGTGCATCAATGATCGCTTTCACCTTCTTGGGGTCAGGCGATACCCCTTCCGCACTCAGCACGTGACCGAAGAACTTTATGAATTCCTTATGGAATTCACACTTGTCCTTGTTGAGCGTGAGATTGTTGTCTTTCAATCGCTTCAGGCACTGTTCAAGTCTGCTATTGAGCTCTTTCTTGGTGTGGCGACCTTACCCAGGATGTCATTGCTGTGTTCAAACACTCCATCAGACCGTTAGCGTTGTCTGTATAGCTGTTGAAACATCTCAGCTGCTGCATTCACCCCAAAATTGAGGCGCTTATATCTGAACAGTCCAACATGAGTGGAGAACACTGTTATGTAACGCGACTCCTCAGCAAGCTCAATCTGGTGGTAGCCAGCGTTGAGATCGAGCTTGGCGAAATGTTTGGCTCCTTCACTTTACTGATCTCTAGTGTGATGTATCCAGTGGGGCGGTGGCGCTCTCTTTGAATCGCTTTATTAGGAGCTCGCATATCTACGCAGATGCGGATCTGATTCGGACTCTTGGGCTTTTTGACAACTTGAATTGGAGAACCCAAGGCGTTGGTTCATCGCCGACTCGCTCAATGATGTCCAAATCCAGAAGTCGTTGAAGTTCCTTCTCAGTTTGTTTTCTAACGTGAAAGGAATCCTACGATGTGGTTGCGTCACTGGTTTAATTGTCTCATCAATGTGTAGTTTGCATTGACACCTTTGAGCTTTCAAGACTCTTGAACAGTTGATGCATTATCGCGATATGTTGATCATATCTATACGATTAGGTCACGTTCCGTGTTGTAAAACTTGATGATGCCTAGTGTCTGCGCAGTTGTACAACTCATCAGGTTTGTCAGAGTCACCATGAACAAAATTGTTTGTGCCGTATTTTCTCGGAAAACAGCTCAGCTTCGAATGTGCCTCGGACCTTGAGTGGCTCATTGCTCCCATAGGCATATATAGGAGTGTCGCTATTAATCGGGTTGAGCGTTGGTTGATCAGTCAGCTTCTGAGCACGCGTCAGCTAGCACATTGACGTCGACTCGACCGACGGTATCGACAAAACATGTTGATATCATCATCTCCAAGTGTAATAGAAATTCGTGGTCTCTTTGCATTCGCCTGATCTATACCGAATGTATACTCGCAATCACTGTACTGTTCATCCGGCTTATTACATCATTACCCAAAGTCACTTCACGAACTCTGCCATTCACCGATTTTGGGTCACGCATTTGCTTTTCTTTGAACGGCAAACCTGGGCATAATGATCAGCTTTCCCACAGTTCAGGCATTTGTGAACTCGTGCAGGGCATCCGTTCCGGGAGGGTAGTTCCCTCCCACAGTAGAAACACTTTTTAGGTGTCACAGATGATTTCGGTTGCGATGACTTGCTTTCAGCTTACGTTTATGCTTACGTTCATGAAGCTTGAACACTTTGTTGACACTGGCGCTCGCAGACTGCTCCTGCTCTACTTCGGCGGCTCGTGACGCACCAAGTGACAGAGATCTTCGTTCCAGCAGATTCTGTCAATGACATGTCCTTTCTCAATGCTTTACGCCTTAACTTGCTGCTGTTACAGCCCTCAATGATCTCTGTGTTTTTCAGTTCCCTATCAACATCACTGAACTCACATTTGTGAGCAAGCTGCCTTAAACGCGTGCAGTACTGATCCACAGATTCGTCAGCTTTCTGTGCTGTACGCCTGAACCGATCGTTTCGTATAGTATGTTCTTTTTGGGCGTGAAGTAGTTTGTCAGTGCTTGTGTTGCAGCTTTGTAGTCGCGCTCATCCTGTCTTGAGATTGCTCTTATTTCGGCTGATGGTTGGCTTATATCGAGGGATCAAAAATGTCCTGCAACGCTTCTCCCCCGAAGTGCAGTAGAAGGGCTTTTCCTCTGGCGAACTCAGCGATTCCAAACCAACCATGGCCCCTTCGAACCTGCGGAGCCATCGTCTCCACCTGACGAGCAGCGACGTCGGGTCGTCGATGGATCATAAGTTCGGCAAACTGGCATTCCTTGCGAGGCATGACGTGAAAATAAGCAACAAATGTTCAGCAAAGATTAAGTCAGTTTTTTTCCGTCGTCGCCAATGTTAATGTAACCGAGGGACACAACATAATAGTCCATGAACACAAGCTTTATTTGTATTGCTCAGACGACATGTTGGTACACGTATTAAATTAGCCGTTTATTATTACTTTCCATTTCGTAAAGTATGGTGTCTTTAATAGGACACTACATAAGTGTTTCTCGGTAATTGATGGGTGTATATTATAAAACACTCTCCAGATTGCATATTCCGTCATAATTTGGAATTTTTAAAGTAAAAAACGTGAAAAAATGCAGTTTTTGCAAATTTTCACTCATGTTCATCCAACGTGAAATAACACAACACAAAGCTCGTCTTGATCGGTATTAAAATTAGTGCAATCAACCCTGGTCTAACACTATCTTTCAGTGTTGAAACAGTCCTGAAGTAGTTTTCTCATAATAATATTTGTATTAAAGTTCATGATCATTAATCTTGATTGACTTATCAAAAAGTGACATGTTCATGCCTTTTCGGACTATTTCATGTTCAGCATGTCTATAACGAATTTCATGTAAATTCACTAAAATAGAAATGATGAAGATACCTACAAGCCATGTCTGATTAAAATTTGAGTAACATCCTCTCATTGTTAAAAAGTTACATTCATTTGATTTTAGGGAGGGACATACTTTTTTGTTGGGTATAACAATGAATACTGATAATTTGATATATAAATTGTTATTATAATTAGATATGCTACTATGTCATGGGGTCCATATTGATAACAGATCGTTCTTTATTTTGCAACGGTTCAATATATCTGGGAATTTTCAATCTACATTCTAGGCTTTAAGGAGAAGATGTTTTACGTCATTCTTCTGATTGTGTCTTATCTCCTTACAACATCTATGGCGCCTTGTTATGTTTCTGCTATGTTTCACCAGTACTTTATAACCAAAATCGCGCCTCGGAATGCTCCGTTTGAAACAGGTTAGGTGTCTTGAATCACGCAGTCCACACGTCTCCTTGAGTTGGTACACAGTCTAAAGCTTCTGTTGTTTGTATCCTTTGCCAGTTGGTGTAAATTTTTTCTTACAAAAAATACATACCCTGCTCAAATCCATGATTGTACATGTAGGCAGTCTGGAAAGCCGCAGCAGCAGACGACTCTCAATTACTGGTATTCGAATCGTGCGCCGGGTCATATATGCAAAAATCATGCATACGTGCGTACGCATATTGGATTTAAATTTGCAGTGTCTCATTCCATCATGTCCAAAACATAATACTGATAACCACCATGAAATGAAGATCACATTAGTAGACCCTACAATAGATCTAATTCAGTTTGCCAAAAAAAATGATATAATAACCAACAGTTAAACAGCAAACTATATACGTGTACCACCATCATTATTGTTTTTATGGCATAGTTACACTCAGACAGTCACATCTAGTACTAAAATGTACGCCGCCCTTGCCCCCCCCCCAAAAAAAAAAATATATATATATATATTGGAACTGTCCAAGAGTACTTTATTGTTGATAGACAGAGTGTATGTACGATACGCTAACCTCCTTAGCTCCATTCTACACCTTGACTGGCAGAGCTCTGTGAAACACATCATTCCTCCCCTTCACACTATGACATTCAGCAGTGCTGGTATTTACTGATGAAGGAAGATCTGCATTTCC
The DNA here is from genome assembly GCA_940671915.1 of Paracentrotus lividus. Lineage (NCBI taxonomy): Eukaryota > Metazoa > Echinodermata > Echinoidea > Camarodonta > Echinidae > Paracentrotus > Paracentrotus lividus. The sequence continues at coordinate 7,360,858 of CALNVZ010002974.1, forward strand.
GGCCCCATTCTGCTGATCCGGAGCTCTGGTCACTTTCTCAGGGCTGGAAGTTTCTAGTCAGTCAAAATGCATTAGAGTGTGATGCTTCCTTGTGCAACCATCCTTCTCACACTGGGACTTGACAGGACAATCATTGGCTAGGTATGAGTGCTTCAGGCTCTTTTTCAAGTAGTTGAACCTCTCCTTCTGAGAAAGTTCCTTCAGTTCCTTGTACACTGGATTCTTGCCATCACCAGCTGTAGTCCCTTGGGTAGCGAAGGTTCTGCCTTTCTTTTTTGGCTTTGATGCAGCTCTGGTAGGCTTTGATGACCTCTCTGTCTTCTGACCTACATACTTACCAAAAACATTACTAGATATCTTAGCTTGTGTCTCAACAAAATCAGTCATATGAGTAAAGTTAGGTGTTACCGTTGGCTCCATTAGTGAATGGGCTGTCAGAGCCCATTTTCCTTGTAGGTATACCGAGAGTAGCTCTTGGATCTTTAACAAATTATCTATGGTGCTCATGTCTCCTTCGAACCCCAATTGGAACAGGGTCACCTTCTCGTGTCTCTAGCTAAGGCCCACAAACTATCACTACTCAGAGGTGGTGGGCGATTGATAACCTTTTCCAAATGAGCCCCTGCAACAATATAGCTCTACGGCCAAACTGTTCCTCAAGAATATTCCTAGCTTGGGGATACCCGCTTCTGGATCTAACAACACGCATGTGTCTATCGCTTGCTTAGCTTTCCCACTTTTAAATTGGACTAAGTAAGATAGGCGTAATCAATCATCCTGTAGGCTACCCTATCAGTGATATTTACATCAAAACAGTGGATGAATTTCCAATAATCTATTGGGTTACCCGAAAAGGCCTGCATGTCAGGCTTTGGCAAGCGTAGTGCCATTGCAACCATATTGTAATCTAAGGTACATGTATCACTACTAGATTTAACTTGAGAGTTAACTACCCTCTGGGGGTGAAAAGGTTTAGGATCCTTCTCTGATTTCTTTACCTTATTTACATTACCTTCTTGCTTATCGCTTACCGCTTATCAAACCACTGATCAGTCCATTGTTCATTGCCCATGAAATCAGTGGGTATACCGGTATTCACATTTGTTGCTTCACCATTTAGGTCTTGTCCCTATTCTAGATCTACCTGGTCTTGCAACATGGCAGCCTCCATGAAAGCATTTGCTGTTTCGTGTTGCAATTTCATCAAGTCCAGCTTGTCTTTAAGTTCAAATTGCTCCTCAAGGAACTGTTCATACTTCTTTTTTGGGGGGACCCAAAGGTCAATGGCCCAATCTGTTTTGATGTATCAAAGAGGTATTATCGATGGTAAATTGCCACTACGTCCAATGCCATTTCGTCCTATGACCATGTCGTCTAATGCCATTTGGTCCAATATCATTTTGCCCACAGCCCTTTCGTCCAATAGCCACTTCGTCTGATAGCCACTTTGTCCAAAAGTCACTTCGTCTAAGAGCCACTTCGTCCAAAAGCCACGTGTCTTAAATGCCACTTCTCCAATTACTGTTTGGTCCAATACCCACTTGGTCCAATTGACAGTTGGTCCAATACCCACATGGTCCATTTGACAGTTGGTCTATATACCCACTTGGTCAAATACCATTTGGTCCAATTCCCACTTGGTCCAATAACTGTTATGGGGGGGGGGCAGGTGCGGACCCCCCCTTGAAATAAAAAGGGAAGAACTAAATAAACCTTACCCCTATATGGCCGATACAAATTCCATGGATGGTTTACATGAAATTTTGAGAATTATCTGGACATTCCGTCATATTGAGACTAGGAGAAGTCCGCTATCTTTGCCAGAAGCATTCAAGGAGTTTCTTCCTACCGGTCCCCATTTAGACCAACTCATATTAGACCAAATGGGCTTAGTCCATGTGATATTAGATAATTAGAGGATTAGGCTTCACACACTGATGTTGACCTGTTTGTTTATAAAATGAGTCCCTTCTCGTTTAAAACATGACTTTTAACGCTGTGTATAATCATAAATATTCAGAGGCCTATATTTTTGTAGTCATCTTTAGTCATAAATGTCTATCATTCTTTCATTAATATTATATAACTTGTGGCATCACTAGCTCGTGCATTTCTTATGCACTCTACACCAGCTTTCACCACAATCATTATAATGTAGGTATACTAGCAAGCAAAGTATTTATTTCGCTTCACGACACTGTCCACAAATACTGTTTGTAAATCTGCTTTAAACACATATATATCTACTTTATTCATTTGATTTATATGTATTTCATTTTTTCTATTTTATGTATTTTGCAATGTATTTATAAATTTTATGTATTTTACAATATTTGATACCTTTCTATGTAATATTCAAGACTTATATAAGATGTTCTATTTTGTAAATCATAACTGCATATTACTTTGTCATACTTGGACAGTTATATCTTCTTGTTATGTAATTTTCAGATGTTTTCTAATGAAGTCTTTAAATAAACGAAACCGTGAACTAAAAAGTGGTTCCCTGCATCATCCTTTTGTTTGGTTTTGTGTGTATGTATACATATATATAAAAAACTAAAAAAGAAGTACAATGATCACATTGATAATGATATAAATATATATATATATATATGAGCAAGTACAAGCTATTTGTTCCCAACGTGGTGATTTTTCAACTTTTCGACCATTTTTGTGTCAAGTGTATCAGTGGGTGTGGGTGCAGTTCTAATGCAAAACCCGGGTTCGATTCCCTGCAGAGGCAATTTTTGTAACCAGAATTTCAAATTGGACGAGAGCTCTGGGGGTCATTGAGCCAAGCTACGTCACTATTATTCTCTCTCAACCAATTTCTTTTGCTCTATTATTAATTAAAAAAAAGGAGTTGCTAAGGTTGTTTGTGTTTGTCCAAAATATTTCACTATATGGTCATATTCAAACGTGAGGGACACGACAATTGGAGAGACAGAAGGGCGCATATCTTCGCACTTGTAGGTGTGGACTTTGGAGTTGTTCTGCCATGACCAAGAGAAAGGG
>CALNVZ010002974.1:7363900-7374210 GCA_940671915.1 Paracentrotus lividus
CCCTATCAACATCACTGAACTCACATTTTGTAGCAAGCTGCCTTAAACGCGTGCAGTACTGATCCACAGATCTCAGCTTTCTGTGCTGTACGCCTGAACACAGATGCTTTCGTATAGTATTTCTTTTTGGGCGTGAAGTAGTTTGTCAGTGCTTGTGTTGCAGCTTTGTAGTCGCGGCTCATCCTTGTCTGAGATTGCTCTATTTCGGCTGATGGTTGGCTTATATCGAGGGTATCAAAATGTCCTGCAACCGCTTCTCCCCCGAAGTGCAGTAGAAGGGCTTTCCTCCTCGGCGAACTCAGCGATTCCAAAACCAACCATGGCCCCTTCGAACCTGCGGAGCCATCGCTCCCACCTGACGAGCAGCGACGTCGGGTCTGTCTGAGATCAAAGTTCGGCAAACTGGGGCATTCCTTCGCGGGCCATGACGTGAAAATAAGCAACAAATGTCAGCAAAGATTAAGTCAGTTTTTCCGTCGTCGCCAATGTAATGTAGCCGAGGGACACAACATAATAGTCCATGAACACAAACTTTATTTGTTATTGCTCAGACGACATGTTGGCTACCGTATTTAAGTTAGCCGTTTATTATTACTTTCCATTTCCGTAAAATATGGTGTCTTTGAATAGGACACTACATAAGTGTTCATTCAAACGTGAATTGATGGGTGTTTATTTAAAACACTCTTCCAGATTGCATATTCCGTCATAATTTGGAATTTTAAAAGTAAAAACGTGTAAAAATGCAGTTTTTTGCAAATTTTTACCTCATGTTCATCCAACCGTGAAATTTAATGCAAAAGTCGTTTGATGTGTAAGAAATTAAGTGCACAACCCTTCTGAACATATCTTTCGTTGAAAAGTCTTGAATTTTTTCAAAATATGAATTAAAGTTATGACATTAATCTTGTGACTTTCGAAAAGTGACATTTTTGCCTTTTGACTATTCTCATCAAGCATGTCTAAACGAATTTCAGTAAAATTCACTAAAATAAAACTGATGAAATTAACCTACAAGCACATGTAGATAAATTTGTAAAACTCCTCTTTGTAAAAAAAGTTACATCAATTTGATTAGGGGGGGGGAACATACTTTTGTTGGGTATATAATGAATAATTGTTTTATAAATAGGATAGCTAATTCAGGGTTCAATTGATAACATCGTTTTATTCAAGGCAAATACTGGCATTCCATCTTACCACTAGGCTTGGAAGTTTTCGCCATCTTCGTTTTTCTTTCCATAATGATGGAAGCAGATTTTGTATTGTCCCAAGTTACTTATTAACAAAATGGCATCGGAATGCTCCGCGTTTGAAACAGGTTAGGTGTCTTGAATACTGCAGTAAAAGTTCTTGAGTTGTCACAGTTGTAAGCTGTCTGTTGTTTGTATCCTTTGCCAGTTGGTGTAAATTTTTTCTTAAAAAAAACATACCCTGCTCAAATCCATGATTGTACATGTAGGCAGTCTGGAAAGCCGCAGCAGGCAGACGACTTCAATTACTGGTATTCGAATCGTGCGCTCGGGTCATATATGCAAAAATCATGCATACGTGCGTACGCATATTGGATTTAAATTTGCAGTGTCTCATTCCATCATGTCCAAAACATAATACTGATAACCACCATGAAATGAAGATCACATTAGTAGACCTACAATAGATCTAATTCAGTTTGCCAAAAAAATGACTATAATAACCAACAGTTAAACAGCAAACTATATACGTGTACCACCATCATTTTGTTTTATGGCTAGTTACACTCAGACAGCACATCTAGTACTAAAATGTACGCCGCCCTTGCCCCCCCCCAAAAAAAAAAAATATAATATATATATTGAACTGTCCAAGAGTACTTTATTTGTGAAGACAGAGTGTATGTACGATACGCTAACCTCCTTAGCTCATTCTACACCTTGACTGGCAGAGCTCTGTGAAAACACATCATTCCCCCTCTTCACACTATGACATTCAGCCAGTGCTGGTATTTACTGATGAAGGAAGATTCTGCATTTCCGCCCCATTCTGCTGATCCGGAGCTCTGGTCACTTTCTCAGGGCTGGAAGTTTCTAGTCAGTCAAAATGCATTAGAGTGTGATGCTTCTTGTGCAACCATCCTTCTCACACTGGGACTTGACAGGACAATCATTGGCTAGGTAAGCTCTTCAGGCTCTTTTCAAGTAGTTGAACCTCTCCTTCTGAGAAGTTCCTTCTCCTTGTACACTGGATCTTGCCATCACAGCTGTAGTCCCTTGGTAGCGAAGGTCTGCCTTTCTTTTTTGCTTTGAGCACTCTGGTAGGCTTTGATGACCTCCTCTGTCTGACCTACTACTTACCAAAAACATTACTAGATATCTAGCTTTGTCTCAACAAAATCAGTCATATGAGTAAAGTTAGGTGTTACCGTTGCTCCATTAGTGAATGGGCTGTCAGAGCCCATTTTCCTTGTAGGTATACCGAGAGTAGCTCTTGGATCTTTAACAAATTATCTATTGGTGCTCATGTCCTTCGAACCCCAATTGGAACAGGGTCACCTTCTCGTGTCTCTAGCTAAGGCCCACAAACTATCACTACTCAGAGGTGGTGGGCGATTGATACCTTTTCAAATGAGCCCCTGCAACAATATAGCTCTACGGCCAAACTGTTCCTCAAAGAATATTCCTAGCTTGGGGATACCCGCTTCTGGATCTAACAACACGCATGTGTCTATCGCTTGCTTAGCTTTCCCACTTTTAATTGGACTAAGTAGATAGGCGTAATCAATCATCCTGTAGGCTACCCTATCAGTGATATTTACATCAAAAGTGGATGAATTTCCAATAATCTATTGGGTTACCCGAAAAGGCCTGCATGTCAGGCTTTGGCAAGCGTAGTGCCATTGCAACCATATTGTAATCTAAGGTACATGTATCACTACTAGATTTAACTTGAGAGTTAACTAACCCTCTGGGGGTGAAAAGGTTTTAGGATCCTCTCTGATTTCTTTACCTTATTTACATTACCTTCTGCTTATCGCTTACCGCTTTATCAAACCACTGATCAGTCCATTGTTCATTGCCCATGAAATCAGTGGGTATACCGGTATTCACATTTGTTGCTTCACCATTTAGGTCTTGTCCCTATTCTAGATCTACCTGGTCTTGCAACATGGCAGCCTCCATGAAAGCATTTGCTGTTTCGGTGTTGCAATTTCATCAAGTCCAGCTTGTCTTTAAGTTCAAATTGCTCCTCAAGGAACTGTTCATACTTCTTTTTTGGGGGGACCCAAGGTCAATGGCCCAATCTGTTTTTGATGTATCAAAGAGGTATTATCGATGTAAAATTGCCACTACGTCCAATGCCATTTCGTCCTAATGACCATGTCGTCTAATGCCATTTGGTCCAATATCATTTTGCCCAAGCCCTTTCGTCCAATAGCCACTTCGTCTGATAGCCACTTTGTCCAAAAGTCACTTCGTCTAAGAGCCACTTCGTCCAAAAGCCACGTCGTCTAAATGCCACTTCTCCAATTACTGTTTGGTCCAATACCCACTTGGTCCAATTGACAGTTGGTCCAATACCCACATGGTCCATTTGACAGTTGGTCTATATACCCACTTGGTCAAATACCATTTGGTCCAATTCCCACTTGGTCCAATAACTGTTATGGGGGGGGGCAGGTGCGGACCCCCCCTTGAAATAAAAAGGGGAAGAACTAAATAAACCTTACCCCTATATGGCCGATACAAATTCCATGGATGGTTTTACATGAAATTTTGAGAATTATCTGGACATTCCGTCATATTGAGACTAGGAGAAGTCCGCTATCTTGCCAGAAGCATTCAGGAGTTTCTTCTACCGGTCCCCATTTAGACCACTCATATTAGACCAAATGGGCTTAGTCCATGTGATATTAGATAATTAGAGGATTAGGCTTCACACACTGATGTTGACCTGTTTGTTTATAAAATGAGTCCCTTCTCGTTTAAAACATGACTTTTAACGCTGTGTATAATCATAAATATTCAGAGGCTATATTTTTGTAGTCATCTTTAGTCATAAATGTCTATCATTCTTTCATTAATATTTATAATAACTTGTGGCATCACTAGCTCGTGCATTTCTTATGCACTCTACACCAGCTTTCACCACAATCATTATAATGTAGGTATACTAGCAAGCAAAGTATTTATTTCGCTTCACGACACTGTCACAAATACTGTTTGTAATCTGCCTTTAAACACATATATATCTACTTATTCATTTGATTTATATGTATTTCATTTTTCTTTTATGTATTTTGCAATGTATTTATAAATTTTATGTATTTTACAATATTTTGATACCTTTCTATGTAATATTCAAGACTTATATAAGATGTTCATTTTGTAAATCATAACTGCATATTACTTTGTCAACTTGGACATTATATCTTCTTGTTATGTAATTTTCAGAATGTTTTCTAATGAAGTCTTTAAATAAACGAAACCGAACTTAAAAGTGGTTCCCTGCATCATCCTTTGTGTGTTTTGTGTGTATGTATACATATATATAAAAACTAAAAAAGAAGTACAATGATCACATTGATAATGATATAAATATATATATATATATATGAGCAAGTACAAGCTATTTGTTCCCAACGTGGTGATTTTTCAACTTTTCGACCATTTTGTGTCAAGTGTATCAGTGGGTGTGGGTGCAGTTCTAATGCAAACCCGGGTTCGATTCCCTGCAGAGGCAATTTTTGTAAACCAGAATTTCAAATTGACGGAGCTCTGGGGGTCATTGAGCCAAGCTACGTCACTATTATTCTCTCTCAACCCAATTTCTTTTGCTCTATTATAATTAAAAAAAAAGGAGTTGCTAAGTTTGTTGTGTTTGTCAAAATATTTCACTATATGGTCATATTCAAACGTGAGGGACACGACAATTGGAGAGACAGAAGGGCGCATATCTTCGCACTTGTAGGTGTGGACTTTGAGTTGTTCTGCCATGACCAAGAGAAAGGGAGTGAGAGAGAGAAGAGGGGGGGGGTAGAGAAAGAAAGAGGGGGATATTGACGCGTCCGAAGTCCACACTTGATTATGCCCTCTATATTCTATATTCTATTTTTCAATACAACTGAATAATTCAAAGATAATAAAGATTCAAAGCTCAGCTAAGTCGATACCTGTCCTAGACTTTTTTCTTCATTATACATTTATATTATCTGGACTAACGTCGTCATGTCAAAAAAGTTGAGTCTCATACTTAAGGCGTGGTCCCACTGGCTTTTTAGAATGATTTGCGTATGAATTGCGGATTGTTTGTTTTGTTTTTGTTTTTTGTTGCAGAAGAACGAAATTTGTATACGCAACTCATGCGCAATCAATCCTCCCGCCAGTAGGACCGGGCCTTTATATATATAGTTTTATGGAATAATATATAGTTTTCCTTTGGTCGCTTTTACTTTATTTTTGTGGCTAATTTAGCCATTCATATTGTGAAATAAAAGCAATATTAATAATTCACATATTTTCTCATTCTTTGTGTAATTTAGGCCTATGTAGACACGTGCGTTCCATGTATGTGGCACGCATGGAAAGAGATGAATTGATGAATATACTTATCGTTAATAGGACAATGTGTAAGTTAAAGCAGGAAGAAGGGAGCTTATTTTGTGCAGATAATGAATATGTGGAAATAAACACGCAAGTGAAAGTAATGGGTAGGCCTACACACATACAAACAAATTACAGACAGAACTAAGAAAAAAAAAGTTAAATTAATATTTATTAATAATAATACAAATAATTAAGAAAGAGTTTGTGAGTAGAATAAAACACTTTGAAAAAAAAAAAGTATTCAAAATAAAATGCAAAAAAGGATCGGGTTTAACTATATCGAACGGGCCGCAAGCCGCTGCCTATTCACGAGCGCTATCCCACTACTGCTCCAAACGGGGACTTTTGCCTGCTGCGTTTCCGCCCTGGGCCAGTACGTCCCTCCTTAGGAGACCTGGTTGGCCAGCCCTCCGACCAATCAACCATATCGATGCCGAGCTTAGCGTGGACGCCCGATCGCCATAGAACGACGACCAACAGAACTCCCGCTCTCAAACGATCCACCAACCCCGACCTCCAAGTAGCTGGATTACAGGCGCACGCCACAAAGCCCAGTAAAAATCAAGGTGCAAATTAACAACGATATAGCTAGATTATGAATATTCATGAGCATTGAGCTTTACTCATGAGTCCCTTGGTAAAAACTAACAATTTTCTTTTCATCAAGTATTTTACTAATTGGCCCCAAAAGGGGACTGTCAGCGGAACATTTTATTACATGTATCACATTCATAGATAGAGCATGCATTTATGGGTTACAAAAAAAAAAAAAAAAAAAAAAAAAAAAAAAAAAAAAAAAAAAAAAAAGGAAAAAGGAAAAAAAGAAAGAAGCTATAACAAGTAGCACAAGTCTAGTTTATAAGTTTCATTATACTTTGAAGTTTCATTATACTTTGAGAAAAGAATTCTCGATTTGACACGTTGGCCATCACTTATGCGGCGGTCACAACTCGCCGTACCTTCGACGTGCAACTCCCTACAATGGATTTCGTAGAAAATTCGTGCAGCGGAGGTACCTCGCAGGTGCAATGCATGTACGACGTGCAGGAAGTTTTACAATACCCTTACTACAGACACGCAGGTATCGCAGAAGTTGACCAGGACCTGTGCGTGCGTTGTACATGCAACGCAGGCTACGTTGATGGCACGTGCCCCGTAGCCTACGACGAGTTGTGACCGCCGCATAAGATACTTATTTTTTTTCTCAATAACTTTGTAGCCTATTCGTTCTGTGACCTGCTTGGCAAGTTTGAACAAAATCGAAGTCATGGTGTTCTAATACCCGAAAGATCAGTGTCATGGGTGGAGGTTGCAGCTCCGCGAAATTTTCAAGCCCAAACTTTAGGCCTATTTCATTGAACATGTAAATTTTTATATATTCCAATGCCAATCATTCGCATTGGGTATGTTATAAGCATATATTCCTTCATTCGGGAACTCAACATTTTCTACGCTCTTATTATTTATCATTTCTCTATTTTTAGGGAATGCCCCCCCCCCTAAAAAAAAAAAAAAAAAAAAAAAGAAGAAAAGAAATGAAGATGGTCACTACATTGCAGTTTTAAAAATTGGCGCTCCAAATACATGTATATTTCTTATACCGAGTGGTCAGAAAAAATGTACACCTAGAAAAATGTCAATAAAAACAAAACCAATTTATAAACCCCAAATTCTTATACATATTCTGAAAGAGTAACTCCTCCCGCATCTTTTGGTACCAATTTCGTGTGTTATATCTTTACGCTTGGATGAACGCAACGCATTGTTTGCGAACATGTCAATTTTGTATTGTGCCAGAATGGGAGTAAAATCAAAACAACAAAAAGCTAGAAAAAAGCTACTTCATCCTGATTAAAATAGCATAACTTTTTAACGAAAATGTCTTCCGCTTAAAATTTCGGCAGGGGTGTTGTTACACATATTGACAACATTTTTGCATGAAAATTAGATGACTCGTCAAGTAATGCACGAATGAGTACACTTCAAAAGAGTAAATGACCACTGACAAACCTAAAAAGGCCTAATACTTTTGAAAAGTGATTATTTTGTCTTTGACGTGTGCTTACTCATTGCCTGACTCTACAGATCTATCTCATTTTCATACAAAATGTAGTCAATATGTGTAACAGTGAGTGTCTTGAATTGTTTATGAGTTACAAAATATAAATGACTCTTTCTTGATGTGAATATTGGAAACATTAAAGACCTTTTGCTCAAACGTAACCAAAATCACAGTAGTTTGAAGAGAATATAATACATCAATGACACACATCCAGGCTGAATATCCCAACCAAATTGAATTTCTGCTGCACTGTATAATTAATGTGAGAGTGATATACGTCTTCATCCGTCACTTTTTCATCATTTTCATTTTCATGAAATATCAAAAATCAAAATGGAGTCCACTTTACTTTAATCAACATGCATGGTTTCGATAACTTATGATATTATGAGTCAGAGTAAATATGCATAAAATCCAAAGTTGGAAAATTAAGGATAGCTTAAATAAAAAGGCAAGTTTGCTTTGTATTGAACTCTAGACTGCAATTCATTAATAAGAAACATAAACACCTGATATAATGGGAAAAAGAAAGAAAAAAAGAACAAGTCGTAAAAAATCAATGTGAAGTTTTGTGTTTATTTTTCATAAGAAGAAAATCAATATCAGTAAATATTATTCATTTCGTAATTTATTATTGGTCCAAACGATGTCCCCATTATCTATTGGGACTATTCCCCCCTTTCCAATAAATAGAAAGCAATGTGGGGTTAATTGTATAGCCGAAAATGACAGTTTACGTTCCATTGTTACCTACGAATACACGTGACACCACTCCAGGAAATGCTATACTATGTTTTTATTTATTCATAAAAAAAACTATATATTTTTTTTTTGGTAATTAAATTTGAAAGAGTGTCCCCACTTGATAAACGCTACGAAATATACTAAACTTGAAAATAACATTGTTTCAGAGGAAAATTACTTTTTATCAATGAAATTAAAAATATAAATTATTTTACATTAATAAGGAAAATGTCTAAACATATTGAAACAATAAAATTCTGAACAAGAAAAGTATCACACAATATCCTATTTATATGACAAATGAAACTACAAAAGTTTGTAATTTTATTCTCGAGACAGATGACTAAATATATATGCCAGAAACACGCTATGCATACTTGTATTCGTAGGTAACATTCGGAATGTCAAATTTTACCTACAAATACAGCACTTATAAGGCAATATCTCAAAAACTTATTCCTCAAGGATGATAAAACTTTACACAAGTCAGCAAGACTTCGTTTGTCGACTTTCCCTACAATATTTGTCAATAATCTTTTTCGGTATAGAAATGGCAGTGATTTATAGGTGTATCTGAGGTAACTAAATTTTTTGACCACACAAAAATTTTTGGTCTTTTGACCTCTTCTGCCAGATTAACAAAGAAATCAATGTCATTGGGAACAATGCATGTAGATAGGGAATGGTGGGCGCTTCTGTACGACAATTGGCAGCCTTACTCGTTATATCTAGTATGGTTTATAAGCTTTCAAAAAGCTGTATTCGTAGCTAACATTAAAATTTACCACTCGAAAAAAAAATCCAGAGATTGCTTGGATTACCCTATATTTTCCAAATTCGGTACAATTACTCCTGAGATGTGTGCCATCCTAAAATACAACCTGAATCTAAATTATTTGATGATTTTCTTTTAAAAGTTTGGTCGCGAATTTTCTTTTTTTTTTTTCAAAAAATGGCCAAAAATGGCAAGTATTTAAATTGTAAAAAAAAAAAAAAAAAAGTTCACTTCAAATGAAGTTGGAACAAATGTGGCACGAATTAGTTCACCGGTGCGGATACATAAACGCAAAATTGAGGTTCCTACATTTTTTAATTTTAATTTTTTTTTTAAATTGGCCTGATATGATCATAAACACCGTGTACACTTTCCGCTGGTATCGACACTTTTTTGTTATATATTAATGACTTACCACAATCCACTAAGTTTTTTAACTTCAGATTGTTTGCAGACGACTAAAATATATTCCATACATTTGATGCAGGACAAAATAAAATTGATATGCGTAGAGTAAACCAAGACCTAAATAAAGTCCAGACATGGTGTGATGCAATCAAGGTCACTAATAAATCTAAAGAAAACAAATTATATGCTGATAAAAGGCCAGAGAAAATCTGTGAATGTAGAAGGACGCCTTGAAATGGGCAACTCAAAATTGTGTGAGGTTAATGTAGCATCTTTTGTAGGATTACAAATTGACAATCATCTGACATGGAAACCGCATATTCAAAAGATAAATGATGTATTCATAAAAAAGTAGGTATCTTATTCAGACTTCGACACTTTGTTCCACAAGAACATTTTGATTTTATTGTACAAAGCTTTGATACAGCCACATATTTCATATGGCATTGAAGTATGGGGAAGTACTATAAAACTAATTTGAACTGCCTATTTTATACTAAAAAATGGCAATGCAAGCAATAACTTTTAGCCCATGGATGACAAAATTCCAAAACCTTTGTTCACAAAACTAAAGATCCTAAAATGTCTATAACTTGCATGATCTAGCTGTCTTTATATTTGTATATGATTTGTTGAATCGTAAGCTACCTCATTCTTTAACGGAATATTGTCAAGTAATAGAGCACAATTATTCCACAAGAGGGAAAGACAATAATAAATTGTATATGCCTAAGTGTAA
>CALNVZ010002974.1:7376178-7387281 GCA_940671915.1 Paracentrotus lividus
ATACTTGGGAGATATGGAGCGGTAGAAAAAAATCTAACTCTGATATAGTTTATCTGAGAGAGAGAGAGAGAGAGAGAGAGAGACAGAGATAGAAAAAAAAAAGAAGAAAAAAAAATCTGAAGAGATGGACAAATAAATTTTTTGAAGGACTTGTCTGGTAAATATATGCATGCATTTCAGCAGATGTGTAGTAAATGGACGAGCCTGCGCCTTTGAATGTTTTCAACAGAAATATGGCGCAATAGAAATGCTGTGGATCTTCATCATCATCATCATCATCATCATCAAGTGTACAAATTTGAGATGGAGAAAGTGAGAGGGACTCGGGATTGGGACTTTATCCTTATTATATTGACCAAAATTACATTTACATGTACTTGATATTTTTGTATTTGTACTGAGCCAGAAAAGAATATCTTGAATTCTAGCTCTTATTCTCATGGATGCAGTGCGTCCCAGAAAAAAGGTAAACACAACCTTTAGAGCCTCGTATTAATATTTCACAACTTATCATGTGACATTAATTTGTATTTCGTGTAAAATCAACTGATACCCAATTCAGCCTGTGCTGTATTGGATAACTTTAGTTGTATTGACTTTGGGAAAATGCAACCGTTGCATTTCAATCGTCCAAATGACATTTTGTCCCTCGATCATGAATGGATCAGAAAGCCAGGGTTTTTTCTGCCCAAAACTAATTGGTGCAAGGTCATTTTGACGGAGGTTTTTAAAAGATTGAGTGCTCAGCCATCCATAATAGCAAATATATGAATTTGAAACCACTGGATATATTAAGGCCACCGCACACCTTACAACTGGTCTACGATCCGATTTTGTAATAAAACGTCATAACATTGATATGGATATTTAGAAACAGAACATCATTCTGTGCAGAGTTCTAAAGCACCGCAGGAATACTTATATGTTCAAATCAGTGACTATATAACCTCCTTATTAAAATAAAAGCGAATTCAATAGCTCATCGTAATGACGTCATAGCAATCGCACGATTGGCTACGATTTCAAACCAATTTGCCCTTTACTCCTAAATAAAGGCTTGCAATTTTCCGAAATTCGATATCAGTATTCTTACAGTTAATTTAAACCTCTAACGATAACATTCTATTCATTCATACTTTCGGTAAATAAGCAAATTGCGATTTGTTCCAAAATCGGATCGTAGACCAGTCGTAAGGTGTGCGGTGGCCTTTACGAGTTCTTCTGTAACACGAAATAGAAATAAGTCAGATAAGTTAACACATTTTTAATATCGGTCTATGAAAGTTGGAAAGAATTGAAGTATCATCCGCTGATCCCTACTCATGACAAAACTGGCTCCCGGTTTTTGTTAGTGGGTCTGTGTAGGCCTACAGTGTAGGGTACATGCAGGTAATATGGGCCAGCAGGTAATATGGGCCACCTGAAGCAAATCATGTCGTGACCGTCGACCGGTGACCGATGACCGGTGTGAGCATCATAATGTTGTTCATATAAATTGTATACGCAAATATATCGTCGTGAGAGCATCTGATGGCGAAATTTCTCTGAGAAAATTGCTGAAAACCAACAAGGTACGTAAAACATACGGCATTTTTTTACTCTGATGTAAAATTTGATATTTCACAGGTGATGGTGAAAGAGTGTTTGAGGGAGTAACCTCAATTGTTATGTATATTTAGTAAGCTTATCATGAGTTTCATTTTGATCATACTAGCGTGTACAGGTTAATTTGTTGTAGTGAAGGGGTGCAATGTGGCATTAAATGCTTGCCTGACACATCAACATTAGTGCAGGTAATATGGGCCATCCAAAATGGCGGAAATGATTCTGGTACTCAGGATTGGGATGAGGCATCAATCTCTTTGCTACAATTTTTTTTGGTATATTCACAGTATATAATTAATATGAATAACTTATTGTAGGCCTTTATTGACTTGTATATTGAAAATAATATTCAGATAATATTAAAAAAAGAAACAATATAAAAAATACAAAACAATGAAATATATAGTCAAAGTATTTACTGAAGGGTCTTATAATCTCAAATGATATCTTAAAGTTAATGATTTTCAACATTTCAAGCAAATTCCAGACATGGTAGAGTCATTATAGTTTTTAACACATACATTAAATACATGTGCCCGTATTACCTGCACATGCAGGTAATATGGGCACTTTGGTAATGACGTCAACATTTGAATATTGCAGACAGGGGGGTTGGTGATAATTGTTTGTCTTCACAATAAAAGTTAGAGAAGTAGTTATTGATTCATATAAACAAAGATTAGACTGTGTGTCATTTTGCAATTTTATGCAAATTAGGCAAATGAGCTGAGGGGACCCATATTACCTGCATGTACCCTATGTGTTTTTTTTTTCTTATCCGAGTAGTAGGGGTTCCCAGAGGGCTTGTTCTAAAAGGAGGGTAAGTTTCAGGTAAGTTTCGGGTAAATTGCTGAAGCTACCAGATAATTTTTCCACAATTTTTACTATAGGGTCTTTTAGAGAACAGAGCTAACACAGAAATCACAGCTACATGTCAATGATGTACAACTACACACGAGCTCGAGCAGGTCGGAGGCGCGGGTTATAGGGGAGACCGGGGATGGAAGGGTCAGTTGTTACAGTTCTCAGTGTGCTAAGTTGGAACAAGAGAGTTCGTGCTAACTGGCATTTATATACAGCCTACACATAGCTGTAATGAACTGCCGGTCGTGAGGTTTCTCCGTCGTTTTATTAAAAAGTAAATCAACAAAAAACATTTTTTACAGTTCCAAGTGAATTTTTGACAAAAATCAAAATTTGTAATACTTCTTACAACTGAAGGCACATGATTATAGTCTGGTAATGTGAATATAGTACATGTATGTCACTAATATATACCCCTGAGCCATGCCCTGTAATTCTGCCTAATGGCTGTGCTACAGTTGATTTTATGTGTAAAATCACCCATGGGGTAGGTTGTTACAACAACCTACCTCATGTCGATGTAACAACCTACCCCAATTACATTACACATGTAAAGTAATTTTGTTTCAATTTTCAGGTGTTAATATTTTTATATTTCTATTATTACTTTAGTCTATTCTAGAGCTCTACTTGATCTACTGTTAACGATACCAAGAAACTGGAAAGTTGAAACAAAAGTATGGTATAAGAGATTTACACATTGTAACAAATTACCCCGTATGTTTACATATAGTAACAATTTACCCCGTATGGTGTAACAACTTATCCCGTATACTGGGTAGGTTGTTACAAAAAAATGTCTTCATTAGTTAAGTTGTAGTTAATTAGTGTTTACATGTTTTCAAGTTTTACGTGCGTCAGGTTTTAGCCAACATAATAGGCTAACTACAGACCCAAAATGGAGTGTGTGAGTACTTTCATTGGAATTGTCTGGCCCAAAATGTGAATTTTGTAACGTCCATCCCCGGTCTCCCCTATAACATCCCTGCTGGAAAGAACACACTCATTCACAATGTTAAATTGGGGCGTTTTCACATTGTGGTCACACTGTGAACCACACTGTGGTCACAGTGTGGATAACCGGAGATTCACACTGTGGCTACACTGTGAAACACGCTAATTCACAGTGTGGATAACCGGAGAATCACACTGTGAACCACAGTGTGGAACAACGCGACCACACTGTGAAAACGCCCCAATTTAACATTGTGGAAGTCCACACTGTGAAGACTTTCATAGTGAAACCCCACACTGTGAAACCCATCAACACTGTGAAACAAAAATCACACTGTGAAACAAAAATCACACTGTGAAACAAAAATCACACTGTGAAACACCAATCACACTGTTAAAACGCTCTAATTTAACACTCTCCACACTGTGAAATACTAACAATGAAATATCAACGGATAGCATTTTAATCTTTGCTATGGCTCATGAGTCATCAGTTTCTCCTCCAGCTCTATGGGCTGAATGCCCAGAGCACGTTGAGGAATACTTTCATTGAACGTAAGAGGGTTTCCCATATTATATTTTTGATAAAACATTTGGGTCATGGTTTATGTTTCGTTAAATTCTTTTTTTTTTGTTGATAAATTGCACGCTTATTTCTTTATTGCACTTTTTAATTTTAGTGTTTTCAAATTATTATTTTTTTAAAAACTTGTGTAAAGTATTTAATACTGTTTTTAGAAAAGAAGCATGATTAAAACTTGACTAATTACCAAAAATCATTACTCTCGCTTAATGATCGATTACAAAATTGAACCACATTATCACATTGTGAGGGGGTAAATTCACAGTGTGAATATTATGTGAAAAAAACCATATCACAATGTGATATCATCAACACACTGTTAAATTCGAGCATTTTAACATAGTCGACTACGTGAACACAGTGTGCGACACTGTGTTCTTTCCAGCAGGGCAGGTTTGTACTAACAAAGAAAAAAAAAAGAAAAATAGAAGAAAAAAGAAAGAAAATAAAACAGGGTTTACATAATATTTCGTTTTCAAAGGGGAGAGGAGGTACATCGTGCTCGATGATCACTATATTTTCATCTTGTGATCCCGATGAAGTACCTTCATCATCCTGTAATCGACGTCACTGGGTAGTTGGTTCTTTATTGAAGAGTGGACTAGTGTCTGTTGCAAGGTTGGGTACACTGCAGCAGTAATAACTGCCACAATTATGCGTCATCTCCTTAAAATTCAACAGTTTGTCCGGATAACGAAACATTTGAAGGACAGTGTGAGTACAAAATGAGTCTGACTTCTCTGAGACTCTTATTAAGTAAGTCTTCAATACCCACTTGAATCATATCTTCATGACTCACTCCAAGTGAGTCATGAGGACTCAGACATATAGGCCTAATTATATTTCTGATGAGTCATGGTGGCTTACTTGATCAATCAAGTGTTTCGTTACACAGCGCGTCTCCCAAAAAATGTCCCTCTGATTGGGCGCTAAATAGATTCTTACGTAAAGTATTGATTTTTTTCCCCCAAGACTAAACTTAGAATGGGTCAAAAATGACTACTATTACAAAAGCCTGTGTATACAAAACCAATGAAGCATCTGAAATTTTTCAAAGCAATCGCAGAATAATGCAAACTTTTTAAGTACATAATCTTAATTGAGTATAAAACTTAATTTTGGTAATCATTTTTTTGATGAAGTAGAGTTTAAAAAAAAATTAGACATTTTTTGGGACACGCTGTAAAGACAAACCAGTGACTAATTTGTAATGAGTCTGAATGCTGAAAAACTGACTTCAAATGAGTCTTTAAGACTCACTAAGTGAGAAGACTCCCTTTTAAGTGAATCTTTAATAATTGAGCGGGGAAGAACACACTCATTCACAATGTGAAACACAGTGTGAATCACACTGTGTTTCACATTGTGAAGTCTGCTCCACAATGTTAAATTGGGGCGTTTTCACATTGTGGTCACACTGTGAACCACACTGTGGTCACACTGTGAGCCACACTGTGGTCACAGTGTGGATAACCGGATATTCACACTGTGAACTATAGGCCTACTGTTCACACTGAAATATAATATAATATAATAGTTTGTACTGCACTTCTGCTTTCTTATACTGCATGTCAGCTCTATTTGACTTAAATGAAGACAATGGACAACATTACATATGGGGAAACAAGATTTATTGATATTTACAGCAAATGTACACTTAACTATTATTATGTGGTGTGTTTGGTAGAAAATCCTCACACGTCTGGTTCTGCCTTGTCCTCGGCGTACGTGGCAATGCTCTTCTGCTTTCTTGTACTGCATCGTTGTATTTTTTTTTGTTTTTTGTTTTATCTTTCTGATACTGGTTGCTTCGTACCAGAAAGATTAAAAAAAAAAAAAAAATACTGCTCTTCTGTTTTCATGTACTGCATGTCAACTTTATACTGCTGATTGCCTTGGTAGGCGTTGTTTTTTTTTTTTTAAATCTTTCTGGTACGAAGTTTGTACTGCTCTTCTGGACCATTCTTGGTCACGTGTGTGACCGAAATTATGCAAAATCTTGACTTTAATTGGCTATAACTCTAACAATTTCAAAAATATACTGATTTAATGTTTATAGCATGCTAATATATATTGTTGGCTATCATTTGTAAATATTTTTTGATATTTACAATATGCATGTTCAAGGTCACAGGTGAAAAGAAGTGGGTCACGTGTGTGACTTCACAGAACGGCATGATTTTGAAAGTTCAATTTCATTTTGAAATTCCTGAATGATGAAATGTTCTTATTGCTGTGAGATATGCATTATGGACCTGTTAACCAAAAACTACCACTGGATAGGAGTCATCTCTGAAATGTCTTTTTTTATCTATTATTTTATATCGTGATGTCGGGTCACGTGTGTGACATTTTAGTGGGTCCGTGTGTGACGGTATGAGCAAATTGTACAGAAAAATGAATATAATGTATTATGCCAATAAATGTACATTTTGAGCAATTTACTATATCCGCTGTGGTAAAAAATTTATGAACTCAACCCTAGTCAGTCAATGGGGTGTTTTGGTAGCTGTCAAGACTGGGGAGGGGGCGGGTAGGGAGGGGGGGGGGGGGGCCATGATGCCCTCTATAAGATCTTGGTGTTGATCGCGCGAGCGCGCCGAAAATTTGCACGATAGTAGTGTGTTGAATGTAACTACAAGAAAGCCCTGTTAATTTTCCCAAACCAATAATAATTTAGTTTTATATGAATTAAATTATGGCCTAATTTAACGCATTGCATGAAGTCATAATTTTTTGTTCTAATTGACAAACTACAGCTTCTGGAATGCTAATTTTGTGTTTGCATAATCTTTATAGGATTCCTAACCATTTTACTTGGAAAAAAATTTGATATCGAACTAAATTCCTTGTGTATTTCATTGTTTTATGAATTTCTTATATATTTCCTTGTTTTTCGACCTTTTGTTTTGTTTGTTTGTTTGTTCTTTTTGTTGTTTTTTTTGTTTGTTGTTTTTTCGCAAAAATTATTGCAGAACCATTTTTGAGCATAATAATGCTAAAATAAATTAATTTCAGCCAATGAAAGTGAAAATAATCAGAATTTATGACCGCCCCCACCCAGCGGGTCACGTGTGTGACTAATTTGTTTACTAATTAATAATCAAATTAAAACTTGTCATGGATTCATATTTAGTGAGATGCAAGGTACATTAAATCTAGCTTTGAAGAAATAATTATAATAATACCAGAGCCATGGTTATGACGGGGCATAAACTTTTTGTGTATTCTGGTTACTTGTGTGTGACATTTTGAGGGCAATTAATTTCCAGGGTTGATTACCTTAATATAATCAATTTAACAACATTATTTTTGGGGGTTAGATTAAAAGGAATAGAGGTAAATAATAATATAATGACAGTAATCCAAGTAAGGAAGTCAGCGTATCCATTCCAGTCAGGGTTTAAAAAAATGATATTTTGTTTACCGTTTTTCCATTTAATTTTCATTTATGTTAATTTATGCAAATGAGCATGAACAATTGCAAAAATCACGAAAAAACATCAGTTCATGAAACTTCAGACATTGCTCTATTTGAATATGCAGCTTAAAATCAGAAAGCAAACATTCATTTGTCCCCAAAAGGTTCACTTTTCAAAGAATGGCCGAATAGCCTGGTCCCTTTTTTTAAGGCATGACCATAGTTGGTCACACACGTGACCCGTGAGTCACGTGTGTGACCAATTTCAAAGTTAATTAATAACTAAATTAAAAGCTATCATGGCTTCATATTTGGTGAGATGCAAGGCACATTATATCTAGCTTTGGAGAAAAAATTGTAATAATAATAGAAGCATGGTTTTCGGGTGGCGTTAACTTTTCGTGTTTTTGGGTCACGTGTGTGACATTTGATGGCAATTAATTTCTTTACATAATTATCTTAAAACAATCAATTCAAAACCATTATTTTTCATTTAAATTTAAAGGAATGAAGTTAAAAAAAGGGTATAATAACAATAATCAAAGTAAGGAGACCAGCATATACAATTAAGTCAGGGTCAAACAAATGATATTTTAAGTACCATTTTTCTATTCAAATTTTTTGCATGTTAATTTATGCAAATGAGCATGAAAAATTTGTAAAATTAAGATAAAAAATGCATTTCATGAAACTTCAGACAATGCTCTATATGAATGTGCAGCTTAAAAACAAAAAGGACAAACTTTATTTTTTCCAAAAAAGGTTCACTTTTCTGCTTTCATGTACTGCATGTCAGCTTTATACTGCTGATTGCCTTGGTAGGCATTGTGTTTGTCAGTCTGTCAATTTGTAATAGCTCTTACAACTGAAGGCACGTGATGATAGTCTGGTATTGTAAATATAGTATATGTATGTCAATAATATACCCCCTAGCCATGCCCTGTCATTCTGCCTAATGGCTGTGCTACAGTTGATTTTGTGTGTAAAATCACCCGTGAGGTAGATTGTTAAAACAACCTACCCCATGTCGATGTAACAACTTGCCCCAATTACATTACATAAGTAAAATTACATTTTGTCTCAATTTTCAGGTGTTAATATTTTTACTTTTGTCTTTTTGTTAATAGTACTTTTGTCAATTCTAGAGCTCTACTTGGTCTACTGTTAACGATGCCAAGAAACTGGAAAGTTGAAACAAAAGTATGGTATAAGAGATTTACACATTGTCAACTTACCCCGTATGTTTACATATTGTAACGACTTACCCCGTATGGTGTAACAACTTACCCCGTATACGGGGTAAGTTGTTACAAAAAAATGTCTTCATTATTTAAGCTGTAGTTAATTAGTGTTTACATATTTTCAAGTTTTATATGCCTCAGGTTTTAGCAAACATAATAGGCTAACTACAGACCCAAGATGGAATGTGTGAGTTCTTTCATTAGAATTATCTGGCCCAAAATGTGAATTTTGTAACTTCCATCTCCGGTCTCCCCTAAACAAGAAAAAATATGATAGCGAGTTAGAGGTTGAGCCTCTGTTACAACTGTTCAATATGAGATTTTTTTAATTTAAATTTAAATTTGTAACTTGTAAAAGAAAAGAAAAAAATATGGATTAGGGTATCATCATCAAGTTTGAAGTTCGAATCTAACTGTATTTTTAAGATAATAAAGGTGCTATCTGAAATTTCATGAGTTCAATTTTGTGACTCTTAACCTACATGTATTTTCTCCAAATGTAATGAGATCGTCATCCTACATGTACCTTTATTGCCAGCTGCTATGAGGGGCCTTGATGATGTCTAGAATATACAACAGCCACATGGGAGGTAGGCATGCATCGAAGAGACCAAGATGTAATCTTTTTGGCCTTGACATGACAGCTCAAATCAAAGGAAAAATAGACTCAATCGTGCCACATGCAATACGTTCCAGAACCAAACAGGTGAAGAACCCATGACTGTCCCACGAGGTTCCAACCCGGCCATGGGATAGATATCCCAAGACCTGTTCACTTTTCCAGAAGATGTATATCAATCACATGTTGACCACTACAGTGACTTCGGGAAATTTGGACAACATTACTGGAGACACTAGATCCTCAGTAATAGTAACTGTACCAAGAATCACTTGCCAATATCAGACAGGATTTCGTCCGGACAGAATTATCAGCGATAATGTCACAGTTGTTCAAGCGGAATACGCTAACCTTTCAAGACTGGGCAGGTGCGAACATTTACCTCGGTCACTCTGCATTCCCAGAGCAACGCAAAGCGGATCAGCAGGAGATCGCCAAAGAACTCTCTAAAGAAAAGCTGCTAAACAAGCGAGAAGATGTCCAGTATGCTATACTGGGATGGAGAAACACGCCAGATGACAGCCGTGCTAGTCCGGTGCAGAAAATGATGGCTCGACGGACAAACACTTTGTCCTCAGCATCGTGTCGCAGATCATCTGGTCAAGTGCAGCCTATTCACGCTTGTTTCACTTACCCGGACTGATAACTGACCTCAGTACTCAAAGTGTTATCAGAAGAGGCAACATCTCAAGACAACATTGCCCTAAATGAAATTCTACGATAAAGACAGGCGCCCCTCTTTCCAGATCTTCCAGATTGCGACAGCAGTCCGTATTCAGCCTAAGAGTCGGTGCCAGGAGTGGAGCCGAGGAATCTGCATGGATAAAGTTGTCCAGGATCATTCCTAATCCAGACAAAACTGGCCACGTGTCTCAGGAGGAACCGTGAAGGTTTCTTAAGATCTACCGTAAGAACCACTCCTTTCAGGACATGGCAGTTGTTGAAACAGATAGACCACCCACACAGTATCACCCCGAAGAAGCTATCCAGCCAGTCGAAGAAAGAATGCAGCCAACACCTCATATGCAAGAAGCTGTCAACCCCACGTTGAAACAGCTCGCTGATGATACATACCAAGCAAGCCACCTCTCGATATGTGAGCTACAAGCCGCTGGTCGCTTGAGCAAATATCAGATCCCAGCAACCGACCAGGATCGACGAGAACAAGGAAAACATCCAAAGCCTTCGATTCTCGATCCCATAGCCTTGTGTGGCCAAATGAGCCGATACTAAGTAAAACCCTTAAAACACTGAACTTTTGTATAGAACAGTGGTAAAATACCTGTAAGGAGTTCGCGATTTTGTTTTAGTTGGATTCAGCATTCAGCATTTCATGAACAAAACATTTCGCTCGGAAAGAAAAAAAAAAAATAAACTAAAAAAACCTGGAAACTTCCTGGACTTGGGAATTTCGCGATACAATTCACTTCACTTTCACTCAAAACTAATCCGCACAAAGAACTGGATGTTTTTTTATTTGGAACTCGATGCAACATATAAACAAATGGACAATGGACTCAGTTATATTTTTTTTATATCACATGATCATATTTCCTTCATTGAAATTTCACGGTATCAAAAGTGTGTAAATGTGATTGGGATATCTGAAATAATAATAATAACCAAAAAGGGGAGAGAAAATGATTGAAAAGAAAATTGATCTTCGATAAGGAAGGGAGATGTTACGGGACTTAGAAGTTAACGATATCCCGATCAAAGTATCGATACCGCCAACGTTGTTGTTATGTTCATGAATACCAACACTGATACTCTAGAACGTACGAACCCCGTTTGAAATCTCTCTTATTTTGAGTCA